>CM033719.1:33561688-34761688 GCA_019671005.1 Hibiscus mutabilis | reverse complement strand
CCCAGCCTATCATCCCAGTTGAGAGTTTTTTCACGTGTGAGGACGTTTGAAGTTTTATCGTATCACTCTAGTTTTTATTATAGTTTTTTGCTAGAACATTTGTTTAATCTGCTCATATCAACTCTTTCATTCAATATTTCATCTTTCTGTTTGAGTGCTTAAACTTGACTTAATTTACCTCCAATCCCTGTGGAGACGATCTTACTCATCACTATTGTTACTTGTTCGATGTGTATACTTGCACCGTTTGCGTATCATTTATAGTACATCTTTACATGCAACACATACCATGCACCTAGAAACGAACTCAGCCACATCATTTTTCAAACCAACCCAATAGTATGCTTCCTTCAATCCCTGATACATTTTCACACTACCAAGATGCATAGCAAAAGGGCTAGAATATGCCTCTGTCAAAATAGTGTGCCTCAACTCTAGATCTTTCGGCACCACTATTCGGCCCTTGAAACACAAAAACTCTATCACCTTTGAAAAGAAAGTCCATTGGATTACCCTCTGATATGTTCTTAGCATACACAATCAATGAATCATCAAACGGTTGCTTTGCTTTAATCAACTGTGACATCGTAGGCTTAACTTGCAATTCAACCAACAAACCACCTTCTCGCATCACACTCAACCTTGCGAACACAGCTCTAAGCTCAACCGCAACCTTACGACTTAATGCTTCTGCAACCACGTCGGCTTTACCAGGATGATACCCAATCGTCAAGTCGTAATCCTTAAGCAACTCCAACCATCTGCATTGCCTAAGAGTCAAATCCTTCTGAGACATCAAATACTTCAAACTCTTATGTTCCGTGAAAATAACACACTTATGACCATCAAATGCTTTGAATGCAAGAAGCAAGGACACACCAAATACGATTGCCCTCACTTCAACAAAAAGGGATCATCTTCAAAGAAGGCATATGTGGCAACATGGAGTGATGAAGAAGACTCCACCAACAATGAGGTAGCCTACTTATGATTTATGGCCCTCCAAGAGGGTCAGGTAACATCTAACTCATCTATTTCTAATTCTTATATATTTGATGAGTTACAAGAAACATATGGTGAATTGGTTTTTGAATTCAAAGCTTCATTTTCTAAAAACAAGAAATTGATATCAAAATTGAAAATAGAAAATGAAATGTTTTCTAAAACCAATTTGGAATTTGAAGCAAAAATTAAAGATTTTGAGCTTAAAGTTTTGACTTTACAAAATTTGCTTCAAAGTTTGGAAAAAATCATCAAAAGGAAATAGATGATATTAAGAAAGCAAAAGATTTGATTTGTAATAGTTTTGAAAAGAAAGATAGTTTTAACAAATAAATTTTTTATCAAAGACAATCTAGTGCCCCTAGATTTTTGAACGGTAAATGTTTTAGAAGTATTTGGGTCCCAAAAAGACAAATTACTTAAAAAAAGGATGAAATTGAAAAATCGATTCCTAATGGGACTAAAATTTGTGGGACTAATACCATTGGATTCAAAGAAATTTGAATACAAAAAATTATGTGATTGTCTTTTTATAGGTGTGATGGAGCATTAATCAACAATTTGAAAATCCAAGAATGCTCTATGCACACGAGGAAGATCACTTGAAAAAGAAAGGCTTCACATCCTACCTTTGATTCAAGTGGTACATTTAAATTAAAATTCTTGCATTTTTATTTGATTTATTTATTTTATTGAAATTCAATTTCTTTTAATCATGAATTGTTGGAATAATATTCCAATTGATGCTTGAGTAAGGGAGGCCATTTTTAACAAAATTCTTATTTCGCCAAATTTTTAACTTTCCATTGTTATGGTACTTTAAGGTTTTTCAAACTTGGTTTGAATCATTTTTAATATAACAAAAAGGGGAGAAAGGTTTAAAAAATTGAAATTTCAAAAGAAAAAGGAGGAGCTTTTAATATTTTCGAAAACAAATCTCCTTTTCAAAAATTTATTTACAAAGGGGGAGAATTTCAAAAACAAATTTTCAAGTTGGTTTTATTATATCAAAAAGGGGGAGATTGTTAGGACTTGTTTTGATATAATAATTGAAAACTAGTTTTGGATTAAATTGAAAAGGATGCAAAAATGATTCAAAGTCCAAACAACTTGAAAATATGTTTGAAATGGTTTCATAGGCTTTTGGCATGCTTTAAAACGATTTTAAATGACCAATATATAAAAAATTAAAGCCCCGTACCGATACGCGTATGCAAACCTTTCAAAGACCAAATAGCGTAACAAAACAGCAAGTTCCGTGCCGGTACTAGCCTGGTGGTTTCGAAACCCCCTGGTGGTTTTAAAACTCCCCTGGGTTTCAATTTTCTAGAAACCAAATAGCATACCGATATAGCATCTTCTGTACCGGAACAACCATGATGGTTTCGAAACCCTCTAGGTGGTTTCGAAACCTTTGTGTGTTTTCAACCTCCAACGACTATTTTCCATATAAGGGGTGTACCGTTAATGAGCCTTTGAGTATCCATACAACTAGCACCAGAAAGGGAAATTTTGCTTGGAAAACATCCCCAACGGCTCCAATTCATCCCCAACAGTCACCAACGGCTAGGAGCTCATTTGGGAAGATAAAAGGGCCCTTCAAGCACTGGCAACAACTAATGATCATCAAGTCAACAATCAATTGATTAATAAATGTCATAGTGCTCAAGTGTTTTAGGATTGGGTGAGTGCTTAAAGAGTACAAATAAATACCTAAGAGAGTATTTTCAGTTTGCTTTTCTTTTTTCTCATTGTTGAGAGTTTTCTTGGCCTTGGGGTACAGGTCAAGGTTGTAAAAGGTTTACCTCTTGATCTCAGGAAAAAGGGAAGACTAAATTGTTTTTAGTGGAGTTGAAAATCCTTAGTGGGAAGCTAAGGTAGTGGATGTAGGCTTGTTTTAGAAGCCGAACCACTCTAAATGGTTTTGTTCATTGTCTCATCTTTTGCTTCCACTACCAACACCCAATTTGTAGCTTCTCCATCACTTGGCAAGCAAGATCGGTTGAAAGCATAATTTCAATTTAATTTGAAACATAGTTGAGTTTTATTCACTAACTAGATTGTGAATGATCATGTTTGCATTCATTTTAGATAATGTTTAAAATCCAATAATCTCATGGAATTAACATAATTTTCAATAATATCATAAAATAAACATCATGCTTGCATTCACTTCAGGGAATATCTCCCATAAAAATTCTTGGATCAAGACGAATTTTTTAACTTGAACTTTGGAGAAATATATAGTCGAGTTTTTCGACTAAGGGGAATTAGATTAAATATATACTAATACATAAAAATAATGAATGTACCAGATTATACTTTAATTAGAACAAATCATAAATAATGAATGTATCAGATTATGCCTTAATGAAATATGCAAACATAAATAATGAATGTACCAGATTATGCCTTAGTAAAATATGCAAACATAAATAATGAATATACCAGATTTATGCTTTAATTAAAACGAAGCATTAATGAAAATTTTAGAATAAATCAATAATATATTTGCTTAAGGGAATGAAGTAATAATCAAATTATTGGTTATTTTGATTAAAACGGAACATTAATGTAAATAATGCTTCCATCTTACCAAACTCTTTATACTCGATCTCGCCTTACCAATATTCGCGATGTTGCAAAGGATTAATTTAAGTAGTACCTTATTTCCCCCTCTATGCCAATTTTTTCTTTGATTTGCGAGAAGCCATGAACTCATATTCGTCAGATGCTCAAATAAAACCAAACACGCCACCATGTTTTTTTAAAATAAAAAGAACAAGTTAAAACATTAAGAGAAATGCAATCATTATCTAAAATAATTAAGGGAAAAAAACTTATATTCGATTCACACTAAATTGAATTCTTTTTAGTAATCCCTTTGGGATCCGAATATCTAGGACCTCTCATGGGTTGTTTCTATATCCTGCCGTGAATTGCGTGGATCTCAAATGAAGGTGAGTGGTAAATAAATGTCATAAAATTTTGACCAAAATCTTTCGAGTAAATTCGTGCTAATAACGTGTTGTGAATAAAATAAAGAACAATAACCAGAGAGCTGAGAGATAAAGTGGGAGACTTGTATTTATACTCAATATAGACTTGTGTACAATACATTCTCCAAATCCTCTATTTATAGGCATAGGAGGTAAATATCATATGGAACACTAATTCTAATAAAGATTAAATTCCTAATGATAAAGTAGATTAAACTCCTAGATATATTTCTTATCATGATGAACATTGATATGAGCTTGGCTACGTGACTTTCCAAGTCGTATTTGTTGCTTGATCGTGATTTGACTAAGTTTCTTCTCAAATTGGCAGATTGGGTTGAATTTGTTAAGTTGAGTGTTCAAGGAAGGTTGTAGGAAAGAAAATGATGGTTCAAGGGAGTATACTCGTTTGGTGTAGAAGGTGGTTAATGGTTGATGAGTTGGTAATGGAGGCTTGGCTGAATGGTGGAGGTGATGGTGATGTTTAAGGATAATAGTTTGGTTTCAGAACAAAGGAAGAACTGACACTATATAACAATGTTGACCCGAACTTTATAATGTTCGTTAATTATTGGTGGATCGTGACCTACTAGTTATAAAGAACTAGGAACCAACGATATAAAAGAATGTAAAGGAATGATTTCACAAGACGTACTTGGAAATTGATAAAGTTCTTAAAGAACAAGAGAGTTAAACACTCACAAGAAAATATATATTCCAAGTTGTGTCTTGATAGCTACGAATGAGTCCTTTTTATAGGATTTACAAGATGGAATAGGAAAAAACTTAAAATTGATCTAGTATATTTCTTTTAATGTCCATTCATGCATGTCTTTAGTTTGTGACTATCATTTTTCTCTTGGTAGCCAAATGGTCTTGTGAAGCTTTTAAAATGCTTTTAAATTTTGATCTTTCCAACGCCCCTTGGTAGCCAAATGGTTGTGAAGCTTAAAAGACATTTTTGGGCTCTTTAAGAAACTCTCTGATTTTGTCACTAATGAATGCTTTCCAACATGCACCTAGCCCTTTCCATATATTATATGAATTGGTCCATTAGCCTTCCATGCAAAATCCTTTCTAATTGCAGCCCTTGGTGTGCTCTTGCTTTCTTCTTTCCTACAAATAGTCATCACATGCGATAAGACATCTTAAATGTGTAGATAAATGGCAACTTAAAAGTGCATGTAACTTGGTAACATATATATGCAAACACGACAAAATAAATGTGCTAGAAACATGTGTAATACATTTATTAAAATGTTGAAAATATAAGTGTCCTAAATGCAACCAACGCAAATAATTTATCATATCATAAAACAATAGTTTAACATGCAGCACATGCAAACTAATGCACGTAACGAAGACGACATGGCTCGAGTGAGCTGGGGTTTTAATGCTAGACTTGAGTTAGCTAAGGGTGGTTGCATTTGAGTCCCAAATTCGACAAATCATGCTTTCCAATGTTTCTCATACTCTTCTTGCTCGAGCACTAGTGATAGGTCTTGAAGTAAGCCTTTCTAGAATATCTTAGGCCATGATCGCATCATTCCCTCCCTCTTTAAGGCGATCTGTCCCCAAATCATCACCTGCATCATAGGGAGACAAATCATATACATTAAAGGTGGCACTAACGTTATATTCTCCTAGAAGAACTAGTTTATAGTTATTATTATTTATCTTCGTAACCACTTGAAATGGACCATCTCCTTGAGCCAGTAGTTTTGATTTCCTTAGATGCTCCTAAACCCAATCGCCGGGTTCAAACGTAATTCTCCTACGTCCTTTGTTGGCTTGCTACTCATATTGCCTTGTCCTTTTCTCACTGTTCTCTTGAACTTTTTGGCGGAGCTTCTTCACATACTCGGCTTTGTTCTTTACATCCTTGTTCAAAACTTGATCAAGAGGTAGTGGTAACAAATCCAACCTAGTTAAAGGATTGGACCCATATACCACCTCAAATGGGGAATGCTTTATAGCAGAATGCACAGACCTATTGTAGGCAAATTCAACATGTGGTAAGCACTCCTCCCATAACTTTATATTTTTTGAATGATTGCCCTTAATAGAGTTGATAAAACTCTATTGACGACTTCTGTTTGTGGACGGCATGTAGTGGAGAAAAAAGTTTTGTTCCGATCTTTCCCCAAAGGGTTATCCAAAAGTGACTCAAGAATTTAGCATTTTTGTCTGACGCGATTGTCCTTGGAGTTCCATGCAATCAAATGATTTTCCTAAAAAACAGATTTGCAACATGAGAAGCATCATTAGTTTTGTTACAAGGAACAAAGTGTGCCATTTTGGAAAATCTATCAACCACAACAAAGATAGAATCTTTTCTACTCTTTGTGTGAGGCAGTTCTAACACAAAGTCCATTGAAATATCAACCCAAGGTTCACTTGGTATAGGAAATAAAGTGTATAGTCTACGGGGCATGTGTTTTGACTTCGCCTTCTTGCATGTGATGTGCATTTTGCATATCCTCTCCACATCCCTCCTCATTTATGGCCAATATAAGGTTCTTGAAGAGCACTCAATGTGTTGCTTTTTCCAAAATATCCCATTAGTCCTCCTCCAAGGGCTTCCTTAATGAGCACCTCACAAACTGATCCTTGAGGAATGCAAAGCCTTTATTTTTTAAAAAGGTATCCATCATGTATGTATAACCTTTCAAATGTAGCCTTTCCACAAGCTTTATATATTTCTCCAAAATCAAGGTCAATTTCATAAAGCTCTTTAATAAATGCAAAACCAAGCAGTTTAGAGTCTAAGGTATTAAGGAGTACGTTCCTTCGTGATAAGGAATCAGCAACAATATTCTCCTTGCCTTTCTTATACTTGATTATGTATGGAATTGACTAAAGGAATTTCACCAACTTGGCATGCCTTTTTTTTTAATTTGTGCTGGCTCTTGATATGCTTCAAGGCTTCATGATCGGTATATATAATGAACTCTTTTGGAAAAAGGTAATGCTACCAAGTCTCTAAAGCTTGTATTAGAGCATACATATCCTTTTTAATATTTTAGATACTTGACAGTAGCTCAATTTAATTTCTCGCTAAAATTTGCCAATGGACGTCCCTTTTAAGTTAAAACAGCTTCAATCCCTAAACCTAAAGCATCACACTCAATCTTGAATGTTTTGTAAAATCATGTAAGATAAGAAATGAGGCTTTAGTTAAACGCTCTTTGATCAAATTAAAGGAATTTTCTTGTTCCTCACCCCAAGAAAGGTTAGAATTATTTTTGTTGACTGATAAAGTGAACAAGGGCCGAAAAAGATGGTCCGATAGTGCTTATGATGGCAGTTCTGGGTTGGAAGTAGGGTATGATGTCCACTTGATATGGTGTTGGTCCCTGTTGGATAGAGAGTTGGCCTATTTTCTCTGTTGCATGCGCGTTTTATACAATCCAGACAGGTGTCATCACTGGGTGGTCATGGCACCACGATTAGACTAACTATGATTACATGTCATAGGTTTGCATAGTAATCGATAGCGATCGCATGTGCTGGCACATGGTCGCTAAACATTGTTCGCTCGAATATCTTTGCAGTTCGTGTATTACCCTTACTTGTTTGCCTATGTGAGGGGTTTCATAGGGACATGTTGCCATTCGCAGGCCAAAATGCATTGACACGCGGTGGTGGGTGTTAGCAGGTACTAACAATTTCCCCCCAGGTGAGGGAAGGTTATAAATTGACCATAACAAACCTGGAAGTTTAGAGATCTTCTTATGTGAGAGTTTTTTATGGTTAAAATTTTGAAAATTTGAGAATAGATCATTGTATATGAAGCGTCACGTGGTAAATCTCTTTAATGAACTGTCCAGTTTTCTTTGAGGATAAACTGTTGTATATCAAACATTACATAATAAACCTCTTTGTTGGAAAAGCGTGTCGAGGAAGACGGTCTATGATTATAAATAAACTTTATTGTTATTTTTGGGTTTTGTTTTGCATATCTCACTGGCCACTTTTGAGTTTGTGAGAAGAAAAAAAGAAAAGCTTTTGGAAAGGAAAACATATTTGTTTTGATTCTAATGGTTACTTCGTCTGTTATAGTGAGTGATGAATATCATTGTACTACTAAACCAGATGAGATATTGAAAATGTTGGTGTGTCAGGGACTTCGTGCTGTTAACAATTTTTGTTATCGGTTTAGTTTGCCGAATGGGTCATATCGACTGAGTGCATGTTTCGATAAGGGGAAATTATGGTATTTTATTCCTATTTCTGCTTTTGAAGCTGGGCCAGGCCAATTGGGCGGGACTAGTTGGTGGATTTTGGTGATGTATTTTTTGAATTGTAAGATCCATGGGGACAAACCGTCTATTGATGTGTTCTGTCATTTTTTAATGTGATGGCCGACCATGACGAAAATAACGATAATGAGTAATTATGCTGGGAATCTTCACCAAGATAGGTCAAAGTTTATCAAAGTGGAGTGTAATTTTGGAGGTTTTCCTTTCCTGTTGTATGGCATCGACCATCGAAGGATAGGGTTGCGATGCCTAATATGGAAGAAATTTCACCCGCTAAATTGAGACATCTAAGAAGGTTAGAAAGTTATCCACCCTCGCGTTTTGAAGAGATACACACTCTTAGGAATATTTGGTGTATTATCTGGAGGAGAAAAGCTCAAATGGTTAGGATGAAGAGGATTTTAATGTTTTTCTTGAGGGGTCTTTGGCAGTTGTACATATTCGCACAGAAGCTTGGCCGTTCAGCGAAGAGGGTGATGAACAAGTAGCGAGGGTTCTTCTAGGTAATGAAGATGAACCAGCAAATTTCATTTCTAATTATGCTGGCGTTTGCACCCATCCTTGGAAATATCACGAAGACGATGCCCCTTCAGGTGGGGTTAGTGGGGAGGCTACTCTTATTGCCCCGAGGGGTTGCGCTAGAGCCAACCCATCGAGTTCTAGCCATGCAAAAAGGGAAAAATGGGTGGTTTCATGTTCGCCCATTGTGTTTAGTCTGGAAGATGAAGGAAGTTGCGTGCGTTTAGAATGTAGGACAAAGAGGAGAATGGATCCAGGTATTGGTTCACTATAACTTTTTTGAAAAGAATAAACTTCCTTTGTAATACGTTTTTGTTTAACACACATTTTTCTTTCATTTTTAGGGGTTGTGGTTTATGTTCCTATAATATCCCAATTTTTGGCTAGTGACCAAATTGTAAATTTTGAAAGTTTTGGGGTTAAAAGTATAAACGTTGGAAAAGTTTAGGGACTAAATTGTAAATTTCCCCAATAAGTAATTTTATTTAGTATAAGAGTGAATCGAATCAAAATAAGTACCTTGATATCGGTTTTAAGATTTAAGATGCAATAAAAGGTACTGAATTTGGATCGAATAAAATTGTTAAGCGTGCTCAGGCCAGGGAAATATTATGATGGATGACCTCCGAGAAGGTCCCATAAAAGTGTTTTTTATCAATATTTTAGACTCATTAAGAGTAGAGAAGGTTCTTATGGATTATCGATAAAGGATTTCTAAGAGAAATTTTATTCTTTAAAGATTTTTGATAATTATTGGAATAATAGACTGAGTTAGGAAAATTCAGTCTAAGTCCTCGGGAAAGGAAATTTTTATGAGATGATAGTGTGGATTTCCCGAATATGGAAATATAGAATTTTTTGAATAATTCCGATAGCTCAGAGAAGGTAAAATTGCAGTAGAAGTATTTAATGAATATCGGTATATCAGATCAAATGGAAAATAAGAGACTGATCCAAAAGCCATGGAAAAGTCATAAAATACTATTTTATGAATATTTTATTATAGTTGGTTGGATTCCAACTAGATTTAGTTGAATTTTTACAACAATGGCAAACTAGTAAATAAAAGCTAATTGGAGGGCAAATTGGTCATTTGGCCTAATGGCAATTTTGAACTATTTAAAAAGTTACAAGGGCATTTTTGGAAGACAGAAATGGGAGATTTAATCTTGGCCCTTGATTGATGATAAGATCAATCTCAACCATTAGATTAAAAGGACATTTTATTAATTTCACTATTTAAATGAATTTAAAATTCATTTATATTTGCAAGTGGTATAATTGTAGAGATTAAAAATTAAAAGGCCAAAAGATGAAGTCTTCTTCATCTACAAAATTTCGAAAATTTGAGGAAAAAGGGGAGAAATTTTTTAAGCTCGATTCAAGCCCCGAAACTCGATTTTCAGGTAATCTCCTCAACTACAAAAGTTGTTCTACTCATCAAGCTCTATCTTTTGGTGTAAATAATTTATGAAACACATGCTTGATTGATGAGAATTTTGTGTAAGAAGAAATTAGGGTGTATGGAATAAATTAGGGGTTTTGAGATTTATGATTTCATGTTGAAATTCAAGTTGAAATCAAGCTTTTGTGATGTTAAAATCATGTTATTGAGTTGGGATTTAAACTCTACATGTTTTGATTATTATGAAGATGATTCGGGTCTATGGATTCAGGTTTATTTTAGGGTTTGTGATGTTGAATTAATGATCTAGTAAGCTTGAATTGTTATTTGGAAGAAAAACCCTAAAGTTATTAGATAGGGACCGTTTTGTAAATTCTAAATGTTAGAGGACTAATCTGAATTTTTATAATTTTGAAGTGTATTTACGTTATTAATGATGTTGGAGATGTGAAATTGATGTTAGAATACTAAACCGATGTTGAATTGAATTAGTAACCATTTTGACAATTTGTCAAAGTTAAGTGACCATTTCGGCAATGGAGTTTTGGATGAGGATTAAATCTGAATTTTAGTTGAAATAATAGAATTAAGGTAGTAATGTTGAATTGAGGACTAATTTGCAAAGTTAAGAAGCTTAAATATTTATCTTTGCATTTTAGTGACTATTTCGGTAATGGAGGAAAATTAAAGGGAATTATTTTAGAATAATTACTTGATGAAGATGGTGATAACTTGCCGGTTTAAAGCAAGTAATTGCACTAAATTGAAAAGTAGAGAAGTAAGTATAAAGTTTGGAGTTATCTATGGATGTAGTGCAGAAAACTAGATTATGGCAGTAAGTTAAGTTCAAAAATTCACCATACATTCAACACAAATGTTTAGATGGTGAATTTTATACCGATGTAAAAAAAAAATTCGTCTAGTTTCGTTTCCAACAAACGGAAACTGATTTCAAGTTCCGAGTCAAAAGATATAAATTTTTAAGTGACGAAAGGTCAGAAAACAGAAAACCGGTCTGTTCCGAATTCCAGCATTGTAATTGACTTTGAAAATTCGCCATAAATCGTACAAGTTGAATTTGGGCTATTAGTTTATATGGTTGAAAAGCTTATTGAATCTAGTTTCTTTTAGAACAAACGGAGTTGAATTCCGAATTTTATATCACTTTATAGAAATAAATCTTTGAAGGTAGTGCAAGCTGCCAGAAAATGGAAATTGAGACATTTTGTATCTAATGTTAGTCAGCAAGCTTGGAAGAATTATTTGAAGTTCAAAATGGTCATTAGGGACCAAAAATGAGTTTTGGACAGTATAAGAAAGGGAGGAAATTTGTATATTTGAATGATTAGATTTGATAGCATGTTTGAGGAATTGTTAAATTTGAATCTAACAAATGTTGTTTACATTCATGTGATTAATGAAGTTTGGATCCGAATCAAAAGAAGGTTTGAGGTACTATGAAAGAAAGGATCGAATAGAGCTTAGTGAGGCAAGCTAATAAATGGCCCAGGTGAGTGAAATTGCATGCATATCACAATACATTAATATTTATGTCATTGAAGATATGACTGATATAATATGTATATGTCAAGTTTTGGGAAATAAAATGCATTGATCATTTGATTATTTATATTGACAAGGTTGATATGCTTATGCATAATATTTCGGGTATGAACTGCATAAGTTGAATTATGTTGATATATATATTGCCATGAATGAAATGATTATAGAATATGAAATACATGCCCAAGTAAGTTATTAAGGGACATGATATAGTTGGCATGCCATAGAGTCCAGCAGCACGCTGAATATATGATTTAGCACTATAGTGTATATAAATGACACTTAGTGCGGATAGTTAGCACAACCTTATGTGCAGATGGTTAGCACAACCTTATGTGCAGATTGTTAGCGCAGCCTTATAAATGTGCAGATGGTTAGCACAGCCTTATAAACGTGCGGATGGTTAGCACAACCTTATAAACATGCGGATGGTTAAAACTGCCTTATAAATGTGCGTATGGTTAGCACGGTCTTACATGCGGATTGTGGGCACGACCTTATGTGTCTATATGCTATCAACACTCATGTGTCTATATTATACCGGCACTTATGTGTCTATATAATATCAACACTCATGTGTCTATATGATGCTGACACTTATGTGTATATATGTTACCGACACTTTATGTGTCTATATGTTTATCGTCACTTCGGTGACTAGTACTTTGGGAGTACCAATCTCGCATACTTAAGTTTCCCTCTCTATATAAAAGTTAATACATTGGCATATATCTTGCTATATAAATGTAGCCATAAAGTTTAATAAGTTTAAATTATTATTAATTTTGTTTATTGCCTCACTAAGTGAAAACTTAATGTGTGTTTGATTCACACATAGGTTAAGGTGGAGTACTTGAAGTGGAGTTAAGCATGCTAATCAAGCTTCAATCTGCAAAACATCATTAAGATATTCTAGCTTATGATAATCTCTAGTGGGCATGTAATTATTTGATTACTAGTAGAGTATGATGCATGAAATTAAACTAAACATATAGAGAATTAATCAGTTTGATGATGAAATGTATATGTATAAAACAAGATAAGGCATTAGTAATGTGACATCTCTGACTCGTATTCAATATGGGAATGGGCTGTTACAATTCTGCAGGCTGTTGCGAGGTTAGATATGTCTCTTTCTACATCTATTGATAAACGATAAAGTTCTCCAGGCTTGTGAGAAGTGGCGTCTTTAGAGGCTTTTAATAGAGGAGAAATAAGGTCGCACTGTACGTTAGCTTTAACTACTGTAGCGATGCCTTCGATAGATATGATTCCTGTTGTTCCTTGTATAGAGATTTCCCCTGGTATTCAGAATATCTTTGCAAGGGTTTCAATAGATGATGTAGAGGTAGCTCAGGAGAGTGTAGCAAGGCAGATGAGAACTTATAGTTCTAGGAGACGTCCTTTGGTTGTCGAGGATAAAATGTTGGGAAAAAGGCTAACATTTGAAGCTGAATTTGCTGAGAATTTACCTGAGTATCAGCTCTGATGCCCTTCCTATTTCTATCAAACATCACGACTCTCCTTGTTTGGCTACAACTGACATCACTGGGACCATAGTTCCTGTTAGTTTGGCTACCGCTCTGCCTATTTTTTGTATGTCTTCAGGTACCCCGATTGGTGCATTGATGCATTTGGTTTAATAATTTGGTTACTTAATTTTGTAATAACCTTTTTTATTGGTATCTTCACAAGGGTGGGCATCATATATTCTGTTATTGTTCATTGTTCCACAGAAAAGATACCTTTTGTGGTCTTACCTATTGACACCGTGAATTTTTCAGGGGATGCGATGACTCTTTTGATGCCATTGTCTGCTGATGTTCCTTTTGGTGAATGCTGTGAGTCTTTAGCTCTAAGGGATGTATTTTATCCTTGGAAGGGTCTTTCGGAAATAGAAAGATGGTTTCATCCCGAGTCTGCTTCTAGGAGACTGTTTGAGTTATATTCATGTTGTTTTGGTACCTCTATACCTTGTAATAGTATTAGGAGGACTATTGATGGGGGTTGGGGTCTTATTCAGGAACTGAGTTGTGTTCAATTTAATATGGAAATGAATACAAAGGCTCTTCTTGAAGAGACTGCACTACTCTCCTTGAGGGAAATAAAAAGCTACGTTTGAAGGTGGAGAGTTATACCGTTCATTTAGAGGAGCTACAAAAGGAACACGAGGAAGACATTTGGGAGCAAGTAGGAGAGCTGAATAAAAAGCATTCGTAAGAGATTTCTAAAAAAGAAGCCGAGTTCAATCATGCCCTTAGAATCAAGAACAAAATGCTTCAGTCTATTGCATAGCTTCAAGACTGAAATTCAAAATCTAAGGGAAGAGCTGGAGCAAACAAAGAATGCAATGGATAAACTCTTTGCGAACTTCACAAGGAAACTATCTGAGCTGAAAGAGTCTCATAAGAATGAGATTATTTTGTTGAAAGCTACCCACAAAATTGATGTAGCTGAGCAAGTTAAAGCAGCTACAAATACGACCTTCGCCTTTATGATTGAAGGAATGGATAGGTCACGAGATGCTTCCATTCTTAGCTTTGAATTTCACGTGGTCCTTTCGATTGTACTAAAGTGGATTTTAATGCTCTCTACGAAGTAACCACCGATTTTTATTCGAGGAATCCTGTTGGGCCCTCATGGGAAAACTTTGCTACAAAGTATAGAAAGAACGTAGTTTCTCTTACCTTTGATGCAAATGCATCCTCTTTCCTGAATGACCACAGTGGTGTTGCAGATATAATAGATAGCAACAATGTGTTAGGTGACTGTAGTAAAGGCTCATAACTGTTATTATTGTCCAGTTTTTTTGCTTTTTTGTATGAAAAATATTTGATTACAGCACTACTTGTCATCTCCATTATTTGTAATCTTTTTTGTTGCGTTGATGATCGCTATTCGTTATAGGAATCGATGCATAGTAGAAATTGTCTAACTTGATGTACGTAATTCTTGCTATTTGCTGCAATCTGATCCAGCTTCCCAATAATATCGTATTTGCTAATTATTACCATCTTTTAAGCAATCTAATCTTTGATCTAACTTTATTTTGATAAAGGTGTTACTTCCTCGTGTTATTATTCCTTAAGTGTTTCTCTTTTTGTCTCTTCTTTTTCTCAAATTTTTACTAAAAGTGTGTTGAATATCGCTCTTTGGGGAATACCTTGCTCAATTTTCTTTCGCCAAACATCAACAGATTTCAATAATTTGAAAATGTTTGTGCTTTCAATTTCTTCCAGTTCGCAATGCTTATTTTTTGTTTTCTTATGTTATATGTATTTGTGTGGCTTTTTGAGTGTATAGACATTGGCAGATTTCTTTTGCGTGGTGTCTATTAACTTTGTGTGATGACTTAGACAATTCGAGACAGACCGTGATGAAAGAGGAAATTTTTGATTGCCCATGACAAGTGTTTGTGCTTGCCTATGCATTTATTGATTGGACGTTTCAAGGTTGCGTGATTTTAGTTGTTTGCTCAAGATTCAAAGATCTAGAAATTAATTATTCATTTTAGTAGTTTTCAATATTTGAATTCGAACCGTCAGGGCTTGATATTCTCTCTTTTCTACTTTAATATGACTCCTTTGGATTTATATTTTTATAACCTAATTTTTGGGTAGCTTGGTCTTTCTTTTGCATCTTTTCTCTTTTCTCTCTTGTAACTTTGCTTGTGTTGATTTGAGAAAAGGAAAAGAAAATATGTTTACGGTGATGAGTGATATGCAAAAAATTTCATTTTATAGATCTTGGGGGAGTACCATTTTCGAGTCTGGGCTATTTGTATCAATAGACAATAGTATTTGGAGGGCTATGATTAGCCATTTGTAGTGAAGAATGCCAACAAGCAATGTATTTGGATAATCTTGAGAGCTAGGTTTTCCAAATGCCATTGTTTGTTAGCATTTGTTGCTACATCGGGAAGTTGTGGTTACTAGGCATTACATCGAGGTCATTGATGTGTGCTTCAACACCCTTAAGTGGAGTGTTGATGCTGTTGTTGCATGCTTGGTTTTTGCTAGTTCTCTAATATATATCATTAAGGTGGTTATTTGTTTGTCATCTGTGGTGCTGGTTACCGTGACAATAAACAACTTCCCTGAGGTGATTATTGAGGCAGATCATGAGTGGTTAGCGCAAAAATGGGAGAGATGTTTGTCATCTCCACGAGTTTTGCCTGTTATATTAAGAAGCCCGCTTTTTATCTCAATAGTGGGAGTTGATGTTGACTTATAGGTTTCTCCATATCAAGTTAGCTAGAAGAATTCTCAAGCGTTTCCTTATTCGCCGTATATGGACTTGTAACTGTAATACTTTGTTTAGTCTATTTGTATAAGAAAGCTTGTTTTCATTAGTATTTGTAGTGTTATGATATCTAGGATCGCATCCGTATATGTGCTAACTTTCAATGGGCGGATTTTTGTCTTCCATGTGTAATAATTCTTATTCACGATGTTTCTATTTCTATGTTTATATTTGCAAATATGATTATTTTCTTAGAGTAAACTATACAAATGCTTAATTTCGTTAATTACATATCATTGAATGGCGATTGCACTTTCCTGCTTGATTTTGAAATGTTGTATTTTCACAGTCATTTCTTTAAAATGGTGATAAATAATCATAAACTTATGATATTTAAAAACTTACAAGATAGATAGGTGGCGATTCCTTGCCCTCTTTTGGAAATAGTCTGCATGAGAGTTCTCTTTTGTGTCGTTTTCATGACATGATATTATTCTCTCGGAGCGGACTATATATTTGTGTAGTTTCCTTGAGTTGGGAGGATTCCTGTCCCCTAGTGAGGTAATTTTGATCTTTATACACTTTTTTGTACATTTATTATTCGATCACACTTTTACTATAGAAATAGACCCATTATTTTTGCAGACACTTTTCTTTTTATACTTACTATAGAAGTAACTAATTAACCTTTATCTTTCTTTCCAACTCGTGCGCTTGCTTCGGAAGCGGTGATTGTTGAGCTGATTCCTTTATGCACACTTCTTAAAAGTAGCGGATGCTCAGACGACTCTTTGATTGTTTTCTTGCTCGCTTTCTTTGGAAGTGGAGATCGTTGAGCTGATTCCTTTATGCATACTTCTTAAAAGTGACAGATGCTTATATGACCCTTTGTCTATTTTCTTGCTCGCTTGCTTTGGAAGCAGAGATTGCTGAGCTGATTTTTTTATGCACACTTCTTGAAAGTAGCAGACTCTCAGACGACCCTTTGTTTATTTTCTTGCTCACTTACTTTAGAATCAGTGATCGTTGAGCTAATTCCTTTATGCACACTTCTTGAAAGTGGCAGACGCTCAAACGACCCTTTGTTTATTTTCTTGCTCGCTTTCTTTGGAAGCGACGATTGTTGAGCTGATTCCTTTATGCACATGATGAGATCATGGCATCACCACCCTTGGACCTGGAGAAATTTCCTTTAGGTCCCATTACTCGTGCAAGGGCAAGAAAGTTTAGAGATGCAGTCAACAACAAGTGCATAGCATGAGAGATTATTGAAGCTACTGACGTTGAACCAATGCCCTACAACATGGAAGATTCATGCAACGTGAAAGGGAGTCCATACAACGTGTTGCATGTTTATTTCCGATGCATATGTTACATTTGATTATTATAGTTTTAGTGTGCACATGTTTTCTATTATGTTGTTTATTGTTTATTTTACCAGCACTAGAGTTTGTTGAATCACATAACATATATTTATTATATTTAGCATGCATAATATATCCTTTTTTATTTCTAATCATATTTCTCATATTTACAAGTGTTATGCAAGGAAAATGAATAGACACATCATTAGGGTGATTCAGAGAATTGTGACTATTGGAGAGGTGCTTGCTTAGCTTTGGAGGTGCTTGCATAAGTTCACATGGAAATTGACATGCTTGCTTACGTTCACATGGAAATTGACAAGCTTGCTTACGTTTGGACGACAATTCTAGAGATGTGCTTGTATGTGACCTGCTTGCTTACATCCATATGGAAATTGACATGATTGCTTATGATTATTGGGCGGTAAAGGCACATATTTCAAGGTTTTTTTTAATTCATTATCCCTTCACACCACCCTAGGAATGTTGGCTGGTCACTTTATTTTGAAAAGCCTATAAATAGAGGCTGACATTTCAATTGTAAGGCACACTTTGATTTCAGAAAAATTGAGAGTTTTATCTCTTTTGTTCTTTTAAGAACTTTATCATTCCTTCAAGTTCTGCTTGTTGAATTAAAACCTTTGATATCTTTGGTTCCTAGTTTTACTTAACTAGTGGGTCAAGATCCTTATTTCATTTAGAGATTGTTATAGGGTTCGGGTCACACTTTTTAGTGTTGGTTCAATTCTCAAGTCCTAAACTACTTTTCCATCTTCCATCATCCAATTCTACCACCATCATCGAACACATTAAACCTTCTAAAATTCCAGAATCTTTGTTCTCATCACTTTCTATATTGTTACACACCATTACTCTTTAAACCATTTGAAACCATTGCAAGTCTTACAACACAAAGTTACTTCATCTACGATCGGGCAAATCAAGCATCTTGGAAAATTCCAAGATGAGATCACATCAGATGGTAATCAGAGCATAGGCTAAATCAAGTAAGCCTTTGCGTTTTGCTATTAAAAAACAAAAAAAGAGAAAAGAAAAGAATTTTTGTAAAAAACGAGAAAAAAATAATGCAAATCGACAACAAGGTTTTGTAGCGATGTCCCTTTTTCTTCTCGCTAAAAAATATAAGGTTTAAGGTGTTTGGGGTCTTTCGGGTATTTAAAATATATATTCCGCGGGGGTTTTAAAAAATAGTATTTTATTTAAAAATAGAGTCGCCACCGGCCACTAAGGAATGCCAGACACCATAAAACCAAAGATTTTTAAAATGTTGAGTTCAAGAGTCGATTACAGATGGGGAAGGATTAGCACCACCACACCGCCCAAAATTGGTACTTTAATAATTACCGCTTTGTTAATCTTAAACTTTTCAGATTAAAGTGACGATTAAATTAAAATTTGGTTATAAGTGCGAGTAAACTTTAAGGGCTCCGTTATTCGAGAGTAAATTGATACCACCATCACTACGCTTGATACTGGCCACGTTTACGCTCGAATAAAAGGGCACTGCATTGACAATTAGTATTCCGTTGTGCAACTTAAAACATGGCAAATATAAATAAATACAATGCGATAAAAATATAAATAAATACTAACATAATAAAATACTAATCTAACATAAATAAAATACTAATCTAAAACATAAGTTTACAACACAAATAAATACTAATCTAAAACATAAATACATAAATATTAATAAAAACAAATCTAACAAATAAAATACTACTCTAAAACATTCATAAATATTAATCTAACACATAAACAAACCTAACATAAATAAAATATTAATCTAAAACATAAATAAACATACAATATAAGAATACAATTTTCAAATTAACTAATACTTCATTAAATTATAAAAATTACAACACAAATAAAAAGGGAAGATAATATACCTAGCTAGGAGCTCGAATGACGAACCCCGACTGAACCCTACTGAGATCTACCACGACCCCTCCAAAAATTAACTAGATCGGATCCAAAATAGGACCCCGATCGAATGTTGGATCGAACCGACTTGGGCCGAGGGCACTGCCCTCGACCCCGGCCAGTCATGTTTAGTCGGCCATAGCTCCCAAATTATATGGGAGCCAATTGCTTCTTCACTTGTGCCTCCTTTGTGGCCGCCCCATGCCTTTATTTATAGGCAAATGGGGGGAGTGACGTGGTGATGTGGAACTTTGAGCTCCACGCATAATTTCCCCATTTTTTGATTTAATTATTATTTTTTACTTTTTACATTATATCTTTATTATTATTTTTTTTTTGATTTTTTCATTAATTTTATAATAATATTACTATTAAAATAACACAAATAATACTAAAACCCGTACAAAATTGAGTGATTATAGTTGCCCCTCTTTGCTTGTTCTTGTGAAACGAGAACAAAGCAAATATCAAAAGCACTAATTTTTGTCCTACTTCCTTGTTTGTAGCTTCGGAGTCACGTGTTCTTCTGGAACCCTCCGCTTCTCATTAGCTGAATCTTTAGGCTCGTAAGTTCTTCCTACATACAACTTCTTCACCTTCTGGTCTTGGAACTACAGGTCCTTCCGATATAGAACCTTTCATTCTGACGTCTTGAGTTAGGAGTCCCTCCTATATAGGACTTTCCACTCAGAGACGGCAAAGCTTGGAGTCCTTCCTATATAGGACTCTTCGCCTTCAACGCTGTGGGTTTTTCCTATATTAAACCTTCCGCGTCACGGATGGATTCTTTTGACTGAGAGTTCCTCCTATATAGAACTGCTAGTCTTCAAACCCTGGAGCCGTAAGTCATTCCCATATAGAACTTTTAGCTTCTGAATTCTCGTAGTTACAATTTCTTCCTATATAGAACCTTTCACTATGAGTGCTCAAAAATATAGGCCCTTCCTATATAGAACATCTATCTTTGTATTTGGGGTTCACGCCAAAATGGCTATTGATCTTTTTAGAAATTTGGGGATTCACGTTGAAAATGGCCACCGATCTCTCTGGACTCACGCTACTATGGCTGCCGAGCTTTCTTCAAATTTGGAGATTCACGCTGAAAATGGCTACCGAACTTTTTGGACTCACGCTACTATGGCTAGCAAACTTTCTGGCCTTACGCTACTGAGGTTGCCGAACTTTCTGGCCTTATACTACTGAGGCTGCTGAACTTTCTGGACTCACGCCACTAAGGCTGCCGAGATTTTTCTTCAAGTTTGGGGATTCACGTCGAAAATGCCTACCGATCTTTCTAGACTCACGCTATTATGGCTGCCGAACTTTCTAGTCTTACGCTACTAAGGCACACGAAATTTTTCTTCAAATTTGGGGATTCATGCCAAGAATGGCCAATGATCTTTATGGACTCACGCTACTATGGCTGCCAAACTTTATGGCCTTACGCTACTAGGGCTGCCGATCTTTTTGGACTCACGCTACTGAGGTTGCCGATCTTTCTAGACTCATGCTACTAAGGTTGCCGATCTTTCTGGACCCACGCTACTAAGGCTGTCGATCCTTCTGGACTCACGCTACTAAGACTGTCAATCTTTCTAGACTCACGCTACTAAGGTTGCCGATCTTTCTAGACTCACGCTACTAAGGCTGCCGATCTTTCTGGACTCACGCTACTAAGGCTGCCGCATCATGCCCGAAGGACTTATTGATGGCCCGAATGACTTATCACCATGCTCAAAAGACGTACTGGTGGCCCGAATGTCTTATCATCATGCCCAAAGGTCTTACTGATGGCCCGAGGGACTTAATATCCATCTTTACACTACTTTGGCTACCGTCATCTAGCCTCATGCTACTATGGCTGTCGGCATCTTTCTTTCTTTAATAAAATTTACTTCTTCAAACTTTTTGACAATTCTTCAAATACCTATCTAAAACAAGAAAAAATTGGCATACCTCTATCTATATGATGCATGCAATGTAATGCTTTATTCTTCTTCTTTTTCTTCTCCTCTTTTTTCTTTTCTTTTTTTCCTTTCTTTTTTTTCTTTCTCTCTTTTCTCCTTTTTTTCTTTTTCTTTCTTTTCCCCCTCTTTTTTCTGTTCTACAGTCTTACACCCTGAAAGGTCGCTCCTCAAATTTCTTCATCTCTTTACTTCTTCACTGTATGCTTTTAAATCCTCATTTGAAAAATCACTTCAAATCTAAATTAACATGCTTTCAAATCTTTCGTGCGGAAGGCTTTCTTGTCTTCAGGGTTATCACATGTCTTCATAAATGATCTTCTGGTCCTTATATTATTCTTATAAGAACCCTTGTCATCTTCTTCGCTTGGCATTGGCCCATTCAATCATGGGCTCCATTACTTTAAATTTCCTGACCCATCATACAAAGCCTTGATATATTTCTAATCAGTAGGGTGACAAAAAATGCTTCCATCCCCTGAGCTCATCCTTGATCTTCTCGTAGCATTTTGACGGGAACTAACTCTCGGTCCTTATGCTTTAAATCTCATCATCATTCATTTTTTAAGTAATGCAAAAGGCAATTTACTTGTGTATATTTCAATACCAAAAATAATGATTGTTTGAAAAGATAGCAGTCATTTTGAAAATCACAACATGGAGGGAATGCCAAACATTTTAGAAACATTGTTTGGAACAAATGGTAAACAACTTTTTTTTTCTTTTTTTTAAAGCCAAATTTTTTTGAAAATTAATGTTTGGAGAATGATAAACAAAATTCGAAGTATATTGCCACACATTTTAAAAACTAATGTTTGGGGGAAATGGTAAACATCAAAACTTTGGGAGAAAATGTCAAACCTTTTAGAACATGTTTGCCCCCAAAATATCAAACACCACAGCACATCTGCTTCAAATTGCCAGAGATCAACTATAATGAAGCGCATATTTAGAAGATGTTGACTATTGTGGAGATATACGCAAATGTATAGTTTCTTCTAGTCTATTAGGCTTTCAAGAGGCACAATCCCGTACATAGTTTCTAACCCATTTAAGGTGGCTCTCTTAATCTCACTAACTCACCATGCCTTATTCTTCTCTCATTTGGGTATCGATCAAGCACTTCGAAGTTCGACGTTCCTTGAAGCAAGGTTAACACTTATAGGCGAAATGAAATCTGAAGACATTCTTATTCAACTTGGATATCTATAGATGACCAGAATGGTCTTTGGAGGCTTGTAATGTAGGCCTTTCGTTCATGGTTAGACGAAGTCGTATCTCTGTGCTCGTATGCTCTGGATATGCTCACATGGAGTATTCTTTTTTTTCGAGATCACTCTAGACTGTCCGTTTTTGGGTTTTCACCCTAGAGTTTATTTCCTCACTCTCTTTCTTTTGGTCCGTCTTGCATCCTGGCTGTGTATTGATGCTTGTTTTCCGTAAAAAATGATTGATCCTCCAAAATTCCTTGAATGATTGATTATGTACATTTCTGGGAATTCTTGTGATTGGTATGCCCAGATGAAATGTTCCTCTTTATTTCTTTCCTTCTTTTTTATTTGGATTGCTCTAGGTTGCTCACCTTTGGGTTCTCACCCTAGAGTTCACTTCATTCTTCTGTATCTTCAGATTAGTGTATTTTGGTTGGATATTGATGCCAACATGCTCAGGCAGACTACTCTTTCCTCTTCATTTTGGGGATCGCTCTAGACTGCCCATTTTTGGGTTTTCACCCTAAAGGTCATTTCCCTTTTCGAAATTGGCAATCTTCAGGCCAACTTGTCTTGACTTAGCTTCAATTCAAGCTTTTATACAAATCTTCAAATTTGTGGATTCTTATTGTATCTCTTGCTCATTTCTTACAATTGAAGTCTTGATCTTGTATTGTTTGATCTGTGTGTGAAGTATATACAATATTTTCTTTTTATTCCTTTTGTCTTTTTTCTCTTTTTCTCTCTTTTTTTTTCTTTTTCTTTTCTCTCTTCTTCTTTTTTTGTCTCTTCTAAGGGAATTCAACTCATCACAGTCCTTTATCTCGAGGATAATGATAGAGCATACAACAGAACCTTGAGTTACTTGGCATAGTCATGATTTGAATATATCACTCATGTAGCTACTCCACTTTTGACTATAAAGATGGATGGAGCATATAACCACCTTCTAAGCTTTTCACTATAGCGGAGTGCCCCAAAAAATTCTACTCAATTCTCTCTTTTAAACACTCTTATCTAGGAATACCTTTTAGTAAACCCAAACAGTGGAGTGTAATCTCTATTTTTTCTATTTCTTTTTTTTTTCTTTTTTTTTCTCTATTTTTTAGACTGTCCATTTTGGGTTTTCAGCCTAGAGTTTCTTTCCTCTTATTCGAGTCTATGGATGTATTCTCGAATCAAATTGTATCTATAGTGGACATTGTCACTTGTTCCCGCTTGAACGTAATCAATTCTACCCATCTCTTCTAAACTGGTGTCTATCGAATGGTAGAGTCTTCATGTATCTTCTTCTTACACTATTTAACTTAGTGTACTCGCTCTTGATTGCTTCGGCCTTCTGATTGCCATTTCTTATGTTGCTTGGTTTACTTTCTGAGCATAAACTTGTCTTCATCCATTTTTCTTTGGTAGTTCTATGGCATTCCTGCTCAATCTATCTTGTTTCATCTCTTTTTCTTAGTAAAGAGAAAAAATACAATTCGTCCTGCCATTCATAGATGTCCTGAGAAAGCCTTCAGGGTGTAAAGGTTTGGGGTCAACTCTTGACTCAAAGATCTTAAACGACAAGTGCCTTAGAAAGAAATTTTCTAAAATGGGATCTGTCAATTGTCTAAACACTCGTATTGTTCCTCTGTTGGCCTAAGTAAACTAGCAGATACTCACATTTACAGTATCCTCACAACATTCAATCTCTTCTAAATATAAGCAACTTAGAGTTGATATTTGGATCTAAAACAAAGGTACTATTGCATTCAAAATTCGAGGACCTGGTATAGAAATGATATATACATATGTCCATTCAAAAAAGCGTGTATATGCATATGGGAGAACAAAAACTACCCCATAAAAATAAAATGTTTAAAGAATCTAAAATGTAAAAATGTTTTCTAAATGGAAATGTGATTTGTTATTATGACAAACAATGAGTTTTTTTTGTTGAGAATTTCTTTGTGTAATGATGAGAAAACCGTAAGGACCTTCGGACTATCTCCAGGGTACTAACTCATTCCGGCCCTTTCAAGGTAGTGTAGGCTTGTGCCAATTTTCTTGTTTTTCCACCATTGGATCAACTCTCTCTTCATGACTCCCTCGTCAACCAGTTTCTTAATTTCTTCTATTAACGACCCCAAATATTTTGGTGTCATGCCCCGGCGCCTCAATTTATAACTCACATGTACTGTATGGATCAAAACTGTGGGCAGATGAGCTGGGCGTAGTCTTTATCGGCCTGGAGGTAAGGTACTAACCCTTGACCAGATGAGGCCATATGTCTGAGATGGAATACTCCGAATATCTCTAAATATGTACTTGTTCGAGGAATTTTTCTCGGTAATTTAGAGGAATCTGCCTGTCTTCTTCTCTTACGATCACGAGAACCTTGAAAGTGGTACTCATTTATCTCTTTCTTTCTTTCTACTCCTAGGCATGTCTGATTCATTGAATTAAGACTCAATTTTCCTTCCTGGATCATGTATTCTATTAAAGTCGTCACATTTGCCCCTCAATTTCCCAAGCATCTTATCAAAGAGAAAATACGGAAGATGGCTTGAGACATGGAAGTCACTTTCCTCTTTAGCAATAAGAGGCTGCACCTGGGCGGCTAACCTCCGCCATCTCAAAGCATATTCCTTAAAACTCTCATCAGGTTTCATCCTCGTACCCTGGAGATACTGACGACTTGGCGCTAGGTCTAAAGCATATCTGTATTGCCCGTAAAGACGTCGGTTAAGTCTCTCCATGACTACACTTGGTCTCTACTCAAACAGTTGTACCATATCACGGTGGGTCATGCTAGACTGTCATGGAAGCAGTGGAACAGTAAATTTTCATTCTGAATGCAGCCCTCCATCTTTTTGCAGAACATGGTTAGATGAATCTTGGAGCATCTTGTTCCGTCATCATGCACAAATCATGGAATCTTTGAAATCAGGAGGAATGACCAAATCAGGGTTCAAACACAGTTTTCTTGCATCGAAGGTATTAAACTTCTTCTTTCTTCTTTTTTTTAATTTTTTCTCGAGTCCATCTCCTAACTGCTCGAATCTTAATTTTTTAGTGTCTTCAATTCTTTTATCCATGATAAAACCCTAATTGGTCTTTGGATTACTCCTCGTGAAATTTATGCAAGGTAATAATAATGCAAGGTAATGATAATGTCATGTAAAATATGCCAGGATCGTGAAAAGTAATGCAATGTAATCCTAAAATATAAACATGAATGCAATAAGGTATTGATTCCAAAAGTGATCTTTATAGAACGATGTTCATTAAGGCCAAAAGGTTTCATTACATCAGATATTAGATATTTACAGTTACTGATGAGCTCCAGTGCCTAATTTCTTAACTTCATCTAGTAGTCCGGTCAGCTTGCCCCCGTGGTCCAATACTGGGTCCATGTTCTGACTCGATGCCTTCGATGTGTAAGCTAAGTCTGCCACCTCGTTGCCTCTTTACTTGCTTGGGTAATATCGATCTTCATGTCTTCATCTATCCCCTGCTTAGTCTTTTGCAGCTTGGAAGTTATCTCTACAACATTTTCAGCCGCAACCTATTTGTTAACTTCTACACGAACCTCGCATTCACGCAAAGAAGTACCGAGCTATTCCACTTGCTCCATACTTTCCAATTAAAGACTGTTGGATTGTCCTTGTTTTGTTGTAAACTTGTTTTCAACACTCTTGTTAATGGCTAGGTTATTCTGTAGCTCATCTTTAGAGACTGTCGTACCTACTCAATTTCCTCAAACTTACGTGATAGCATCCTGACTTGAATCTTGTTTGACTTGTTTCTCTTTTTCTAATATTCTAAGTCATCCTTCAACTGGACAACACCGCTCATCTATTCTTTAAAGGTGACCCGATCTGATATTCTTAAATACACAGTAAAGCTTATGGTGATCATTCTGCAAATTCAATTTCATCCAAGTTATCTCTCTCTTATCTGAGCTGGCCAAACTCGAAAGAATATCCCTCTCCTGGGATGCCCCTATCTCTAATCTTCAAATTTAGCTCGCTTGAGTGACCCACATTGATATTACTCGAACCTTGTCCTGGATATCGATTCTTCCTCGACTTTACCCATCGGGTGATTGTTAGCTCAGTATAGAATTAGGGTATTCCGTCTTTGAAACCTCAAAACTCCTATCGCGATAAGATCTTAAACTTGTTCTTCAGGGCCTCGCAATTCTCAATAGTGTGACCCAAACTTCCTAAATGGCAACTGCCTCTAGCACGTGTGTTGTAACCTATCGGATAAGACGGTCTCTCCGGTAGAGACATCACCGAGGTGATAAAGCTCTTCTCGATGAACATTAGGAGTAGTTCGGTGTACCTCACAGGAATCAAGATGTACTTCTTTTCATTACTTGCTTCTCGGGCTTCTTCTAAACCGAACTCTATTTTCTAGAGGCCCAACTCAGACATTTCTTCTACCTGTTTATCTATGCGGATCACAAAAGGGTTCAATTTGTCGTATTTGGCTGGCTTGGAGGTAGAATTCTTACTATCCCGTTTTCTATTCGGATCCTTAATCGATTCTTCTTTCGGTTGGACGGATCATTTACCTTTTGCTAAAATATTCAGCTGATTCATCACCTCTGCTATCTGCTTCTTTCAACTCCTGCACTTTACTTTGCTCATTACCAGTTTTGTGTCGCATACCATGTCTGACCTGAAGTCTTTAGATGATTTCTCTTTTATTGTCTCCGATCTTGTTCTGGGACAAAACTCAGGATCCATGCCCTTTAATATCTGACCAGACGACCCTTTGTCAATTATGAACGATTTTTGAGATTTGAGAAACCACTCAGGAATCAATACCCTATAAAAGCGAGAATGCAAGCAAATGCGGTGTTGATTATAGAACAGTGTTTAAAAAAACTTTTAATAAAGAAAATTTCTGATTGCAATAAACTAATAATGAATTACAAGTAACAGTTGGATTCCTTCTAGAGACCTCGACTTCTGAAAGCAGAGCCTGTGCTTCACGTCTCGACGTCGTCTTCAAGATGATGGATGACCTCGTCTTCTCCTCTTAATCTATTCCATGGACTCGTGACGTCATGATCTTCTTTTTTGTGGCTTCTAAAAAGGACATCAACAAGTGCATGCATAACGCAGACAAGAGCTTATTCTTCTGTACATCTGGGTACAAACGATCTGATCTTCGAATAATGCGTCTAAATAGGTTTGGATCCTAGTGGTCCCAAAGGGGGTCAACTTAAAGTCTTTAAAACTTTTGGGTTTACGTTAAAATTCTCAAAGATCATTTGGTTTAAAGATTTCCCCTTTTTTATTATCAAAAATTTTAACTTATTTAAAAAAAAGAAACTTTTAGGGTTTTTTTGAAAGTTTTAGGAGGGAATATAATTCAAAATACAATAATAATATTTTCAATTTTTTTTTTGAAGGAGTTAAATTAAAATCTTTGAGATTTTTACAAAGGGTTAAATGAAAAATTATAAATTAGTGTTCTGTAGTCCCCATTGGATCCTCTACGCCGCACGTGCCTTACTATCGGACTGTCTTTTTTCTCGATTGGTCTTTGCTCGATCCAACTTGATACTGTAATATTATCGTTTTCGGCAAAGTAAACTTTTTCTATTTTGAAAGCCTTTTAAATGAACCGTTCTTGAATCAACACCATGTTATGATATGCAAAATGAATGCAAATAAAGGCATTGATTCCGCTGGTAATCACGCTTTCGAATGACTTTTATAAGAATTAAAGGGTCCAGATTCTGGAGCCAGAAAAGAAGACTTCTACAGATATGCCCCTCTACATGTTTTTGGGTCGCACTTAAGGAAATGAAAGTCTCGGTTAAAATCGCTGGCACTGGGTTTGCCTTCCTCTTCATGCGTTCAAACATACCTAAGATGGCTACGTCGATGTTTCCAAGAACCCTTGAGAAAATGATCAAACCCTATATTCCTAAAGAGAACATGCCTATCTTCATCGCCTAATTTGGGTGTGCGGGCATGATGTCTCAGATACGCTCCCTTGCACAGGCTAGGCTGTCTCTTCGACTCTGAATTAGGCTGTTGACTCAATCGTCACTCGTCCCGGTAAAGGTTTTGAGCTTCAATGGATAATTCTAGTTCCTCGGTGACTTTGCGTAGATCCAATCTTTCTGTACATTCTTCTGGTTGAGCAAGGCTGTATATTCCTCTACCGTGGGCATCATGTCTTGGCCATTAAAGGTAAAGCAGCCAAAAGCAAGATTCCAAAACTCGAAAATGGCTCGGAGTAAAGGTTGAATGACTCGAACATACATTAGTTGGGCTATGTCACCCTAACTGTCGAAAAGCATGTCCTATAGTCTTCGGTCCCATCTTTCCTAAATCTCTTTAAGCTCTCACAGATCGTTCGTGTGTATACTTTGGCACTACACGATTGCTCGGCAAACTCTTATCTCGAACTCGTTGGTTAACCTCTGACCAATGTCGCACGACTAGGTTGATGTCGTCATTCTTAAGATACCTTTTTTTCATGATGAAAGATTTTTTGATGGGGCAAACCACTTGAATCAACACATTTATGTAATGTGGATGCAATGATAATGCAATAAAAGTATGTGTAAAATAAAACACAAAAAAATGAGTTAGTACCGGATAAAAATAATAAATACATAAATAAAAGGTAAATTTAAATAAACAAAAAAACAGAATAACCTTATATATATCTTGTCTAAACACTTAGGTTATCTGCATGGCTCTAAAAGGGTGGGTTTCTATATGTTCTCTACATGCAGTTTTGGTGCTAGGAGGTACCCGAATTATCCTTGATGTCCCCTACTAAGGGTAGCAAGGCCCCCGATCATCATTAATTATAGGCTTCTTTCAACCGGGTTCAATTCAGGGGGACCCATTCTTTTATGCCTGCACAAAGGAGCGATATCCTGACGAAAGCATAAGGTACTCGAGCCCCGAAGGAACTTGCTAGGCCTACACAGAGGAACGATATCCTCACGAAAGCATTAGTGTTTTCCCCCACTTAAAAAGGACGGGTTTATATGCCAAATTTTAAATGCGTAAAATAAATGCGCAATTATAACCAAATGTTAATTTAATAGTCACTTTAATCCAAAACTTCTAATATTACTAAAGCAATAATTATTTGAAAAAGCTTGACAATCTTTTTTGTTTTTGAGAAAAACAGAAATTGGTCCGTAGCGGAGTCGCCATCTGTAGCGATGTCCCTTTTTCTTCTCGCTAAAAAATATGGGATTTTAAGGTGTTTGGGGTCTTTCGAGTATTTAAAATATGTATTTCGCAGGGTTTTTAAAAAAACGTATTTTATTTTAAAATGGAGTCAGCACCGGCCACTAAGGTAGGTCGGGCACCATAAAACTAGAGATTTTAAAATGTTGAGTTCGGGAGTCGGTTACGGATGGGGAAGAATTAGCACCCCCACACCGCCCAAAATTGGTACTTTAATAATTACCGCTTTGTTAATATTAAACTTTTCAGATTAAAGTGACGAATACATTAAAATTCGGTTACAAGTGCGAGTAAAATTTAAGGGCCCGTTATTCGAGAGTAAACTGGCAGACCACGATCATTGCGCTTGATACTGGCCACGTTTATGCTCGAATAAAAGGGCACCGCATTGACAATTAATATTCTGTTTTGCAACTTAAAACATGGCAAATATAATTAAATACAATGCGATAAAAATATAAATAAATACTAACATAATAAAATACTAATCTAACATAAATAAAATACTAATCTATAACATAAATTTACAACACAAATAAATACTAATCTAAAACATAAATACATAAATATTAATAAAAACAAATCTAACAATTAAAATACTAATCTAAAACATTCATAAATATTAATCTAACACATAAGCAAATCTAACATAAACAAAATATTAATCTAAAACAAAAATAAACATCCAAAATAAGAATACAAATTTTAAATTAACTAATACTTCATTAAAATATAAAAATTACAACACAAATAAAAAGGGAAGAAAATATACCTAGCTAGGAGCTCGAATGACGAACCCCGACTGAACCCTACTGAGATCTACCACGACCCCTTCAAAAATTAGCTAGATCGAATTCAAAGTTAGACCCGATCGAATGTTGGATCGAACCAACTGGGGCCGGGGGCACTGCACACGTCCCCGGCCACCCATGTTTGGCTGGCCATAGCTCCCAAATAATTTGGGAGCCAATTGCTTCTTCATTTGTGCCGCTTTTGTGGCTGCCCCTTGCCTCTATTTATAGGCAAATGGGGTGAGTGACGTGGTGACGTGGAGCATTCAGCTTCACGCATAATTTCCCCTTTTTTTGATTTAATTATTATTTTTTTACTTTTTACATTATATCTTTATTATTATTTTGTTATTTTTTCATTAATTTTATAATAATATTACTATTAAAATAACACTAATAATACTAAAACCGGACAAAAATGAGTGATTACAGGTTCGATATATTTTCCCTTGTTTCAGAATCATTATTTGTTCATTTCAATATTCAAACTTTGAACCGTAAGCCTTTTCTTCTAAGCCTGCCTTATACACCATATCTTTCCAAACCTTAACATTTATTTTGTAGTCAATTCAGCAAGTATTTTGGAGGATTTTGAGTAAGTTTGATTCAAGAACTTTTGAGATAAAAAGAGCGGTAAAAGGCACAAGAGAGTGAGTACATCTGAGGGTAAAATTCAAAGAGAGTGAGTGATTTTTTTTCTTTTTATTTTTCCTCTTTCTTTTTCTTTTGGAGTGAACAGGGAGCCATGAACGCATATAAGAATATAGGGGAGTCTAATGAAGGACAAACAAGAGGAATCCCGAGACTACAATTCGATGCACTTGTTCGAGAAATGGGACAACATATGGATCAAAAACTCGAGTCTATACATGAGCGGATTGACACCTTGAAGAGAAATCTATGGGAGCCCCAACCGTTCTAGCACAAGGTAACCCTGGACAAGGCTTCCAAGAAGAGTAGATTGAGCAGATTATGGACGACAACGAATGACCCACCGTTATACAAAACCAACACCCATATCGGAGGAATAAGAAAGGTTTGATGATAGCCTTGCGAATATAAAGATGAATATTCCGCCATTTCAAGTGAAAACAGATCCGGAGGCTTATCTTGAGTGGGAGCAGAAGATCGAACACATCTTTGATTATCACAATTACTTTGAACAAAAGAAGGTAAAAATAGCATCCATTGAATTCACTAATTATGCAATAGTTTGGTGGACCAGTTAACCATGAACAGACGATGGAATAGAGAACGTCTGGTGTCCACATGGGAGGAAATGAAAGGCATAATGAGGAAGAGGTTTATACCAGTCTACTATCATTGAGAATTAATGTAGAAACTCCAAACCTCAAACAAGGCAACATGAGTGTGGAAGATTTTTTAAAGAGATGGAGATGGCAATGATATGGGCAAATATGGAGGAAGACACTGAATCTACCATGGCAAGGTTCATTTCAGGTGTAAATCAAGACATAGCCGACACCGTGGATTTGCAACACTATTTGGACTTAGAAGAATTGGTTCACTTGGCTATGATGGTGGAACAATAATTTAAACGTAAAGGTACGTTCTGAAACAACTCTTCTACTTCTAAATGGAGTCAGAATTCTAAATGGGGACATATTGCTCCAAAAGTGTCATACAAACCAAATTAGTTCAAGGAAAACGTTGGGACTTCAAAACCCAACAAGACTATTGATGTGAACAAAGGAAAGCCACAAGCTAAACCAAATCGATCCAGGGATATTCAATGCTTCAATGTCTTGGAAGGGGACATGTAGCTAGTCAGTGCCCAAATAGGCATACTATGGTGATTCGAGGAAGTGGCGAGATTGAATCTGAATCAGAAAAAAGAAGAAGTTGATGCCATAAGTGAAGATGATGAAGACTTAGACCCTCCCACTGAAGGAGAACTGCTCATTGTGAAGAGGAGTCTAAATACACAAATTGTGTAAGGAGGCCAGCAACGAGAGAATATCTTTCATACACGTTGCCATATCAATGAAAATGTATGTTTTGCGATTATCGATGGAAGAAGTTGTACTAATGTTGCCAACACGTTAATGGTGGACAGACTTGGATTGGTGACAACAAAACACCCACCCTCGCATAAGCTTTAACGGCTTAATGATAGTGGGGAATTGAAGGTGACCAAGCAGGTACTCGTACCATTTTCCATCAGTAGATACAAGGGCGAGGTCCTATGTGATGTTGTACCCATGCACGCTAGCCACTTACTTTTGGGAAGTCCTTGGTAGTTCGATCGAAGAGTGAATTATGACGGATATAGCAATCGATACTCATTCACTTTTGAAGGAAGAAAGCACACGCTAACCCCTTTATCAACGCAACATGTACACAATGATCAATTGCGTTTGAAAAAGAGTTTCCAAGGATTAGAAGAAAAATAAATAGAAAATGAGAGGAAAAATGAGCAAGAGAATGAGAGAAAAATAGTAAGTACTAGTAATAGCGGGAAGGGAAATAGTGAAATTGAAAGCGGGGGAGAGAAGCTTAAAATGAGCATATATGAGATGGTAGTGAAATTAGAAAATGTGTTTTGCTGAGGCAAGCACTTCTTGTGCTTTTGTACAAGGAGATTTTTTTGAACACTAACGAACTCGATGCAATATTGCCTTCTTCTATTGTTTCTCTTTTGCAGGATTTTGAAGATGTTTTACCCAACGAGATTCTAGGAGGTTTACCACCTATTCGTGATATAGAATATCAAATCAATTTTGTGCCTTGTGCTATATTACCCAATCGAGCAGCATATAGGAGTAACCCCGAGGAAACAAAAGAGTTACAATGACAAGTACAAGAATTAATGGAAAAAGGCTATATTCGAGAGAGCTTACGCCCATGTGCCATTCCTGTACTGTTGGTACCCAAGAAAGATGGGTCATGGCGCATGCATGTTGATTGTCGACCAATCAATCAGATCATAATCAAATATCAATGTCCTATACAACGTCTAGATGATATGTTTGTTGAATTGAGTGGTTCTAGTGTGTTTTCAAAGATTGATCTTAAAAGCGAATATCACCAAATCAGGATGGGAGAAGGTGATGAATAGAAGACACCGTTCAAAACAAAACAAGGTTTGTATGAGTGGACTGTGATGCCTTTCGGTTTAACAAATGCACCTAGCATGTTTATAAGATTGATGAATCACGCCTTACTGCATTATATTGGTAAGTTTTGTGTTGTTTATTTTGACGTCATTCTCATATACAACCATTATTTGGAGGACCATGAATAACATCTCATGTTTGTTTTGAATACACCTTGAAAAGAGAAATTGTATGCTAACTTAAAAAATGTGTTTTCTGTACAAATAAACTTGTGTTTCTAGGATTTGTAGTGAGTTCTAAAGGCTTGGTGGTTGATCATGAGAAGGTAAAAGCAATTGAAGAGTGGTCGACGCCTACAAGCATTAGCCAAGTAAGGATCTTTCATGGATTGGCCAGTTTCTATCAAAGGTTCATTCCTAAATTTAGTACCATTGCTGCTCCTTTAACTAACATGATTAAAAAGAATGCAAGTTTCTTTTGGAATATTGAGCAAAAGAAGGCTTTTAATCAGATTAAGGAATGCTTAACGAAGACATCGTTGCTTTCTTTACCAAACTTTGATAAGACATTCGAGATCAAGTGTGATGCTTCAGATGTAGGAATCAATGTTGTTTTATCACAAGAGGGATGTCTCGTTGCATATTTTAGTGAGAAACTAAATGGAGCAACCTTAAACTATCCAACATATGACAAGGAAATGTATGCTTTGATTATGGCCTTGGAAAATGGCAACATTACCTATGGTCGAAGGAATTTGTTGTGCATACAGACCATGAGTCATTGAAACACATCAAGGGACAACACAAACTCAACAAGAGACAGGCCAAATCGGTGGAGTTCCTTGAGTCATTCCCCTATGTCATCAAGTACAAGAAGGGAAAAGAGAACGTCGTTGCTGATACCTTATCTCGGAGGTATGAGCTTCTTAATTCTTTTGAATCTAAATTGATTGGATTTTCATTTCTTAAAGAACTCGATGCTACTGATCTTGATTTTGGAGAAATCTTTAAAGCATGTGAGAATGTGCGTTTAACAAGTTTTACGGGCACGATGTGTAATACCCCAAAATTTGCTAAGTTGTTTAAGAGTCATTTAGTACTAAGATAAGGGCTTAAAAGCTAACTTAGTGACTAAAATGACAAAATATAAAAGTTAGGATTTCTTTAAGGATGGACTCTAGGAAAGGAATTTCTGAGAATTTAGAGTACCTTGTGATAGAGAGTACGCAAAATAGGGCACTTGCGAAGTTTGGTTGAAATCCGATGAGAAAAGTATAGGCACCTAATGTAATATTTTTATTACACAGATAAGTAGTACAAGTTACAGGAAGTTGATCTGTATAATTAGATTTCTGATATGAGGTTTATGTGGAAATCTATTTTTTATCGAACAATTAGGGGATAAGCAGATACTTGATTAGAATAAAAATACAGTATAAGATATCGAATTACGATCGAACTACAAAGTTAAGCATGCTCAAGGCATAGGATGGGTGACCTATTTGGAAGGTCTCATGTCAGTACTTGAGACTGATAAAAAGGAATCGGTTCGAATTAATATTATTCATATGGATATCTGATAAATAATTATTAAGAGAATTTTATCCGATAAAGATTTCAAGTAAATTATCAGTATATTAGACCTAGTCAAAATTTCAAGATTTTAATTTTTACAAAATTATGGAATATTTTGTATATCAACAATATTTATTTATGGAAATTAGAAATATGAGAATTTCAGATTTAATCCGATAGTTCGAAAAATATAAAATTGTAGTAAGTGATTATCAGGTAATCGGATCGAATTGGAATTTTAAAGACAATTCCGTAAGCCATGGAAAATTCATAAAATATTATTTTTATGACTATTTTAATATTTCTAGTTGGATTCTAACTAGATCTATTTCTACTTTTACATGATGGCAAATTTGAAAATATAACTTAGTTGGAGGGTTATCTAGACATAAGTAATTAAATGAATTTAATATTCATTCAATTAAACACACTTGGCATTAATAAGATAAAAGATGAACAAAAATATGTTCATCTACTTCTCCATTTCGAAACCACAAGAGAAAATAAGGGAAAAATATACAAAAATTTTCCTAGGCATTTTGAAGGCTTCTATTCTAAACAAGATTCAAGGTATGTTTTTGATAGAAAATTAATCTATGTTTAATTTTATTTCATTTGATAGTTATTTTACAAAGAGTTATGAAGATTTGTTCATGTTATTGTCGAGAGAGAAAATAGGATTTCATGTTCTATGTTGAGATTGAAGCTTGATTTAAGTAAATCAAGTGTTGTGGAGTTGAAATCAAGCTTAGATTTAGATTAATTTCATGTTTGAAGACATAAACCCTAACCCTAGAATTTGGGGTTTTGAAATTAAGGATGAATATGGAAGATTTATGATTCTACAAGCTCGATTTTGATGTTAGAATGAAAAATCCTCAACTAGTCTTCTAAGTGACTATTTCGGCATTCTTGGTAAATTAGGGAAATTATTGTGAAACTTATTCTAGTGGTGGATTTGTTGAGATTATGAAATTACAAGCTTTATTATGGCATTAGGACCAAAATAAAGTCCTTGAAAAGCTTAGACACCCAATATGGCATGTAGGAATAAATTGGGGTTTTAAGTGTTAATTCTTGGAAATGAAGAATATATGTTGGAAAAATTATTTTGATCATATTAGAATGTTGTTTGAATGAAAAAAAAATTGGGAAGGTTTAGTGACCAATTCGGCCAAGAGCTAAAATAGAAGGAAAATTTGAGAAACATTGTAAAAATTCTGGATTGATTAATTGGTACAAGTTTGCAAACTTTTGAGTGAAATTAGTGACAAAATGTCACTTTAACAAAGGTTAGTGGATTGAAGGGCATTGAGTAAAAGTTAGTGGAAAATGATAGAATTATGGTGTAATTGTGATTCGAGCTTGAATAAATTGCAAAAAAGTGCAAAATGGTCAATAGGGGCCAAAATGGACTAGTCAGCTACTAAGGGAGAAAAAGTGAAAATTTAGGAATTTTTTTATATTCGAATCATTATGCCAGTATTTCATAGTCAAGCAGTGTTAGATAAAAATCTAACACGTATGTTATTGTATATGTTCGATAGGTAAACTTGCAGCATTCGAGCAGGACAAGGAAACACGAGATAAAAGAGGCAAGGAACAAGTAGTGAACTAGCTTAGTGAGGCCCAGTATTTTGCATAGCCTAGGTGAGTGCATTATATACATGTATGACATGTTACAAATAGGACAACTTGCGATAAGTCGACCTTGATATTAATAAAAATGTATGTTAATCATAGTTATGGAAATTGCATGAAATATTAAATGGCATATGTGATACATTGATATGGCATAATGGTTTATCTATGATAAATCAAATTTTAGATTTTGAGTATGAACTGCCCATTATTGAATTATGCATGATATTACTCATGGATTGGATACTGATTAACGAATTATTACACTGTTATGCCCGAGTACTAATGTGAGAGTCTTTGGTATAGTTGGATATCCATAGAGTCTTAGCAGTTGTGTCCTAGCACTACGTTGTCGACTTAAACGCTACATCGTTGTTCATACACTTCGGTGTTGTCAGCACAAAATGTGCGATTATGAGGAGCAAAGAGCGTCCTTGAGTACGTACTCATCTCAGTCGCTTTGGCGATGCAGATGCTACGGCGTCGTACACACTACGGTGTTGTGATGACTCGTATACCATAGGTTCACATGAAATTATACTTTGGGCTATAATTCATGAAATGCTTTATGCAAGTAGATAGGCCAATAAGTCTATCGTATTTATTACCGATAAAGTTATGTAAATCTCTTTTAAAAAGCTAATAACTAACTTTAGATATTTAATCCTTATTAACACCAATTAAAACACATGTTTAAAATGATTTAATTGAAGAGAGAAATCATCATCAAACATTTAGTAGATTAGCTCTTTAAGGATTCTAAGAAATCACCATCACATTTTGGTCACTAATCCAAAATGGCATATTTCCAATTCTTTTTTCCTAAAATTGATTCCACCAATAATCCATATATATTAAAAGATGTTTTTTTAACTATTTTTCCATATTTTTATCTTACCGAGAAATATGTGATCCTGAATCCAACTCGAATCTCTAACCACCGGACCGTCTAATAAACCTCAAAATTGCTAAGCCCAAAACTGGGGTGTTACACTATTACCACTAATGAGTCCAATGTACCTATTGTGGAATACTCTTATCAGCATAATATATTGATTCAAGTGTGTTAGGAAAAACCTGATACTCGCATTGTTGATTCCAAATTCCTTTAGGAGCAAATAGAGGAAGAAAATTGCCAGCTTGTTGATGTAGCGTTGCCAAGGCATTATGATTGTTACACTAATTGAAGCATTTGCTACCTATTTCTTGTAATGCCCCAGTTTTGGGGCCTAGCAGTTTTTGGGACTTTTAGACTGTCCGGTGGACCGAGTTAGAGATTCGAGTCAGATTTGGGATAGTATATTTTTTGGTGAGATAAAAATATAGAAAAATAGTTAAAAATCATCTTTTAATATATAATGATTTTTGGTGGAATCAATTTTGGAAAATGAGTTTTGGAAGTCACCCATTTTTCCTAGTGACTGAAATGCAAGTTTTGAAAATTGTGATTTTCTAGTGACTAAAATGAAAGGGTCAAATTCTTAGAATCTTTAAGAAGCTATTTTACCAATTTGTTTCTGATGGTTTCTCCCTTAATTAGACTTATTTTCACATGTGTTTTATTATTCAATTAAAAGTGATTTTTGGTTAAATGGTGGTTATTGGTTTTGGAAAATAAATCACGTTATTTTTCTCTCCATTCTCTCCTAAGCCAAACACTCAAGTTTTCATCAAATTCCAGAGTTGAGATGGTTTCTAACTTGATTTTATGGTTTCAAATTGTTTAACTAAGATTGTTTATACAACATCTTACATTAATCTTGGGTTTCGTAGCTTTTACAAATCAATTGAGGGAGAAAATTCACAATAGGGGTAAGGTCCGAGATCTCCTATATTGTATGGTTCTTTACTGAAATTCCTAAGCATTTGATCCTTGATTTTGTATTTCTAATTTGATTTTAATAATTTTGAATGGTTGATTGAGCTATTTGGGGAAAATGAGTTGATTCATGGACTGAATCTATTTTCTGGTAATTAAGGATGATTTAATTCATATTGTGGATGTTTTATAATGTTGATAAGTTGTTGTTGTTAATGGAATCCCGAAACTCTTGAATCCCTAATTGTTTAGGTTGCTAGATTTGTGTACTTGGGGTGTTAGGTTGATGTGATTCTGTTTTTAGGTGTTGATTGTTGATAAAAGTGGTGTTAGATTGTTAGGTTGTGGCTGGGTTGTGTTAGAGAAGGTTTTGATGATGACTTCGGTTTTTGTGGATGGTAATCTTGTGAGGACTGTAGAAATCTGAAAGGATTTGTTAATGCAATGTCTTGAATACATTGAGATGCATTAATCCTCTGTTGTGTTATGGTCAAAGTAGGGGAAGTTGATCCGTAAGTGATTGGTGAAGCGTTTGAGGCTTTAGACACTTGATTTTGCATTGGCGAATCGACGTTTCGTGTATTGGTGAGTGAGAACGTGGATTTTGACATTGGAATGTTTTAAAGGTGGTTTATGGGAGTTTAAACTTAGCTTGACACATTGGTTTAAACTCGGAAGTAAGTAAAAGTGGATTTTCTCTCTCGGTCGTGCTAGTAGAAAATAGTTTTATGCACTTGTTTTGATTTAAATGGTACCTACTGTTTAAGCATGATTTAAATTATTTGATGTACTGTTGTTGAGCATGAAATGTTTAAGGATGCACATGGTAAGTGATCCTTGTAAGTATGTGGTTTATACTTGTATTTTAAAGCATGGTTGTTGCTTTGGAAAATGGTTTTGGTTAATGCTTGTTTAATACAGTGAGGTAAATGGTTAATTATATTGGCAAGTGATGTGGTTTTAAAATTGTTATCAGATATAGTTGGCCGGCCATAGGATTGAGTGCACTATAATAAGTCTCCTCGAATGTTGAGGTGTTTAGATCCGTGTACCAAAAACTGCATCCGAGTACCATAACGATAGAGGAGTTAAACAGTACCGAAAACTCCCGTTAGTGGATTAAGCGTCTAACCGATGAAAGGGGTTAGTGTCCCCAAGGGTTTTGTAAGTACCCAGTTGGTAATGTACCGCGATTGTTATTGTATCGCTATTCCGGTTGAGATGGCTTGAAGTGTTGGTTGAACACTTGTTGAATCCGGCTATCCGATGAACTATTTTGGTATTGGACTTGTTTAATGATCACTTGTAAGCCAATATAATTGTTAATGTATCATTGAAATGTTTATGTTGTATAATGTGATTTATACAGGTTTACATTTTAAGCTTTGCATATGGTTGTTATGCATGGGAAGGCTTGAATTGAGGTTAGCAATGGTATTTGTTGTTGGTTAATGATACATATAGCATATGGTTTAATATGTTGGTTTTGAAAGTGTTAAGTGCATGGTTTTTAAGGCATGATGTTTTATATGATGAAAAGTAGAACTTAAAAAGGGATTTTTAGTATGTTTTGGACAATGGTTTTAAATGCATTGATGGTATGTTGAATTTGAGCACTCCTTACTAAGCCTAGTGTGCTTACACTCTCTTTGTTCATCAATGTAGAGAATTAAGGTCTCAGAAGGCAGCAAGAAGCAAGGGGATCCTAGCAAGACTTGGCTAACGAAGTATGTTTGGATTAGACTATAAGAATAAAGGCAATGGGGTACTTGTTTTGGTTTTGGAGATGTTTCGTTGAACTCCCTGTTTGAGCATGTTTGCCTTGTTGCATTTGATCTGTAAATGGACTTTAAAGTTTGTTTTCGGAGATGGTTTACATTTTGGAATGTTGCTTGGATGAAAAACTAGGATGCATGCCTATAGATTACATTTAATGAGTGATGCCATGAAAAGTTGATGATATGCTAGGAATGGTTGATCCATGATCTTTGAAAACATGTTGGTTATGTATTAGAAGCTTGATAGGGTGTTTTGTGTGGTTAAAAACATGTTTGATCAGCTAAATCGAACCAAAAATGTATAGGCGTACCGGTACGCTACTTGGCGTTTTGATACGGTTGGGCATTTCCAGGCACAGGGTTTCGATACGGGTGCTAGTTGTTTCGATACACCCAGGCTATTTTGGCCTAGCGTACCGGTACAGGAGGGGGTGTTCCGATACAGGTTTCAGCCACTGGAATGTTCTTTTTAACCTAAGTCCCGCGTATCGAAACACCATTATCCGTATCGATACGGTCCACAAAGTAATTTCAAAAGTTCATTTTTATCGTTGGCGTACCTGTACGGGGAGCTATGTACCAAAATGAGGTGTTTCAAACCGTACCAGTATGGGTTAAACTGTATCGGTACGGGTGGCAGGTAAGTCTGTTATTGTCTTGGAAATGAGGTTTTGTTTTCTTGCATTTTAGTCCCTAAGTTTTGTATATGCAATTAAATGCCCTTAAGTGATCGAATTGAGCTAAAATTTGAGATGTATGATTGAATCCTGATTAATTAAGGTTGGGTAACATAAAAATGAGCTTTAATCCTGTATTTTTTTTGGAATTGCAATTTGGTCCCTAAATTGCATTTGAGACCAATTGGATATCAAATAGATGCCCGATTGAGTTAGGTTTTCATCTACTGTCAGCATGAACATGTAGGATATTAATTAAGCATCTAGACAAGTTAAAGGAAAAATGGTCACGTTTTGGGGTTTTTTCTCTCAGTTTACCTCAGTAAACCTAATATGACTCGCTCGGGTCGATCTGGCAACTAGGCTGGGCTAAGGGGGTTACATTGCTGCCTTGAATATATTGTGGCTTACGACGATGTTGCTGATTCCCTTTACTAACTTCTTGATAAGAAGGGGCCTGCCGCGTTTGAGACTGTGATTGTCTTGCCTCCCTCCTTTTTGTTGCGAATATGTGCCATAGCGCGCATGTTGTTCACCTCTTCATTTTTAGTGTACGGCTGAACCTTCTCATATAACTATGATAGTGTTGTCAGCGGTCGATCCAATAAATTATATTTAAGATGCTAATGCGAAGTGCCATTGATGAAAGTAGAAATAACAAATTTAGTGGAAGCTTACTTGGTTTGCATAGTTACCATATGAAACCGCTGGACAAAGTCCCTCAAAGATTTGCGTAGCCTCTGGATGATAGACATAAGATGCGCGAGCGGTCTTTTTAATATTTTTTTTTGCTAAAAGGTGACTCATAAATAGATCAGCCAGTTGATCAAAACTTAGAAATTGAATTCATCAGGAGCTGAAGATACCAAGCTTGAGCTGAGTCCTTTAGAGTCTTTGAAAATTTTCGATATTTAACTTGATTAGAGGCACCAAACAAATCCATATGGTTCAGAAAGTGCGACAAGTGATCTTGAGGGTCACCTATCCTGTTGTACATTAACTTTGGGACCTTGAAAGACGTAGACACATGATGATCTAGGATATTTTCAGATAAAGGTTTATTTGTGTACCATCGAGGGTTTCGAGAAAGACCGCCCTGTTGAAAATTCTAGATACTTTAGAAATTCTTCTATAATTGCTCCATCTTTGCCCTTGGCGTCTGTTGTTCATCTTCTTCTACAAGACTATAATCCATATCTTCTGAATATTCATAGTCTTCCTCCAGCTATTGAGGTTGTTTTCCCCAGGATTCTTGTCGGGAAAATCCTGCTCCTCTACTCCTCTTGTACCGCTTTACCCATTTCACTCTAGATAATTGCATGATTAATCTTTCGCTTTTCTCCTCCGCGATTCTGTGCTGCACTGCCTGGTCCTGCATGAGCTTTTGATGCTGCTTATACTGCTATTTTGAAAGAAATAAAGATTCTTCCATACTCTTCATCCTTTCTTGCATTTCCAAGAAATGCTAGTTGCTGGCTTCTAACGGTGATGCCCATCTCATCTATTGCGCATCTTGTCCCACTATAAACCATGGGGGGAGTTGATCCTAAAACTATTATCAAAAATTCTGTTTAAACTGTTTTAACTACTGTATGGCCACCGTCGCTTGTTGATTTGTCAAACTATCTTCTTCTGCCGCTCTTTCACCTAGGTTGCTTGAGTTGTCTCCTTCCATCTCGTTGTTACTCACTAAAAATCTGAAGGTCGCGCACTCAATCCACGCTTTCCGCACTAATTGTTGATTGATAAAGTGAACAAGGGCTGAAAACGGTGGTCTGATAGTGGTTATGATGGTAGTTTTGGGTTAGAGGTTGGGTATGATCTCCACTTGATGTGGTACTGGTCCTTGTTAGATCGAGAGTTGGCCTTTTTAATATGTTGCATGCACGTTTTATACCATCCGAACAGGTGTCATCACTAGGTGGTTGTGGCACCACGATTGGACTAGTTATGATTAGACGTCATAGGTTTGTATAGTAATCGATAGTGATCGCATGTGCTGGCACGTGGTCACTAAATGTTGTTCGCTCAGATATCTTCGCAGTTCGCGGATTACCCTTACTTGTTTGCATGTGTGAGGGTTCACATGTCGTAATCCCTTGACACGTGGTGGTGGGTGTTCGCAGCTACTAACATTTTTTAACTTTTCCCGTTACTGGGGCAGCAATGGTGTTAAAATTACAAACAAACATGTAGTAGAAGCTAGCAAGACCATGAAAGCTTCTTACTCTTGCAATGTTCGTATGTCGAGGCCATTATTGAATTGCTTTGCCTTTTCTTGATCAACCTCTAGGCCCTCGGAATTGACAAGGAAACGTAAAAAAAATGAGCTTATCAGTGCAAAATATGCATTTCTTCATGTTAGCATAAAGCTTTTATTTTCTCTAAACTTCAAGAACTGACCCTAAATGTTGAACAAGATCTTCTAAATTTTTGCTATATATAAGTATGTCATCAAAATAAACCACACAAAACTTACCAATAAATGGGCGAAAAACATGGTTCCTTAGTCGCATAAAAGTGTTGGGTGCGTTAGTTAAGCTGAAAGGCATAACCAACCACTCGTACAAACCTTGTTTGATTTTAAATGCATTTTTTCATTCATTACCTTCACGCATTCAGATTAGGTGGTAACCACTCTTAAGGTCTATCTTGGAAAAGATGCTAGCGCCATTAAGTTCATATAGCATGTCATCTAAGCGTGGGATAGGGTGTCTATACTTACCGTGATTTTATTTACGGCTTGAAAATCGATACACGTGCATCATGAACCATCTTTTCTGGGCACTAACAAGACCTAAACCACATATGGACTAAGGCTTTCCCTCACGTAGCCTTTTTCCATCAACTCTTGAATTTGCCTTTGCAACTCCTTAGTCTTCTTGGGATTGCTACGATAGGCTGGGCGGTTCGGAACAGTTACACCTAAAATGAAGTCAATTTAGTGCTCAATTCATCGAATATGAGGTAAAACACTCAGAGTGTCTTCAGGAAACAAGTCATCAAAATCTTGCAATAAAGATAGAATTGAAGATGGCAAATTGGGGTTAAGTTTGTTAGTGTTCAATAAAGCTTCTTTGTACATAAGTACAAGAGGTGATCCTTTCTTCATCAAACATTATCAAATGTCCTTTCCCTTTGCAAAAAATGATCATTCCTTTTCCTTCTCGTCTTTACCATTCTCCTCTTTTCCTATTTCTCTTTCTTTTATTTTTCCTCACACTCGTTTGTTTTATCTTTTTTTATTTTCCTCTAATTTTCCATTATTTCTTTTTCACTTTCATTGGCTTTTTCAACACTTTTCTTCAAATGAATTTGGTCTTCATGAACTTGTTGAGGCATAAGTGGCGATAAAGTGATTTTCTTCCCTTCATAAGCAAATAAATATCGGTTGGTAAAGCCATCATGAATCACTCTCCAATCAAATTGTCATGGCCTTCCCGAAAGCAAATGGCTGGCATGCATAGGAAGAATGTCGTATAGTACTTCATCCTTGTATTTTCCAATGGAAAATGGAATAAGTGCTTGCTGAGTCACATTAATTTCTCCTCTATCATTAAGCCATTGTAGCTTGTAAGGCTGAGGATGCTTGGTGATTGGGAGTCGAGCTTGTCAATCATCAAATTGCTTGCAATGTTAGTACAACTACCACCATCTATGATGACAAAGCATGCCTTCCCATTGATGTGGCATCTGGTGTGGAAGATGTTTTCACGTTGTTGTTCGCTTTCCATAACTTGTGTACCGATGCTCCTTTTGACAACAAGGGCCTCACCATCAACAGCAAATTCCATCTCATCTTCATTAGTTGGAACATATGTTTCCTCTTCTTCCTCATGATCTAATTCAATCTCGCTATTGTCTTGGATGAACATGGCGTTGCTATTTGGGAATTGACTAGAAATGTGTCCACGTCCTAAACATTTGAAACATTGCACATCACTGATCTAACTAGGATGGAACATTTTTACCCATGATGGTTTCGACAATGGGTTTGTTGGGCTTTGAGGGACCACTACCATCTTTGAGCGAAAAGGAAACATTCTTTATGTAAGTTCCTTGCCTCCATTTGGATGTAATGCTCGCATAAGGATGGGCTGCCCCTTTTCGTTTTAATTGCTTTTCTATTTTCATAGTCATGTGGACCATATCATCAATGTCAACATAGTGTTTCAACTCAACTGCATTGGCAATATCGAAATCAAGTTCTGCTAGAAATCTAGACATAGTGGTTTCTCGGCCTTCGTCTATGTTAGCACGAATCATGGCCACTTCCATCTCTTTAAAGTAATCCTCAACACTCTGATTACCTTGTTTGAGATTCTGGAGTTTGTTGAATAATTCCTGGTGGTTGTGTGTCGAGATGAATCTCCTACGCATAACAACCTTCTTATCATTCCAAGTAGAAATACGTCTTTCGCCGTTTCATCTCATACTAGAAGTTAACTGATCCCACCATATTAATGCATAATCTATGAATTCAATGATAGCTAGTTTTACCTTCTTACGCCTGAAGTAATTGTGACACTCAATGATGTACTCGATTTTCTTTTCCCAAGCTAGATAAGCCTTTAGATCAGTTTTGCCTTAGAATGGTGGAATGTTATTCTTGATGCTGTTAAGATCATATCCACTCGTGGGCGAGCTCTTTGGTACCTAGGCTCTTGGAGCCTCGAACTTTGCTAGGAGGCTCGCTCGTATGCTTGTACATTGTCTACCTCGTTATCATATTCGTCATCGTGCTCTGAATTATGCCTCTTTTGAGATCTTTCCTCCAATTGTTCTAGCCGCTCTTGCATTGGCCCTAACCTTTTTTGCAACAACCTGTCCATTTCTCGGATAATAACTTTAAGATTGGAATTAGTTGCAACCATATTGACAATATTACTATCACCAACAGTGTTTCTCACAGGATTTTGAGACATGATTAACAAATAAACCTCACTAGAAAAACCTCACAAAATCACTTCAAAGGAAAGTAATAACACCACTCGTGTTTCATTCGAATTTGGCCTTTGTCCCTTAATGTACTATCTTGCCTTATACCTCATTGTTCTCCTCTTATGTTCTTGAAGAACTTACTCAAGATTAAGCAAGTAATCTTTCATGAAACATGCTGCAAAAGTGATTGTTAGGTGGGAAGATGTAGGAAAAATAATATAGGCTTAAATAAGAAAAATAAGGTTAGAAAGGGTCACGATGATATTAAAAGTAGAAAATGCAAAAAGAACCAAACCTTCTCGGAAATGAGAACTTCTTTTCAACTTCTATTTTTTTTCTTTCAATTCCTTCTACCTCCCTCTTTGAATTTTTCTTTGTATGATTTTTTTTATTTTTTTTGCTTTTTTCTTTTTTTAAAAAAGTAATTCGGAGAGAGAAAAAAACTTACTGAATCAAATAGCTATGATACCAAATGATACGAGCTTGGCTACATAATTTTCCAAGTCGTATTTGTTCCCTCGATATTGATTCGACTAAGTTTCTTCTCAAACTGACAAATTGGGTTGAATTGGTTAAGTTGAGTGTTCTAGGAAGGTTTTTGGAAAGAAAATGATGGTTCAAGGGGGTATACTCGTTTGGTGTAGAAGGTGGTTAATAGTTGAAGAGTAGGTAATGGCGGTTTGGCTGAATGGTGGAGGTGGTGTTTAAGGATGATAGTTTGGTTTTGGAACGAAGGAAGAACTAACACTATATAACAATATCGACCCGAACCTTATAATGTTCGTTAACCGTTGATGGATCGTGACCCACTACTTATAAAGAACTAGGAATCAACGATATAAAAGAATGGAAATGAATGATTTCACAAGAAAAACTTTCAAGTTGTGCCTTGATATCTACAAATGAGTCATATTTATAGGATTTACAGGATAGAAGAGGAAATGACTTAAAATGGATCTAGTAAATTTCTTTTAATGGCCATTCATGCATGTCTATAGAGCTTGTTACTGTCCGTCTTCTCTTGGTAGCCAAATGGTCTTGTGAAGCTTTTAAAATGCTTTTAAAGTTTGATCCTTCCAGTTCCCCTTGGTAGCCAAATGATTGTGAAGCTTAAAAGATATTTTGGGGCTCTTTAAGATACTCTCTAATTTTGTCACTAATGAATGCTTTGCAACATGCACCTAGCCCTTTCCCTATACTATATGAATTGGTCCATTAGCATTCCATACAAGATATTTTCCAATTGCAACCCTTGGTGTGCTCTTGCTTCCTTCTTTCCTACAAATAGTCATCAGATGTGCTAAGACATCTTAAATGTGTAGAGAAATGACTACTTAAAAGTGCATGTAACTTGGTAACATAAATATGCAAACAAGACAAAATAAATGTGCAAGAAACATGCGTAATATATTTATTAAAATGTTGAAAATATATGTTTTCTAAATGCAACTAATGCAAATGATTCATTATAACATAAAATAATAGTTTAACATACAACAAATGCAAACTAATGAACGTAAAGAAGGTGACATGGCTCAGGTGAGCTAGGGTTTTAATGCTAGACTCGAGTGAGCTAAGGGTGGTTGTATTTGAGTCCCAAATTTGACAACTCAAGCTTTCTAAAGTTTCTCATACTCTTCTTTCTTGAGGACGAGTGATAGGTCCTGAAGTAAGCATTTTCGAAACATCTCAGGCCATGATTGCACCATTCCCTCCCTCTATTAGGTGATTTGTCCCTAAATCGTCACTTGCATCATAGGGAGACAAATCAGATACATTAAAGGTGGCACTGATGTTATACTCACCTAGAGGATCTAGTTTATAGTATTATTATTTATCTTTGTAACCACTTGAAATGTACCATCTTCTCGAACAATATTTTTAATTTCCTTGAGCTTTAAATCCTTCCTTCCGTAGATGCACCTAAACATGATTGTCGGGTTTAAAGGTAATTCTCTTATGTCTTTTGTTGGCTTGCTACTCATACTGCCTTGTCCTTTTTCAATGTTCTCTTGAACTTGTTGGTGGAGCTTCTTCACATACTGGCTTTGTTCTTTCCATCCTTGTTCAAAACTTGATCAAGAGGTAGTGGTAACAAATCCATAAGAGTTAAAGGATTAAACCCATATGCAACCTCAAATGGGGAATACTTTGTGTTAAGTGTTCAAAAGTACTATTTTTATTACCCTTTCTATTCATATTATTGCCAGACTTAGGCTCATATTAGTTGCATTATTAGCCATTCATGCATGTTTGCATCGTTTCCTTGGTGGATAAGATTGATTTCATATTTTGCTTAATTTTGTGGAAAAAGATACTACCTTTGTATGTTTTGTGTGTGTGTGCAGAATCACTTGCCAAAGCAAGGCTGGAACCAGTTGCCAATGTAATGCATGAAGGAGATGCCGAGCTAGTTGCCAGGGCAATTTTCGATAAGGGATAAGATGATATGGTAGTCAAAATTGATGACTAGATAAGCCCAAGATGACGTGGAGCAAAGTTAAATCCCAAAGGAGTTTGATTTCCATGAAGAGGTTAAAGAGAAATTAAATCCCAATAATATAGGAGAAGTTCTAGAAGGAATTTAATTATAATAAAAATTGTATTCTTTAAAGATATTTAATTCCAAGTTAACATCCTCCTCAAAAAAGACTTTGACCTAGCCCTATAAATTGAGGACCAAGCCATCAACTCCATGGGGAGAGAGGAGGAGAATTTTCGACAAAGAGAGCAAGGGAGATTTCAACAAGAGCTTTGGAGAGATTTCGACAAGGCTTCAACCATTCTTCATTTTTTCTTTCTTGTTCAATTAGGTTTATACTAGGAATTCTTTGTCTTGTGTTTCTTTGGAACCTAGCCATGAACTAAATCTATTTGGATAAGGTTATTGTGTTTTGTGGTTGTGAGAAAGAATTGGATTTTGTTTAGGTAATAAGAGTTTGCACTTTCAATTCAAGGTTTACTCATTCTTGGTTTTTCTTATTGTTTGCGAGTGAATTAGGAGAAGATCTCGTAACTTCATCTATTTATCTAATATCGGGAGAGTTAGATTCAAGAAACGAATGAGTATGGTCTTTATCGGGAGAGTTAGATTCAAGAAACTTGGGGGATGTATTATCAATGCATGCACAAATACCTAGAGTTTCGACTTAGGGATAAGAAGAAACCATTGAAGAATGCTCCGCCGAACCTTGAAGTTGCTGCCCAGTCCCCCAAGTAGTTGCCCAGCTAGTTGCTAGGCAACTGTCGATTAGTTACCAAGGCAACCCCACTGTGCAAGTTGCCACGGCAACTGAGTTGCCCTTGCACTCTTTTACCAAGACGATCCAATTGGCTATCACACCTCAACTCAAATAACCTAGCATATTCTCTCTCATTTGATTACATCTTCTTTGACTTATTTGCTTTCTAGTTTAGTTGTTAGTTAAAACTCCTACAATCTTTTACTTGTGTTCTTTTACTTTTTACAGTGCAAGAGATTAGATTCTTGAAGTGGCACCAATCCCTATGGAGATGATATCGTTTATACTATAACTTGCGATGTGTACACTTGCACAATTGCAGAGCACTTATTACGAGCAACAAGTTTTTGGCGCCAGGTTATCGTGATTTGAGGTGTGATAGCCGATTGGATCGTCTTGGTAAAAGAGTGCAAGGGCAACTCAGTTGCTATGGCAACTTGCACAGCAGGGTTGCCTTGGCAACTAATCGACGGTTGCCTGGGCAACTAGCTGGGCAACTACTTGGGCGCTGGGCAGCAACTTCAAGGTTCAGGCGAGCATTCTTCAATGGTTTCTTCTTATCCCTAAGTTGAAACTCTAGCTATTTGTAAATGCCTTGATAATACATCCCTGCGTGAATCAAGGGTGAACAACAACCAATCTTGCACTTCTCTTAGCCGTTGAAATCCTTAACTTATCCCTAAGCCGGATTAATATTCACCATCAATAGATTGAATAAAGACCATACTCATTTGTTTCTTGAATCTAACTCTCCTGATATTAGATAAATAGATGAAGTTACGAGATCCTTTCCCATTTCACTCGCAAACAAGAAGAAAAACCAAGATGAGTAAACCTTGAATTGAAAGTGCAAACTCTTATTACCTAAACAAAATCCAATTGTTTCTCACAACCACAAAACACAATAACCTTAGCCAAATAGATTTAGCTCATGGCTAGGTTCCAAAGAAACACAAGACAAAGAATTCCTAGCATAAACCTAATTGAACAAGAAAGAAAAAGATGAAGAATGGTTGAAGCCTTGCCGAAATCTCTCCAAAGCTCTTGTCAAAATCTCACTTGCTCTCTTTGTCAAAATTTCTCCTCCTCTCTCCCCATGGAGTTGACGGCTTGGTCTTCAATTTATAGGGCTAGGTCAAAGTCTTTTTGAGGAGGAAGTTAAGTTGGAATTAAATATATTTAAAGAATATAATTCTTTATTATAATTAAATTCCTATTAGAACTTGTCCTATCTTCTTGGGATTTAATTTCTCTTTAACCTCTTCATGGAAATCAAACTCCTTTGGGATTTAGCTTTGCTCCATGTCATATTGGGCTTATCTAGTCATCAATTTCGACTACCATATCATCTTATCCCTTATCGAAAATTGCCCTGGCAACTAGCTCAACATCTCCTTCATGCATTGCCCTGACAACTAGCTCGGCATCTCCTTCATGCATTGCCCTGGCAACTGGTTCCAGCCTTGCTTTGGCAAGTGATTTCGCACACACACATAAAACACACCAAAGCAGTATCTTTTTCCACAAAATTAAGAAAAATATGAAATCAAGCTTGTCCACCAAGGAAACAATGCAAACATGCATGAATGGCTAATAATGCAACTAATATGAGCCTAAGTATAGCAATAATATGAATAAAAAGGGTAATAAAAATAGTACTTTTAAACACTTAACACACCCCCAAACTCGAACTATTGATTATCCTCAAGCAATGCAAACTAATAATTACCCGCCAAGACTTCAATTTTCACAAACTTAGCTTTGAACTTGATTTCAATTCTCAGAACCGTGGCACAAAGTATGATTGGCTTTTCATTTTTCAGAAAACTTAGGAGTTACTCAGAATCAAACTATAATGCTTGTGAGTGTGTGCGGAGTTGTGTGCAAGTTGATTTTTTGGATTCTATGCAAACAAGAGGTTTTCAAATTACTTCATTGGGTTCTTTTAACATGTTTTAACTAGATCCGGTTTCGGGCACCTCTAGTGATTTGTTTTTAGTTTTCTTAAGTTATATTAATTTATTCGACTTGAACCGGTTTTAGGCACCTCTAGCTATCAATTTTTAGCACATACTATAGGCAATTTCAGGCACCTCTAGCAATCAATTTTTAGAATATACTAGATCCAATTTCGGGCACATCTAGAATTCATCCAATTTTTATTCTAATCCCCAATTTTTTAATTATCAATCCAAGTTCGCTAGATTTCCTTGAATCAATCAAGCCACAATAGTGTTTCATCAAGTTTAGCATCATAGTACGATTCTAAGTGTTTCCATAATTTTGCCTTGGGTTTAAGCCGAAGGTGATTTATCGTGCCCTTGTATTTACTGTCGTTCCAATGAGTTCCCGGTAGAGTGAGTTCTTGAAGCACCTTGTCGAGTTGCTTGGGCGTGAGTTTATCAACAAAGGCTTGATGCTCATCCTTCTTAACGTAGAGCCCGTAAAAAAGTGTTGATGTTTTCGGGGCTTATGAGTATAGCCTTGTCACAAACAAAAATATAAGGATTATCCGGATTAGGTGAGTGAGCATAGAATTCTCTTACCCATGATATGTTATTTGGTTCCGATTGATGGCAAAAGATTTTCCACTTTTGATGTGCAATCCTTTTGAAGATGAATGGTTCAAGGCCTAAATCTTGATGAGAGTTGGAGTATTCAAAGCCTTGTTCTTCGCAAATCTTTCGGCTTTCAAACTTGGAGTGAAATCTTTCTTGAACCACCGGTGTAGCAAACTTCTTGTATCTTTGTTCTTTAGAGGAACTTGGATGAACCAAAAATTCATTTTTGGATGCCATGTGTGATCTTGGTTGTGAGTTTGGTAGAAACAAAGAAAAGAAAGCAAAAGAAACTAAAGAGTTGTAAGGTAAAAAGTAGGAATAGGTTTCTTGGAAGTTAAGGGTGATGGGTTAAATAGAAAAGATAGGTAGTAAATATGGTTGGTGGGAGTAATTTTGAGAGAAAGAAAACAAGGGTTTAGATTGGGGGAAGGTGAAAGCTAGGGGGTTAAATAGAAAAGTAGGAATAGGTTTCTTGGAAGTTAAGGGTGACCGGTTATGTAGGGTTTATTTAGGGTAAATTGGAGGCTTAATATAAGCCTTTAATTCAGCCCATTAATTTCCTTGTTGAAGAAGTCTCCTTATTGAATCAAAATTCCTCATTATCTTGAACTCTTTTCATACAATTCAAAAATAAATAAAATAAGGATTAAAAATAAATATAAATTAATAAAAGAAAATAAATAAAGATGTGCAAAGAAATTCTTAAACTTAAAATTTTAAAAACAATTAGATAAATACGAAAGAAAGATGTAGTTTTAATCTTAAAGAAAATAAATAAATCTATCCTAAAATGAAAAATAACCAAAAATAATAAATAAAAATAAAAAAATTAAATAGTTCGAAAAAATAAAATAAAAAAATATCGAAAGGAGAGCATGCTCATGCATCTCCTAAGGTGACCACTTCTTTGTTACGTTCTAGATGGGCACCGTTGTAGTGCTTCAATCTTTGTCCGTTGACTTTTAATTCATGTTCGTTAGTGATGGACTTGATTATCACGGAACCATGGGAGAATGGTTTGACAACTTCGAATGGTCCCGACCATCTTGATTTCAGTTTTCCCGGGAAAAGTTTTAGCCGAGAATTGAATAAGAGAACTAGTTGCCCTGACATGAATTATCGCGGCAATAGTTTCTTGTCATGTCATTGCTTTGTTTTATCCTTGTAGATTCGTGCATTGTTATAGGCGAGTGCACGGAATTCTTCTATCTCGTTGAGGTCCAACAAACGCTTTTGTCCGACACTTTCCCAATCCATATTCACGGTCTTAATTGTCCAATATGCATTGTGTTCGATTTCCACCGATAGATGGCATGTTTTGCCATAGACAAGTCGGAAGGGGGACATACCTAAGGATGTTTTGAATATAGTGTGATATGCCCAAAGTGCGTCATCTAGTCTTACTGACCAATCCTTCCTAGAGGGATTTACAACTTTCTCGAGTATACCCTTCAATTCCCAGTTGGTTTGTGGGTGATATGCCGTGGCAATCTTGTGTGACACACCGAAGCGTTGCAACATCTTGGCAATAAGTTTGTTGTCAAAGTGCTTGCCTTCATCACTGATAATTGCTCTCAGCATCCCAAACCGTGTAAATATATTTTTCTGCAAGAATCGTTGCACGGTCTTGGAATCGTTGGTGGGAACTGCAGCTGCCTCAACCCATTTAGACACGTAGTCAACGACAAGTAGAATGTAGAGGTTCCCGAATGAAGATGGGAAAGGTCCCATAAAATCAATCCCCCATACATCGAACAATTCCACCTCGATGATGTTTTGGAGTGGCATCTTATGTTGTCTAGAGATATTGCCCGTCCTCTAGCAATGATCACATTGCTTGTAAAATTCTTGGGCATCTTTGTACAGTGTTGGCCAATACAAACTGGATTGCAAAACTTTGGCCGCGATACTAGTTCCTCCAAAATGTCCTCCATAGGTTGAAGAATGGCATTGTCAAAGTATATTCTGCTGCTCCTCTTCAGGGACACATCGGTGTATAACATGATCTGCACATTGTTTAAACAAAAGAGGCTCGTCCCAAAAGTAATTCTTAGCATCATGGTGGAACTGCTTCTTCCCTTGGTGATTAAGGCCATAAGGTAAAATACCACAAACAAGGAAATTAACTAAATCTGCGTACCAGGGTATTGCCGAGACATGTGTTGCCATGGCAACTGCTTCCATGGTTGCCGAGGCATGTTCGTCCATGGTTGCCGAGACATGTGCGTCAAGGGTTACCGAGGCATGCAAATCAAGGGTTGCCGAGGCATACACGTCAAGAGTTGCTGAGGCGTCGAGGGTTGCTGAGGCATGCGCATCCATGGTTGCCGAGGCGTCAGGGTTTGCCGAGGCATTCGTGTCCACGGTTGCTGAGGCAACTAACAGTTGCTCATCCGGGAATGCATCGCATATCTCTAAATCCGCATCATCCTCCGTATTGTGTTCTAAGCATGATAAGTGATCGGCCACTTGATTTTCTGTTCCTTTCTTATCCTTAATTTCAATATCAAACTCTTGTAAAAGCAATATCCAACGAATCAAAGGAGGTTTTGCATCCTTTTTAGAAAATATATACTTAATTGTCGAATGGTCCGTATGAATAATTACCTTTGTACCAATCAAATAGGATCAGAGCTTGTCAAATGCGAAAACTACGGCTAGTAACTCTTTCTCTGTTGTTGTGTAATTCACTTGAGCACTATTGAGAGTTTCACTAGCGTAGTATATCACATGAAAGGTCTTACCTTTGCGTTGGCCTAGGACTGCTCCTACCGCGAAATCACTAGCATCACACATGAGCTCAAAAGGTAGCGTCCAATTAGGTGGAATGACAATGGGTGCCGAAGCAAACTTTTCCTATAGGGTTTAGAATGCTTGGGCGCAAGAATCATCAAAATTGAAGACTTTATCCTGTTCAAATAAATTGCACAAGGGTTTAGTAATTTTAGAAAAATTATGAATGAACCTCCTGTAAAAACCTACATGTCCAAGAAAGCTTCAGATTCCTTTAACCGAACTTGGTGGGGGTAATCTCTCGATCACGTCCACCTTGGCTTTGTCTACTTCAATTCCCTTGGATGAAATCTTGTGGTCCAGCACTATTCCTTCATCTACCATAAAATGGCACTTCTCCCAATTAAGGACTAAATTGATTTCTTCACATCTTGCTAACACCTTCTCTAAATTGTCGAGGCAACTGTCGAAGTCATTATCAAAAATAGAAAAATCATCCATGAAGATCTCACGGAAGTCTTCGACCATGTCTGAAAAGAGTGCCATCATGCATCTTTGGAAGGTTGTCAGGGCATTACACAATCCGAACGGCATCCTTCGAAAAGCATAAGTACCGTATTGGCATGTGAAGGTTGTATTTTCTTGATCTTTTGGTGCTAATGGCAATTTGATTGTAACCTGAATAACCATCAAGAAAAAAATAAAAGGGTTTATCTGCAAGACAGTCAAGCATTTGATTAATAAAAGGTAATGGGAAGTGATCTTTCCTAATGGCTTTGTTTAGCTTTCGATAATCCATACAAACCCTCCAACCGGTCACAGTCTTGGTTGGAACGAGTTTATTGTTTTCATTACTTACCACCATTATACCTCTCTTTTTCGGTACACATTGTACCAGACTTACCCATGTACTATCAGAGGTAGGGTATATGATGCCGGTGTCAAGCCACTTGATGATTTCTTTCATTACAACCCCTTTCATGGCATGATTCAGTCTCCTCTGGGCCTCAAGCGAAGGTTTGTGATCATCTTTCAATAAAATCTTGTGCATGCACACTGCCGGGCTAATTCCCTTCAAGTCAGCAATTGTCCACCCTATTACCTTCTTGTGTAGCATCAACATTTTGATCAGCTTCTTTTCCTGCTCAAGAATCGGCTAATTCCTTTCATGGCAATATATTATCGGTTCCCAAGTAAGCATATTTTAGTTGCCCTGGTAATTGTTTCAACTCAAGAATCGGTTCTTCATACTCCTCAAGTTCCTCTTGATCGGCAATGTAGTTGCCGAGGCAACTAAATTCCTCATCGAAGTCAAACTCTACCGTGGAATGAAGAAGTTGCCATTCTTCCAGATCATCGGCATGCCTTAGTGTTTGGAACACATTTAGTTTAACTTGCTGGTCATTCACCCTCATTGTGAGTTATCCCTTTTCAACATCGATCAAGGTTCTCCCTGTTGCTAGGAAGGGTCTCCCGAGAATGATAGGTTCATGTTCATCTGCTTTACAATCCAAAACAATAAAGTCGGCGGGAAAAATAAATTTATCAACTTTTACCAGTACGTCTTCGATTTTTCCCTCTGGATGCACATAGGATCTGTCGGCTAGCTGTAGCATAACTGTTGTAGGTCTTGCCTTCCCGATTCCTAGTTTTTGGAAAACCGATTTAGGAATCAAGTTTATGCTAACTCCAAGGTCACATAATGCTTTCCCGGCATATTGGTTTCCAATAGAACAGGGTATTGTGAAACTTCCGGGATCCTTCAACTTGGGTGGCATGCGATTGTGCAACATGGCCATGCATCCCTCTATTGCGGCAACTATTTTAAACTCTCCTAGCCTTGTTCCCTTGGACACAATGTATTTAAGAAACTTGGCATTTTTTCAATCGCCTCAACCAACGGCAAGATGATGTGGACTTGTTTTAGGATATCAAGAAACTTCTTGAATTGATATTCTTGCTTTTGTCGCTTCAACCTTTATGGGAATGGTGGTGGAAATCAGATATCTTCGATCCTTTCATTGGTTTGGAACCTGATTGATGGCATTGCCGGGGCAACTGGAGTTGCCGAGGCATCGTCAACTGGGTTGTCGTGGCGTGCCTATCGCTAGTTACCGAGGCATGCTTATCGCTGGTTTCTGAGGCATGCTTATCGCTGGTTTTCGCTACAATTCCTGGTTCAGCATCTGAGGTTTTGCCACTGAGTTCGTCTTGATCTTTTTGTGGAGTTCTGTTTGATGAGCGAGCTTGAGCCTCTTTAAGTTGTTGGCCACTTCTAGTATTCAGGTTTTGAGCAAATTGTCCGACTTGATTTTCTAATGATTTGGTTGCCGCCTCTTGGTTTTGCAATCTCATCTCGGTCTTGTTAATAAAAGCATCAGTTCTTTTTATGAAGTTACTATTCTTAGCCATATAGGATTCAATTTTCAACATAAAAGCATTGAGAGAATTTTCCAAAGAACTAGATGTTGTCGGTTGTTGCTGCGGCAACTGTTGCTGTGACATATTCTACTGGAATCTCGATGCTTGTGCATTCTGATTGTTCTAATTTAGAGCATTGTTGGGATTAATCCATGAAAAATTCGGGTGCTTCTTCCAAGCTGGATTGCATGTATTGGACATCACATTGTTGTTGCGGTTGTAATTCCCCACATAAAAGCTAGATTCTGGATTCTGCATACATTCAGAAGAATCATGGTTACCACCATATAACTCACAAAAGGAATCCATTACCTTGACCTCTTGTGTGTTGTTTGGTTTTTGCATGTTTTGGACCATCTTGGTTAAAGCAGCCCATTGTGCCAAAATTGAGTATGATGATCCCAGTTCATGTATTGTGGCTTGGCGTCAAACTCCTCCTCTTCTAGCAGATGGGAATTGATAATCATTCTTGGCAAGCCTGTTTAGAATTTGCATTGCTTCCTCCAGTGACTTATCTAGGAGTATGCCGTTTGCCGAGGCATCTAGCATCATCCTTGTTGGTGTATTCACAGCATTGTAAAACATTGCTACTTGTGTCTACACTGGGAATCCATGTAGGGGGCATTTGTGTAGAAGTTCTCTATATCGCTCCCAAGCCTCGTACATGGATTCATCATCTGCCTGCCGAAAAGAAGTAATTTCTTTACGAAGCTTATCAGTAAAATTTGTAGGATTAAATCTAGCAAGGAAATCACGACAAAGATCAGTCCAAGATCCTATTGATCTGGCAGGAATACTATTCAACCATGCTTTCGCCCTAAACCTCAGTGAATAGGGGAATAATCTTAGTCGTAAAACATCAGGGGTGACTCCTTGTATTTTGAATGAATTGCAAATCTCGAGGAAAGATTTAAGATGTTGTCGTGCATGTTCAGTTGCTGAGCCGCCAAATTAACCAATTGTGTTGATCATATTGAACATCACCGGTTTCAACTCAAAGTGGTCAGCTTCAATTTTAGGTGTGACAACTCATGGATTAAGTCCTTCAAGATCTTCTTCAAGATAATCTCTAATAGTTCTGTTTCGTGCAAGAATCACTCCTCCTGCTGGAACATCCTGATTCATATTGCCGTCTTGATTAGCCATTGCTACTCTTAACCTTCATCAGAGTCTTTGCAAGGTTCGTTCGATTTCTGGATCAAAGGGATATTCTGGTGTAATCGGTCTCGCCCTGGTCATATATCACTGCAAAACCAAAGTTTGTTAACCCTTTGAATCTTAAACAAAAAAAGTGCAAGAAAATAAAAACAAAGTTGCTATTGCCAACCCTTGGCAACGGCGCCAAAAACTTGTTGCGCGTAATAAGTGCTACGCAATTGTGCAACTATACACATCGCAAGTAATAAAGTGATACGAGTATCGAGTATCGTCTCCACAGGGATTGGTTTGGGCCACTTTGCTTACGTTACTGCGTTGGAAAAGAAAAACACAAGTATGTGATTGTAGGAATTATAACTAATGAGTAAACTAAGAGCAATAAACTAAAAGAATAGATGAAATCAAAATAGAGGGAATAGGCCAGGTTATCGTGAGTTGTGGAGTGATGATCGAATGGTTCGTCGTGGCGATTGAGTAGCAGCCAGAATGCCAGGGCAATTCTGTTACGATTGCTTAGTCGATTGCCAAGGCAATTTGGTTGCAATTTCCTGGTTGATTGCCAGGGCAATTCTGCCGTGTTTCCTGGTCGGTTGCTAGGGCAATTCCCCCTTGTTTTTTGATCAGATTGCCTGGGCAATGCTCCCGTGATTGCTTGGGCAATTAGGAATGCTCAATTGCCCAGGCAATCGACCCATTCTTAATTGCCTAGGCAAACGCGGGAGCATTGCCCAGGCAATCTAATCAAACAACGAAGGGGAATTGCCCTGGCAACCGACCAGGCAACAGGGTAGAATTGCCCTGGTAATCAACCAGGCAATTGCAACCAAATTGCCCTAGCAATCGACTAGGCAATTGTAACAGAATTACCCTGGCAATTCGGCTGCTACTCAATCGCCACGACGAACCATTCGATCATCACTCCACAACTCACGATAACCTGGCCTATTCCCTCTATTTTGATTTCATCTATTCTTTTAGTTTATTGCTCTTAGTTTACTCATTAGTTATAATTCCTACAATCACCTACTTGTGTTTTTCTTTTCCAACGCAGTAACTTAAGCAAAGTGGCCCAAACCAATCCCTATGGAGATGATACTCGATACTCGTATCACTTTATTACTTGCGACGTGTATACTTGCACAATTGCGTAGCACTAATTACACGCAACACTTTGTAGTAGAGTGCACTGATCTATTGTAGGTGAATTCAACATGTGGTAAGCACTTCTTCCATGACTTCAGATTCTTTTGAAATTTTGCCCTTAATAGAGTTGATAAAACTCTATTGACGACATTTGTTTGTTTGTCCGTTTGTTGAAGGCATGTAGTGGAGAACAAAAGTTTTGTTCCAATATTTCCCTAGAGGGTTCTCCAAAAGTGACTCAAGAATTTAGAATCCCCATCTGGCACGATTGTCCTTGGAATTCCATGCAGTCAAACAATTTCCCTAAAAAATAGATTTGCAACATGAGAATCATCATCAATTTTGTTACAAGGAACAAAGTGTGCAATTTTGGAAAACCTATCAACCACAACAAAGATAAAATCTTTTCCATTCTTTGTGCGAGGCAATCCTAACATAAAGTTCGTTGAAATATCAACACAAGGTTCACTCGGTATAGGCAACAAAGTGTATAGTCCTTGGGCATGTGTTTTGACTTCTCCTTCTTGCATGTGAAGCACCTTTCGCATATCCTCTCCACACCCTTCCTCATTTTTGGCCAATATAAGTGTTTTTGAAGATCACTCAATGTTTTGTTTGCTCCAAAGTGTCCCATTAGTGCTCCTCTATGGGCTTGCTTAGTGAGCACCTCATGAATCGATCCTCGAGGAACGTAACATGCCTGTAGAACCTTTCAAATGTAGCCTTTCTAAAAGCTTTATATATTTCTCCAAAATCAGGGTCAGTTTTATAAAGCACTTTAATGAATGCAAGACCAAACAATTTAGAGTCTAAGATATTAAGGAGCACGTACCTTCCTGATAAGGCATCAACAACAATATACTCCTTACCTTTCCTATATTTGATCATGTATGGAAATGACTTAAGAAATTCCACCCACTTGGCATGGCTTTTGTTTAATTTGTGTTGGCTCTTAATATGCTTAAAGGCTTCATGATCGGTATGTATAACAAACTCTTTTCGCAAAAGGTAATGCTGCCAAGACTCTAGAACTCGTATTAGAGTGTACATCTCCTTGTCATATGTTGAACAATTGAGAGTAGCTCCATTTAATTTCTTGTTGAAATATGTGTTTGGATGTCCTTCTTGAAGTAGAATAGCTTCAATCCCTAAACCTAAAGCATCACACTCAATCTCGAATGTTTTATTAAAATTGGGTAGGGTAAGCAATGGGGCTTTAGCTAAACAATCTTTGATCAAATTAAAGGAATTTTCTTGTTCCTTACCCTAAAAAAGTTAGAATACTTTTTTAACTATTCCCGTTAGTGGGGCGACAATGTTGCAAAAATTAGGAACAAACATGTGGTAGAAGCTAGCAAGATCATGAAAGCTTTTTACTTTTGTAATGCTTGTAGGTCAAGGTCATTCTTGAATCGCTTTGAATGTAATGCCCTGGTTTTTGGGTCTAGATGTTTTGGGGTTCGTCTTAAGGGTCTAGAGGACCAACGTTAGAGATTAAATCAGATTAAATATTTTTGAAGGTGATAAAAATATGGAAAAATGTTCTAAAATCATTAATTAATACAATAATGACTGTGGTGAAATCAATTTTGGAAAATGAGTTTTGGAAATCGGACATTTTGGACTAATGACCAAAATGAAAACTTTGAAAACTATTTTTAGTGACTATTTTGTAAAAGGATCAAAACTTTGAATATTTAAGGAGCTATTTGCCTAAAGTCTAATCTCATACTTTACCCCTTAATTGGCTATTTTTAAAGTCTTTTGGAAAATATAAATAATTTGGGGAGAATTATTTTATAATTAATTTTCTTAAACAAAAGTTACGTAACTAACTTTCTACCAAAACTTTTTCTCTCAAAATCTCTCCATCCAAACACCATTCTCTTCTTATGAATCTTAAGGCAATATCTTGTTTTCTTTAATTCTTTAATTTCCAATGATTTGTTGTGGTTTGTTTATCAAAACCTTTTAGTTTAAACTTTGTTTTCTCATGTAAAATTAAGCAATTAAGGGAGTAAGCATATATTAGAGGTAATGTTCATCCTTCTCCTCTAATGTAAGGTTATTCACTGAAATTCCCAAGTTATTGATCCTTTACAATTGTTTTCTAATGTGTTTTGATAGTTTAATTAAGGGAAATTGGTTAAATTGTGTTTTGGTTGATGAAATTGGTGAATTTTCGAATTGGGTCTGTTTTGCTGGGTTCTTGATCAGAGTAGATCATGATTTTGATGTTTAATAATGTTAATAGCTTTGATTTAACATTGTAATCATGAAACTAGTGGAATCTCTAATGTTTAAGGAGGATAGTTAAGGGTTTTCTTATTGTTAATGGAGTTTAATCATTTCTAGAAGTAAAAAGTGTTTTTAGATGTTATTAGATGAGGTTTAATGTATCGAATCATTATATTATGGCTGGGTTAAGTTTGGAAAGTGTTTAAGGTTGATTTCGATAAGTTTCGAATGGTTTTTGAGTGGGCAACTTGTGAGTTGAGGGTAATTGCTTTGAGGTAGTGGTTTGGATGCATTTTGATGCATGTTTCCTCTGGTTTTGTGTGGCTGAAATAGGGGATAATCAAGGTGAAGCAAATTGAGGTGGATTGTTGCTTGCCAAGGGCTCGATTTGCATTAGCGAGCAAGGTGGGGTATAATTGGTGTGTGGAAACGATCTTAAAAGTCTTTCAAAGGTTTGAAAGTGTTTTTGGGAGTTTAGGTTAAGCTTGAAACACTTACCTAACATTGGAAGTAAGTTTCCCCTCTTTTGCTCTTTAATATCGGTTCAGATATGAGCATGTGTAACTCGTGTTTTGGTCATAAACATTGTTTGTTTTACTTATTGTAAATGCATGATTTTGAGTACATATGCAGTGGTTTAAAAGGATACGTAATGCTAGTGAGCATTGGTTTTCATTCTAATTGGGATTGTGGTATTGCTTTGGAATATGGCTTACATATGTGGTGATTTGTATAATGCATTGTAGAACAATGAGTAAATGGTTTTTAAATGATATATTGGCTATGTGACATGATGGGATAAGATTTAGATATAGTTTGCATGCCATAGGATAAAGTGCACTTGATATTTTAAAATCCATCATGGGTAGAGGTCCTTGAAGTATAGCGGTCGGCTATTCGGACTATGATGTTATCACTTGGGTTGAGCGGTCGGTTCCCCTGGTTGATGTTAATCTTGTGGTCGGCAAGGGTGTCATATCATGCAATTGGCATGGTATGGGTTTTGATGGCAGTAGGTCAATATGGGAGATCTGTGTATCCAATATGTAAGGTTAACGGCCGATTAACCAATGGTTAGCGGTCGATTAATTAAGGTTAGTGATCAACTATCCGGGGTCACTATTATTGCCAATATATGAAAGTTTATGTGTTGAACTTACTTTTAATGCTTCAGAATTTAAGTATGGTAATATGATTTAATGTTTTGGGATTTAAGTATGGTAATATGATTTAATGCTTTGGGATTTAAGCATGAGAAGTCTTAATGCTTTGAGATTTAAGCATGAGCTTTAAAAAATGTCTTGCATATGGTCGATATGCATGTTTCATGTGGAATCAATGTAAATGCTTTGGGCGTAAGCATGATTTGAAAACAAGTGTTTAGTTTTCAAAGAGTTTTAAATACATCATTGTTTTACGAGCATCCTCACAAAGCATGTGTGCTTACGCTCTCTATTTCCTAATGATGCAGAGCATTGAAGTTTGGTGCAGCGAAGGCAAGGTTTGAAGTGATCCAAGAACCATGACTTCTTTTGAGTATGAGCTTGGTTTATGTTTTCGATTTATAAGGCAATGTGTTCGCCAAGTTTCTGAGATTTGTAATTCTGTTTTTTCCCTTGGTATTTTAGCATGGTTAATGATGTGCTTTGGAGTTTTATTGATATTGATAAGCATGTTAATGATTTTGCTTATGGTTGATGCTAAGTGGTTGCTTAGGTATGCATTTAGTTAACATTAGTTGATTGCCATGCTTTGTGGATTCTAGCAAGTGGATGTTGATACTAGAGATATGTTGGTATGTTGTATATGCTGGAAAACGTTCAAAAGAGTGTTTTGGTATATGTGGAAACGTGGTTGTAGGTAGCATGCCTATAATTTAGCTCTAAAGCATGATTGCCATGAATTGAGGATGATTATGTGATGTTATGGTTAGGACCGATATCTGGTTATGTTGTATGAATGTTAGAAGAATGTATAAGTGGTAGGAGTCTGTAAATGTAAGTTAAACCAGCAAAAGTGGATGTTTCAGGTCCAGGCATATTGGAACACATCCCCTCGTATTGGTACGGCTAGGCCATTTTAGGCATAACGTTTCGATACACGAGGAAGATTGATTTCATATTTTGCTTAATTTTGTGGAAAAAGATACTGCTTTGGTGTGTTTTTGTGCATGTGCAGAATCACTTGCCAAAGCAAGGCTGGAACCAGTTGCCTGGGCAATGCATGAAGGAGATGCCGAGCTAGTTGTCAGGGCAATGCATGAAGGAGATGTCGAGCTAGTTGCCAGGCCAATTTTCGATACGGGATAAGATGATATGGCAGTAAAAATTGATGACTAGAAAAGCCCAAGATGACGTGGAGCAAAGTTAAATCCCAAAGGAGTTTGATTTCCATGAAGAGGTTAAAGAGAAATTAAATCCCAATAAGATAGGAGAAGTTCTAGAAGGAATTTAAATATAATAAAGAACTATATTCTTTAAAAATATTTAATTCCAACTTAACTTCCGCCTCAAAAAAGACTTTGGAACCTAGCCCTATAAATTGAAGACCAAGCCGTCAACTCCAATGGGAGAGAGGGGAGAAATTTCGACAAGAACAAGGAGAGATTTCGACAAGGATTCAACCATTATTCATCTTTTTCTTTTCTTGTTCAATTAGGTTTATGATAGGAATTCTTTGTTTCGTGTTTCTTTGGAACCTAGCCATGAACTAAATATATTTGGCTAAGGTTATTGTGTTTTGTAGTTGTGATAAACAATTGGATTTTGTTTAGGTAATAAGAGTTTGCACTTTCAATTCAAGGTTTACTAATTATTGGTTTTTATTCTTGTTTGCGAGTGAATTGGGAGAGGATCTTGTAACTTCATCTATTTATCTAATGTCGAGAGAGTTAGATTCAAGAAACGAATGAGTATGGTCTTTATTCAATCTATTGATGGTAAAGATTAATCCAGCTTAGGAATAAGTTAAGGATTTCAACGGCTAAGAGGAGCGCAAGATTGGTTGTTGTTCACCCTTGATTCACGCAGGGATGTATTGTCAAGGCATGTGCAATTAGCTAGAGTTTTGACTTAGGGATAAGAAGAAACCATTGAAGAATGCTCCCCCGAACCTTGAAGTTGTTGCCCAGCGCCCAAGTAGTTTCCCAGCTAGTTGCCTAGGCAACCGTCCATTAGTTGCCAAGGCAACCCCGCTGCGCAAGTTGCCACGGCAACTGAGTTGCCCTTGCACTCTTTTACCAAGATGATCCAATCGGCTATCACTCCTCAACCCATGATAACCTGGCCTATGCTCTCTCACTTGATTACATCTTCTTTTACTTATTTGTTTTCTAGTCTAGTTGTTAGTAAAACTCCTACAATCACCTACTTGTGTTTTTACTTTTTACAGTGCAAGAGATTAGATTCTTGAAGTAGCACCAATCCTTGTGGAGATGATATCTTTTATACTATAGCTTGCAACATGTACACTTCATAATTGTGGAGCACTTATTACGCGCAACAAGTTTTTGGCGCCGTTGTCGGGGATTGGCAATAACAACTTTGTTTTTATTTTCTTACACTTTTTATTTTTATTTTTCTTGTTTAAGATTCAAAGGGTTAACAAACTTTGGTTTTGCATTGGTATATGACCAAGGAGAGACCGATTACACCAGAATATCCCTTTGATCCAGAAATCGAACGAACCTTGCAAAGACTGAGACGAAGGTTAAGAGTAGCAATGGCTAATCAAGACGGCAATATGAATCAGGATGTACCAGCAGGAGGAGTGATTCTTGCACGAAACATAACTATTCGAGACTATCCTGAAGATCTTGAAGGACTTAATCCATGAGTTTCCACACCTGAAATTGAAGCCAACCACTTTGAGTTGAAACCGGTGATGTTCAATATGATCAACACAATTGGTCAATTTGGCAGCTCAACAACTGAAGATGCACGACAACATCTTAAATCTTTCTTTGAGATTTGCAATTCATTCAAAATACAAGAAGTCACCCCTGATGTTTTACGACTAAGATTATTCCCCTATTCACTGAGGGATAGAGCGAAAGGATGGTTGAATAGTATTCATGCCGGATCAATAGGATCTTGGACCAATCTTTGTCGTGATTTCCTTGTTCGATTTAATCCTACAAATTTGACTGAGAAGCTTCGTAACGAAATTACTTCTTTTCGCTAGGCAGATGATGAATCCATGTACGAGGCTTCGGAGCGATATAGAGAACTTCTACATAAATGCCCCAACACGGATTCCCAGTATGGACACAAGTAACAATGTTTTACAACGCTGTGAATACACCAACAAGGATGATGCTAGATGCCTCGGCAAACGACATACTCCTAGATAAGTCGTCGGAGGAAGAAATGCAAATTCTAAATAGGCTTGCCAAGAATGATTATCAATTCCCCTCTGCTAGAAGAGGAGTTCGACGCCAAGCCACAATACTTGAACTGGGATCATCAGACTCAATTTTGGCACAATTGGCCACTCTAACCAAGATGGCCCAGAACATGCAGAAACCAAACAACACACAGGAAGTCAAGGTAATGGATTCCTTTTGTGAGTTATGTGGTGGTAACCATGATTCTTCTGAATGTATGCAGAATCTGGAATCCAGCTTTTATGTGGGGAATTACAACCGAAACAACACTGTGATGTCCAATACATACAATCCAGCTTGGAAGAAGCACCCGAAGTTTTCATGGAGTAATCCCAATAATGCTTTAAATCAGAACAATCAGAATGCACAAGCATCGGGATTCTAGTAGAACATGCCACGGCAATAGTTGCCGCATCAATAACCGACAACATCTAGTTCTTTGGAAAATTCTCTCAATGCTTTTATGTTGAAAACTGAATCTTAGATGGCTGAGAATAGTAACTTCATAAAAAGAACTAATGCTTTTATTAACAGAACCGAGATGAGATTGAAAAACCAAGAGGCGGCAATCAAATCATTGGAAAATCAAGTCAAACAATTTGCTCAAAACCTGAATACTAGACCGCAAGGAGGTTTACCTAGCGATACTAAAGTCGCAAGAGGAACTGGCCATGAGCAATATAAGGCGATCACCACTAGAAGTGGCCAACAACTTAAAGAGGCTCAAGCTCGCTCACCAAACAAAACTCCACAAAAAGAACATGACGAACCCAGCGATAAGCATGCCTCGGCAACCAGCGATAAGGATGCCGCGGCAACCCCAGTTGATGATGCCCAACAACTCTAGTTGCCCCAGCAATGCCATCAATCAGGTTCCAGACCAATGAAAGGATCGAAGATATCCGACTTCCACCACCATTCCCACAGAGGTGGAAGCGACAAAAGAAAAAATATCAATTCAAGAAGTTTCTTGATATCCTAAAACAAGTCCACATCAACTTGGCGTTGGTTCAGGCGATTGAACAAAAGCCGAACTATGCCAAGTTTCTTAAAGACATTGTGTCCAATAGAACAAGGCTATGAGAGTTTGAAACAGTTGCCGCAATAGAGGGATGCATGGCCATGTTGCACAATCGCATACCACCCAAGTGGAAGGATCCCAAAAGTTTCACACTACCCTGTTCCATTGGAAACCACTATGTCAGGAAAGCATTATGTGACCTTGGAGCAAGCATAAACTTGATGCTTAAATTGGTTTTCCAGAAACTAGGAATCGGGAAGGCAAGACGTAACAGTTATGCTATAGCTAGCCGACAGATCATATGTGCATCCAGAGGGAAAAATCAAAGACATACTGGTAAAAGTTGATATATTTATTTTTCCTGCTGACTTTATTGTTTTGGATTGTGAAGCAGATGAACATGCACCTATCATTCTCGGGAGACCCTTTCTAGCAACAGTGAGAACCTTGATCGATGTTGAAAAAGGAGAACTCGTAATGAGAGAGAATGGCCAACAAGTTAAACTAAATGTGTTCCAAACACCAAGGCATGCCGATGATCCGGAAGAATGACAACTTCTTCATGCCACGACAGAGTTTGACTTCGACGAGGAATTTAGTTGCCTTGGAAACTACATTGCCAATCAAGAGGAACCTGAGGAGTATGAAGAACCGATCAATGAGGAACAACGAGAAAAGGTAAATTGGTTAGTCAATCGACCAGGTACATACTTTGAACCACTGATTACTTAGGTAAGGAAGGTAAACTCGAAAGCCCTCTATTGAACAACCATTGATTCTTGAGTTGAAACAGTTGCTAGGACAATTAAAATTTGCTTACTTGGGAACTGATAATACATTGCCTGTAATTATTTCCTCTAAGTTACAACCTGAGCAAGAAAAGAAGCTGATCAAAATGTTGATGCTACACAAGAAGGCAATAGGGTGGACAATTGCCGACTTGAAGGGAATTAGCCCGGCAGTGTGCATGCACAAGGTTTTGTTGGAAGATGATCACAAACCTTCGATTGAGGCCTAGACGAGACTGAATCATGCCATGAAAGGGGTTGTAATGAAAGAAATCATCAAGTGGCTTGACGCCGGCATCATATACCCTATCTTTAATAGTACATGGGTAAGTCCGGTACAATGTGTACCGAAAAAGGGAGGTATAACGGTGGTACGTAATGAAAACAATGAACTCATTCCAACCAGGACTGTAACCGGTTGGAGGGTTTGTATGGATTATCAAAAGCTAAACAAAGCCATTAGGAAATACCACTTCTCATTACCCTTTTATTGATCAAATGCTTGACCGTCTTGCAGGTAAACCCTTTTATTGTTTTCTTGATGGTTATTCAGGTTACTATCAAATTGCTATAGCACCAGAAGATCATAAAAGACAACCTTCACATGCCCATACGATACTTATGCTTTCCGAAGGATGCCGTTCCGATTGTGTAATGCCCTGGCAACCTTCCAAAGATATGATGGCACACTTTTCAGACATGGTCGAAGACTTCATTGAGATCTTCATGGATGATTTTTTTGTTTTTGGTAATGACTTCGACAGTTGCCTTTGCAATTTAAAGAAGGTGTTGGCAAGATCTGAAGAAACTGATTTAGTCCTTAATTGGGAGAAGTGCCATTTTATGGGAGATGAAGGAATAGTGCTCGGCCACAAGATTTCATCAAAGGGAATTGAAGTAGACAAAGCCAAGGTGGACGTGATCGAGAGATAACCCCCACCAAGTTCAGTTAAAGGAATCCAAAGCTTTCTTAGACATGCAAGTTTTTACAACAGGTTCATTCATAATTTTTCTAAAATTACTAAACCCTTTTGCAATTTGCTTGAACATGATAAAGTCTTCAATTTTATGATTCTTGCGCCCAAGCATTCGAAACCCTAAAGGAAAAGCTTGCCTCGGCACCCATTGTCGTTCCACCAGATTGGACGCTACCTTTTGAGCTCATGTGTGATGCAAGTGATTTCGCGATAGGAGCAGTCCTAGGCCAACGCATAGGTAAGACCTTTCATGTGATATACTACGCTAGTAAAACTCTTAATAGTGCTCAGGTGAATTACACAACAACGGAGAAATAGTTACTAGCCGTAGTTTTCGCATTTGACAAGTTCCAATCCTATTTGATTGGTACAAAGGTAATTGTCCATACGGACCATTCGGCAATTAAGTATCTATTTACTATAAAGTATGCCAAACCTTATTTGATTTGTTGGATATTGCTTTTACAAGAGTTTGACATTGAAATCAAGGAAAATAAAGGAACAAAAAATCAAGTGTCTGGTCACTTATCACGCTTAGAATGCAATAGGGAGGAGGACGCAGATTTAGAGATAAGCGATGCATTCCCAGATGAGCAACTGTTAGTTGCATCGGCAACCATGGATGTGCATGCCTCGATAACCCTTGATGCACATGCCTCGGCAACCCTTGACGCGCACGCCTCGGCAACTCTAGACGCCTATGCCTCGGCAACCACTGATGTACATGCCTTGGCAACCCCAGACGCGTATGCCTCGGCAACCCTTGATGCGCATGCCTCGGTAACCCTTGATGCGCATGCCTCGGTAACCCTTGATGCCCATGTCGCGACAACTCTAGACGCGTACGGCTTGGTAACCATGGAAGCAGTTGCCACGATAACACATGCCTCAGCAATACCCTGGTACGCGGATTTAGTTAGTTTCCTTGTTTGTGGTATTTTACCTTATGGCCATACTCACCAAGGGAAGAAGCGGTTCTGCCATGATGCTAAGCATTACTTTTGGGACGAGCCTCTTTTGTTTAAACAATGTGCAGATCAGGTTATACACCGATGCATCCCTGAACAAGAGCAACAGAATGTACTACGACAATGCCATTCTTCACACTATGGAGGACATTTTGGAGGAACTCGTACCATGGCCAAAGTTTTGTAATCCGGTTTGTATTGGCCAACACTGTACAAAGATGCCCAAGAGTTTTACATGAGATGCCGCTCCAAAACATCATTGAGGTGGAATTGTTCGATGTATGGGGGATTGATTTTATGGGACCTTTCCCATCTTCATTCGGCAACCTCTACATTCTACTTTCCGTAGACTACGTGTCTAAATGTGTTGAGGCAGTTGTATTTCCCACCAACGATTCTAAGACTGTGCAACGATTCTTGTAGAAAAACATATTTACACAGCTTGGGATGCTGAGAGCAATTATCAGTGATGAAGGCAAGCACTTTGACAACAGACTCATCGCCAAGATGTTACAACGCTTTGGTGTATCACACAAAATTGCCACGGCATATCACCCACAAACCAATGGGGAAGCAGAAATTTCCAACCGGGAATTGAAGGGTATACTCGAGAAAGTTGTAAATCCCTCTAGGAAGGATTGGTCAGTAAGACTAGATGACGTACTTTGGGCATATCGCACTGCATTCAAAACACCCTTAGGTATGTCTCCTTTCCGACTTGTCTATGGCAAAACATGCCATCTACCGGTGGAAATCGAACACAAGGCATATCGGGCAATCATGACCGTGAATATGGATTGGAAAAGTGCTGGGAAAAAGCGTTTGTTGGACCTCAACGAGATAGAAGAATTCTGTGCACTCGCCTATAACAATGCACGAATCTACAAGGAGAAAACAAAGCATTGGCATGATAAGAAACTATTGCTGTGGTAATTCATGCCAGGGCAACTAGTTCTCTTATTCAATTCTCGGCTAAAACTTTTCCCGGGAAAACTGAAATCAAGATGGTCGGGACCATTCGAAGTTGTCAAACCATTCTCCCATGGTGCCCTGATAATCAAGTCCATCACTAACGAACATGAATTCAAAGTCAATGGACAAAGATTGAAGCACTACAACGGTGCCCATGTGGAACGTAACAAAGAAGTGGTCACCTTAGGAGATCCATGAGCATGCTCTCCTTTCAATATTTTATTTTTTTTTATTTTTTTTTGAATTATTTAATTTTCTTATTAATTTTGGTTATTTTTTTCTTTTTAAGATAGATTCATTTATTTTCTTTAAGATTAATACTACATCTTTCTTTCATATTTATATAGTTGTTTTTAAATTTTAAGTTTAAGAATTTCTTTGCACATCTTTATTTATTTTCTTTTATTAGTTTATCTTTAATTTTAATCCTTATTTTATTTGTTTTTGAATTGTAGGAAAAGAGTTTAAGATAAAGAGGAATTTTATTCAAGAAGGAAACTTCCTAAACAAGGAAATTAATGGGCTAAATCTAAGGCTTATATTAAGCCTCCAACTTACCCTAAATAAACCCTACATAGTCGGCCAAACACTTCCTCTTCCCCAAATCCCCTAGCCGTCACCTCCCCCCAATTAAAACCCTTGTTTTCTTTTTTTCCAATTAATCCCACCCACCATTTTTACTACCTATCTTTTCTATTTAACCCATCACCCTTAATTTCCAAGAAACCTATTCCTACTTTTCATATTGCAACTCTTTAGTTTCTTTTGCTTTCTTTTCTTTGTTTTTACCAAAATCACAACCAAGATCATCCATGGCATCCAAAATCGAATTTTTGGTTCATCCAAGTTCCTCCAAAGAACCAAGATACAAGAAGTTTGCTACACCGGTGGTTCAAGAAAGATTTCACTCCAAGTTTAAAAGCCGGAAGATTTGCAAAGAACAAGGCTTTGAATACTCCAACTCTCATCAAGATTTCGGACTTGAACCATTCATCTTCGAAAGGATTGCACATCAAAAGTGGCAAATCTTTTTCCATCAATCGAAACTGGGTAACATCTCATGGGTAAGATAATTCTATGCTCACTCACCTAACCCGAATAATCCTTATGTTTTTGTTCATGACAAGGTTATACTCATAAGCCCCGAAAACATCAACACTTTTTACGGGCTCTACATTGAGAAAGACAAGCATCAAGCCTTTGTTGATCAACTCACACCTAAGAAACTCGACAAGGTGCTTCAAGAACTCACTCTACCGGGAACTCATTGGAACGACGGTAAATACAAGGGCATGGTAAATCTCCTTCGGCTTAAACCCAAGGCAAAATTATGGAATAAGTTTGTTAAAACTTCTTTAATGCCCACAACACACAATACCACCGTTGATACACCTCGTCTTTTGCTCATACATTATATATTGCATAATCGCATCATTAACATTGGAAAAATTATTTGTGATGAGATTTTTGTATGTAGCACAAAAGACAAGGGTTCTCTTTTCTTCCCTTGCTTAATTTCCAATCTTTGCAAGGAGATGCATGTCCCAAGTGAGTCCACTGATGAAAAGGCCCTACCAAAGTTCAGTTGGAATCGAGCACAAATCTAAAAGCTAATGGGAGAGGCACTGGTAAAATGCTCAACGCCTTCAATTGCCGCGGCAACTCCTGCCGCCTCGGCAACCCCTAATGCCCAAGCAACTGATGCTCGGGCAACTCAGCCAGCAACCCAGAACAACTTGAAGCACTCTTACAACCGTTGGCGAACCGCCTTAGGCAAATTGAAGACTGGCAATTAATGTTCATGCAGTACATGAAGGATTACAACAATGCCATCACCCAAGTCATCCTGGCAAAGTACCCAGACAGCCACGTACCGTTCCCATCTTTCTTGCCGAAATCCTTGCCACGACAACCAATGAAGCTGTTGCCACGACAACCTACACTGTGCCTGCCCAAGCAGTTGCCACGGCAACCAACACTGAAGATGTCACGGCAACCAAAGCTAAAGATGCCCCAACAACCACTGCAAAAGCCAAAGGTAAAGCACATATGCCCGAATCAACTCATACTGAATCATTGTCTAATTTTTCAAATTCGGCCGAGTCCTCCATTGCACCAACAAAGACCACACCAATCGAATCCTCCAAGCCCAAGCGAAAACCCAATGACATTGATGAAGAGGACGATGAGGAGAACCCTGTACGAGGATCGATTCCACCATCGGCAACAAGGAAGCAACCACCGTGTTCAAGCAAAAGAATCAAGACACCGACCAAAAGGAAACTAGTCATCCACCATGACGAACTCTCAGAGTAAGTTCTCGTTTGCATTTTACTTTTCTTTATTTTATTTTTATTTTTCTTTGTTGCATGCATTGAGAACAATGCCTCACTCGAGTTTGGGGGGATTGTTATTAGTTAGTTACCATGTTTAGTTGCATTCATCTTAAGTATTGCATTTAGGATACAAAAATTGCTTGCCATGCCTTTAGTTGGAACAAGAATTGCCTAGATTTGATGAATATCCGATGATGACTTTGCCAATGTACTTAATTGATAGAACTTTTTATTCTAGGATAAACGTGGAAACACTTAGAATCGTACTATGATGCTAAACTTGATGAAACTCTGTGCGGCTTGATTGATTTAAGGAATTCTAGCGAACTTAGGTTGATAGTTAAAAAATTGGGGGATTAGAATAAAAATTGGATGAATGCTAGAGGTGCCCGAAATTGGCTCTAGTATGTGCTAAAAATTGATCACTAGAGGTGACCGAAATTGGCTCTAGTATGTGCTAAAAATTGATCGCTAGAGGTGTCTGAAACCGACTCTAGTTGAATAAATTAATTAACTTAGAAAACTAAAAACAAAACACTAGAGGTGCCCAAAACCGGCTCTAGTTAAAACATGTTAAAAAAACCCAATGAAGTAATTTGAAAACCTATTGTTTGCATAGAATCCGAAAAATCAACTGCACACAACTTCGCACACATTCTCACAAGCATTATAGTTTGATTCTGAGTAACTCCTATGTTTTCTGAAAAAATGAAAAGCCAATCATACTTTGTGCCACGGTTCTGAGAATTGAAATCAAATTCAAAGCTAAGCTTGTGAAAATTGAAGTCTTTGCGGGTAATTATTAGTTTGCATTGCTTGAGGACAAGCAATAGTTCGAGTTTGGGGGTGTGTTAACTGTCTAAAAGTACTATTTTATTCACCCTTTTTATTCTTATTATTGCTAGACTTAGGCTCGTATTAGTTGCATTATTAGCCATTCATGCATATTTGCATTTTTCTTTGATGGACAAGCTTGATTTCATATTTACTTAATTTTGTGGAAAAAGATATTGCTTTGGTGTGTTTTTGTGTGTGTGCAGAATCACTTGCCAAAACAAGGCTAGAACCAGTTGCCAGGGCAATGCATGAAGGAGATGCCGAGCTAGTTGCCAGGGCAATTTTCGATAAGGGATAAGATGATATGGCAGTCAAAATTGATGACTAGATAAGCCCAAGATGACATGGAGCAAAGTTAAATCCCAAAGGAGTTTGATTTCCATGAAGAGGTTAAAGAGAAATTAAATCCCAATAAGATAGGAGAAGTTCTAGAAGGAATTTAAATATAATAAAGAATTATATTATTTAAAAATATTTAATTCCAACTTAACTTCCTCCTCAAAAAAGACTTTGGAACCTAGCCCTATAAATTGAGGACCAAGCCGTCAACTCCAAAGGGAGAGAGGGGAGAAATTTCAACAAGAGCAAGGAGAGATTTTGACAAGGCTTCAACAATTCTTCATCTTTTTCTTTTATTGTTCAATTAGGTTTATGTTAGGAATTCTTTGTTTTGTGTTTCTTTGGAACCTAGCCATGAACTATATCTACTTGGCTAAGGTTATTGTGTTTTGTGGTTGTGAGAAACAATTGGATTTTGTTTAGGAAATAAGAGTTTGCACTTTCAATTCAAGGTTTACTCATTCTTGGTTTTTATTTTTGTTTGCAAGTGATTTGGGAAAGGATCTCGTAACTTCATCTATTTATCTAATATCGGGAGAGTTAGATTCAAGAAACGAATGAGTATGGTCTTTATTCAATCTATTGATGGTGAAGATTAATCCGGCTTAGGAATAAGTTATGGAATTCAACGGCTAAGAGGAGCGCAAGATTGGTTGTTGTTCACCCTTTATTCACGCAGGGATGTATTGTCAAGGCATGCACAATTTGCTAGAGTTTCGACTTAAGGATAAGAAGAAACCATTGAAGAATGCTCCGTCAAACCTTGAAGTTTCTGCCCAGCCGCCCAAGTAGTTGCCCAGATAGTTGCCCAGGCAACCGTCGATTAGTTTCCAAGGCAACCCCGCTGCGCAAGTTGTCACGGCAACCGAGTTGCCCTTGCACTCTTTTACCAAGACGATCCAATCGACTATCACTCCTCAACTCACGATAACCTGGCATATTCTCTCTCATTCGATTACATCTTCTTTTACTTATTTTCTTTCTAGTTTAGTTGTTAATAAAACTCATACAGTCACCTAATTGTGTTTTTACTTTTTATAGTGCAAGAGATTAGATTCTTGAAGTAGCACCAATCCTTATGGAGACGATATCTTTTATACTATAACTTGCGATGTGTACACTTGCACAATTGCGGAGCATTTATTACGCACAACATTAATCAAGCAGCGATCTGCCAAACATCAGTAAGATATTCTAATTTATGATGTTCTCTAGTGGGCATGTATCAATTTATTCGTTAGTAGTTTTAAAGGTAAAATTTTTAATTATCGTTTATCACGTAATAATTTGAAAATTTAAGAAATGGCCTAGGCAGTATACCTAGTCTTCACCCTGAGATATATACTTATTCTAATAACTGATTAACATGTTTTATAAATCAATTTAGGGTCAAATCTAGCAATATGCAAATAGGTTATGAATACTTCGAAAGTCGAAAAGGGTTATTTTATAAACTAGTTTTATGTTAGATCTTCTAAAAAAATTTACAAGTCTATAACTCTGTTAAATAATATTGTGACATCCTTAATGTATATTCGTACTACGAGTATACGTTGAGGGTGCTACATTTAGTGGTATCAAAGCTGTAGTTTTAGCCAGTTCTGGATGCTAAACCAAGTTTGTTATAAGTTTGTTAGTAAATACATGCCCCTAGAATGTCATATTACTGGTGTGTTGATCGTATGATTGGAGCTGCTCCTCATTAGTGTAGCATAGAATAAGATTATAGTAAGAAAAGTGAGACGCTATAAGATTTCTTCAATCGACGAATCTTAGAGGTCAATAAAGGACTCACAGCAAGTACAATGAAGTAAAGTATGTACTGTTCTCGACTTCTAACTTGGCTGAGCTACTTGTGTAGTAGGGATCTCAAGCACAAGATGAGGGAATACTATTTTAGATATTAGAAGAAATACATGAGAGCTTTTAACGTCCAGTATCTGTATTTGTTAGGGCATTGATTGTTAAAAGTTTAAGTTTCTGAGTGTCCTAAATTTTATAGTAAAGGTGAATTGATGACTACTTATCTGAAGTTAAAGGATGATAAAAATCATATTGGAAGGTTTGAAAGATATGAAAATTGAAAAGTCATAAGAAGTAATATTGTTACTAAGGGAACATGTTTGTATTTGGGTGGACTAATGCCACAGAGTAGTACTTACATTAGAAGAGACCTGGAAAATTTCCTAGACGGAATTAAAAGAGCTTAAAGGTCAGCTGTAAGAATTGTTAGAATGAAGTTATAATCAATCCAGTGCACTATTCTGAGAAGCTCCAAAATTATTCGCAAAGAAGGAAGATAGTTCTTTACGACCATGTAGTGATAATTTATAAAAGGAAATAAGAAAAAGTAAATGATATATTTTCTATCAGGATTATCAATTAACCAGAACTAGAAAGACTTGATGTGAGTTTTGGTTATTAAAAGTGGCTTTCATAGGTCATATTACTTCAGCTGTAGGGATCCAAGTCGATCCTAAAATTATACAGTCTATTGTGGATTGGGAAAATTCCCAAAAATATTATAGAGGTTCGCAGTTTCTTAAGACTTATTGGTTATGATCGAAGGTCTGTGAAAGATTTCTTGAGGATATGTTATGAGCTTGTATAATTGAGTTCGAGATCATGGAAAAGATATATGCGATTAGTAGAAATTGCTTATAATAATGGTTATCAAGAAAGTATACAGATGGCACCCTACGAAGCTCTCTATGGTCAAAAGTGTAAATCACTTTTAAATTAGTATGAGTTGAAGATCGTAAATTAATTAAGTTAGATCTATTACAAGAAATGGAGGAAAAAGTAAAGATTATACAAGAAAATCTTAAAAAAACTGATGTAACACCCCGTGTTAAGTGTGAAAAAGCAATATATTTCTACCCATTTTACTCTTAATTATTGTCAGACTTAGGCTCATTTTAGTTGCATTATTAGGCATTCATGCATAATTTCATAGTTTCTTTTGACATTAAGCTTGATTACTCAATTTGGTTGATTTTGTGGAAAAAGGTGCTGCCGATATGTGTGTGTTTGTGTGCAGGAATCAATTGCCGAGACAAGCAGGAAATTGCCGAAGAAATTGAGGAGAAGATTAAGGAGTTGGCATGGATGATGATTGGATTAATCCAATAATTCGAGATAATTACAAGAAGTAAGGATAAATCTTAGAAGATTTGGATTTCTACACAGCATTTAATGAAGATTTAATTTTAGATTTGTTAGGAGTTTTTTTAAAGAAAAAGATAAAAGAGATTTATTTTCTTTTATTCAATTTAATTCCAAATTAAACTCCTCCTCATCTACAAAGATTTGACCTAGCCATCACCTATAAAAATGAGATGAAGCTGCCAACCCTGGTGTGCGATTGGAGAGTAAAAAAACAAGGGGATGCTCGACATCCTATTCTTCTTCCTCCTTGTTCGATTAGATTCATGTTAGGGAAATCATATCTTGTTTTTATTTTGCACCCAGCCATGAACTAAACTTAATTGGCTTGGGTTATTGTGTGTTTTGTGGTTGTGAGAACGATTGGATTTGCTTAGGTACAATTTTAATTCATCTTAATTTTGATTGCGAGTGAATTGGGAGAGGATCTCGTGAATTCATCCATTTATCTAATATCAGGAGAGTTAGATTCAAGAAATGAATGAGCATGGTCTTCATACAAATGAATACTCGCGAATACTAATTCGACTTAGGAGTAAGCTGCGAATTTCAATAGCTAAGAGAAGCGCAAGATCGGTTGTTGTCCACTCATGGTTAACGCAGGGATGTATCTCCAAGGTATGCACAATTAACATAGTTTTGAGTTAGGGAAAATGAGAAGCCATTGAAGAATGCTTTGCCGAACTTTGAAGGTTGACGCCCAATTGCCCAGGCAATCGCTCCACTTCTAATTGCCCAGGCAATCGCAGAATTGCCTAAGCAATCTGTCTGGATCCAATTGACGAAATGATTGAGCTACTCTAGCACTCAATTACCACGACAGTCCATTCAACTGTCACCCCACAACTCATGATAAACCAGCCTACTCTCTCTTATTTGATTACATCTCTCTTTTATTTACTTACTATTTGACTTTACTCGTTAAATCAACTCATATTATCAATTGTGTTCTTATTTTTACAGTGCAAGATGTTAGATTCCTGAAGTAGCACCAATCCCTATGGAGACGATATCTAATCTATACTATAACTTGTGACGTGTACACTTTCACCAATTGCGAAGCACTCTAATACACGCAAGCAAGTTTTTGGCGTCGTTGTCGGGGATTGGCAATAGCAACTTTGTTTTTAATTCCTTGCACTTTTACTTTTATTTTTATTTATTTTTCTTAATCGGTTTCAAAGGACTTACAATCTTGGTTTTTGCATCTGTGTATGACCAGGTGGAGACCAACATCACTAGAATGCTCATTTGAACCTGAGATAGAACGAGTTATTCATAGGAGGAGACGTGAGCAAATATCAGCAATGGCAAATCCTGTTGTCTGAGATGACAATCAAAATGTTGTGGCAATAGGAGGAGGAGTTTTAGTTTAGCAACAACTTGTTCATGTCAGAAATAGGGCAATACGAGATTATCTAGAGGAGGATCTAAACGGTCTCAATCCAGGAGTGGTCACACCTGAAATAGAAGCTGCCCACTTTGAATTAAAACCTGTGATGTTCAACATGATCAATAGAATTGGTCAATTTGGTGGATCGGCCACTGAAGATGCCAGACAACATCTCAAATTATTCCTGAAAATTTGGAATTCCTTCCAACTACAAGGATTCCATGGGGATATCCTAAGGATGAAATTATTTCCCTATTCACTAAGGGATAGGGCAAAGACGTGGTTGACTAGAATTCTGTCCGGATCTATAGGATCTTGGACTGATTTATGTCATGATTTCCTTGCTAGATTTAGTTCTACAAATATGACTAATAAATTGCGTAACGACATAACTTCTTTTCTAGAGGCAGATGATGAATCTATGTACGAGGCTTGGGAGTGATACAAGGAGCTTTTATATAAATGTCCCATACACGGATTCTTAGTATGGACACAGGTGATGATGTTCTACAACTTAGTAAACCCGCCAACAAGGATGATGCTAGGTGCTACGGAAAATGGCATACTCCTCGACAAGACACCTGAGGAAGCTGTAGTGATTCTGAATCGGCTTGCCAAGAATGATTATCAGTTACCAACTACTAGAAAAGGAGGAATCAGATGCCATGCCACGATTAATGAGCTTGATTCATCAAACTCAATTTCCGCGCAATTGGCTACTTTAACCAAATTGGTTAAGAACATGTAGCAATCAAGCAAGACACAAGAGATCAAGGTAGTAGATTCCTTTTGTGATTTATGTAACAGTAACCATGATTCTTCTGAATGTCCGCAAAACCCAGAGTCCAGCTTTTACATTGGAAACTATAACCGGAACAACAATTTGACAACCAACACCTACAATCTAGCCTGGAGGAAACATCCCAACTTCTCATAGAGCAATCCGAACAATGCCCTCAATCAGAACAATCAGAATGCACAAGCATCGGGATTCCAGTAGAACATGCATCGGCAAGAAATGCCGCAACAACAATCGACACCATCTAGTTCTTTGGAAAACTCTCTTAATGCTTTTATGTTAAAACTGAATCTTATATGGTTGAGAATAGTAGTTTCATGAAAAGGAGTGTGGCTTTTATTAACAAGACTAAGATGAGATTGCAGAACCAGGAGGGAACCCTGAAATCATTAGAGACTCAAGTTGGACAATTCGCCCAGAACTTGAATACTAAACCAATAGGTGGTTTACCCACGATACTAAGGTCGCGAAGGGTATAGGCCATGAGCAGTGTAAGGTAATTACCACTCAGATGGGACGAAAGCTTAAAGATGCACCTGCTCAGCCCATATATCGCCCAGCAGAGCAGTCCTCCGCTCAAAAAGATGTAATTGGCGAAGACACCTCATCCAAAATTGGTTAATTGAAAATTACCCAGGCAATTCTAGATGCCCAGTCATTTCCAATTGCTCAGGCAAGTTGCGATGAAAATCCCAAATCGAGGAAGAAGGATGAGGAGATCCGAATTCCACCACCATTCCCATAGAGGCTTAAACGGCAAAAACATGAAGAAATCAAAGAGCAAGACGATAATGAGCAAGATGAAGCCAATTGGATAGCAAGTCGTCCAGGTACGTACTTTGAACCATTGGATTACTCAGGTAAGGAAGGTAAAATCGAAAAACCCTCTATTGAGAAATCTCCTATTTTGAATTGAAACCTTTGCTAGGACAATTGAAATATGCTTATTTGGGAACCAATAACACAGTGCACGTAATTATTTCTTATAAGTTGTAGCCTGAAAAGGAACAGAAATTAATCGACATGTTAATGCTCCACAAAAGGTAATAGGGTGGACAATTGCATACTTGAAGGGAATTAGCCCGGCGGTATGTATGCACAAAATCCTTTTAGAGGATGATCATAAACTGACCATTGAGGCACAATGGAGACTTAACCCTGCTATGAAGGAAGTCATGAGGAAAGAAATCGTCAAGTGGCTTTATGCCAATATCATATATCCTATCTCTAACAGTACATGGGTAAGTCCGGTACAATGTGTACCGAAAAAGGGAGGTATAAATGTGGTAAGTAATGAAAGAAATGAACTTGTTCCAACTAGATCTGTCATTGGTTGGAGGGTTTGCATAGATTACCGTAAGTTAAATAAAGCTACTAGGAAAGATCATTTTCCTTTGCCATTTATTGACCAAATGCTTGACCGTCTTCCAGGTAAATCCTTTTATTGTTTTCTTGATGGTTACTCAGGTTATAACCAAATTACCATAGCACCAGATGATCAGGCAAAGACTACCTTCACATGCCCGTATGGTACATATGAGTTTTGAAGAATGTCGTTCGGATTATACAATGCCTCTACAACCTTCCAAAGATGCATAATGGCAATTTTCTCCGATATGGTGGAAGATTTCCTGGAAACCTTCATGGATGATTTTTTAGTATTTGGAGATAGCTTCGACGATTGCCTAGGCAATTTGGAGAAGGTGCTAACATGATGTGAAGAACTTGACCTAGTTTTAAATTGGGAGAAGTGTCATTTTATGGTAGACGAAGGTATAGTGCTCGGCCACAAGATCTCATCAAAATGAATTTAAGTCAACAAAGCCAAGGTGGAAGTGATTGAAAAATTGCCACTGCCAATTTCAGTCAAAGGAATCCAAAGTTTTCTCGGACATGCATGTTTTTAAAGAAGGTTCATTTATAATTTTTCTAAGATTTCTAAACCTTTGTGTAATTTGCTTGAACATGACAAAGCTTTTGACTTTGATGAATCATGTGCCACGACATTTAAAGACCTGAATAAGCAACTTGCCTCAGCACCCATTGTCGTTCCACCTAACTGGTCCCTACCTTTTAAACTCATGTGTGACACAAGTGATTTTTCGGTATGTGCTGTTTTAGACCAGCGAAAAGGTAACATCTTCCATGTAATATACTATGCTAGTAAAACCCTTAATGATGCTCAATTGAATTACACCACAACGGAAAAGGAATTACTAGCGGTAGTTTTTGCATTTGACAAGTTTCATTCCTATTTGATTGGTACTAAGGTAACTTTCCATACTGACCACTCATCAATTAAATATTTGATTGCTAAAAAAGATGCCAAACCTCGTTTAATTAGTTAGATTTTACTTTTACAAGAGTTTGACATTGGAATTAAGGATAGAAAAGGAATGGAGAATCAAGTTGCCGATAACTTGTCAAGGTTGGAAGGAGGAAACAATGTAACTGAGCCCTTGGAGATCGATGATGCATTCCCTAAGGAACAGTTGCTAATTGCCTCGGCAACTCCACGGTATGCTGATATTGTTAATTTTTTACTTAGTGGTATCTTACCTTATAACCTTACTCACCAAGGCAAAAAGCGGCTCTGACATGATGCTAAGCATTATTATTGGGACGAGCCTCTTTTGTTTAAACAATATGCAGATCGGGTTATAAGACGATGTGTTTTCGAGGAGGAGCAGCAAAATACGCTTCTACATTGCCATTCTTCACCTTATGGAGGCCATTTTGGCGATACACGTACCGCGGCCAAAGTCTTGCAATCCGGACTATATTGGCCCACACTTTACAAAGATGCCCAAGAATTTTACAAGCAGTGTGATCGATGTCAATAAACGGGCAATATTTCTAGGCGACATGAGATGCCACTATAGAATATCCTTGAAGTCGAGCTATTTGACGTGTGAGGTATTGTTTTTATGGGGCCTTTCCCATCATCATCTGGCAATCTCTACATCTTACTTGTTGTTGACTATGTTTCTAAATGGGTTGAGGCAGCTGCAGTACCCAGAGACGATTCAAAGACCGTTCAGAGATTTTTGCAGAAAAAAATATTCACAGGGTTTGGAATGCAGAGGGCAATTATTTGTGATGAAGCCAAGCATTTTTACAACAAACTCAATGCCAAGATATTGTAACATTTTGGAGTGACACACAAAATTGCCATGGCATATCACCCACAGACGAACGGACAAGCGAAAATTTCCAATCGGAAATTGAAGAGTATCCTTGAGAAGGTTGTCAATCCCTCTCGAAAGGATTGGTCTCTTCTAATTGATGATGCTCTTTGGGCTTATCGCACAGCATTCAAAACACCATTATGCATGTCCCCCTTTAGACTTGTCTAAGGCAAGACTTGCCATCTACCGATGGAAATCGAGCACAAGGCATACTAGGCAATCAAAACTATGAACATGGATTGGGAGAGTGCCGAACGAAAATGCCTACTGGACCTTACTAAAATAGAGGAGTTTCGTGTCTTAGCTTACGACAATACAAGAATCTACAAGGAGAAAACTAAGCGTTGGCATGATAAGAAACTATTACAACGGTAATTTCTGCCCGGGCAATTGGTATTGCTCTTTAATTATCAGTTAAAGCTCTTTATGGGAAAACTAAGATCGAAATGGTCTGGGCCTTTCGAAGTAGTCAAACCTTTATCCCATGATACTGTGATAATGAAGTCCACCATTGACGGACATGAATTCAAAGTTATTGGACAAAGATTAAAGCACTATATTGGCACCCATGTTGAGCGCGACAAAGAAGTGGTTACTTTAGGAGATGCATGACTATGCTCTCCTTTAGTATTTGTATTTTCCCAGTTTTTCTTTTTAATTTTGAATATTTATTATTATTATTTTATTATTATTATTTCTCTTTATCTTTATTTAATTATTTTTATTTTTATTCTCTAATTAATATTTATCTTTTTATTTGTTTGAAGATTGAGTTTGACACAGTATGGGCCAAACTTAAAGAGTTTAAATCCATATTCAACTCTAAAGTTTGCCTTAATTTTTCCATAAAAAACCCCCTAGCCGCATAACCCCTGCCCCTTCTCCAAACAATCTTGCCGCATACCCTGCCCATTCCCTATAATTCTCAACTTTTATAAATTCTTGAACTCCCACAAGTTCTCTTTGTTTTCCTTAGTTTTTGTTTCCAACCACAAACACAAGATCATCCATGGCCAAGAACATCAAGACCATTCCTCACCCAAGTTCATCCGAAGAACCATTATTTCGCCGATTTGCAACGCAAACCATTGAGGAAATATATCTTGCCAAGTTTGCAAATCGCAAGGTATGGGAGGAGCAAGGATTCGCCTACACTATCTCCCAAAAGAATCTCGGCCTCGAGGAGTTCATCTTCAAAGTTATCGAACATCACAAGTGGAAAATCCTTTGCCATCAATCGAAGCCTGACAATGTATCATGGGTAAGAGAGTTTTATTCTCATGTTTCTAACCCCAACAATCCCTATGTCTACGTTTGTGGTAGGGAAATCCTTATCGATGCCGACACTATCAACACCTTCTATGGGATATACATTAAGAAAGATGAACACAAAGCTTTTGTCGACAACATCTCGGAAGAAGGAGTCGAAAAAGTCTTTAAGGACCTCACAATCAAAGGCGCCAAATGGAACGAAGGAGCTTTAAAAGGGACGGTAAATCACCTCATGCTAAAACCCAAGGCAAAACTGTGGAATAAATTTGTTAAAACTTGTTTAATGCTCACAACACATAATACCACAATTTCATAATCTCGTCTTTTGTTAATTCATTCTATTTTGAACAAGCGAAATATTAATGATGGACAAATTATATGTGATGAGATCTTTGCTTGTAGTCAAAAGGATGTAGGTGCTGCTCTTTTCTTCCCGAGTTTAATATCCCAACTATGCGAGAAAGAAAAGGTGCAAAATGATCCAATGGACGAGAAGTTGCACTCCAAAATCGGGTGGAATCGAAAGCGATACTTGAAGATTATGGGTGATGAACCGGCTAAAGGAGAAGAAGAAGTACCAATGAAGGCATCTACACCGAAAATTGCCCGGGCAACCAAAATTGCCTCGGCAAGTCCTGATGCCCAGGCAATTGACTCTACCTCGGTGAACATGGATCGAATTGAAGAAATGAGCCGCCCTTTGACACACCAATTTGAGCGAATTGAGGCTCAACAGCTCTATTCATGCAATTCATGAAGGGCCACACTACCGCCATCACGCAAGTGATTTTAGAGAAATATCCCGATAGCACTGTACCTTTCCCGATGTTTCCGGCCGAACTAGTTCCTAGGCAACTAAAAATGCCGAGGTAACTATCGCAAAAGATAAAGGCAAGGCACCCATGGCTGAACCAGCTCGCACTAAATCCCTGCACGGATTCACCAATTCAAACGAGTCCATCTCCAAACTCGTAACATCACAACCGATCGCACCACCAAAGCCAAAGCATAAAGCTTTAATCATTGAAGAAAATGATGAAGAGAGTGAAGCACACGATGAGATGGCAAAAGTAAAGGTTCAAGCCGCACCACCAGCCACACGTATTCAACCACCGCGACTAGGAAAAAGAAGCAAGCAAATGGCTCGAAGGAAACTCATCATTGAAGGTGACGCCTTTCCAACTAACTCATTTACATTTTTATTTTTACTTGCATTGAGGACAATGCTTCTCTCGAGTTTGGGGGTATTTGTTTCTAATTAGTTCTAGTTTAGTTGCATTCATCTTTAGTAATCGCATATAGGTTGCACATGTTACTTGCCATGCCTTTGATTGGATCTAATTTCTTAAGACTTGTTGAATATCCAATGATGAATTTTTGCCATTGCACTTAATTTAAACAACCTTTAAATTTAGGATTGCATGGAAAGAACTTAGAATTTTACTATGATGTTGAATATTATTGACACGATTGTGGCTTGTTGATTGAAAGAAACTTAGTGAACTTAGGTGATCATACTTTGTGCCACGATTCTTAGGTTTGAAGTCAAGTTTGAAGCATGTATATGATGATTAAAGTCTTGTCAGGTAATTATTAGTTTTGCATTGCTTGAGGACAAGCAATAGTTTTAGTTTGGGGGTGTGTTAAGTGTGAAAAATACTATATTTCTACCCTTTTTACTTTTAATTATTGTTAGACTTAGGTTAATTTTAGTTGCATTATTAGGAATTCATGCGTAATTTCATAGTTTCTTTTGTTGTTAAGCTTGATTACTCAATTTGGTTGGTTTTGTGGAAAAATGTGTTGCTGATTTGTGTGTTTTGTGTGCAGGAATGAATTGCCAAAACAAGAAAGAAATTGTCGAAGAAATTGAGGAGAAGATTAGGGAGTTGGCGTGAATGATGACTGGATTAATCCAATAATTCGAGATAATTACAAGAAGTAAGGATAAATCTTAGAAGATTTGGATTTCTACACAGCATTTAATGGAGATTTAAATTCAGATTTGTTATGAATTTTTTAAGGAAAAAGATAAAAGAGATTTATTTTCTTTTATTCAATTTAATTCCAAATTAAACTCCTCCTCATCTACAAAGATTTGACCTAGCCATCCCCTATAAAAAGGATATCAAGCCGCCAACCCTGGTGTGCGATTGGAGAGTAAAAAAAACAAGGGGCTACTCGACATCTTATTCTTCTTCTTATTTGTTTGATTAGATTCATGTTAGGGAGATCATATCCTGTTTTTATTTTACACCCAACCATGAACTAAACTTAATTGGCTTAGGTTATTGTGTTTTTGTGGTTGTGAGAACTATTGGATTTGTTTAGTTATTTGAGTTTGCAATTTTAATTCAAAGTTTGTTCATTCTTGGTTCTTAATTTTGATTACGAGTGAATTGGGAGAGGATCTCGTGAATTCATCCATTTATATAATATCGAGAGAGTTAGATTCAAGAAACGAATGAGCATGGTCTTCATACAAACGAATGTTGATGAAGACTAATTAAACTTAGAAATAAGATGCGAATTTCAATGGCTAAGAGAAGCGCAAGATCGGTTGTTGTCCACCCATGGTTAATGCAGAGATGTATCACCAAGGCATGCACAATTAACAGTGTTTTGAGTTAGGGATAACGATAAGCCATTGAAGAACACTTCGCCGAACTTTGAAGGTTGACGCCCAATTGCCCAGGCAATCGCTCTATTCCCAGTTACCCAAGCAATTGCAGAATTGCCCAAGCAATCCGACTGGATCTAATTGACGAAATGATTGAGCTGCTATAGCACTCAATTACCACAATAGTCCATTCAACTATCACCCCACAACTCATGATAACCCGACCGACTCTCTCTTATTCGATTACATCTCTCTTTTATTTACTTACTATTTGACTTTACTCATTAAATCAACTCCTATTATCAATTGTGTTCTTATTTTTATAGTGCAAGAAGTTAGATTCGTAAAGTAGCACCAATCCCTGTGGAGACGATATCTAATCTATACTATAACTTGCGATGTGTACACTTGTACCAATTACGAAGCACTTTAATACACGTAAACACCCCAGTTTTGCACCTAGCAGTTTTGGGGCTGGTTAGATAGCCTAGTGGACCGGGTTAGAGATTTGGGCAGGATTCAGGAGTGAATATTTTTTCAAAGGATAAAAATATGGAAAATGTTTAGAAATTATATTTTATTATATTAAAAATATTGATGAAAGCAATTTTGGAAAACGAGCCTTGGAAGGGTGACATTTTGTCTATTGACCGAAATGCAAATTTTTAAAACTGTTTTAAAGGGGGCTATTTTGTAAAGAGTCAAAACTTAGAATCTTTATGGATCTATTTACCATTTGGTTTAATCTGAGTATTCCCTTAATTAGGATTATTTTAAAAAGGTTTTAATTGAAAGAATTAAGCAGAATTTAGTTAAAAGGTAGTTATCTTTCTAGAACACATTTTGACGTAACTTTTCTTTTCTCGCATTTTCTCTCAAAACACTCTCAGCCAAACACTCTTTTTCCATCAGATATTTAAGGTAATCATCTTAATTTCTTTACTCATTGATTTGCTAAATGATTTCTCAATTTATTTTCCAAAAATCTTATTGAATTTCTTTGTTTTTCAAGAGGAAAAACCATCCAATTAAGGGGAAACTCATTCAATGGAGGTAAGTTTCGTTCTTCTCCTCTAATGAAAGGTTCTTTACTGAAATTCCCAAGTCCTTGGCTCTTTACATATGTTTTCTAATCGGTATTGATTAATTAATTATGGATTTTAGCTTAATTAAAGGATCTTGTGATTTTCGATTTGGATCTATTTTTCCAGTGTTGTGGATTGATTTCAATCTTATTTTGGATGTATTATAATTTGGATAAGTTTTTTTTAATAATGGAATCCCGAAATTTGTTGAATCTGTAATTGTTAGGTTGTTAGTTAAGGGTTTTGGGGTGTTTAAGGTGTTTAATCATTGCTGGAAGTAAAAGGAAGTTGGGAATGAGTTCTTAGATATTAATTGATGAAGCTTGATGTTTCTATCGCTATATTATGGCTGGGTTAAGATTGACTAGTGTTTGAGGTTAATTTCGGTAAGTTTCGAATGAGTTTTGAGTGGGCATCTTGAGAGCTACGGGATTTTGGGTTCAAACAGAGTATTGGATGCATTTTAAGGCATGTTTCTCTAGTTTTGGGTGGTCAAAACAAGGGATAATCAAGGCGTAGCGTCTTGAGGTGGTTCTAGACTTGCCGGGAGCTTGTTTCGCGGTAACAAGCAAGGTGAAGTGAAATTGGTGAGTGGAAATGGTCTTAAAAGTCTTTCAAAGGTTTGAAAGTGGTTTTGGGAGTTTAGGATAAGTTTGAAATACTTACCTAAGCTCGAAAGTAAGTTTCCCTTTTTTGCTCTTCAATATCGGTTCGGATATGAGCATGTGTGATTCATGTTTTAGTCGTAAACATGGTTTTCTTTACCTACTGTTAATGCATGATTTTAAAGTACATATGTAGTGGCTTAAAGGTATATTTAATGCTAGTAAGCATTGGTTTTTATTCCAGTCAGGAATGGGATATTGCTATGGCAATGTGATTTGCATATGTGGGGATTTTGTGTAATGCATTGTAAAACAGTGAGTACATGGTTTTGTAAATGATATATTGGCTATGTGACAAGGTGAGAAAACATTCGGATATAGTTGGCATGCCATAGGATAAGGTGCATTATAATATGGTTAAAAATTGGTCGTGGGTTAAGAGTCTTTGAGGTATAGTGGTAGGCTAACCAGATATGTTGTTATCACTTAGGTTGAGAGGTCGGTTCCCCTTGTTGATGTAAAGGTTGCGGTCGACAAGGTTGTAAATTCATGCGGTCGGCATGGGGTAGTCTTGAGGATGGTCGGTCATTAAAGGAGATCCGTGTATCCGATATGTAAAGTTAATGGTCGGTTAACTAAAGATTAGCAGTCAGCTAATCAAGGATAGTGGATGACTATCCGAGGTCACTATAATTGCCAATATATGAGAATTCAAATGTTGAATTTGTTTATAATGCTTTGGGATTTAAGCATGGTTATATATATAATGCTTTAGGATTTAAACATGGTTTTGTGTTTGACGCTTTGGGATTAAGCATGTAGAACATATATATATGGTTTAGCATATGGTTGATATGCATGTTTTGATTTGAAATTATCGGAACTTGCTTAGGTGGTAAGCATTGTTTGAAAACAAGAGTTGGTTTTCAAGGGTTTTAAATGCATTATCGTTTAAGAGCATCCTCATTAAGCATGTGTGTTTATGCTCTCTTTTCTCTAATGATGCAGAGCATTAAAGCTTGGAGTTAGCAAAGACAAGGATTAAGTGATCCAAGGACAAGACTATTTGAGTATGAACTCGGTATTAGTTTTTGGTTAATAAGGCAATGTGTTCGCCATGGATTTTTGGGATTTGTAATTCAGTTTTCCCAGGTTTTGAGCATGTGTAATGCTGTGCTTTTGGTGTTTGATTGTTATTGTTTCGCTTATCATGCACTGTTACCTATGGTTGATGTTATATGGTTACCTAGGTATGCATCCAGATGGTTTTACTTGGATGACATGTTTTGATGAGCTAATCTTGTTGAGTATGGTATTGATGTGTTGTTGGTATGGTGGTCTTGCTGATAATTGCTTAGTTAGGCATTTTGGTATGTTTGGTGGTGAGTTATAGGGAGCATGCCTCTAGATCAACCTTTTGGGTGGCATAATCTTGTGTTGTAGTTAAACCTTGGTACAATTGTTGTTAAATGTGATGTTGGATGCTTATATGTATGCTTGTAAGTTGCTAGGAACTAAATGCATCTAGTTTTGTGTGAAAAACCAGCTAAGAATGTCATTACAGGTCCATGCGTATCAAAATAGGTGTCCTCGTACAGGTACTGCTAGGCCATTTTAGGCATAGCATTTTGATATGCGGAAGGGTGTTTTGACACGATCCTACCTTTTCAGGCTTAATGTTTGGTACTCGAGCAAGTGTTTCGATACGGTCATAGGCATTTTTGCCAAGCGTACCGATACGCGAACAAGCTTTTCGGTACGAGTTTTAGCTACTGGATTCTGAGTTATTGAGAACGTAAGGGCGTATCGAAACACGAGTACACGTACTGATACGGGTACCGTTAAGTTGGTTATTTTGGAATCTTGAAAGTTTTTGGTTCTTTCATTTTGGTCCTTGAGTCTTGGGAATACAATTGTTTGAGTTTGGATGACCTTTTTAACATGAAATTTGTCATGTTGGCATGTAAATGGACTAATTGAGGATTGGTAACATTAAATTCAGTTTTGATCTTATAATTTAAAATATTTACATTTTAGTCCTTAATTTTCAATATGATGCAATTGATTGTCTTTTATTTCTCGTTTCATTCGAGAACTCACCTGTTGCGAGTATGAACATGTAGGGAAATAATTTCCATTTAGACAAGATAAAAGAAAAAATGAACCGACTTTTCATAACATTTCTCCGGTTTGCTTCGGCAAACCTAATGTAGCAGTCTCGGCTTAGTCGGGCGTCTAGGCCGGGTTGAGGGGGTTACAACTGATGCTCGACAGAAGTCATATGCAGACTTGAAAGGAAAAGATATTCAATTCGATGACAAAGGAATAACATGATTCCTATCTTTGCATTATTCTTCAGACTCTTCAAGAAAAAAAGTTATATGTTAAGCTGTCAAAGTGTAAATCTTGGTTGCCGGAAGTTGCTTTTCTTGGTCATGTGGTTTTGGAAGAAGAGATAGGAGTAAATCCCAAGAAAGTACCAACTATAGTTGAATGGAAACCTATGAAGAATGTTTTCGAGGTTTGAAGTTTCTTAGGACCTGTTGGTTATTATCGAAAGTTGGAAAATAATATCTCGATGATTGCCTCCCCACTGACCAAGCTATTGAGGAAAGTTATGTCATTCTGTTGGACAGATATGTGCCAATAAAACTTTTAGACATTAAAGAAGATATTAATTGAAACCCCGGTATTAGTACAACCAGAATTGGGAAAATATTATGTGGTTTATAATGATGCCTCTCTTAAAGGTTTGGGAAGTGTACTTAAGTAAGAAGGAAAAGTAGTATTAGCTTTAAAGATGTAGCGTCATTATTTATATGGAAATGATGCTACTTACACATATTATAGAAGTTTAAAGTCTTTATTAACTAAAAAGGAGTTGAACCTGAGGCAAAGAAGGTGGATCGAGCTTCTTAAGGATGATGATGTGATCATTGTCTATCATTCAAGAAAAGCTAATATGGTAGCTGAAGCCTTCAGTCAAGAGACATTTGTTGCCTTAAGAGCTATGAATGCGAGACTGGCATTAAAAGAAGATGGCGCTTTTATTTTCGAGTTAAGAATAAAATCTACTTTATTAGATTGAATAATTGATTTTTAAAGAAAAGATGAGAAGTGTTGGTTAATGTTCAAATAAGTGGAAGAATGTGAAACCGAAGACTTTGAAGTTAATCTGATGGATGCTTGTATTATCAAAAAAAAATCTATTTTCCAAACGATGAAGAATTGAAGAAACAACTTATCTTCGAGGTACGTTATAGTCCTTTGAGTGTACATCCAGGTGGAAACCAGATGTATCAAGATTTGAAGAGTCAATATTGGTGGTCAGGCATGAATAGAGTTATAACTGAGCTTGTTTATAAAAATATGACATGTCAACAAGTAAAAGCAAAACTTCATGTACCTTCTGAATTATTGTAACTGATTTCCATTTCTTAGTGGAAATGAGAACAGTGACGATGAATTTTGTATTAGGACTATCTTTGACATCGAATAAGAAGGATTCAATCTGGGTGATTGTTAATAGATTGACTAAGTTATCACACTTTATTCCTGTTCGAACATATTACTCTAGGGAAAAGTATGCTGAGTTGTATATTAAGGAAATAGTTCAACTACATGGAGTACAAGCCTCGATAGTATCTAATAGAGATCCGAGGTTTACTTTAAAATTTTGGAAGTCTTTACATAGAGCCTTGGATATTCGACTTAATGTTAGCATAACTTTTCACCCTTAAACAGATGGACAATCAGAGCGGACTATTTAGATTTTAGAGGATATGTTAAAGGCATGTGTGATTGAATTCCAAGGATCGAGATGTAGTTGGCCTTGAGCAAATTAAACAAGTTAAAGATAAGGTAAAGATGATAAAATATGGAGTCAAAGAACTATGGAAATAAGTCAATTTCGCTTGTTAAAGTTCTTTTGACGAAATTGTAAAGTTGGGGAAACGACTTGGGAAAGAAAAGAATATATGAGAAAGCAGTTTCCTCACCTTTTTGAACCAGGTACATGTTGAAAATCCGAGGACAACTTTTCTTAAGGGGAAAATTATAATATCCCAATTTTTGGCTAGTGACCAAACTGTAAATTTTGAAAGTTTTGTGGCTAAAGTATAAACTTTGGAAAAGTTTAGGGATCAAAGTGCAATTTTAATTTTTGTACGGAGTTTGTATTAATGGCTATAAAGTGATAAAGTTCAAAAAAATATTCTAATAATCGAATAGAGCTACAATTTCAGAGATAGTTCCATGGACCTTAGAAGAGACATAAAATATAATTTTATGAATATTTGGATGTTAAAAAGATCAGAAAAAAATTAAATCGATTGAAATGACAAGGAATGGCAATTTTGTGAATAAGTTGATCGGTAAAGGGCATTTTGGTCATTTTTCCCAAAAGGGACATGGAAGGAATTTTGAGATTTCTTTTATTGATGAATAGTGGCTGATTAGAATCCAACTAAGTCTAGTTGGAATGTTACAAAATGGCAAATTATAAATATAGATCTAGTCTGAGGGAATTTTTGGAAAGTGGAATTTATTGAATTAAAATTTCATTTTTTCATAATAAAAGTGTCTTAAATACATGAAATATGAAGGAATTACCAGCCAAATACCATCGAAAACCGTGGTGAAGTGAAAAAGAAGAGAAAATTTTACAAGCTCAATCTAAGCCCCAAATTTCGGTTTTCAGGTAATCTTTCGAACAACAAAGTTGTTCTACTCTTCGAGCTCTATCTTTTGATGTACTTGATTGGTTGATGAGATTTGATATGAGGAAGAAATTAGTGTTTATAAACAAATTGGGGCTTTTATGATTTTATGAATCCAGTGTTGATTTTAAGTTAGAATCATGCTTGTATGATGTTAGAATCATGTTATTGAGTTGAGATTTAAACCCTACATATTTTAGTTTGTATAGAGAAGATTAGGGTTTATGGATTCAAGTCTAACTTATGGTTTGTGATGTTGGATTAATGATCTAGTAAGCTTGATTTATTGTTTGGAAGCAAAACCCTAAGTTAAATACATAGGGACCATTTTAGCAAGCTTTAAAACTAAGGGACCATATCTATTTTTTATGAATTTGATGTGTATCTATATTATTAATGATGTTAGAGACATGAAAATGAAGTTAGAATGCTAAACCGCATTAGTGACCATTTTGATAATTTGTCAAACTTGAATGGTTTATTCGGCAAAGAGGATATGTAGAAGGAGTAAATCTGATTTTTAGTTAAAATGGTGAAATTAAGGTAGTAATGTTAATTTGAGGACTAATTTGCAAAGTTAAGAAGCTTGAATCCTTGTATTGGAAATTTGATGACCATTTTGGCAAATCAAGAGAAATTAGAGGAGTAAAGGTTTAAGCTTATTTTAATGAAGGATGTAAAGAGAACTTATGAATACAAGATTTATTCTAGCCATTTTAAGTAAAGTTATGAGACTAAATTGACAAGTTGAGAAATAAGGAGAAGTTGGTGTAAATTAGAAGTTATTCATGGAAAGTTATGTTGGAATTTGAATTATGGCAGTTTGTTTTGAAAGTTGCCATAAATTCTATAAAAATGGTTAGATGATGAATTTTATACTGTTGCAAAGAACTGTTAGTCTATTTACGTTTCCAACAAGCGGAAACTGATTTCGAGTTTTGAGTTAAAAGATAAAAAATTTTAATCGAATGAAGGTCAGAAAAAATTACAGAGCAGTTTCTACCTAGACAACTCTGTGACGTGAATGTAAGGAATTTTCATAATTTTTTTAGATTTTATTAATTTATGTGGCTTATACCGTTAGAACCATTATCGAATCTAGCTTCTTCGGTATAAAGGAAATTGAGATCCAGTATGTATTTTACCCTGTGTTAGTAAATCTTTGAAGGTAGCGCAATTTGTCAAAAAAATGAAATTTGAAACATTTTGTATTTCAATGTTAGTTAGCAAGCTCAGAAGAGTTAATGGAAGTTCAAATTGGTCAATAAGGACCATAATGAGTTTTCGAACAGTATAAGGAAGAAAGGAAAAAATTGAAAATTTTATTTTCAAATGATTATGTTAAAGAACATGTTTAAGGTAATGTTAGATTTGAATCTAACAGATACTTTAATGTATGTATGTGATTAATGGAGTCAAGTCCGATTCAGAGAAGGTTCGAGGTAGTATGAAAGAAAGGATCGAACTAGGACCTAGTGAGGTATCGTGTTAAGTGGCCAAGGTGAGTGCATTATATGTATGTATGGCATGTTACAAATAGGATGACTTGCCACAAGTCAACCTTGATATTAATTAAAATCCATGTTAATTAATAATTGTATGAATGTTAAGAATTAATAATGTGACATGCATGATACATTTTCATAGTTTATAGATTTATCTATGATAAATCAAATTTTTAGATTTTGGGTATGAACTGCCCATTATCAAACTATGGATGATAGCATTGATGGATTGGATATTGAATGTGAAAATATTATATTGTTATGCTCAAGTACTAGTGTGAGAGTCTTTGGTATAATTGGATATCCATAGAGTCTTAGCAGCTGCATTCCAGCACTACGGTGCGTTCCAGACACTTCGGTGTTGACTTCAAAAACTACGGTGTTGTTTAGACACTACGGTGTCAACTAGCACAAAAGGTGCGGTAATGAGGAGCGAAGGGTGTCCTCGAGTACGTACTCACCATCAGACGCTACGGTGTTGCAGACACTATGGTGTTGTTATGATGACTCGTATACCATAGGTTCACATGAAATTGTACTTTGGCTATAATTCATGAAATGCTTTTATATAGGTGGATAGGCCAGTAAGTCTATCGTATTTCCTACTGATAAAGTAAGAACGATATTATGACTTTGGATATATATACACATACAATTATGATTTATATTGATGCTTTGAACATGGAATGTTGATTTTGCCCAAGTATTATTGTCAAGTCTTTGGTATAGTTGCATATCCATCAAGCCCTAGCAGTTGCATCATAGCACTACGGTACGAGATAGACTCTTTGGGGTCAAGATAAATTCTTCAGGGTCAAGATAGACTCTACAAAGTTGAGTTAGAATCTACGGAGTCGGTTCATACGCTACGGTGTTAAATAGCACAAAATGTGCGAGTATGAAGAGCAAAAGGGGTCCTCGAGTACGTACGCATCATTAGACTCTACGATGTTGTAGACACTACGGTGTTGGTTATGTTGACTCGTGTACCAAAGTATCACATTATATTGTACTTCAGGCTATAATACATGAAATGCATTTATGCAGGCAGTTAAGTTAAAAAGCTTAATGTATATTTGATTAATAAAATAAAGGTTTGATGATATGATATAAACTGCAATTGGGACTTGCTTACCATTTTGCAGGAACTGTATTGTACTGTTACATGACAGAGGAATGACTTTGATAAGTCAGTTTTATGCGATTCTATATTTTTATATACTATACACAATAAATTGGTTTATTTATGTTATTTCTATACATTGAAATTTTTTACTTTAAATTATAGTTGCCTCACTAAGTGAATACTTAGCATGTGTTGTTTCACACGTAGGTTATTGGAAACTTACCGAAAGAGGAGTCAAGCATGTTAATCAAGTTGCAATCTGCCAAACATAAGTAAGACATTCTAATTTATGATATTCTCTAGTTGGCATGTATCAATTTATCCGTTAGTTGTTTTAAAGGTAAAATTTTTAATTATCGTTTATCATGTAATGATTTGAAAATTTAAGAAAGGGCCTAGGCAGTATACCTAGTTTTCACCCTGAGTTGTATACTTATTTTAATAACTGATTAACATGTTTATAAATCAATTTAGGGTCAAAACTAGCCATATCCAAATAGGTTATGAATACTTCGAAAGTCGAAAAAGGGTTATTTTATAAACTAGTTTTATGTTAGATCTTCTAAAAAACTTTACAAGTCTATAACTCTATTAAATATTATTATGACATCCCTAATGTATATTCATACTACGAGTATACATTGAGGGTGGTACAAGTGGACCAGCTAGGGTGTATGCGCACCGAGAAGGTCACAATGACACTGATGTGATTGTAGGTGCTTTTACCTTACAGTCTTTGCCGTTATGTTCGTTGGTTGATTCTGGTTCTACCCATTCATACATCTTGAGTGAGCATGCACAGTTGCTTGACATATCTGTTGAAATTCTTAATGTGGGTGTTAGAGTGACTAGTTCTCTTGGGGAGACGGTCATGTTAGGAGGTTGTATCGTAGGTGTCAACTGATGGTTCAGGGACATAAGTTTGCGGTGGACTTGATGGAGTTGCCATTCCATGGTTTTGATGTGATTTTGGCTATGGATTGGTTAACAAAAATAGAGATATTGTGGATTTTGAGACCAAACAGATATCTTTGAGGTTATCAGATGGTTTTGAGGTGGTAGTTGTTGGTGAGAATGCTAAGTTTATGTCTAATATCGTTTCGGCTTTGGAAGCAAGTCGAATGTTGGATTCTGGATATCAGGCTTTCTTGGCCTAAGTTATGAATCCTGGTTCAAATGAGTTGAGGGTACAGGATATTCGCACCATTTATGAGTTTTCGGGTGTTTTTCTAGAAGAGTTGCCAGGGTTGCCACCGGACCGTGAGGTTGAGTTTGGCATCGAGGTCTTTGCGGATACGGCACCTGTATCTATTTCTCTGTATCGTATGGCACTGAATGAGTTAAAGGAGTTGAAGATGCAACTATATGAGTTGCTTGACCGAGGCTTTATAAGACCTCGTATTTCATTATAGGGTGCACTGGTGTTGTTTGTAAAGAAGAAAGATGGTACGTTACGGATGTGTATAGACTATCGACAACTGAAGAAGTTGACGATAAAGAACAAGTATCCTTTGTCACGGATTAATGATCCGTTTGATTAGTTCATGGGTGCCTCAGTGTTTTCTAAGGTCTATTTGGGGTCCGGGTACTGCCAGTTGAAGATGAAGGATGTGGATGTGCCCAAGACAGCTTTTCATACAAGGTACGGGCATTATGAGTTTTTGGTGATACCGTTTGGTTTGACCAATGCACCGGCTGCTTCATGGACATGATGAACCGTGTGTTCCATGAGTTTTTGGACTAGTTTATGGTTGTGTTTATCGGCAATATCCTTGTGTACTCTTGTACCGAGGAGGATCATGATAGATATTTGCAGATTGTGCTTCAGACGTTGTTGGCTAATCAGCTGTATGCCAAGTTAAGCAAATGTGAGTTTTGGCTTAGGGAGGTTGTTTTCCTTGGGCATGTTGTTTCGGCCGAAGGAATTCGAGTTGATCAGCACAAGGTTGAGGCTGTAATGAGTAGGAAGGTGCCTAAGTCATTGACATAAGTTAAGAGTTTCCTTGGGTTGGCTAGTTATTACCGTAGGTTCGTGGAAGGGTTCTCTAGTTTGGCGGCTCCTTTAACCAAGTTGTTGCAAAAGAAAGTTCGGTTTGAGCGGATGGAGGATAAACAGTGAGCTTTCGAAAGGTTGAAGGAAGCTTTGACACGAGCTCCAGTCTTGGTTCAACCTGAATCGGGAAAAGAGTTCGTTGTTTATAGTGATGCGTCATAAGTTGGGCTTGGTTGCGTGTTGATGCATAAAGTTAAGGTAGTTACATATGTATATAGGTTGTTGAAGGTGCATGAACGTAATTACCCTACTCATGATCTTCAGCTTGTCGCAGTTGTGTTTGCCTTGAAAATCTGGAGGCATTACCTTTATTGCGATAAATGTGTGGTTTTTACGGATCACAAAAGTCTGAAGTATTTGATGTCCTAAAAGGAGATGAATTTTAGGCAACAAAGATGGTTAGAGTTTCTTAAAGATTATGATCTAACCATTGAGCATCATCCGGGTAAAGCTAACGTTGTAGCGGATTGCTGGCTGAGTTGCAACTGAAACCGTCCTTGTCATAATTGATCAAGGAAATGCAACCGCATGATGAGAGTTTGGTGTCGCCTGTGAAGGATATCATGGACGGGAATCTTACGAATTTTCGTTTCAATGATGGCGGGGTGTTATGTTTTAAAGGTCGAATTATGGTGCCTAAAGATGATGAGTTAAGGCATACCATTCTGACCAAAGCGCATGCTAGTCCTTTAGCTATGCATCCCGGTAGTGCTAAAATGTATTGTGGGTTGAAAGAAGAGTACAATTGGGTTGGCCTGAAGAAAGATGTGGGTGATTTTATTTTTCGATGCATGGTATGTCATGGGTGAAGGATGACCATCAGTTTCCTTCCGGGTTGTTGCAACCGTTGAGGATACCATAATAGAAGCGGGAAAGAATCACTATGGATTTTGTGTCTGAGCTGCCTTTGACGCCGACCAAAAAGGATTCCATTTGAGTCATTGGTTTACGAAGTGTAAGCATTTTGTGCCAGTGCATACTACGTATACCTTAGACAAGTTGGTCGATCTGTACATCTCCAAGATTGTGCGTTTGTATGGGGTTCCTAAATCCATAGTTTCAGATAGCGATTCACGTTTCACGTCAAGGTTTTGGATGTGCTTGCATCGTGCTCTAGAACTCGTCTGAATTTCAGCACTTCGTATCATCCTCAGTCAGATGGTTAGTCGGAGCACGTGATTCAGGTTCTCGAGGATATGTTGAGATGCTGTATTTTGAGTTCTAAGGGACGTGGGAGAAGCAATTGCCATTGGTTGAGTTCGCTTATAATAACAGTTCTCAGGCTAGTATACAGATGGCACCATATGAGGCATTGTTGTAGCGAAGGTCTCTTTTTTCTGATACTATCGCTAAAATAAAAACGATTGTGTTTTCGAAGGATTTTTGAAAGGTGTTTGTGATATTTAAAAATATTTATTCCGCAGGGTTTACAAAAAAACCTCATAAAAATGGAGTCGCCACCGGCCACTTAGGTAGGCCGGACACCACAAAACCAGAGATTCAAAAAGACAGGGTTCGAGAGTCGGTTACGGATGGGGAAGGATTAGCACCCCCACACCGCCCAAAAAATTGGTACTTTAATAATTACCGCTTTATTAATATTGGATTTTCTGGATTAAAGTGATGATTATTTTAAATTTCGGTCATAATTGCGAATATATTTTAAGGGTCTCGTTATCCGAGAATAAACGCCCAACCACTATCACTACGCTTGATACTGGCCCCGTTTACGCTCGGATAAAAGGACACCGCATTAACAATTTATATCTCGATATGCAATCTTAATGGCAAAATTATAAAACATGGTAAAATATTTAAATACAATAAATATTGACATAACAGAATACTAATCTAACATAAAATGTTAAACTAAAACATACATATATACATATTAATCTAACTCATAAATAAAAATATATCTAGCATAAACAAAATACTAATATTCATAAATATTAATCTAACACATAAATAAAAACAAACTCAACATAAATAAAATACTATTCTAAAACATACATAAATAAATATTAATCTAACTCATAAATAAAAACATATCTACCATAAATAAAATATTAATATGCAACACAAATTTAAAACATATTAAATATTAATCTAAAACATAAATATACAAAATAAAAAATAAGACTAAAATTTTAAGATAACTGATACTTCATTAAATTATAAAAATTACAACACTAATAAAAAAGGGAAGAAAATATACCTAACTAGGAGCTCTAACGACGAACTCCGCCGAGATCTACCGCGACCCCTCCAAAAATTTAACTAGATCGGACCTAAAATAGGACCCCGATCGAATCGGTTAGGACCGAGAATATTACCCCGGTCCTGGGCTAGCCGAATTGGCCTGCCCTTGCCGACTCCAATTGCTGCAATTGCAAGAGCAATTGCAATTGCCAAAATTTCTCTTCAATTGGCGTGGGATTGGAATGAATTGGGGTGCCTATTTATAGGCAATTTGTGGGTGACGTGGAGCACCCTGCTCCACACAAATTTCCTCTTCTTTTTTTTTTTGATTTTTTTTTTGAATTTTTTTTTATTTCTTTTTGATTTTTTTTGCCTTTTTTATATATATAATTTTACTATTATAATAACACTAAAACCCGGTCAAAAATGAGTGATTACAATTGTATGGCAGATAGTGTCGTACGCATGTGTGTTGGGCTAAGGTTGGGGAAAAGCATATTTCCTTACCTAATGTATTGAAAGGCATGAACGAGAAAGTGACTAAAAATCATATTTTAATATATGATTATTATTCGTGAAAACAATTTTGGAAAATGGGTTTTGGAAATGTGACATTTTGGTTAGTGACCAAAATACAATTTTTGAAAATTGTTCTTTAAGTGACTAAAATGAAAAGGGTCAAATTATTAGAATCCTTAAGGAGCTATTTTACCAAGTTTTTGCTGGTGATTTCTCCCTTAATTAAATCATTTTAACATGTGTTTTAAAGGTTGATTAAAAGAGAATTGGTTATTAAAATTAGTTGCTTGCTTTTAAAGAAAATTCATGTAAATTTTTCCTAAACTTTTTCTCTCAACTTCTTTTGTGACAAACACTCAGAATTTCATCACAATACTGAGGTAAGAGATTCATTTTACTCAGGTTATTGACTTAAAATTGATTCTTTAACTTTGTTTTACAAAATCTCATTGAAATATTATGTTTTCTTAGCTTTAAACAAGCCAATTGAGGAAGAAATCACACAATAGGGGTAAGGCCCGTGATCTCATCTATTGAATGGTTCTTTATTGATATTCCAAGTGTTTGATCCTTTATTTATGGTTTATAATTTGATTTGATGTTTTTATATTGAATTAATTGATTTATTTGGGTGAAATTGATGAAATAGAGAAAGATTCGAATTGAATCTGATTTCCAATGTCATGGATTGAGTTTAAACACATTTTGGATATATAATAATGTTGATAAGTCAATTTTGTCAAGGAATCCCGAAACTCTTGAATCTCTAATTGTTAAGGTTGCTAGAAGTGTGTTTTTGTGGTGTTATGGTGGCTGTGTGGTTTCTGGAAGTATTTGGATGTGTTAATTCTGTTTTTCAGTGTTAATTGTTAGGTTGTGGCTGGGTTGTGTTTGGAAAGGATTAGATGATGTTTTCGGTTGATGTGGTTGGGTAATTTTGAGAGGATTGTGGAAGTCCGTGAGGATATTTGTTGCAGTGTTTTGAATGCATTGGGATACATTAATCCTTTGTTGTAATATGGTTAAAATAGGGGAGCTTGATCCGGAAGTGATCGGTGAAACTTTGGAGGCTTCAAACGCTTGATTTCGCGTCGGTGAATTGAGGTTTCCCTATCGGTGAGTGAGAATGTGGATTCCAGCTTTGGAATGTTTAAAGGTGGTTTATGGGAGTTTAAACTTAGCTTGATATGCTGGTTTAAACTCAGAAGTAAGTAAATGTGGTTTTTCTCTCTCAGTCGTGCTAGTGTGAAATGTTTTTATGCACTTGTTTTAACTTACATTGAACCTACTATTTAAGCATGATTTAAAGTATATGAGATACTGTTTTTGAGCCTGGAATGCTGAAGGATGCATGTTGCACGTAATAAGTGCTACGTAATTGTGTAAGTATACACGTCGCAAGTTATAATATAAAAGATATTGTCTCCACAGGGATTGATGCCACTTCAAGAATCTAATCTCTTGCACTGTAAAAAGTAAAAACACAAATAGAAGATTATAGGAGTTTAACTAATAACTAAACTAGAAAGCAATGAAGTAAAGAATAAATGAGATCAAATAAGAGAGATAGGCCAGGTTATCGTGAGTTGAGGTGTGATAGCCAATTAGATCATCTTGGAAAAAGAGTGCAAGGGCAACTCAGTTGCCCTGGCAACTTGCACAACGGGGTTGCCTTGGCAACTAATCGATGGTTGCCTAGGCGACTAGTTGGGCAACTACTTGGGCGTCTGGGCAGCAATCTTCAAGGTTCGGAAGAGCGTTCTTCAATGGTTTCTTCTTATCCCTAAGTCGAAACTCTAGCTACTTGTGCATTCCTTGATAATACATCCCTGTGTGAAGCAAAGGTGAACAACAACCAATCTTGCGCTCTTTTTAGCCGTTGAAATCCTTAACTTATTCCTAAGCCGGATTAATCTTCACCATCAATAGATTGAATAAAGATCATATTCATTTGTTTCTTGAATCTAACTCTCCCAATATTAGATAAATAGATGAAGTTATAAGATCCTCTCCCAATTCACTCATATTGCCTAAACAAAATCTAACAACCAAGAATGAATAAACCTTGAATAGAAAGTGCAAACTCTTATTACCTAAACAAAATCCAATAGTTTCTCACAACCACAAGATACAATAACCTTAGCCAAATAGATTTAGTTCATGGCTAGGTTCCCAAGAAACACAAGATAAAGAATCCCTAGCATGAACCTAATTGAACAAGAAAGAAAAAGATGAAGAATGGATGGAGCTTTGTCGAAATCCTCCTTGCCCTTGATGTTGTCGAAAATTCTCTCCTCTCTCTCCTTTGGAGTTAACGGCTTGGTGATCTATTTACAAGGCTAGGTTAAAGTCCTCCTTTGAGGAGGAAGTTAAGGTGGAATTAAATTATCGTTAAAGAATATAATTCTTTATTATAATTATATTCATTCTAGAACTTCTCCTATCTTTTTCAAATTTAATTATTCTTTAACCTCTTCATGGAAATCAAACTCCTTTGGGATTTAGCTTTGCTCCACGTCATCTTGGGCTTGTCTAGTCATCAATTTCGACTACCATATCACCTTATTCTTTGTCGACAATTGCCCTGGCAACTGGCTCGGCGTCTCCTTCATGCATTGCCATGGCAACTAGCTCGGCATCTCCTTTATGCACTGCCCTAGCAACTAGCTCTAGCCTTGCTTTGGCATGTGATCCTGGACATATACACAAAACACACCAAAGCAACATCTTTTTCCACAAAAACAACCAAGTTATGCAATCAAGCTCAACGATGGATGGAAACATGGATTAATGCATTAATGACTAATTATGTAACTAATATGAGCCTAAGTCTAACAATAATATGAGTAAAAAGGGTAAGAAAATAGTACTTTTGAACACTTATCACACCCCCAAAGTCGAACTATTGCTTGTCCTCAAGCAATGCAAACTAATAATTACCTGCCAAGACTTCACTTTTCACAAACTTAGCTTTGAACTTGATTTCAATTCTCAGAACCGGGGCACAAAGTATGATTGGCTTTTCATTTTTCAAAAAACTTAGGAGTTACTCGGAATCAAACTATAATGCATATGAGTGTGTGCGGAGTTGTGTGGAATTTGATTTTTTGGATTCTATGCAAACAAGAGGTTTTCAAATTACTTTATTGGGTTCTTTTTAACATGTTTTAACTAGAGCCGATTTCGGGCACCTCTAGCGATCCATTTTTTTAGCACATGCTAGAGCCAATTTCGGGCACCTCTAGCATTCATCCAATTTTTATTCTAATCCCCCAATTTGTTTAATAATCAACCTAAGTTCATTAGAATTCCTTAAATCAATCAAACCACAACAGTGTTTCATCAAATTTAGCATCATAGTAAAATTCTAAGTTTTTCCATGGTTATCCTATAATAAATATTCTATCAATTAAGTGCATTGGCAAAGTCATCATCGGATATTCATCAAATCTAGGCAATTTTTGTTCCAACTAAAGGCATGGCAAGCAATTTATGTATCCTAAATGCAATACATAAGATGAATGCAACTAAACATGGTAACTACTAAACATGGTACCCTAAATTGTCAAGGTGTGCGCGTCAAGGGCTGTTGAAGAGTCGAGGGTTGCCGAGGCATGCGCATCCATGGTTGCCGAGGCGTGCGCGTCAAGGGTTACCGAGGCGTCGAGGGTTGCCAAGGTATGCGCATCCATGATTACCGATGAGTACGCGTCAAGGGCTGCTGCGGCGTCGAGAGTTGCCGAGGCGTGCACATAAAGGGCTGCCGAGGCGTCGAGGGTTGCCGAGGCAACTAAAAGTTGCTCATCCGGGAATGCATCGTATATCTCTAGATCTGCGTCCTCCTCCCTATTGCGTTCTAAACGTGATAAGTGATCAGCCACTTGATTTTCTGTTCCTTTCCTATCCTTAATTTCAATATAAAATTATTGTAAAAGTAATATCCAACGAATCAAACGTGGGTTGACATCCTTTTTAGCAAATAGATATTTGATTACCGAATGGTCCATATGAACAATTACCTTTGTACCAATCAAATAGGATCGAAACTTGTCAAATGCGAAAACTATAGCTAGTAACTCTTTATCCGTTGTTGTGTAATTCACTTGATCACTATTAAGAGCTTTACTAGCATAGTATATCACATGGAAGGCCTTACCTGTACGTTGGCCTAGGACTGCTCCTACCGCAAAATTACTTGCATCACACATGAGCTCAAAAGGTAGCATCCAATCCAGTGGAACGACAATAGGTGCCGAGGTAAGCTTTTCCTTTAGGGTTTCGAATGCTTGGGCGCAAGAATCATCAAAATCAAAGACTTTATCCTATTCAAGAAAATTGCACAAGGGTTTAGTGATTTTAGAAAAATTATGAATGAACCTCCTGTAAAAACCTGCATGTCCAAAAAGCTTCGAATTCCTTTAACCGAACTTGGTAGGGGTAATCTCTCGATCACGTCCACCTTGGCTTTGTCTACTTCAATTCCCTTTGATGAAATCTTGTGGCCGAGCACTATTCCTTCATCTACCATAAAATGACACTTCTCCCAATTGAGGACTAAATCAGTTTCTTCACATCTTGCCAACGCCTTCTCTAGATTGCCGAGGCAGCTATCAAAGTCCTTACCAAAAATAGAAAAATCATCCATGAAGATCTCAAGGAAGTCTTCGACCATGTCTGAAAAGAGTGCCATCATGCTTCTTTGGAAGGTTGTCAGGGCATTACACAATCTGAACGGTATCCTTTGGAAAGCATAAGTACCGTATGGGCATGTGAAGGTTGTCTTTTCTTGATCTTCTGGTGCTATGGCAATTTGATTATAACCTGAATAACCATCAAGAAAACAATAAAAGGGTTTACCTGCAAGACAGTCAAGCATTTGATCAATAAAGGGTAATGGGAAGTGATCTTTCCTAGTGGCTTTGTTTAGCTTTCGATAATCCATACAAACCCTCCAACCGGTCACAGTCCTAGTTGGAATGAGTTCATTGTTTTCATTACTTACCACCGTTACACCTCCCTTTTTCGGTACACATTGTACCAGACTTACCCATTTACTATTAGAGATAGGGTATATAATGCCAGCGTCAAGCATCTTCCAACAAAATCTTGTGCATGCACACTACCTGGCTAATTCCCTTCAAGTTGGCAATTGTCCACCCTATTACCTTCTTGTGTAGCATCAACATTTTGATCAGCTTTTTTTCCTACTCAGGCTTCATTACCTAAGTAATCCAGTGGTTCAAAGTATGTATCTGGTCGATTGACTAGCCAATTTGCCTCTTATTGTTGCTCCTCATTGACCGGTTCTTCATACTCTTCAGGTTCCTCTTGATCGGCAATGTAGTTGCCGAGGCAACTAAATTCCTCATCGAAGTTAAACTCTGCCGTGGCATGAAGAAGTTGGCATTCTTCTGGATCATCGGCATACCTTAGTGTTTGGAACACATTTAGTTTAACTTGGTGGTCATTCACCCTCATTGTGAGTTCTCCCTTTTCAACATCGATCAAGGTTCTCCCTGTTTCTAGGAATGGTCTCCTGAGAATGATAGGTGCATGCTCATCTGCTTCACAATCCAAAACAATAAAGTCAGCGGGAAAAATAAATTTATCAACTTTTACCAGTATGTCCTCGATTTTTCCCTCTGGATGCACATAGGATCTGTCGGCTAGCTGTAGCATAACTGTTGTAGGTCTTGCCTTCCCGATTCCTAGTTTCTGGAAAACAAATTTTGGCATCAAGTTTATGCTAGCCCCAAGGTCGCATAATGCTTTCTCGACATAGTGGTTTCCAATGGAACAAGGTATTGTGAAACTTCCGGGATCCTTCAACTTAGGTGGCATACGATCGTGCAACATGGCCATACATCTCTCTGTTGCGGCAACTGTTTCAAACTCTCCTGGCCTTGTTCTCTTGGACACAATGTCTTTAAGAAACTTGGCATAGTTCGACATTTGTTCGGTTGCTTCCACCAATGGGAAGTTGATGTGGACTTGCTTTAGGATATCAAGAAACTTCTTAAATTGATATTCTTTCTTTTGTCACTTCAACCTTTGTGGGAATGGTGGTGGAAGTCGGATATCTTCAATCCTTTCATTGGTTTGGAACCTAATTGACGGCATTGGTGGGACAACTGGAGTTGTCGAGGCATGCTTATTGCCGGTTGCCGCGGCAATTCCTGGTTCAGCATCTGAGGCTTTGCCGCTAGGTTCGTCTTGATCTTTTTGTGGAGTTTTGTTTGATGAGCAGGCTTGAGCCTCTTTAAGTTGTTGGCCACTTCTAGTGGTGATCACCTTACATTGCTTATGGCCAGTTCCTCTTGCGACTTCAGTATCGCTAGGTAAACCTCCTTGCGGTCTAGTATTCAGGTTTTGAGCAAATTGTCCAACTTGATTTTCCAATGATTTGATTGTCGCCTTTTTGTTTTGCAATCTCATCTCGGTCCTGTTAATAAAAACATCAGTTCTTTTTATGAAGTTACTATTCTAAACCATATAAGATTAAGTTTTCATCATAAAAGCATTTAGAGAATTTTCCAAAGAACTAGATGTTGTCGGTTGTTGTTGCGGCAACTGTTGCCGTGGCATATTTTGCTGAAATCCTGATGCTTGTGCATTCTGATTGTTCTGGTTTAGAGCATTGTTGGGATTACTCCATGAAAAATTTGGCTGCTTCTTCCAAGTTGGATTGTGTGTATTGGACATCACATTGTTGTTCCGGTGGTAATTGCCCACATAGAAGCTGGATTCTGGATTCTGCATACGTTCAGAAGAATCATGGTTACCACCATATAACTCACAAAAAGAATCCATTACCTTGACCTCATGTGTGTTGTTTGGTTTCTGCATGTTCTGGACCATCTTGGTTAAAGTGGCCAATTGTGCCGAAAATGAGTCGATGATCCTAGTTCATGTATTGTGGCTTGACGTCTAACTCCTTCTCTTCTAGTAGAGGGGAATTGATAATCATTCTTGGCCAGCCTGTTTAGAATTTGCATTGCTTCCTCCAGCGACTTATCTAGGAGTATGCCATTTGACGAGGCGTCTAGCATCATCTTTGTTGGTGTATTCACGGTGTTGTAAAACATTATTACTTGTGTCCACACTGGGATTCCGTGTAGGGGGCATTTGTGTAGAAGTTCTCTATATCACTCCCAAGCCTCGTACTTGGATTCATCATCTGCCTGCCGAAAAGAAGTAATGTCATTACGAATCTTATTAGTCAAATTTGTAGGATTAAACCGAGTAAGGAAATCATGACAAAGATCGGTCCAAGATCCTATTGATCCGGCAGGAATGCTATTCAACCATGCTTTCACCCTATCCCTCAGTGAATAGGGGAATAATCTTCATCGTAAAACATTAGGGCTGACTCCGTGTATTTTGAATGAGTTGCAAATCTCGAGGAAAGATTTAAGATGTTATCGTGCATTTTCAGTTGCTGAGCCGCCAAATTGACCAATTGTGTTGATCATATTAAACATCATCGGTTTCAACTCAAAGTGGTCGGCTTCAATTTCAGGTGCGACAACTCCTGGATTAAGTCCATCAAGATCTTCTTCAAGATAGTCTCGAATAGTTCTGTTTCGTGCAAGAGTCACTCCTCCTCCGGCTAGTACATCTTGATTCATATTGCCGTCTTGATTAGTCATTGCTACTCTTAACCTTCGTCTAAGTCTTTGTAAGGTTCGTTCGATTTCTGGATCAAAGGGATATTATGGTGTAATCGGTCTCGCCCTGGTCATATACCAATGCAAAACCAAAATTTGTTAGACCTTTGAATTTTAAACAAGAAAAATAAAAAGTGCAAGAAAATAAAAACAAAGTCGCTATTGCCAATCCCCGGCAACGACACCAAAAACTTGTTGCGCGTAATAAGTGCTACGCAATTGTGCAATTATACACGTCGCAAGTTATAGTATAAAAGATATCATCTCCATAGGGATTAGTGCCACTTCAAGAATCTAATCTCTTGCACTGTAAAAAGTAAAAACACAAATAGAAGATTATAAGAGTTTAACTAATAACTAAACTAGAAAGCAATAAAGTAAAAGAATAAATGAGATCAATTAAGAGAGATAGGCCATGTTATCGTGATTTGAGGTGTGATAGCCGATTGGATCGTCTTGGTAAAAGAGTGCAAGGGCAACTCAGTTGCCGTGGCAACTTGCACAACGGGGTTGCCTTGGAAACTAATCGATGGTTGTCTAGGCGACTAGTTGGGCAACTACTTGGGCGTATGGACAGCAACCTTCAAGGTTCGGCAGAGCGTTCTTCAATGGTTTCTACTTATCCCTAAGTCGAAACTCTAGCTACTTGTGCATGCCTTGATAATACATCCCTCCGTGAATCAAGGGTGAACAACAACCAATCTTGCGCTTTTCTTAGCAGTTGAAATCCTTAACTTATTCCTAAGCCGGATTAATCTTCACCATCAATAGATTGAATAAAGATCATATTCATTCGTTTCTTGAATCTAACTCTCCCAATATTAGATAAATAGATGAAGTTACGAGATCCTCTCCCAATTCACTCACGAACAAGAATAAGAACCAAGAATGAATAAACCTTGAATAGAAAAGTGCAAACTCTTATTACCTAAACAAAATCCAATAGTTTCTCACAACCACAACACACAATAACCTTAGCCAAATAGATTTAGTACATGCCTAGATTCCAAAGAAACACAAGATAAATAATCCCTAGCATGAACCTAATTGAACAAGAAAGAAAAAGATAAAGAATGGATGGAGCTTTGTCGAAATCCTCCTTGCCCTTGATGTTGTCGAAAATTCTCTCATCTCTCTCCTTTGGAGTTGACGGCTTGGTTATCTATTTATAGGGCTAGGTCAAAGTCCTCCTTTGATGAGGAAGTTAAATTGGAATTAAATTATCTTTAAAGAATATAATTCTTTATTATAATTATATTCCTTCTAGAACTTCTCCTGTCTTCTTGGAATTTAATTCTTCTTTAACCCCTTCATGGAAATCAAACTCCTTTGGGATTTAGCTTTGCTCCACGTCATCTTGGGCTTGTCTAGTCATCAATTTCGACTACCATATCACCTTATTCTTTTTCGACAATTGCCCTGGCAACTGGCTCAGCGTCTCCTTCGTGCATTGCCCTGGCAACTAGCTCGGCATCTCTTTCATGCATTGCCCTGGCAACTAGCTCTAGCCTTGCTTTGGCAAGTGATCCTGCACATACACACAAAACACACCAAAGCAGCATCTTTTTCCCACAAAAACAGCCAAGTTATGCAATCAAGCTCAATGATGGAAGGAAACATGGATTAATGCATGAATGACTAATTATGTAACTAATATGAGCCTAAGTCTAACAATAATATGATTAAAAAGGGTAAGAAAAATAGTAATTTTGATCACTTATCAATGCACATGGTAAGTGATCCTTGTAGTGGTTCGTTGCTTTGGTAAATAGTTTGGTTAAATGCTTGTAAAAACAGAGAGGTTAATGGTAAATGGTGAATTATATTGGCAAGTGATGTGTTTTAAAAATTGTTATCGGATATAGTTGGCTGGCCATAAGATTGATAGTGCACTATAATAAGTCGCCTTGGATGTTGAGGGGTTTAGATCCATGTACCAAAACTCCATCCAAGCACCCTAACGGTAGAGGGGTTTTATAGTACTGTATGCTCCTGTTAGTGGATCAAGCATCTAACCGAGGTAAGGGGTTGGTGTCCCTGTGGGTGGAGATGTACCCGATTGTTAGGTACCGCGATTGTGATTGTATCGCTATTCCGATTGAGATGGCTTGAAGTGTTGGGTAAACACTTGTTGAATCTGTGTATCCGATGAACTCTTTTGGTAAATGAACTTGGTTAATGATCACTTCTGAGCCAATATAATTGTTGTATCATTGAATAGTTTATGTTGTATAATATGCTTTATACATGTTTACTCTTTAAGCTTTGCATATGGTTATTATGCATGGGAAGGCCTAAATTGAGGTTGAGCAATGAGACTTGTTGTTGGTTAATGATACATGTTGCATATGGTTTAATATGTTGCTCTTAAAGATATTAAGAGCATGTTTTAAAAGCATTATAAATTTTTAAAGGATGTTTGAAATGACTTTTAAAGTATTGCTAAGAAATGGTTTTAATGCATTGATGGTGTGTGTAACACCCTTAACGTATACTCGTAGTACGAATACACATTGAGGATGTCACAATATTATTTAACAGAGTTCTAGACTTGTAAATTTTTTTAAACATCTGACATAACACTAGTTTACAAAATACTCTTTCTCGACTTTAGAGGTATTCATAGCCTATTTGCAGATTGCTAGTTTTGACCTTGAATTTGTTTATAAAACATGTTAGTCAGCTATTAAAATAAGTATATAACTCAGGGTGAAAACTAGGTACACTGCCTAAGCCCTTTCTTGAATTTAAAATTGTTACGCTATAAAACATAAATAAAATTTTATTTGATTAAATATTATCACCGGTAATTCTTTAACCATACTAATAATTCATATTTATTTGACTATTAATCAAACTTATACCATTAAAACAACTAATGAATAAATTGATACATGCCCACTAGAGAATATCATAAATTAGAATGTCTTACTGATGTTTGGCAAATTGCAACTTGATCAACATGTTGGACTCCTCTTCCGGTAAGTTTCCAATAACCTACGTATGAAACAACACACGCTAAGTATTCACATAGTGAGGCAAATCGTATAAGGTTATCAAATACCTGACATGAACATAATTCAAGGCTCGTTTTTTATATATAGCGTATCTAAGTATAAATGAGAAATTACTTGTATTAAGTTCATCATGTTTACTTGACAAACTTCAACATGCTCCTCATAGCATAATATAACCAGTTTCTATGGCATTTCATGGCAAACTTTTCCCGGGAAAGCTGAAATCAAGATGGTCGGGACCATTCGAAGTCGTCAAACCATTCTCCCATGGTGTTGTGATAATCAAGTCCATCTCTGACAACCATGAATTCAAAGTTAATGGACAAAGATTGAAGCACTACAATGGTGCCCATGTGGAACGTAACAAAGACGTGGTCAACTTAGGAGATGCATGAGCATGCTCTCCCTTTGATATTTTATTTTTATTTTTATTTTTATTTTTTCCGATTAATATTTTTTTATTTTTTATTTTTCAAACTTTTTTAATTATTTTTTATTTATTTTATTATTTCCGATTATTACTATTCTTTAGGATAGTTTTTTTATTTATTTATCTTTTTAAGTTTAAGAATCCCATTACACATATTTATTTATTTTCTTTATTAGTTTATCTTTAATTTTAATCCTTATTTTATTTGTCTTTGAATTGTAGGAAAAAAGTTCAAGATAAAGAGGAATTCTAATCCAAGAAGGAAAACATCTTCAACAAGGAAACTAATGGGCGAATCTAAGGCTTATATAAAGCTTCCAATTTACCCTAATCAAACCCCCCTTTACCGTCACCCTCTCCCTAAACCAAAACCCTTTATAGTTTTCCTCTAATCCCAACCACCATATTTACCACCTATCTTTTCTATAAAACCCATCACCCTTAACCTATTCATACTTTTTATCTTGCACCTTTTTAGTTTCTTTTCTTTTCTTTGTTTTTATAAAACTCACAACCAAGATCATCCATGGCATCCAAGATTAAATTTTTAGTTCATCCAAGTTCCTCCAAAGAACCAAGATACAAGAAGTTTGCTACACCGGTGGTTCAAGAAAGATTTCAATCCAAGTTTGAAAGCCGGAAGATTCATGAAGAACAAGGCTTTGAAATACTCCAACTCTCATCAAGATTTCGGCCTTGAACCATTTATTTTCGAGGGGATTGCACATCAAAAGTGGCTAATCTTTTGCCATCAACCGGAACCGGGTAACATCTCATGGGTAAGAGAATTCTATGCTCACTCATCTAACCCTGATAATCCTTATGTTTTTGTTCGTGACAAGGCCATACTCATAAGTCCCGAAAACGTCAACACCTTTTACGGGCTTTACATTGAGAAGGACGAGCATCAAGCCTTCTTTGATCAAATCACTCCCAAGCAACTCGACAAGGTGCTTCAAGAACTCACTCAACCGGGAACTCATTGGAACGACGCTCAAAAGATAAGGGTTCTCTTTTCTTCCCTTGCTTAATTTCTAATCTTTGCAAGGAGATGCATGTCCCAAGTGAGTCCACCGATGAAAAGGCCCTACCAAAGTCCGGTTGGAATCAAGCACAAATCCAAAAGCTAATGGGAGAGGCACCGGGAAAATCTTCAAGGCCTTCAATTGCCGCGGCAACTCCTGCCGCCCCCGTAATCCCTAATGCCCAAGCACCTAACGCCCGGGTAACTCGGCCATCAACCCCGGGACACTTTGAAGCACTCTTGCACCCATTGGCAAGCCATCTAAGGCAAATTGAAGACCGACAACTAATGTTCATACGGTACATGAAAGAGCGCAACAATGCCATAACCCAAGTCATCCTAGAAAAGTACCCAGACAATCGCGTGCTGTTCCCAATCTTTCCTGTCGAGATCCTTGCACCGGCAACCAATGAAGCAGTCGCCACGGCAACCGCAACAGATAATGCCGCGGCAACCTACATCGTGCCTACACAAGATGATGCCACAGAAACCAACCCAGAAAATGCCACGGCAACCAAAGCTAAGGACATCCTGGCAACCACTGCAAAAGCCATAGGTAAAGCACCTATGCCCGAATCAACTCCTATGGAATCATTTTCTGATTTTTCAGATTTGGACGAGTCCTCCATTACACCAACAAATACCGCACCAATTGAATCCTCCAAGCGAAAAGCCAATGACATTGATGAAGAGGACGATGAGGACAACCCCGTACGAGGATCGATTCCACCACCGGCAACAAGAAAACAACCATCGCGTTCAAGCAAGAGAATCAAGACACCGACCAAAAGGAAACTAATCATCTACGATGACGAACTCTAAGAGTAAGTCCTCGTATGCATTTTATTTTTTGTTATTTTTATTTTTATTTTTCTTTCATGCATGCATTGAGGATAATTCCTCACTCGAGTTTGGGGGGGGATTGTTATTAATAGTTACCATGTTTAGTTACATTCATCTTAAGTATTACATTTAGGATACATAAATTGCTTGCCATACCTTTAATTGGAACAAGAATTACTTAGATTTGATGAATATCCAATGATGACTTTGCCAATGCACTTAATTGATAGAATTTTTATTCTAGGATAACCATGGAAAAACTTAGAATTTTACTATGATGCTAAATTTGATGAAACACTGTTGTGGTTTGATTGATTTAAGGAATTCTAGTAAACTGAGGTTGATAATTAACAAATTGGGGGATTAGAATAAAAATTGGATGAATGCTAGAGGTGCCCGAAATTGGCTCTAGCATGTGCTAAAAAATCAATCACTAGAGGTGCCTGAAACTGGCTCTAGTATGTGCTAAAAAAATTGATCACTAGAGGTGCCCGAAACCGGCTCTAGTCGAATAAAACTAAAAACAAAACACTAGAGGTGCCCAAAACTGGCTCTAGTTAAAACATGTTAAAAAGAACCCAATGAAGTAATTTGAAAACCTCTTGTTTGCAGAGAATCTGAAAAATCAACTTGCACACAACTCTGCACACACTCACAAGCATTATAGTTTGATTCCGAGTAACTCCTAAGTTTTCCGAAAATTAAAAAGCCAATCATACTTTGTGCCCCGGTTCAGAGAATTGAAATCAAGTTCAAAGCTAAGTTTGTGAAAATTGAAGTCTTGGCAGGTAATTATGAGTTTGCATTGCTTGAGGACAAGCAATAGTTCGAGTTTGGGGGTGTGATAAGTGTTCAAAATTACTATTTTCTTACCCTTTTTACTCATATTATTGTTAGACTTAGGCTCATATTAGTTGCATAATTAGACATTCATGAATTAATCCATGTTTCCTTCCATCATTGAGCTTGATTACATAACTTGGTAGTTTTTGTGGGAAAAGATTCTTCTTTGGTGTGTTTTGTGTGTATATGCAGGATCACTTGCCAAAGCAAGGCTAGAGCTAGTTGCCAGGCAATGCATGAAGGATATGCCGAGCTAGTTGCTAGGGCAATACATGAAGGATATGCCGAACGAGTTGCCAGGGCAATACATGAAGGAGACGCCGAGCCAGTTGCCAGGGCAATTGTCGACAAGAGCAAAGGTGATATGGTAGTCGAAATTGATGACTAGGCAAGCCTAAGATGACGTGGAGCAAAGCCCAATCCCAAAGGAATTTGATTTCCATGAAGAGATTAAAGAAGAATTAAAATTCCAAGAAGATAGGAGAAGTTCTAGTAGGAATATAATTATAATAAAGAATTATATTCTTTAAAGATAATTTAATTCCAACTTAACTTCCTCCTCAAAGAAGGACTTTGACCTAGCCCTATAAATAAGAGGGAGATTTCGACAATCCAAAGAGAGGGAAATTTTGACAACTCCAGGAGAGCAAGAGAGGGAAATTTCGACAAGCATCTAGGGCAAGGAGGATTTCAACAAGCCTCCTTCTTCATCCTTTTCTTTCTTGTTCGATTGGGTTCATGCTAGGGATTATTTATCTTGTGTTTCTTTGGAACCTAGCCATGAACTAAATCTATTTGGCTATGGTTATTGTGTTTTGTGGTTGTGAGAAACTATTGGATTTTGTTTAGGTAATAAGAGTTTGCACTTTTCTATTCAAGGTTTATTCATTCTTGGTTCTTATTCTTGTTTGCGAGAGAATTGGGAGAAAATCTCGTAACGTCATCTATTTATCTAATATCGGGAGAGTTAGATTCAAGAAACGAATAAATATGATCTTTATTCAATCTATTGATGGTGAAGATTAATCCGGCTTAGGAATAAGTTAAGGATTTCAACAGCTAAGAGGAGCGCAAGATTGGTTGTTGTTCACCCTTGATTCACGCAGGGATATATTATCAAGGCATGCACAAGTAGCTAGAGTTTCGACTTAGGGATAAGAAGAAACCATTGAAGAACGCTCTGCCGAACCTTGAAGGTTGCTGCCCAGACGCCCAAGTAGTTGGCCAACTAGTTGCCCTGGCAACCATCGATTAGTTGCCAAGGGAACCCCGTTGTGCAAGTTGCCACGGAAACTGAGTTGCCTGTGCACTCTTTTACCAAGACGATCCAATCAGCTATCACGTCTCAACTCACGATAACCTGGCCTATCTCTCTCTCATTTGATCTCATCTTTTCTTTTACTTTATTGCTTTCCAGTTTAGTTATTAGTTAAACTCCTATAATCCTTTATTTGTGTTTTTACTTTTCACAGTGCAAGAGACTAGATTCTTGAAGTGGCACCAATCCTTGTGGAGACGATATCTTTTATACTATAACTTGCAACGTGTATACTTGCACAATTGCGTAGCACTTATTACGCGCAACACTACACTCACTAGTTAATCCAAGCTATGCATGCTCCGGAATCCTTGCTTCCTACACCAATTCATGGTCTAATCATAAAACAATACACATGTATTAACATTTTACTCATACATATGTAAGGGTGTAATATCAGTCCACTAAATACTAATATAAGCATCACACAATTCAAAATTCATACAATATACAAGTATGTACAAGACAAATCTAAGGTGCATTCCTATACACACAAAACAATTTAAGGTACATGTGTATGCCTATGTATAAATATATATATATACAATTCAAGACACGTACTAAACAATTTAAGACACTCATATGCATATTTTTGCACCAAAACATTCCAATTATGTCTATATACATTTATAGACGACTAAAACAGCCCCTAAACTTTCAAAACAGCCTCTCTATGCATTCTTGAAGCATTCCTCTTGTTTAATTGTTCAAAACAGGGCATCATACATACATGCACTTACAAAACAGTCCGGTTTACATTCATTTTCATTTGTTCACTCAAAACAGGGCATCATACATACATGTACTTTCCTATATATATTATAACACTGGAATTACCGAAATCATCCCTACGCTTGTTCAAAATCACGCCTGAACCTTTTCCTGTTACCCTCAAGGACTGCTCAATATCCTTAGCGCGGTTCACAAGCACATCAAAATCTGTGTAGTCCACAGCCAACAAGTATGTTTTGATATCCTTCGAGTACCGAAAGTTCTGGAACCAACTCTGAGGCATACTGACTCAAACGGACAAGTTTCACCTCATATTTAGCCACGGACATGCCACTCTGTTCTAAGGCCATAAACTTACGTTTCCCTGCATCCAGATACTGAGGGCCAAGATACTTCTTCTTGAAAGCTCTTCGAAAGAACTCCCAAGTTACATCTGCCTCTGGAACACTAGCAATTATGGTCACCCACCAATGATAAGTATCACCATGCAACAACGACACAGTACAACCCAGCTTACGCTCATCATTACAGCCCATGTGATTCAGAATACGAATTGTACTCTCTAGCCATCTCTCGGCTGCCTCGAGGTTCAAACCCTAAACTCAACACCTTCCAAACTCAAATGATCTAAGGGTAACCCTGGATTAACTGCCACAACAGGTCTCGGTGCCTGCGCATGTACTCCCACCATCGCTGCTTGAAAAGCTCCCATTATCGCCTAAACTAAAGGAGTCAAATCACCAAACACTGGCACTTGATGAGCTTGAGGTACACCACCAGCCCCGACATCAGCAGACGAAACCAATGAAGGAGGAGGTAAAACATTAGGGGATTCTCTTCCTTAACATTATTCTACCCAACTCTGGCATTACCAGCCATTGAACGTGTCTCTCGTCGATCCATGCTATCAAAAGCATCACAACACATTAAAGTCATGCTAACACGAGGCAAAGGATACAATACCATCTTATAAAACATTTTAAAACCTCAATAATAGGCAATGTGTTCCCAATTTATACCCTCAATATGATATAAATCAAACACCGAACATATCCACAACCGCCATGCATAACGAACAATGATATACAATCAAACTACAACATCCCAACCTTCAGTAACTTGGCTCTAATACCAAGAAATATAACCCCCTCGACCCGACCTAGATGCCCGACCAAACAGAGTGAGCTACATTAGGTTTGTCGAAACATACCGGAGAAAGGTTACGAAAAGTTGGTCCTTTTTTTCTATTTTATCTTGTCTATATGCAAATTATTTGTCTTACATGTTCATACTTGCAGCGGGTGAATTTTCAGAGAAATCAAAGCACGAGAAAACCACCAATTGCATAATATGCATTATAGGGACTAAATTGCAAAACTGATAATTTTAAGGACCAAAACTGAAATTAAAGTTACCAATCCTCAATTAGTCCATTTTCAAGCTCACATGAAATTCTCATACAATTGCATTTACGAAATTTGGGGACCAATATGAAAGAACCAGAAACCTTCAAGATTCCAAAATAACCAACTTAACGGTAGCCGTACTGATACTCTTTCAAGTGTTTCAGTACGCCCTTATGATTTCAAAAACTCAGATTCCAGTAGCTAAAACCAGTACTGAAATGCTTGATCGCGTATCAAAACACCTACAAAAATGCCTATGACCATATGGAAACACCTGCTCGAGTACCGAAATGCTATGCCTGAAAAGGCTTATCCGTACCGAAACACCTACCCGCGTATCGAAGCGCTATGCTTGAAATGGCCTAGCCGTACTGGTACAGGGTCACCTGTTTCGATACGCCTGGACTTGTATGTTCCAAATTGTTGTTTAAACACACTTTAATGGGAACCAAACCACTTTTACATGCTTGAAACACATATACAACATTACTAAAATACATTTCCCACCAAAGCAACAAAGAACCATGAACCAAACATGGCATTCATACAGACTTGATGATCTATAGGCATGATTCCTAAAACACTTCATCAAACATACCAAGTTGCTCAATTAAACAATTACCAGCATAAACACCATACCAACATCACTTTAATACCATATTCAACATGTTAATCTCATCAAAGCATGCCATCCATGCAAAACCATCTAAATGAATACCTAGACAACCTCATAACAACAATCATGGGTAACAATGCACAACAAGCCTAACATCATCCATCAAACTCTGAAATCACAGCATTACACACGCGCAAAACTAGGGAAAATAGAATTTCAAATCCTGAAATCCATGGCGAACACATTGCCTTATTAACCGAAAACACAAACTGAGTTTATACTAAAAATTTCTTTGCCTCTTGGATCACTACACTTTGCCTTTGCTGCCCCGAGCCTTAATGCTCTGCATCATTAGGAAAAAGAGAGTGTAAGTACACTTGCTTAGTGAGGATGCTCTTAAGACAGTGATGCATTAAAACCCTTGAAAATCAACACTTGTTTTCAAACCATGCTTACGACCTTCAAACACATATACAACATTACCAAAATACATTTCCCACCAAAGCAACACAGAACCATGAATCAAACATGTCATCCATACAAACTTGATGATCTATAGGCATGCTTCCTAAAACACTTCACCAAACATACCAAGTTGCTCAATTAAACAATTACCAGCATAAACACCATACCAACATCACTTTAATACCATATTCAACATGTTAAGCTCATCAAAGCATGCCATCCAAGCAAAACCATCTAAATGCATACCTAGGGAAACTCATAACAACAACCATGGGAAACGATGCACAACAAGCTTAACATCATCAATCAAACTCCAAAATCACAGCATTACATATGCTCAAAATTAGGGAAAATAGAATTACAAATCCTGAAATCCATGGCGAACACATTGCATTATTAACCAAAAACACAAACCGAGTTCAGACGCCAAATTGCTTTGCCTCTTGGATCACCACACTTTGCCTTTGGTGCCCCAAGCCTTAATGCTCTGAATCATTAGGAAAAATAGAGCATAAGCACACTTTCTTAGTGAGGATGCTCTTAAGACAATGATGCATTAAAACCCTTGAAAACCAACACTTGTTTCCAAACCATGCTTACGACCTAAGCAAGTTCCAATGGTTCCAAATTAAAAGATGCACATCAACCATATGCAAAACAATATATATTCCACATGCTTAAATCCCAAAGGATTAAATACAAAACCATGCTTAAATCCCAAAGGATTAAATATAAAACCATGCCTAAATCCCAAAGCATTAAAAATAGATTCAAGAATAGAATTATCATATATTGGCAACTATAGTGACCTCGAATAGTCGACCACTATCCTTGATTAGCCGACCGCTAATCTTTAGTTAACCAACCATTAACTTTACACATCGGATACACATATCTCCCTTAACAATCGGCCATCATCAAGACTACCCCATGCCGACCGTATGACATTACAACCATGTCGACCGTAAGCTTTACATCAACAAGGGGAACTGACCGATCAACGCAAGTGAGAACAACATAGTTCGAATAGCCGACCCCTATACCTCAAGGACTCTTAACCACGATCGATTTTTAAACATATTATTGTGTACTTTATCCTATGGCATGCCAACTATATCCGAATGTTTTCTCACCTTGTAACATAGCCAATATATCATTTACAAAACCATTTACTCATTGTTTTGCAATGCATTACACAATATCCCCATATAAGTAAATCACATTGCCATAGCAACATCACATTCCCGACCGGAATAAAAACCAATGCTCACATGCATTTAACATACTTTTTAGACACTGTATATGTACTTAAAATCATGCATTTACATCAAGTAAAACCAACCAGGTTTACGACTAAAACATGAATCACGCATGCTCATATTCGAACTGATATTAAAGAGCAAAAGAGGAAAACTTACTTCCAAGCTTAGATAAGTGTTTCAAACTTAACCTAAACTTCCAAAACCACTTTTAAACCCTTGAAAGACTTTTAAAACCATTTCCACTTACCAATTTCACTTCGCCTTGCTTGCTACTACGAAACAAGCTCCCAACAAGCCATAAACCTACTCAAGATGCTATGCCTTGATTATCCCCTATTTTGGCTACACAAAACCATAGGAAACATGCATTAAAATGCATCCATCTCGCAATTTCAAACCAAAAATCCTGCAGCTCTCAAGATGCCCACTCAAAACTCATCCAAAATTTACCGAAATCAACCTTAAACACTTATTAATCTTAACCCAGCCATAATATAATGATTCAATACATCAAACTTCATCAAATAACATAAAAAACCCTTTTACAACATACATCAATGATTAAACTCCTAAAACAACACAAAAACCATTAACTAACAACCTAAGAACTAGAGATTCAAACAATTTCGGGATTCCATTGTTAAAAACAACTTATCCACTATATAACACATCCAAAATAAGATTGAAATCAATCATTAACACTGGAAAAAAAGATCCACTTCGAGAATCACAAGATTCCATCAATTAACTCTCAATTAAGCAAAATTCCATAATTAATCAATTAAAATCCATTAGAAAACATATATAAAGAGTCAAGAACTTGGGAATTTCAGTAAAAAACCTTTCATTAGAGGAGAAGAACGAAACTTACCTCCAATGAATGAGTTTCCCCTTAATTGGATGTTTTCCTCTTGAAAAACAATGAGATTCAATAAGAATTTTGAGAAAACAAGTTAAAGAATCATTTAGAAAATCAAAGGATAAAGAAACAAGATCATTACCTTGAATCTCTGATAGAAAAAAAGTGATTGGCTGAGAGAATTTTGAGATAAAATATGAGAGAAAGAAAGTTACGCCAAATTGTGATTTGGAAAAATAACTACCTTTTAACTAAATCTTTATTAATTCCTTTAATTAAAACCCTTTTAAAAAATAATCCTAATTAAAAGAAAACTCATATTAGAACAAATGGTAAAATAGCTCCGTAAAGATTCAATGTTTTGAATCTTTACAAAATAGTCACCTTTTAAAAAAAGTTCAAAAATTGCATTTTGGTAACTAGCCAAAATGTCACCCTTCCAAAGCTTATTTTCCAAAATTGCTTTCACCAATATTTTGAATATATTAAAATAGGATTTGTAAACATTTTTCCATATTTTTATCTTTTATAAAAATACTTGTTCCCGAATCTGACTCGAATCTCTAACTCGGTCCATCGAATCGTCTAACTAGCCTTAAAACTGCTAGGCCCAAAATTCGGGCGTTACATCATGTGGAGTTAAGGCATATGATTTTGACTAAGGCACATGCTAGTCATTTTGCTATGCATCTTGATAGTACCAATATGTATCAAGATTTAAAGGAAGAGTACTATTGGGTGGGTTTGAAAAAGGATGTGGCTTATTTTGTTGCTAGTTGTATGGTATGTCAGCGTGTGAAGGCTGAACACCAGTTTCCTTTCGGGTTGTTGCAACCGTTGAGAATTCATGAGTGGAAATGGGACATGATCGCCATGGATTTTGTGTTGGGGATGCCTTTAACACCGACTAAAAAGGATTTCATTTGGGTGATTGTTGATCGATTTACAAAGTGTGCACATTTTCTGCCAGAGCATACGGCATATACTTTGGAATGGTTGGCGGATCTTTATGTCGATGAAATTGTGAGGTCACACATGGTGCCCAAGTTAGTTATTTTGTATAGGGATCAGCGATTTACAACGAGGTTTTGAGAATGTTTGCATCGAGCTTTCGTTACTCGCTTGAATTTTCGTACTTCGTATCAACCCTAGACGGATGGTCAGTCTAAGTGTGTGATTCAGATTTTGCAGGATATGTTGAGATGTTACATCATTGAGTTCTAAGGAACTTGGGAAAGGTAGTTGCCTTTTGTAACCCCCTCGACTCGACCTATTTGCAAGATCGAACTAAGCTAGCTACATTAGGTTTATCGGAGTAAACCCGGAAGATGAAACCAAAATGTGACCATTTTTTTCTTTTATCTTGTCTAGATGCTTTATTACTTTCCTACATGTACATACTGTTCACAGGTGAGGACTCAACCCAATCGTGCATCGAATCGATATCTAATTGGACACAACTACAATTCAGGGACTAAATTGCAAATTCAGCAATATACAAGGAATTTACCAAATTTTATGTTGCCATCCTCTAATTATATATATTTCATGCTTATCTTTCTAAAACCAACCTAATACGCTTATCCATGCTCATTCAATTGATAATAGAAGATCCAGGGACAAAAACAAAAGAAACCAAAACTGCCTTCCCATGACATTAACAGATTTAACTGCCTCCGTATCAATACTCTAAGGCCCATATCGATATGGTATTGCAACTCATTTTGGCACACCAAGCACCGGACCGGCACGCCAGATCGAATACAAAAATCCCAATTAATTTCTTAAGTCACCGTATTGATACAGTCATACAGTGTTTCTTACGAGGGCTCGTTCCAAAATGGTGAGATTCCAGTAACCAAAAAGCATATCAGAATGCCTATACCCGTACCGAAACAACCTATCCAAAATTGCCTAGCCATACCGATACAGTCCCCCGCGTATCGGTATTCCTGGGCCTGTAATGTCAAATTTAGCTATTTTTCACTCGAATCTAGATGCAGTTGGGTCCTAACAGCTTGCATACATGCATACCATCATTCATTAACATATAAACTTACGTTCAAACCAAGGTTAAACAACCACATCAAACTCAAGCTCCTAAAGGCCCAATCTAGAGGCATGCAACCTAACCCACTTTACCAAACATACCGAAATGCACAAATAGACCATTCTCAGCATAAGCCACATGCCAACACAACAAACGCAACATAATAAACTTGCTCAAACCATCACAACATGGCAATCAATAAGGATGCTCTAGATGCATACCTAGGCAACCTATCATCCATAACTAAAAGCAAGGGTTAACGTTAAACTTGGCAACATCAAACCATCCTCAAAAACCTAGCATGGAAACATACTTAAAATCCATAAGAAAATAGAATTACAACTCCCAAAAACCATGGCAAACACATTGCCTTATGGACTGAAATATAAACCGAGTTCATACTCAAACTTGTAAATGTCCTTGGATCGCTTAGCCTTGCCTCTTGATGCCCCCAAACCTTAATGCTCTGTATCATTAGGAAAAAGAGAGCGTAAGCACACTTGCTTAGTGAGGATGCTCATACAACAATGATGCATTAAAACCATTTGAAAACCATATGCTTGTTTTCCAAAAACATGCTAATTTTCCCATGATTTCAACCAAATCAATACATAATAACCGTTATGCAACAACATGTACATTCCATGCTTAAATCACCAAAGTATTAAAACATAAACCATGCTTAAATCTCCAAAGCATTAAAAGTAGGTTCAACACATGAAATTTCTCATATATTGTTATTTATAGTGAACTGGATAAACTACCTCTATCCTATACATATCAGATACACGGATCTCTCATACCATGCCTAGTTAAACCGCATGATATCCCAAACCTTGCGTAATTAAACCTCAAGATTTGACACCCGCGCCTAGTTAAACTGCAAGATTTCACCCTTGCCTAGTTAAACCGCAAGTGTATTGACCTTGCGTAGTTAAACCGCAAGATCACGATCAATTTGGGTTGCTTAGTTAAACCGCATACCCCAAATGAGGTCCCAACAGTCCGAGTGGCCTTGTTAAACTGCCATACCTCAATGACCCATGGCCACGATCGATTTTGTTCATGTTTTATAGTGCACTTTAAATCTTATGGCATGCCAACTATATACGAATGTTTTCTCACCATGTAACATAGCCAATATACCATTTACTTACCGTTTGCAATGCCTTATGCAAAACATCACATATGCAAATCTCATTACCAATGCAACAATACCATTCCCAACCTGAATGAAAACCAATGCTCACTAGCATTTAATATACTTTTAATGCCCTGCTCATGTACTCAAAATCATGCATTTCCAGTAAGTAAATCATACCAAGTTTATCACCAAAACATGCAAACAACATGCTCATATCCAAGTCGATATTCAAGAGTAAAATAAGGGAAACTTACTTTCGAGCTTAGGTAAGAGTTTCACGCTTACCCTAAACTCCCAACAACCTTTACAAACCTTTGTAAAGCATTTAAAACCAGTTTCCACTCACTGATACGCTTCGCCTTCCTTGCCAACGCGATACAAGCTCCCAGGAAGCAACAAAACAACGTCACTCTTCTTCACCTTGATTATCCCTATTTTTTTAACGCCCCGGTTTTGGGCATAGCACTTTTGGGGCTGGTTAGACGATCTAGTAGACTGGGTTAGAGAATCGAGTCGAATTCGGGAGTAGATTTTTTTCTAAAAAAAATTATGGAAAAATGTTTAAAAATCATATTTTATTATATTAAAAATATTGGTGAAAACAATTTTGGAATACGAGCCTTGGAAGGAAACAAATGCGAAAATTGCTTTATCATACCCGCCTTGCTTTCCTAAGTGGCTTCCTCAACACCTCGGTGTCGCCACAAGACCTTCACAAGCTCAATCATCTTACCACGAAGAACTTTACTGCTGGAATCAAGGATCTCCACCGGTTCCTCATCGTAGGACAAATCCAGCCCCAACTCTATATACTCCACCGACATAACATGTGAAGGATCCGACCGATACCTCCGTAACATAGATATATAGAACACATCATGTATTTTCTCCAGCTCGGGAGGCAACCTCTACCGATAAGCCACAGGACCTACTTGCTCAACAACCTCGTACGATCGAATAAACCTCGAACTAAGCTTACCCTTACGTTCAAATCTCATCACCTTTTCCCATGGTGACACTTTCAAGAATACACGATCACCTACCGCATACTCAATTTCTCTACGCTTCAAATCTGCGTAAGACTTTTGTCGATCTGCAGCAGCTTTCAAGCGATCACACACAAGCTTTACCTTTTCATCTGTGTCCTTCAACATATTCAGTAAGGTAATATGTTTTCCCCTAGCTCAGCCCAACATAAGGGAGTACGACACCTCTGGCCATACAAGGCCTCATATGGTGCCAACTGTATACTCGCTTGGTAGCTATTGTTATATGCAAACTCAACTAAAGGTAAATGCTTCTCCCAGGTTCCATGAAACTCGATAATAAAACACCTCAGCATATCCTCCAAAACTTGGATAACCCGCTCAGATTGTCCATCCATCTAGGGGTGAAACGCAGTGCTAAAACTCAACCTCGAACCCAAAGCTTGGTGTAAACTCCCCCAGAACCTTGCTGTAAACTTCAGATCCCTATCAAACACAATGGATTTAGGTACCCCGTGCAAGCACACAATGTCATCAATACATAGATTTGCTAGCTTGTCAAAGGTATCCGTCGTGTGCACTGGCAAGAAATGTGAACACTTCGTAAACCGATCAACAATCACCCAAATAGAATCCTTTTTAGTTGGTGTCAATGGCAGCCCTGTCACAAAATCCATGGCGATTCTCTCCCATTTCCACTCTGAAATTTTTAGCGGTTGCAACAACCCGGATGGAAACTAATGTTCAGCCTTGACTCGCTGACACACCATACACTTGGAAACAAACTCGACCACATCCTTTTTCAACCCAACCAGTAGTATGCCTTTTTCAACCCACGATACATCTTAAAACTATCAGATGCATAGCAAAAGGACTCGAATGTGCCTCCGTCAAAATAGTGTGCCTCAACTCTGGATCATCCGGCACCACTATTCAACCCTTGAAACACAAAACTCCATAATCATCAAAATGGAAATCTGTTACCCTCTGATATATCCTTAACATGCTCAACCAAAGAATCGTCATACGATTGTTTAGCTTTGATCAACTGTGACATTGTAGGCTTAACTTGTAATTCGGCCAACAAACCACCTTCTCGTGTCACACTCAACCTTGCAAATATAGCTCTAAGCTCAACCGCAACCTTACGACTCAATGCATCCAAAACCATATTAGCTTTACCACGATGATACTCAATTGTCAAGTCGTAATCCATAAGCAACTCCAACCATCTACGTTGCCTAAGATTCAAATCTTTCTAAGACATCAAATAATTCAAACTCTTATTGTCCGTGAAAACAACACATTTCTCACCATAGAGATAATGTCTCTAGATTTTCAAAGCAAAAACCACAGCCGCAAGCTCCAGATCATGGGTTGAATAGTTACGCTCATGAACTTTCAACTGTCTTGACGCATAGGCCACAACCTTACCATCTTGCATTAGCACACAACCCAGTCCAACATATGACGCATCGCTATAAACCACAAACTCCTTCCCTAATTCCGGTTGAATTAACACATGAGCATGTGTCAAAACCTCCTTCAACTTCTCAAAACTATGTTGTTGCATCTCCGTCCACACATAAAGAACATTCTTTTGCAACAACTTTGTCAACGGTGCTGCAATACTGAAAACCTCTCAACAAAATAGTGATAATAACCAGCCAACCCAAGAAAACTACGCACCTCCGATACAGATTTAGGTTGCTTCCAATTTAGAATAGCCTCATTTTTTTGTGGATCAACATGGATACCCTTCGCGGAAACCACATGTCAAAGGAACATTACTTCCCTAAGCCAAAACTCACACTTGCTCAGCTTAGCATACAACTGATTATCCTTCAATGCTTGTAACACAATCCGTAAATGTCGATCATGTTCTTCCTCAGTATGCGAGTACACGAGAATATCATCTATGAACACCACTATAAACTGATCAAGATATTCATGGAACACCCTATTCATCATGTCCATAAACGCAGCCGGGCATTTGTCAAACCAAAAGGCATGGCCAAAAACTCATAATGCCCATACCCGTGTGGCACCTACTGCATCGCTCACACTCTGCTACAACACGAGCTCCCTGAGCACCTTGACTAACTCTGCCACCACGCCTATGATCTGGCCTATGTCTCTTGTCCCTTAACTTTCTATTCTGCCTCCCAGAATAGCTAGAGTCAGCCACTCTCTTACCCAAATTTGCACCCGCAGCCTGAATTGGTGCACCCAAGGACTGCTCGATTTCCTTGGCCCGGTTAACCAATACATCAAAATCTGTGTAATCTGCAGCCAGGAGATATGTCTTAATTTCCTTAACAATACCATAATGGAACTTGTCACATCTCTGCTGGTCATCAGGAACCAACTCCGAAGCATATTGGCTTAGGCGTACAAATTTCACTTCGTATTCAGCAACAAACATGCCACCTTGTGTCAGCACCATCAACTTGCAATTTTTCATATCCAAATATTAGGTACAAAGGTACTTCCTCTTGAAAGCTTTTCAAAAGAACTCCCAAGTGACATCCGCCTCCGGAACGCTAGCAATGTTGGTCACTCACCAATGATATGCCTCACCCTGCAATAGTGACACGGTGCACCCTAACTTGCACTGCTCTTTGCATCCCATCAGATTCATTATACAAATCGTCTTTTCTATCTTACCCTCGACTGCCTTGGGACTCAAACCCTAAAATTCCTCACCTTCCAAACTCCTTAAACGCTCCAAAGGTAACCCTTGATTTACCACCACAGCCGGTGTCGGTGGTTGTGCCTGCACTCCAGCCACCGCTACTTGGAAAGCCTTCATTATTGCTTGAATTAACAGAGTCAAATCACCATATATAGGCACCTGGTGAACCTGGGGTGCTTCACCCGCCCCAACGTCAATTGAAGGAACCATTGGAGGAGGAAGAGGTAAATCATGAGGGGGATTCTCTTCTATCTCGTTATTCTGCCCTACCCCGACAGTATTAGCCATCGATTGCGACTCACGTCGAGCGATGCTATCAAAAGCATCATAGCACATTAAATTTAGGCCAACATCAGGCACGGATCCAAGAAAACTTTAAAATGCATTTTAAAACCTCAGTAATAGGCAATGTGTTCCCAATTCAAACCCAGCATGATATTAAACAATCATTGAATACAAACACAATCACCGTGTAACCCAAACAACATCAGCTAATCAAACAAAAATATCCCAACTTTTCGAAACCTGGCTCTAATACCAACAATTGTAACCCCCTCGACCCAGCCTAGTTGCAAGACTGAATCGAGCAAGCTACATTAGGTTTACCGGAGTAAATCGGTAAGATTAAACCAAAACGTGACCATTTTTTTCTTTTATCTCGTCTAAATGCTTTATTACTTTCCTACATGTACATACTGTTCACAAGTGAGGATTCAACCCAGTCGGGCATCGAATTGATATCCAATTGGACACAACCGCAATTTAGGGACTAAATTGCAAATTCAACAATATACAAGGACTTTACCAAATTTTATATTTCCATCCTTTAATTATATATATTACATGCTTACCTTTCGAAAACCAACCTAATACGCTTATCCACGCTCATTCAATTGATAAAACAAGACTAAAACGAAAGAAACTGAAACTACCTTCCATGACAATAACAAATTTCACTACCTCCGTATCGATACGCTAAGGCCCGTATTGATACGGTATTGCAACTCATTTCGGTACGCCAAACACTGTATTAGTACGCCACATCGAATACAAAAATCCCAATTAATTTCTTAAGTCACCGTACAGTGACGGTCATACACTGTTTCGGTACGCGGGCTCGTTCCAAAAAGGTGAGATTCAAGTATCCAAAAAGCATATCGGAATGCCTATACCTGTACCAAAACACCCTGTCCAAAATTGCCTAGCCGTATCGGTACGCCTGGGCCTGTAATGTTAGATTTAGCTAATTTTTTACTCGAATCTAGATGCAGTTGGGTCCTAACAGCTTGCATACATGCATAATATCATTCATTAACATATAAACTCACGTTCAAACCAAGGTTAAACAACCACATCAAACTCAAGCTCCAAAAGGCCCACTCTAGAGGCATGCTACCTAACCCACTTTACCAAACATACCAAAATGCACAAATAGACCATTCTCCGCATAATCCACATTCCAACACAACCAACGCAACATAATAAACTTGCTCAAACCATCACAACATGGAAATCAATAAGGAGGCTATAGATGCATACTTGGTCAACCAATCATCTACAACTAAAAACAAGGGTTAACATCAAACTTGGCAATATCAAACCATCCTCAAAAACCTAGCATGGAAACATACTTAAAATCCACAAGAAAATAGAATTACAACTCCCAAGAATCATGGCGAACACATTGCCTTATTGACCGAAATGTAAACTCAGTTCATACTCAAACTTGTAAATGTCCTTGGATCGCTTAGCCTTGCCTCTTGCTGCCCCCAAACCTTAATGCTCTGCATTATTAGGAAAAATAGAGCGTAAGCACACTTCCTTAATGAGGATGCTCATACAACAATGATGTATCAAAACCATTGAAAACCATATGCTTGTTTTCCAAAAACATGCTTACGACCAAAGCATTTTTCCATGATTCTAATGGAATCAAAGCATAATAACCTATATGCAACAACATGTACATTCCATGATTAAATCACCAAAGCATTAAACATAAACCATGCTTAAATTTCCAAAGCATTAAAAGTAGGTTCAACACATGAACTTTGTCATATATTGGCATATATAGTGACCTGGATAAACCACCTCTATCCTATACATATCGGATACACGGATCTCTCATACCATGCCTAGTTAAACCGCATGATGTCCCAAAGCTTGCCTAATTAAACCGCAAGATTTGACACCCTCGCCTAGTTAAACCGCGAGATTTCACCCTTGCATAGTTAAACCTCAAGTGTACCGACCTTGCCTAGTTAAAATGCAAGATCACCATCAATTTGGGTTGCCTAGTTAAACCACATGTGTAATATCCCAAATTTTGGTCTAGTGACCAAAATGTAATTTTTGAAAGATTAGGGGTTAAAGTGTGAACTTTGGAAAAGTTCAGGGACCAAAGTGTAATTTTAAAAAGTTAAGTAATTTAACCCCGTAAATGGATAGTTTACCCCCAAGAGTGGTATTTTTGTGTTACTCGGATTTTTCACATGAGGCTATATTATTCGAAATTGGATCGAACTGAAAAGTTAAGTGTGCTCAAGCTAGAGTAGCATTTGGATGGGTGACTTGTGGGAAGGTCTCATGTCAATAGTTGAGACTGATAAAAAGGGGAACCAATCCGAGTTGAAATTTTTAATGATATCTGATAAAGGATTATTAAGAGAAATTTATCCGATAAAGATTTCGGGTAAATTATCAGTATATTGGACCGAGTCAAAATTTCAAGATTTTGATTTTTACAAAATTATGGAATATTTTGTATGTCAAAAATATTTACATATGGAGATCAGAATTATGAGAATTTTAGATTTTACCCAATAGTTTGGAAATTGGAAAAATCGTAGAAAGTGAATATCGGGTAATCAGATCAAATTTAAATTTTAAAGACAGTTCCAAGGATTATGGAAAATTCATAAAATATTATTTTATGAATATTTTATTACATTTGGTTGGATTCTAACTAGATTTAGTTAGGTGGTGATGGAATGGAAATTTTTAAGTCTTGTTTGTAAATAAAGTCCAGTTGGAGGGCAAATTGGACATTTGCCATGGATGGCATTTTTGAAATATTTTGAAATGTTGAGGGCATTTTTAGAAGATGAAAAACACATGGATTTAATCTGGGCCCTTGGTTTATGATAAGATTAAATTTAGCCATTGGATTTGAATGTTAAATTAGTAATTTCACTAATTAAATAAATTTAAAATTCATTTAATTATCACATGTAGATTAAAAGGAAAAAGATGAAAAAAAATTGCTCGTCTTTCTTGGAGAATTTCGAAAAGCAAGAGAAAAAAGGGAGAAATTTTCTTTGGCAAATTTCAAGGTTCTAAAGTTAGAATCAAGGTATGTTGCTTTGAAATAAATTGATATATGCTTCATGCTCTTTCTTTTGATATTAATTTTGCATGGTGATATGAAGAATAGTTCATGTTCTTGAAGAGAGAGTAATTGGAATTTCATGAACCATGTTAGAATTAAGGCTTGATTTAAGTAATTCAAGTGTTGTAAACATGAAAACAATCTTGAACATTGTTTAATTCTATGTTCAAGATTATAAACCCTAACCCTAGATTTGGGGATTTGGTTAGGGAATTGAATAAAGGATGGAAATGAATGGTTTGTGATACTAGAAGCCCTAAATTGATGTTAGAATGAAAATTTTCTCTTAGGAAGAATAAAGGACCAATTCAGTTAGAATTGGAAATAAAGGGGAAATTATTGTGAAAATTATTCTAGTATTAAAAACGATGAGATTATGATCAAGTTAGCTTGAATTGATAATTTAGGACCAAAATAGGAATATTGGAAAGTAAAGGACCATTTCGGTCAAGGAAGAGAAATTAAAGGAAATAATGGAAAAAATTCCATAAGATTGGATATGATGAAATTAGGATTTTACAAGCTTTAAAATGACATTTGGACCATTTTAGAAGTTTGTAAAAACATAAGGATCAATTCAAAAAACTTGGAAAGATTAGGGACCAATTCGGCATTTTGGGAGAAATTAGGGACTAAAGTGAAAAATTGTTTTCATGGAAGCATTATGCTTAAATTGTTATTAGAATGAAGTTTTGATCATTTTTTGATTAAAATTTGAAGAGAATTCAAGGTATTAAAGGTGTAATGACCTATGTCATGGATCTAATATTGGACAATTATAGGAAAATTATTCCTAATGTATTTATGTGTTAGTATGATACTAACATATAATTTGAAATGTATTTATGACATGTTGATGTACATATAGATCGGGATCAAAACCGAGATCGAACTACCAATCGAGGAAAATACATAGATCAAGCTGAAGCTTAGCGACACTAAGTACATATTGGCAACTTATAAAGTGTCAGGGTGAGTGCATTTTCATGCATGGATAATATTATGATTATCATTTGGAAGACTTGTGATAAGTATACCTTATTAATAATTGTTTGATAGTTATATCATGAACTTATATTTGACATGTTGAGAATTCTCAAAGGTATAACTATGATGCATTTGATCACTATATATATCAGGTATGTATGTTTATGGTATTTCGGGTATGAACTGCCTTAGCTTGAAATCATGATAATTATATTGCCATGGATGAATTGAATATGGAATTGGAAAGTATGCCCAAGTAAGTTACTAAGGTATAGAGTATAGCTGGCATGCCATAGAGTCCAGCGGTTTAGCACTTCGGTGCGGTTTATTAACACTTAGGTGTGGTTCTTTAGCACTTATGTGCGGTCTCTTAGCACTTTGGTGTAGTTTTGACTCGTGTACTCAAGTCCTCAAACTATGTTGGGTAATAATTTATTTGATAATAAATGGTTAATATATTAGAGAGTAGGTGAAATCTCAGATAATGGTAAATAATTTAGAAAGTAGGTAAACTCTCGGATAATGGCAAATATATTAATAGGATTTATGAATCCAGATTATATTATGTTAATATTTGATTAACATAAGAGAAATAAAGGAATAGTGATCAAATTGCATGTTTATTATATTATTTTTATAATGCAAGCATGTTGATTTATGTTAAAAAAAATTATAATGCCTCACTAAGTATATACTTAGCGTGTGATGACTTTTCACGCATAGGTAGGAAACTTGGGTTAGAGTAAGGAGTAAGGCATCACTATCAAAGAAAGATATATATACAGTATCGGTAACTACATCCTTGATGTATTTTGATATTTTCTAGTTGGTATGTATGAATGAATATTAGCTCTTTTAAACTAGTCTAGATGTGGATTGTAATATTAACATCTAGATAAGTGGTTAGTATACGATATTGGACTTTGTTAGACTTGATGCTAGTTTAAAGAAATTACTAGTAATAATGTTATGAAAATGAAATTTTAGAGTAATCAAAATGATTTTTATTTTAGGTAGTTTTGTTAATCGTAAAGTATAGTTATAAATTGCCAAGTTGATACCTAAAATTGGGGTCTATCTGATGGATTAAAATTGGAAATAAATTTTACACGATTAAAAAGGAAAAATTCAAAAGCGTCATTTTTTACTTGTATGAATAGCATAAAATGCGGTTTAAACATCATGTGACACTCTATACTAGTATTGGGTAATAAATACTAGTAAGGGTGTTAGAACATGCCCCAAATGAGGTCCCAATAGTCTGAGTGGCCTTGTTAAACCGCCATACCTCAAGGACCCATGGCTACGATCGATTTTGTTCATGTTTTATAGTGCACTTTAAATCCTATAGCATGCCAACTATATCCAATTGTTTTCTCACCATGTCACATAGCCAATATACCATCTACAAACCATTTACTTATTGTTTACAATGCCTTATACAAAGCATCACATATGTAAATCTCATTGTCAATGCAACAATACCATTTCCAACCGGAATGAAAACCAATGCTCACTAGCATTTAATATACTTTTAATCCCCTGATTATGTACTCAAAATCTTGCAATTCCAGTAAGTAAATCATACCATGTTTATCAACAAAACATGCAAACAATATGCTCATATCCAAGCTGATATTCAAGAGAAAAATAAGGGAAACTTAATTTTTAGCTTAGGTAAGAGTTTCACATTTACCCTAAACTCCCAACAACCTTTACAAACCTTTGTAAAGCATTTAAAACTAGTTTCCACTCACTGATACGCTTCGCGTTCCTTGACAACGCAATACAAGCTCCCGGCAAGCAACAAAACAATGTCAAGCTTCTTCGCCTTGATTATCCCCTATTTTAAACACATAAAACTAGAGGATAAATGCATCATTACGCATTCACCACTGCCTCAAAAAAAAACCCCGCAACTCTCAGGTTGCCCACTTAGAAACCATCCAAAACAAACCGAAAACATCATCAAACATTTTCAAAACTTAAACCAGCCATAAAACAACGATTTAAGTCATCAATCAACATCAATTATCATCCAAAAACCCTTTCCAAACATCTTTTTACTTCCAGCAATGATTAAACTCGAATATCTTCACAAAACTCAAATCTAACAACCTAAACAATTAGAGATCCAAGAGTTTCGGGATTCTATTGTTAAAAACAACTTATCAACAACATAATGCATCCAAAATATGTATTAAGTCAATCTTAAACACTAAAAATCAAATCCACTTCAAAAATTACCTTGATACATCAAATTTACCCAATGTACTCAATCAAACATTGATAAATAATTAAAAACAATTTACAATAAATAAATCAAGGATCAAATACTTGTGTATTTTAGTAAAGAACCATACAATAGAGGAGATCACAGACCTTACCCCTATTGTCAGACTTCTCCCTCAATTGATTTGATAAAAGCTAAGAAAACACAAGATTTAGATGAGATTTTGTAAAAACAATATGAATTAATCAATTACTAATCATAAAAACAAGTTAAAAGACTTCTCACCTCTAGATTTTGATGAAAACTTGAGTGTTTGGATGAGGAGAGAGTGGAGAGAAAAGTTGAAAGAAAAGTTACGTGAATTTTCATTAAATAACTTAACTAACTTTTTAACTAAAATTCCTTTTTAATTAACTTTAAAACGCATGCTAAAATATCTTTAATTAAGGGAGAAATCATCAAAATATGAAAAGTGTTTTACTGCTATTAAAAGGTTTGAAAGGAGTTGTGGGAGTTTAGATAAAGTTTGAAACACTTATCTAAGCTTGAAAGTAAGCATCAGTTGATCTTTCTCTCGATTTTGGTTTTTGCAAAATGAAAACTCATGCACATGTTTATGGTTTATTACTCAATGTATTTGCATGTTTTAGAAATGAGATATGTTGCGAATGATCACATACGATGATTTTTGAGAATGGCATATGGTTTATGAAAGTATTTTTGAGAATACTAAATACATGGGTTAATGTATTTGAGTTGGATTGATTTGATGCATATGTAAAATAGTGAGGTAATGTTGTGTTATTAAATATATTGGCAAGTAGCTGAGTTTAAAATGTTAGCGGATATAGTTAGCTAGCCATAGGGTTTAAAGTGCACTATAAAAAGTCACCACATGTGTGTCGAGGGGTTGTGAGTGTGTCGTACTCTCAACCATGAGAACTGCAGCGGCTGAGGTGGGTAAATGTTCCATTACTCTTTAAGCTTGTTACAGTGGTGTTGAAACATGAAGCTTAAATAGAGGTAGAGATTGAATCCATAATGCACGTGTTGAAAATGATTTAAATGAGCATATTTAAGATGGTTTGTGAAGCGTGACATGTTTTTCCATGAGAAAATTACATGTGATTTGAATTAAATTATTTTTAAATGCATTGATAAGTGTTTTTGCGATTCCCTCACTAAGCTTATAGCTTACGCTCTTTTCTCCTCATTAATGTAGAGAAATAGACTTCTCAAACAACACGTGGGTAAGAAAAGATCCAAGGATTGATATATTTCAAAGTATGGTGTCATAAGTACTAAGTAGTAATAAGAAGGCAATGTGACTGACTTGTTTTGGGAGATGTATTTTGGTTACTCCCTGTTTGTGTTAGTTTGGATTAATGTTTTTGACTTGTGTGATGCTTAAACTTGATTTTAAGGGGTTTAGGAAAAAAGATGCATGCTTGGGTAGAAATCATGCACTTAGGAGGATGTTTGATTATGCCATGCTTAGTATAGTCTTGTACTATGTTGCTATGTTTGAGTATTCGATGTTTGTGATGCCACATGATGATTACGGGTTGAATTGAGGACGTTAGATTGAGCCAAAGTGTCATATGTTGGACCTAGAGGTCATTACAAGTCTGTTTGTACTGGTACGAGTCCTTAGGGATTAGTATGCAAGGACCTGTCTCGGCTCAATTTGGGCAAAATAGCCTAGGCATACCAATACACTTGGTAACTGTATCGGTACGCATAGCTGAAAATGAAGGTGGGTTTCGGTACACAGGTTGTCGTACCGGTATGATATTTGGCTATTGGAATCTAAATTTTCAAAACATTTAAGCCCGTGCTGATACGCTTGAGGATCGTATCACTATGCCCTTGTCTTTTAGCGCCATTACGATATGGTAGCCACCTGTAACGGTACGCTAACTGTTATTTTGGTTAAGATGCTCTCTGATGTTTGAAATCTTTGCGTTTTGATCCTTGTTTCTTAATTATGCAATTAAATAAGTTTGGATGGTTATTTTGGGTTAAGATTTAACAAGAAGGCTTGTAATATGACTAATTAATGATTGGTAACTTTAATTTTATGGAAGTTCTCGTAAATAATAGAAATTACATTTTAGTCCTTGTAATGTGAATTCGAGCAATTGGATGTCGAATTGACGCCCGATTGAGTTGTAGCTTGAATCCTAACTAGTAGGATCGCCTTAAGACTTAATTATGCCTTTAGACAAGATAAAAGAAAAATAAACCATTTCAATTGTAATTATTCAGGGTTTATCTCGATAAACCCTAATATAGTTCACTTGGTTCGGTCTTGCGACTAGACCGTGTCAAGGGGGTTACATTTGGTGGTATCAGAGCCAGGTTATGATTGTTAGGAGGTGGGTTATGGTTGTTTGGTTGATTGGTATTGTATGAATATGTTGTTTGACATCTATGATGATTGAATCTGTGAAATTTTGTTCAATATGTGGTATGTTTGGGTGTTTAAACTTGGGACACATTGCCTTGTTACTACTTGAGTTAAATGATTTTGTTTTTAAACAAGAGTGACTTGGATTCTTGCTGTGAGTTGGCTTAATTGTTTTATTTTGTTGCATTATCATGTTTAGATTCAGATTTTTATGTTTGGGACCAAGACGAGTGACTAATGCTCACATGGGGAGTATGGTAGATACACACGAGGATGAGTTGCCTCCTCCTCCACCGGTTTCTCCTGCTAGTGTTGGAGTAGAGGGTAGTGTACCTCAGGCACCACAAGGACCTATTTTTGGGGATATGACACTGTTAATCCAAGTGATGATGGGAGCTTTTCAGGTGGCCATAGCTAGAGTGTATGTACCTGTACCAGTGCCTGCAATTGTTAATATCGGGTTACCCTTGGAGCGTTTGCGTAGCCTGGGTGGCATTGAGTTCAAAGGTTTGTCTTCTAAAATAGCCGAGAGTGGTTTGCTAGCATATAAAGGATCTTGGGTCAGATGGAGTGTATAGATGTATGCAAGTTGGGGTGCATTTTGTCGTTGCTTGCTTACAGTTGGTGGACAAATACGATTGCGGTTATTGAACCTGGTAATGTTACATGGGAATTCTTTTGTGAGGCTTTCAAGAATAAGTATTTGGGAACTCGATATAAGGATGAGAAGAAGAGGGAGTTCATGACTTTGGAGCAAAAAAACATGTCTGTTTTCGAGTATGAGATATAGTTTGTTCGGTTGAGTAAGTATGCTTCTGAGTTGGTTTTAGAGGAGCGAAAGAGGTGTGATCGTTTCCATTACGGGTTGATCAAAGAGGTGAAAACGTATATGCTGACGATAGATTATACAAAGTTTGATGTCCTGGTTTCTCGAGCTAAGAACATTGAACAAAATTTGGGTCTGTCTGTTCATTCAGAGAGTTCTTCAATGGAAAAGAGGAGTACTGAGCCTGAAATTGGCAAAGATCATTATAAGAGGCACATGGCCAAAAAGTACCGTCTGAATCAAAGGCGTGGAGAAAATGGTGATGGCCGTGGATTTTAGGATCAAAATACCTATGCTATAGCTTCCAAGTGAAGGAAGTGTGGCATGCGGCATTCGGGGGAATGTTGGGGGTGCTTTGGGCACTTGTTGGAGCTATGGATCGAGGGATTGTCCGTAGTTGGCTAGAGAGGGTCAGGCTCTTATAATTGTTGTTGTAGCATAGAGAGGTAGTGTTCACGACCGTGGACTTTTCCAGTGCATGGATGATGGACAGAGAGTGGTAGTACATACCGTAGTGGTTCAGCCAGAGGGTGGTGGACCGGTGAGGGTCTTTCCTTACCGTGTAGGAAGGAATGATACCGACGTGATCGTAGGTACCTTTACCTTGTAGTCTACACCTTTGTTATCTTTGTTTGATTTCGATTTTAAGCATTCCTACAATCTGTACGAGCATGCACGTTTATTGGATTTACCTGTAGAATTGTTAGATGTTGGTATGCAGGTAACTAGTTCCTTTTGTGAAACAGTTGTATAGGAGTTGTCCCTTGATGGTTCAAGTGCATGTCTTTGAGGCTGACCTGATGGAGTTACCATTTTATGGTTTTGATGTGATTCTAGGAATGGATTGGTTGTCTCAACACAAGGTCGTAGTTGATTTTGAGACCAAGCGAGTTTTTTTGAAACTTGTTGAGGATTACGAAGTTGTGGTTGTGGGCGAGAATGTTAAGTTCATGTCAAATATGGTTTCAATTTTGGAAGCGCAAAAGTTGTTGGAATATGGGGATCAAGCATATCTAGCCTATTTTATGAACCCGAATATGAAGAAAGCGCGAGCCCAGGTTATTCGAACAATTTGTGATTTTCTAGGAGTGTTTTTGGAGGAGTTGCCTAGTTTTTCGTCGAATAGGGAGGTGGAGTTTTGCATTGAGATGTATGCAGATACGACTCTGATGTTGATTTCACCGTATCGTATGGCACCGAAAGAGTTGAAGGATTTGAAGACGCAGTTGCAAGAGTTGTTGGATCATGGTTTTATTTGGCCAAGTGTGTCACCGTGGGGAGCACCGGTGTTGTTTGTGAAAAGAAAGATGGCATGATGAGAATGCGCATTGATTATCAGCAACTAAACAAGTTGACGATTAAGAACAAGTATCCTTTACTGAGGATTGATGATTTGTTTGGTCGATTTTTAGGAGCTACGGTGTTTTCTAAGATTGATTTGTGGTCGGGGTATTATCAGTTGATGGTGAAGGATAAAGACGTGCCGAAGAAAGCCTTTCACACGCGCTATGGGCATTATGAGTTTTTTGGTGATGTCGTTTGGTTTGACCAATGCAGCAGCAACATTCATGGATATGATGAATCGAGTGTTCTATGAATTCTTGGACCAATTTGTGGTAGTGTTCATCAATGATATTCTTGTGTACTCTCGTACCGAGTAAAATCAGGATTGACATCTACGGATTGTGTTAAAGTTATGTTGGATAACAAGTTGTACGCTAAGTTGATTAAATGTGAGTTTTGGATCAAGCAGGTGGTTTTCCTTGGGCATGTTGTGTCGGCCAAGGGTATTCGCGTGGATCCGGAGAAAGTTAAAGCTGTTGTGAATTGGAAGCAACCGAAGTCGGTATCAAAAGTTCGTAGTTTTTTGGGGTTGGCAGGATATTACTGACGCTTTGTTGATGGTTTCTCGAGGATTGCTGCACCTTTGACGAAATTGTTACAGAAACATGTGAGTTTAGACAACAAGTATTCGATAAGTTGAAGGAAGCTTTGACGCAAGCTCTAATCTTGATTCAACTTGAATTAGGGAAGGAGTTTGTTGTATTTAGTGATGCGTCCTATGTGGGTTTGGGATGCGTGTTAATGCAAGAAGGAAGGGTTGTCGCCTATGCATATAGGCAGTTGAAGGTTCTTGAGCGCAACTACCCTACTCAGGATATTGAGCTTGCGGCAGTGGTGTTTGCCTTGAAGATTTGGCGACACTATCTCTATGGTGAGAAGTGTACGGTGTAAACAGAACATAAAAGTTTGAAATACCTGATGCCGCAGAAAGACTTAAACCTTAGGCAACGAAGATGGTTGGAGTTGCTTAAGGATTACGATCTGACAATCGAGTATCATCCGAGAAAAGCTAATGTGGTGGCTGATGCTTTGAGTAGGAAGGTTGCGGTTTAGTTAAGGGCGATGTTTGCGCGGTTGAGTGTGTCGCCTAATGGAGGGTTGTTGGTTGAGTTTCAGGTGAAGCCTTCGATGTTGCAAATGATTAAGGAGAAACAACCTTATGATGATGCGCTAGTGCCACATGTTAAGGATATCTTTAATAGAAATCAAGCGGATTACGGTTTTAGTGAAGATGGGGTTTTGTGTTTCAAAAGTCAAGTGGTGGTGCCGAGTGATGAAGAGTTGAGGCACAATATCTGGATTAAGGCACATTCGAGTCGTTTTGCTATGCATCCAGGGAGTACGGATATGTATCAGGACTTGAAGAAAGAGTATTTCTGGGTTGGTTTGAAAAAGGATGTCGCAGATTTTGTTGCACGATGCGTGGTCTGTCAGCGTCATAAGGCGGAGCATCAATATCCTTTGGGGTTGTTGTATCCATTAAGGATTCCAGAGTGGAAATGGGAAAGAATCCCCATGGATTTTGTGTCTGGTTTGCCTTTGACGCCATCAAAGAAGAATTCTATTTGGGTGAATGTGGATAGTTTTACGAAGTGTGCACATTTTCTGGCTGTGCATACAACGTATACTTTGGATAAGTTGGCAGAGTTGTACATTGCTGAGATTATAAGGTTGCATGGTGTGCCAAAGTCTATTGTATCAGATAGAGATCTGTGTTTCACCGCGAGGTTCTGGGAATGTTTGCATAAAGATTTGGGTACACGATTGAACTTCAGTACTTTGTATCATCCTCAAACGGATGGTCAGTCGTAACGTGTTATCCAAGTGTTGGAGGATATGCTGCGGTGTTGTATTATAGATTTTTAGGGTTTGTGGGAGAAGCAGTTGTCGTTGTTGGAGTTCACTTATAATAACAGTTATCAAGCTAGTATATAGATGGCACCGTACGAGGCTTTGTGTAACACCCCAGTTTTGGGCTTAGATGTTTTAAAGGTTGGTCCGAAGGCCCGGTGGACCGGTATTAGAGTTTTGGGATTCCATTGTTAAAATAAACTTAACAACATTATAATATATCCAAAATATGTTTAAAATCAATCCTTAACACTAGAAAACATATCAAATTTGAAACTTTCTCTTTTTCATCAATTTCACCCAATTAACTCAATCAAACATAGATAAAACATTAAAATCAGCTTACAATTCATAAATCAAGGATCAAATGCTTGGGAATTTCAGTAAAGAACCATACAATAGAGGAGATCACGGACCTTACCTCTATTGTGAGATTTCATCCTCAATTGGTTTGATAAAAGCTAAGAAAACACAAGATTTAAATGAGATTTTGTAAAAACAATGTTAATTAATCAATTACAAATCACAAATACAAGTTAAAAGACTTCTCACCTCTAGATTTTGATGAAAACTTGAGTGTTTGGCTGAGGAGGGAATGGAGTGAAAAGTTATGTGAATTCTCTTTAAAAAAGCTTAACTAACTTTTAACTAAAAACCCATTTTTAATTAACTTTAAAACACATGTTAAAATATCTTTAATTAAGGGAAAAATCATCAGAAAAAACTTGGTAAAATATCTCCTTAATGATTCCAAGAATTTGACCATTTTCATTTTAGTCACCTTTAAAAGCATTTTTCAAAAATTGCATTTTAGTCATAGCCAAAATGTCAGATTTCCAAATCTTATTTTCACCATTATCCTTAATATAATTAATAATGATTTTAGAATATTTTTCCTCAATTTTATCACCTTCGAAAATATTTAAACCAATTAAATCCCGAAACTGACCATAAACTCTAATACCGATATATTTAAATGTGAGTTAGTTTCGAGTCAGTTTCGGGATTTAATTGGTTTAAATATTTTTGAAGGTGATAAAATTGAGGAAAAATATTCTAAAATCATTATTAATTATATTAAGGATAATGGTGAAATCAATTTTGGAAAATAAGATTTGGAAATCGGGCATTTTGTCTAGTGACCATAATGCAATTTTTGAAAACTGCTTTTAAAGGTGACTAAAATGAAAAATGTCAAATTCTTAGAATTTTTACGGAACTATTTTACCAAGTTTTTCTGATGATTTTTCCCTTAATTAAAGATATTTTAACATGTGTTTTAAAGTTAATTAAAAAGGGATTTTAGTAAAATAGTTAGTTAAGCTTTTAAAGAAAATTCATGTAACTTTTCTCTCCATTCTCTCCTCAGCCAAACACTCAACTTTTCATCAAAATCCAGAGGGGATAAGTCTTTTAACTTGTATTTGTGATTTGTAATTGATTAATTAACATTGTTTTTACTAGATAATTAATCAAACATCACAAACCCTAAGTTAGACTTAAATCCATAAACCCTAATCTTCTCCATAGAAACCAAAATATGTAGGATTTAAATCCTAACTCAGAAAGATGATTTTAACATCATATAAGCTTGATTCCAACTTAAGTTCAACCATGGAATCATAAAATCTCAAAAGCCTCAATTTTGTTCATAAACCCTAATTTCCTTCTCATGAAAAAAATCTCATCAATCAAGCATGTATTCCATGAATTAAATACATCAAAAGAAAGAGCTTGAATAGTAGAACAAATTTAATACCGATCTCGAGTTAGTAGTTCACTAACTTTGCCCTTATGATTTTTCAAAATTATGATCTTGCTATTTTTCATCCAACGACTCATATTTAGCATAGAAAATCAACTTAAGTCCAAGGGTTCATATTCTTCCAACACAAAGAAAATATCTTAGACATGTAAAATGACATAATCAACTGTGTCTTATCATCCTTCAAAATATACTAGTTATTCGATTTGATCCGATTATCCAAATATTCTTCCAAACTTTATTGCTTTATAGCCAATAATACAAACTCCGTACGAAAAATTCGGGTAACAAAAAACGTAATTCTTGGGGGTAAACTATTCATTTACGGGGTTAAAATACACAACTTTTGAAAATTACACTTTGGTCCATAAACTTTTCCAAAGTTTACACTTTAACCCCTAAACATTCAAATTTTACATTTTGGTCACTAACCAAAATTTTGGGATATTACAATTCTTCCCCATAAGAAAATTCATCCTCAAATTTTCAACACATATGTGGTTCAAAAATTGAGGAATTGTTTTCTCATATCTTTTTCTCTTTCCCAAGTCACGTTTTTTGACTTCATAATTTCATCAAAGAACTTTAGCAAGCAAAATCATTTTATTTCTTAGTCCTTTGACTACATGTACCAAAATCTTTACCGAATCTTTCTCATAAATCAAATCCGGTTGAATCTCTATTCCTTTCGGGGTAATGATATGTAAAGGATCTTATCGGTACTTCTTGAGCATCAATACATGAAATATATTGTGAATCTTGTCCATTTTCGGAGGTAAGGTTAACTAATAAGCCACCGAACCAACCCTTGTCACAATCTTATATGACCCAAAGAATCTCAGATTTAGCTTCCCTTTTTGGTCCAAATCATAACACCTTATTCCAAGGTGAAACTTTTAAGGAATACTTTTATCCTTAACTTCATACAAATATCTTTTCTTTCAAGATCAGCAGATAAATACATCAATAGTTGTTTTAGCCTTATTATATCACTACACATCCTGAGCTGAATCAAATCAGATTCAATCACCTCTTAGTTCTCTTTTCATCATCCTCGTGAATATAAATTACTCCTTGATAACATGAACATCCTTTAGACTTAACATCGAAATCTTTAAATTTTTTCTTTTCACCTTACTGAATTCTTTCCAGGCATATCTTATCTTTTATATATAAATCTTTGATCCGATTTGTCATAGTAGACTCGAGCTAAGGTTGTGCAATCGATACACTATTTTCCACCAAAAATAATTAAGCATTTAATGCTTATAAGGCAAAGAGTGACTTTTGGCTAAATACATCAATTGTTGTTTTAGCCTTATTATATCACTACACATCCCAACCTATTACGAGACGTATTATTGAATAAGGTAGAATCCTTACTAGATTCATACTGCACTAATACTAGTGCTACTATCAAATCTTCCTTTATTGGTAATAATAATATAATCGTAATTTAACCTTAGAGGAACATTGCTGCTTCTTTAACTAACACCACTAAAGCTTCCTCAATTGATATACCAAATCGTATAAAACCTTCATCTAATGACTCTTGCAACTAGATGTTTAGCTTTCTCAATCTAGTAAGATCCATTCTGTAGAGTGTAATCAATATAATTCCAATATTGGATTAAATCCAATCCTAAACTTAACCTCTCGATTAAGTATCAAGCCTAACAGCTCCTCTTAGGTAACCCATTTAAAGCTCACAAACAATAAGAATACTCTTCCAGCTTGCCCTTGATGTTCGGTATCCATAGCATAAGTTAAATCATTTTCATATTGATAACAAATTCCAATAAAAACTCTGCAAGATCATGCATGCCAATTATCACAACACTCACATGATTGGTTTTGTGGTTTTTTTGAATCTCTAACATTAATTATAAATGTCAGAGAGTTTCTAATTTTCCTTGTCCTGATCTCTTAACGGAGCTATGTAATAAATTTAGCTTGGAATTTTTGCTGGAAATCCTCACCACTTTTTAAAAGTGGTTATCTCGATTCACTATTCCTCTTTACGAACTATGACCTCTATTTAGATATTTTCTCATTTTGAACTCTTTCCATTGCATTCAGCATAATTTACTGCTTCATAGAATTTTTAAATTCATAGGGCAGTTAGTACTTCTTTGTACTTGACCTCTAACCCTCTATGAGCTATCACAACAAGCTCTCCTTCTGTCTGTAGGAAGCAGTTTAGAAACAATTCAACTCAGTTTATTAAACTTGCACTCATACCCGTAAATGATCCAATTGCCCTAATTGAGATGCAAGAAGCTCCGTTGCATCTCTAGAATAAACTTTGTTACGGAACACTCAAAGAAAGAACTTCTAGCTAACAGATTTTTGAGTATATACCATAACATTACTTTATCAAATACAGATCTAATCCTTTCAGGTGAGATACTACTTTATTATTATTTGTTTTCCTCTGATCATCAATACAGAGTTCCTTCAACCTAACCTTTATATCCTTAAACCATAGATTAACAAACATAGGATCTCCATCAATGTCTCTTTGAAAATCTAGTGTGTCAGAACTCTCATTTCTTTTGCAATCAATGCCTAAGCAGGATGATTCATGATCAAATCTAATGTCTGGAAGAAAAATCTTAATCCATAACATACACATCATGTTACCCTGGTGCCTCTACACCATGCTAAGCTGGGGGTGGAATATTATCATTAACCTTATCATACTCTTGAATCTCTTATTGATTCAAACACCTCACATGATTCTTTTACCCTCACACATTGGAATTTAACATTATTATCATAGTAAGCAATTGCATCCAATCCAACAAGTAAAATCATCAGTAATTTTGACATCATAGTGCCATGTATACACTTTTGACCTTTACCATACTTCGTTTAATCTCCAGAACCGGCTAAACCTATAGCTTTGATAAGAATAAATGTAACACCTCTTTCCCGTATCCATACATCGGGTACGAGTTAGAAATGTTACGACTTCTTTAATCCAAAAATTAGGGTAATTTAAAAATTTTAGAAAACTTCTCAAAGGTCACCCATCCTAAAATTTCACTAGCCCAAGCATGCTTAACTTTATTTAAAACTGACTTAAAGTATTTGTTCGAGTTTCAATCATAAATCAATTATCTTAGCATGCAACTCATCACTTAAGGTTATTCTTAACCTTGAATCTTTCTAGAAATGCCACTTATCTTGAAACCATAACGAACTTTAAAGGTCAATCACACTCAAATAGGTTTTGCAAGTATACATGCCACTATAATAATCAAACCTTAATTAGGATGCCATTACTGTGATTACCTGTTGAGCTTTCCAATATTGATGCAATGCTTTTCTCCCTCTCTTCCTGATTTACCTGCGTGTGTAAAATAAAACACACGCTAAGTACGAACTTAGTGAGGCAATAAATGAAGTTAATAACAATAATTTAAATTTTATTTTTAATACCACAAAATTTGCTATGTTAATTTAGGGTCATTTAGTACTAAAATAAGGACTTAAAAGCTTACTTAGTGACTAAAATGACAAAAATGCAAAAGTTAGGATTTTCTCAATCATGGACTGTAGAAAAGAAGTTTATGAGGTTTTAAGGTGTCATTTGATAGAGAACGAGTAAAATAGAAGACTCGCAAAATTTGGTTAAAATCCAAGGAAAATTGGAATGGGGATTCAAGGTTAAAGTTTAGTGACCAAAATGATAAGTTTTAAAACTAGGGTGATAGAAGTGGAAATATGAAAAGTTGAAGAATCGAAGTTGTAGTTTCCCAAAAGTTAGGTGTTTTATTTTATAAATAGATAGAGCACCTGTAGGTGTGGATCGAATGAGGAATTACAGGTTTGATCCGATATTTCGATTATTGGGAAAAATGTAGTCAAAGTTGAAGTAGAATTTGGATACCCAGATCGAACTGAAAAATTATTAAATTTTACCATATGATAGAAAAGGGTTATAAAAGTTATTTCCAGGTGTTGAAGAATTTATCAGTAATTATTTTATCCTGTACATGGATTAAGCAGACATGGAGAAAAATCTAATATAGATTATGGGAATAAAAATGCAGTATAAGATATTGAATTTAGATTGAACTGCAAAGTTAAGGTGCTCGGGACATAGGATGGGTGACCTATTGGGAAGGTCTCATGTCAGTAATTGAGACTGATAAAAAGAAATCAGCTCGAGTTAATATTATTCGTATGGATATCTGATAAAGGATTTTTAAGAGAATTTTATCCGATAAAGATTTCGGATAAATTATCAATATATTGGACCGAGTCAAAATTTCAAGATTTTGATTTTTACCCGATAGTATGAAAAAATGGAAAATCGTAGTAGGTGATTATCGGGTAATCAGATCAAATTGAAAATTTAAAGATAGTTCCATAAGCTGTGGAAAATTCATAAAATATTATTTTTATGAATATTTTAACAGTTCTAGTTGGATTCTAATTATATTTGGTTCTATTTTTACATAATGGCAAATTAGAAAATAAGTTTTAGTTGGAGGGTTATTTGGAATCAAGAAATAAAATGAAATTAAAATTTATTTAATTAACACACATGGCATAAATAAGGAAAAAGATGAACAGAAATTTGTTCATCTTCTTCCTACATTTCGAAAGACAAGAGAGAAAATAGGGAAAATTTACAAAATTTTCCCTAGGCATTTTAAAGGATTTAAAGCAAAATTCAAGGTATGATCCTTTAGAATAATTTGTTCTACATTCAATTCTCTACATTTTGGTAGCAATATTGCATGGTGTTGGGAAGAACTACTTGAATTATTGATAAGAAAGAATTAGGGAATTGATGTGCTAAGTTGAAATTAGGACTTGAATTACATGAATTCAATGTTGTTTTGATAAAATTAAGCTTGGATTGTATTTAATTTCATGATGAAGTTAAGAACCCTAACCCTAAAAAATTGGGATCTTATTTAGGGTATTGAAGTTTATGATTAAAATGAAAGATTGATGGTATTGGAAGTTTGGTTTTGATGTTAGAATGAAAAATCCTTAAGTAGTCTTCTAAGGAATATTTTGGCATGTTTGATAAATTAGGGAAAATTTTGTGAAAATTATTATAGTGATGGATTTGAAGAGATTATGAATTTAGAAGCTTAATCATGGCATTAGGACTAAAATAAAGTCTTTGAAAAGTTTAGACTCCCAATTTGCCTTATAGGAAGAATTTGGGGTTTTAAGTGTAAATTATTGGAAATAAAGAATATATGTTGGAAAAATTAATTTGAGCATGTTAGAATGTTGTTTGGGTGAAAAGTGAGCCTAGAGAAGCTAAGGGACCAATTCGGCAAGTTTCAAAGTTAAGGGGCCGAATTTGAATTTTATGAAAATTTGAGTGTATTTATGTAATTAATGATGTTGGGATGTGAAATTGATGTTAGAATGCTAAACCGATGTTGAATCGAATTAGTGACCATTTTGACAATTTGTCAAAATCAAGTGACCAAATAGGAAATGAATTATTGGATGGGGATTAAATCTGATTTTTTTTATTTAAAATAATAGAATTAAGGTAGTAATGTTGATTTGAGCACTAAATTGCAAAGTTAAGAAGTTTTAATCCTTACCTTTGCATTTTGGTGACTATTTTGGCAAGGAAAGAAAATTTTGGCATGCTAATAAATGGCCCAGGTGAGTGTACTTTTTTTTTTATTTATCATATATGTGAGATGAATGAATGCATTTTTATTTGTTTATATATATATGATATGAAGAAGACTTGCAATAAGTCAACTTTGATAACAATGAAAATGTATGTTAATCAAAGAAATATTAAATGGCATATGTGATACATGGATATGGAATAATGATTTATCTAAGATAAATCGTATTTCAGATTTTTGGTATGAAATGCCCGTTGTCGAATTATGTTTGATAGTTTTGATGAATCGGATTTTGAAGATTAAATATGGGATGTGAACTTCCCCATTATATGTAGGTTTAGCCAGTTTATTAGAAGTATTATTGTAATTAAATTGTACTGTTAGAGTTATTATTTAAGCCTTGTACCGAATCCTAGAGTTAGAAGTTAATAGTTAGTAGGACTCCTAATTAATAGCCAGTAGGACTTCTATTGTAAATCCAAGTCCTTTTCTATAAAAGGATGTAGTGTTTGTAAATCAAAGTGAGAGAAATTCTTACTCATTATTCAAATAAACAAAACATAATTCTGTTTATCTTCATGGTATCAGTCTAATTCGATCCTATCACAATTTTTTTCTTTCCCTCTTCAATGGATAATCCGACTTCATCTAGAGGCTTCACCAAACAACATATGGTACAAATGCAGCAACTGTTCGACAGATTTACTGGGAGCAGTGTAGGAAATCTGGCTTTCGCAGACAATGATGATTCACAGACCAATTTTTTTCCACTGCACTTCTTTCTACTACGAATAAATTAGAATGGATTGTGGACTCTGGTGCTTCTGACCACATGACTAGTAACAGGGAATTGACTAGTAACAGGGAATTGTTTTTTCAATTTAGAAATTCCTCCTCTCAAAATTCTATCAAATTAGCTGATGGTTCGTTATCCTCAATTAAAGGCAGTGGTTCTGTTTTTCTTACTGATGACTTAGTCCTTTGAGATGTTCTCTTTGCACCTAGTTTGAAGAGTAATTTGTTATCAGTTCGCAAGCTATGCAAAGATTCAAATTGTGTTTTCCAATTCACTGATTCTGAGTGTTTTTTACAGGCACTGGACTTAAAAAAGAGGATTGGCAATGCTCGCTTGCATAATGGTTTATAGGTTCTTCAAAGCACAAAAACTTTTAAACTTTCACCTTCTAAATCTTGTTTTAATTCCCTAGGACAATCTGATGTTATGTTATGGCATTTTAGGTTAGGCCACCCAAAAGTTTTCTATCTTGCAAAATTTTTTCCTCAATTATTTGTTAATCAAAAACCTTTTCCCTTTAAATGCCATATCTGTCAACTTGCAAAACAAACAAGAAAATCTTACTTACCCTTTACTTACAAACCCTCTAATCCTTTTTTTCTTATCCACGGTGTTGTTTGGGGTCCTTCTAAAGTGAAGAATATTACTGGCAGTAGATGGTTTGTGACCTTTATGGATGACCATAGTAGAACCACTTGGACTTACCTGTTGAAAGAAAAATCTGAAGTGGCTAGTGTTTTTGAGAGATTTTACAACATGGTCGAGACCCAATTTCATTCTAAAATTCAAATCTTTAAATCAGATACTAGAGGGGAATTCTTTACTAAGTCTTTAGGTGATTTTTTCCAGAAAAAAGGAATAGTGAAAATTAGTTCTTGTGTTGATACACCCCAACAAAATGGGATATCCAAAAGAAAAAATAGGCATATGCTGGAAGTTACCTAAGCTCTTTTGTTTACCAACAATGTTCCTAAATATCTATGGGGAGAAGCCTTGTTAACTTCTACTTTTGTTATTAATTGTATGCCTAGTCGAGTCCTAAACTTTCAAACACCTAGAGATGTTCTTTTATCCTCATTCCCTAATTTTAAACCTTTGTCATCATCTTTTCCCTTAAAAGTATTTGGATGTATTGTGTTTGTTAAAAACTTAGATCCTTCTAGGTCTAAACTTGATCCTAAATCTCTCAAGTGTGTCTTCATAGGATATTCTTCACTAAAGAAGGGCTACAAATGTTACCATCCACATACTCGTAAATTTTTTGTTTCTTTGAACAGGAACCTTATTTTTCGACCGCTGCCATTCAGGGGGAGAATTTTGATGACTTTCAGCCTTCTCACAAACATGTTCCTCTTTCTTCTTTCCCTTTAATACCTCTTTCCGATTCATTTCCTCTTGAGCCTCAGACTTCTTTGACACCCTCCAATAATTTACCTATCTCTTCCCCTATTACTTTATCTACGCCACACTCTTCTTGTCAACCTATGTCTACAGGAACTCAAACTTCAACCAAATCCTCTTCTCGGCCTCCTAAACAACTGCAGGTTTATACCAGAAAAAGGAGAATCATTACATAAACCATTCTGCAATCCAGTACTTGTCAAGAATTAGACTTTAGTTCAGCTGCTTGTGAAAACAATGGAGGTAATGATTCTACTAGTATTCCTCCTCATCTTCTCAAGTTTGATTATTTACCCATTGCTAAAAGAAAAGGGGTAAGACAATGTACTCAATATCCTATTCAGAGATATGCTGCTTATGGAAATTTGATGCCTTCTTTTAGAGCTTTTACACCATCCTTAAATGTTGTACAAATTCCTAAAACAAGTGAGGAAGCTCTACAGATTCTAGAATGGAAGAAAGTCGTTGAAGAAGAAGTTGAGGCACTTGAGAAAAATGGTACTTGGACTATCACAGATCTTCCCTGAGGTAAGAAACATGTTAGATGTAAATGGGTGTTCGTAATTAAGTATAATTCAGATGGCAGTGTACAGAGATATAAAGCCAGGTTGGTTGCTAAGGATTTTACGCAAACTTATGGCATTGATTATAAGGAAACTTTTGCTCCTGTTGCCAAACTAAATTCTGCTAGAGTTTTATTGAGCCTTGCTATAAATTGTGATTGGAAATTATACCAACTTGATATTAAAAATGCTTTCCTTAATGGTAACCTTGAGGAAGAGGTCTATATGCAGATTCCACCAAGGCTAGAAGGTGCAGGACAAAAACGGCAAGTTTGTAAGCTTGACAAGGCACTTTATGGCCTAAAACAGTCTCCTAGAGCATGGTTTGACAGATTTACGAGGGTTATTCTGGAGAATGGATACAAACAGTCTCTTCCAGATCATACCTTGTTCTCTAAGGTAACTTAATCGAATAAAAGGGTTTTTTGATTGTTTATGTGGACGATATAATCCTAACAGGTGATGATGAAGAAGAGCTTAATCGATTAAAGGCTCTGTTGAGTAGAGAATTTGAGACTAAAGACCTAGGGAAACTCAGATACTTTCTAGGCATCGAGGTAGCAAGGTCAAACAAGGGTTTGGTCATCAATCAAATGAAGTATGTTCTGGATTTACTTACTAAAACATGGTTACTTGGATGCAAACCAACAGATACACCCATGGAGGCAAGTTTGAAATTCAGCAAAGATGATCATAGCCCTAAGGCAGATAAGGGTCTATATCAGAGATTGGTTGGTAAACTTATTTATCTATCACTAACAAGACATGATATAGCTTTTCCAGTAAACATTGTGAGTCAACACATGACAGACCCAAGAGAAGAACATATGGAAGCAGCAAAGAAGATTTTGTGATATTTGAAGGGAACACCAGGACATGGATTATTGTTCAAGAAGAGCACTGATAGAACTGTTAAAGTCTTTACAGATGCAAGATGGGCCAGTGAACTGAAAGACAGAAGATCAACTAGCAGTTACTGTTCTTTCGTCTGGGTAATTTGGTAACTTGGAAAAGCAAGAAACAAATTGTGATCTTCAGAAGCAATACAGAAGCTGAATACAGAGCACTGGCCTTGGAAATGTGTGAAGGTATCTGGTTAGTAAAATTACTTAAAGATCTGGGAATGTCTCAGGGAGAAAATTTCCAAGCTTTTTGAGATAACCAGTCAACCATTCAAATTGCCAATAATCCTATTCAACATGACAGAACAAAACATGTTGAATAGACAGACACTTCATAGCAGAGAAATTGACAAGTGGAGTTGCTTCATTGGAGTATGAACCAGCAGAAGAACAAATAGCAGATATTTTCACAAAAGCTTTACCAAAAGCTTTTTTCGAATTTTTATCCAATCTAGGATTATACAATGTATACTCTCCAGATTGAGGGGGAGTGTAGGTTTAGTCGATTTAATAAAAGTATTGTTGTAATTAAATTGTACTGTTAGAGTTATTATTTAAGCCTTGTACCGAAACCTAGAGTTGGAAATTAATAGTTAGTAGAACTCCTAATTAATAGCCAGTAGAACTTCTATTGTAAATCAAAGTCATTTTCTAAAAAAGGATGTAGTGTATGTAAATCAAAGTGAGAGAAATTCTTACTCATTATTCAAATAAACAAAACAGAATTCTGTTTATCTTCATTATATGAACAATGATGAGTGATCTCTAAGGAAATAAATTGCCCAAGTACTAGTGTGAAATCTTTGGTATAATTGGATATCCATAGAGTCACTTAGCAGATGCGTCCTAATGTAGGCACTTCAGTGCTGAGATAATGTAGGCACTTCGGAGCTAAGATAATGTAGGCACTTTCGTGCTGAGAAAAACACTAAGGTGTTGTGCGAGGAGCAAAGGGCGTCCTCGAGTACATACTCACCATCAGATGTTACGGCGTTGTAGACACTACGGTGTCAAAATCGTATACCATAGATTCACATGAAAATCCTTGGTATATTTGGATATTCATAGAGTCCTAGCAGCTGCGTGAAAGCACTACAGTGTAGGAAAGGCTCTACGGAGTCAGGAAAGGCTCTTCGGAGTCAATTCAAACACTACGGTGTTACATAGAACAAAAGTGCAATTATGTGAGGAGCAAAGAGCATCCTCGAGTACGTACTCATTTTAGTAGCTTCGACGATGTAGACATTACGATGTCACAGACACTACGGTGTTGTGAAGACTCGCATATCATAGCTTCACATGATTTTGTACTTTGGGCTATTATAAAGGAAATGACATGCAAATGATTGCATGAAGAAAGTATGACTATGATAAAAGAAATGATATGCAAATGATTACATGATCAAAGTATGGCTATGTTAAAGAATATGATAGGCAAATGATTACTTTATAGAAGCACGAGTACTTGATGATCATGAACCATTGATATCATTATTCTATGACAAAATTGATAGATGATATGAATCATATTGAAAGCATGTTTATGTTGAAGATTTTTTTTTTGCATGTGATCACTTGATGAACATAGAACAATAATGACATGACTCTTAAGATAATCATGATACATGACATTTTACATTACAGATGGCTTGATTTTATACTTTGGCTATAATACTTAAAATGCAATTATGCAAGTAGTTAAGCTAAAAAGCTTAATGTACACAAGACTTGTAAGACAGATCAAATCTTGTGATTTGAATATTATATTGGTCAAATGACCTATATAAGTAAGGTAGTTATACATATGATAAAATGATATCAATTGCAATTGAAAATCATTTTCCATCTTACAGAGATGTGTTATTATAATTATTGTTTATATTATTATGATTATGTTTCACTAAGTTATACTTAACGTGTGTTTTGTATGACACATAGGTACTTCGGATTAGATAGTAAAAGAGGAGCTGCACATTGTTGGATCAAGTTAGCTTGTACTAACAGTGAGTATCACCACATCCTAGTCTAGTGGGGTATGTATAGATATTAAATAAGTAGCTATTTTGTTTGATCTAGCATCATGACTTAGTTTGAAGAATTAAAAATTTTAGAAAGATGCTTTAAACGGTTTTATACTTAGTTGGTCATTTATCACACAGTGATTTTAAAAACAAGAAACGATCTATGCAACATACATAGTTTTCACCCTGAATTATATTCTCATTTTAATAACTGCTTAAAGTATTTTGCAAACCAATTCAGGGTCAAAACTAGCTGTGGTTGCTAGACATAGTTTTGTTTGAAAACTGAGAAATGGCCAACCACTGAACTACTTTGTTGAAAAAAATTTACAAGTCAAGAAATAAGTTAAAAACTTTAGTAACATCTTTAATGTATATTAAATCATTAAATATACGTTGAGGGTGTTACATTATTCAACTTCATAGCTACATTTATATAGCATGATATATGCCAATGCATCAACTTTCACATTGCAGTAGTAATTATTTGCTATATGCCAATGTCATAAGATTTTCATGCTTGTCCCTTTATCATAATATGCCTTATATGCATAAATGCATCATGATCACTAGATAAGTATACCATCATACTAATCATTTATCAACATAATATAAACCGAATATAAATTTCTTACCGATATATTTGCCATAATTTTAAGAGTGTATAAACTCTTTAACCTGTTTATCAAATATTTACCGATTTCATAACCCGTTTTCATAGCCCGATTTTATAAGCCAAATTTATAGCCCAAATATAGACCTATGAAGACCCTGGATACATGAGTCAAATATGCACCGAAGTGCTAATTCCCGCACATTTATAGGTCATGCTAACCATACACTAAGTGACCTTTAGGTACACTATAGTGCTATCCCGAATTCCCGATTATGCAGCGTGCTGCTGAACTCTATGACATGGCAACTATATCCTATCCCTCAATTGACTTATTTGGGCATAATTTCTGTATTTATTCCATCCATGGCAATGTATATCAATATAATTGAACATTGGGCAGTTCATACCCAAAATAACATTCATAGCATACCATCATCAATAACTAATGATCAATGCATTTGTTTTCAACCTTTTACATATTTAAAATATGTCAAATATATGATCAATGACATAAATATCATGCCAATATATAAACCAGGTAGACTCGTCGCAAGTCTTACCAATGATGTATAAAACATTCATGTAACATGTTATGTATGCATTGCACTCACCTGGGCCATTTATTAGCATGCCTCACTAAATTCTACTCGATCATTTCCCTTATAGAACTTCGAACCATCTTTGATTCGGCCTTGACTTCATTAATCACATGAATAAGATAAAATATTTGTTAGATTGAAATCTAACAATACCTTAAACACGTTGTCTAACATAATCATTCGAATATAAAATTTCCAAATATTTTTCCTTTCTTCCTTGTACTGTTCAAAAACTCATTATGGTCCTTAGTGACCAATTTGAACTTCCAATAATTCTTCCGAGCTTGCTAACTCACATTTAAATATAAAATGTTTCATATTCCATTTTCTGACAGCTTGCGCTACTTTCAAGGATTTGCTTATACCGGGCAGAATACATATCAGATTTTAATTTCGTTTATACTAGAAAAACTAGATTCGACGAAGGTTTTAACGGTATAAGCCATATAAATTAATAAAATCTACAAAAATTATAAAAAAAATTCAAACTCCTGCCACATTACTGTCCTTACAGAATCTGCTCTATAAATTTTCTAACCTTCATTCGATTGAAAATTCATATCTTTTAACTCGGAACTCGAAATCAGTTTCCGTTTGTTGAAAACGAAACTAGAAAAACACATATTTACAACGGTATAAAATTCATCATTTAACCATTTGTTTAGAATTTATGGTGAATTTTCGAAGTCGCTGCCAAAATTCAATCTTCTTCATAGCTTTCCATAATAAACTTCTAATTTCTACTAACTTCTCCTTATTTTTCTACCCATCATTTTAGTCCCATCACTTGCTTCAAACCACCAATTCATTATCTTCTTCATCAGATAATTATTCAAAATAATTCCCTCTAATTTTCTTTCTTTGCCCAAAATAGTCACTAAAATGCAAAGGTAAGGATTCAAACTTCTTAACTTTGCAATTCAGTCCTCAAATCAACACTACTACCTTAATTATACTATTTTAACTAAAAATCAGATTTAATCCCCATCCAAGAATTCATTTCCTCTTTGGTCACTTGATTTTGACAAATTGTCAAAATGGTCCCTAATTCGATTCAACATCGGTTTGGCATTCTAACATCAATTTCACATTTCCAACATCATTAATTACATAAATACACTCCAAATTCATAAAATTCAGATTTGGTCCCTTAAATTTGAAGCTTGCCGAATTGGTCCCTATATATTTAACTTAGGGTTTTGCTTCCAAACAACAAATCAAGCTTACTAGATAATTAATCCAACATCACAAACCCTAAGTTAGACTTAAATCCATAAACCCTAATCTTCTCCATAGAAACCAAAAATGTAGGATTTAAATCCTAACTCAAAAACATGATTTTAACATCATATAAGCTTGATTCCAACTTAAATTCAACCATGGAATCATAAAATCTCAAAAGCCCCAATTTTGTTCATAAACCCTAATTTCTTTTCATGAAAAATTCTCTTCAATCAAGCATGTATTTCATGAATTAAATACATCAAAAGATAGAGTTTGAATAGTAAAACAACTTTGCAGTTCGAAAGATTACCTGAAAATAGAGTTTCGGGGCTTGAATCGAGCTTGGAAATTTTATCCCCTTTTCCCTCATATTTTCAAAAAATGGAAGATGAAGAAATCATCATCTTTTTAGCCTTTTAATTTTCAATCCCTCCAATTATGCCACTTGTATTTTATAAATGAATTTTAAATTCATTCAAATAGGGAAATTATAAAAAGCCCTTTTATCCAACGGTTGAGATTATCTTAAATTTTCTTCTTCCAAAAATAACCCTTGTAACTTCAAATATTTCAAAATTGCCATCTCTACCAAAATACCAATTTGCCCTCCAACTAGTCTTTATTTACTAGTTTGTTTCAAAATTGCCATTCCATTAAAATCTAACTAAATTAGTTCCTCCTCAACCGGTCACCATTCCATAAATATCATTTTATGATTTTCCATGGATTATGGAACAACCTCTAAATTTTCAATTCAATCCGATTTCCCGATATTCACAAATTACTTCTACTACAATTTTACCTTTACCGAGCTATTGGATCTATTAGAAAATTCTATATTTCCATAATATTCCTTGTATCATTATCCTTCATCCAATGACCTAAATTTAAATCTCGAGTTAGTAGTTTACTAACTTTGCCCTTATGATTTTCCAAAATTATGATCTTGCCATTTTTCATCAAACGGCTCATATTTAGCATGGAAAATCAACTTAAATCCAAGGGTTCATGTCTTCCAACACAAAGAAAATATCTTAGACATGTAAAATGACATAATGAACTATGGCTTATCATCCTTCAAAATATCCTAGATATTTGATTTGATCTGATTATCCGAATATTCTTCCAAACTTTATGGCTTTATAGCCAATTATAATGCCCCGGTTTTGGGCCTAGCAGTTTTGAGGTTTGTTAGACGGTCTGGTGGACCGGGTTAGAGATTCGAGTCGGATTCGGGACTGTGTATTTTTTTCGGTAAGATAAAATATGGGAAAATAGTTAAAATCATGTTTTAATATATGATTAATATTGGTGGAATCAATTTTGGAAAATGAGATTTGGAGGTATGACATTTTGGCTAGAGACCAAAATGCAATGTTTGAAAACTATTTTTAAAGTTACTAAAATGAAAAGGGGTCAAATTCTTAGAATCCTTAAGGAGGTAATTTACCAAGTTTTTACTAGTAATTTCTCCCTTCAATTAAATCATTTTAACATGTGTTTTAAAAGTTAATTGAAAAAGGATTTTAGATATTAAAGCTAGTTATTTGGTTTTAATGAAAATTGACGTAACTTTTCTCTCAACTTTTCTCTCCACTTCTTTTCTGCAAAACACCCATGTTTTCATCAAAAACAAGAGGTGAGGGATCATTTTTACTTAGATTCTTGATCTACAATTGATTATTTGACTTTGATTTACGAAACCTCGTTGAAATCTTGTGTTTTCCTAGCTTTAAACAAGCCAATTGAGGGAGAAATCACACAATAGGGGTAAGGTCCGTGATCTCCTCTATTGAATGGTTCTTTATTGATATTCCCAAGTATTTGATCCTTGATTTATGGTTTATAATTTGATTTTGTGTTTTAATATTGAATTAATTGATTTAATTGGTTAAAATTGATGAAATAGCAAAAGATCCGAATTGGATCTATTTTCCAGTGATTTAGATTGATTTTAAACATATTATGGATGTATAATAATTTTGATAAGTCGTTTTTAACAATGGAATCCCGGAACTCTTGAATCTCTAATTGTTTAGGTTGTTAGAATTGTGTTTTTGTGGAGTTGTGGTGGCTGTTTGGTTTTTGGTGGTGTTAGGTTGTTTTAATTCCGTTTTAGATGTTATTTGATGATAAAAGTGATGTTAGATTGATAGGTTTTGATTGGGTTGTGTTTGGAAAGGATTAGATGGTGTTTTCGGTTGTTGTGATTGGGTAATTGTGAGGTAAATGTGTGAATCCGTGAGGATATGTTGTTGCAGTGTTTTAAATGCATGGAGATGCATTAATCCTCTATTGTAATGTGGTTAAAATAGGGGAGATGGATCTGGGAGTGATCGGGGAAGCTTTGGAGGCTTCAGACGCTTGTTTTCGCGTCACCAAGTTGAGGTTTCGCATATCGGTGAGTGAAAACGTGGTTTAAAGCATTTTGATGTTTTGGAACATAGTTTTGGGAGTTAAGGTAGATCTTGAAATGCTTACCTAGACTCGAAAGTAAATAAAGTGGTTTTACTCTCTCAGTCGTGCTAGTTTGAAATGGTTTTATGCAATTGTTTTAATTTACATGTTACCTACTGTTTAAGCATGTTTTAAAGTACTTGAGATACTGGTTTTAAGCATGTTTTGCTGAAGGATGCACATGGTAAGTGATCCTTGTAAGTATGGTTTATAGTTATGGTTTAAAGCATGGTTGTTGCTTTGGAAATGGCATGGTTTAATGCTTGTTGTTAAAAACAGTAAGGTAAATGCTAAATTATATTGGCAAGTGATATGGTTTTAAAATTGTTATTGGAGATAGTTGGCCGGCCATAGGATTTAGTGCACTGTAAAATAAGTCACCTTGGATGTTGAGGGGTTTATATTGTGTACCGAATACTCTATCCAAGTACCCTAACGGTAGAAGGGTTTAACGGTACTGAATACTCCCGTTAGTGGGGTTAAGCATCTAACCGATGAGAGGGATGGGTTTTCCCTGTGGGTTGAAAGTGTACCCAGTTGTTATTATACCCGGTTGTTATTGTACCATGATTGTAATTGTATCGCTATTTCGTTTGAGATGGCTTGAAGTGTTGGGTTAACACTTGTTGAATCCGTGTATCAGATGAAATATTTTGTTAATAGGCTTGATATTGATCACTTGTAAGCCAATATAATTGTTAATGTATCATTGAAATGTATTATGTTGTATAATGTGATTTATACATGTTTCTCCTTAAGCTTTTGCATTTGGTAGTAATGCATTGGAAGGCTTAAGTGGAGGGTTAGCAATGACATTTGCTGTTGATTATTGATACATGTAGCATATGGTTTATTATGCGGGTTTTAATGATATAAAGTGCATGTTTTCAAAAGGGGCATGATGATGATGATGCTTTTAAAGGATGATGTTAAATAAATAGTTTTAAATACATTGATTGTGGTTGTTTTGAGCATTCCTCACTAAGCCTTTGGTGCTTACGCTCTTGTTGTCCATCAATGCAGATAATTGAGGTCTTGGAAGGCAGCAAGAGGCAAGGGGATCTTGGCAAGACTTGTTTCCAAAGTATGTCTTGGTTTAGACTATAATGAATAAGGGCAATGGGGTACCTATTGTGTTTTGGGAGATGTTTTGTGGAACTCCCTGTTTGAGCATATTTCTTTAGTTTCTCTTGGGTTGTAAAGGCCTTTAAAGTTTGTTTTGATGCTGGTTTATGTTTTTGACATGTTGCTTGAATAGACATTAGGAAACATGCCTATAGAATCCCTTTTGATGCTTGATAATTGTTGTGCTGTAGGAATGAAGTTGCTAGTTGGCTTGTGATACGTATGGCATGTTAGAATGGTTTGAGAATGTTTTTGAGATGAAAAACTAGGAAATTATGGCATTACAGGTCCAGGCGTATCGATACGCGGGGGACCGTATCGGTACGGCTAGGCATTTTTTAGCCTGAGGGATCAATACGCGTAAGGGAGTACCGATACGCCTAGGTGATTTTTGGCCTAGCGTACCGATACGGGTAATGGTATATTGGTACACGTTCTAGCCTCTGGAATTTCATTTTTTTAATCCAAACTCGTGTACCGATACCCATGTAAGCGTACCGGTACATATATTAAAAGGATTCAAAAGTTAGGCAATTTCGTTATGGCGTATCGATATCTGTCATGGTGTATCGGTACGGGCATTTACGTGTATCAGTACGGTGACACCCGTACCGATACCTAAGGTCGTTTTCTCTAATGTTGGCTTGGCAGTTTTGCTTTCTTTGCATTCTAGTCCTTGAATCTTGTCCACGCGATTGTATGAGCTTGAGATGAAATTTGAAATGAATGATCAAAACCTGACTAATTAAAGTTTGGTATATTAAAAGTGGCTTAAATCCTGCAAATTTCCTGTATTTGCAATTAGGTCCCTAAATTGCAAATATGAACAATTGCATGTCAAAATGATGTCTGCATGTACACGTAGGATTAATAATTGGCATCTAGACAAGATAAGAAGAAAAAAAGGACCGAGTTTTGATGTAACTCTCTAGTTTACTTCAGCAAACCTAATGTAGCATCCTTGGTTTGGTCTGGCGGCTAGACTGGGTTAAGAGGGTTACATTTGGTGGTATCATAGCTCGGTTTGGTTCGTTTAGGAGGTTATTGTGTTGTTGTGAGTTATACTTGTTGCTTGATTTGCACGGTGATTGTTATTGGTATGCTGATTGTTATGCACGGTGGTTGATATATGTATGCTGAATGTTTTATGCCATGTTGGGGAAGCTTGGGGGTACCCATTGCCTTATTATTATAGTCTGAAATGTATGGTTTTGAAATAAAAGTCTTGGATCCTTGCTTGAAGTTGGTCTGATTCAATTTTGTTTTGAAATGATTATCATGCCTTAGAAAATGTGTTATGCTACAATCGAGAGGAGAAATGACATTTAGCGAGATGATGTTGCCTTTGGGCAGTGAGTTGAGAAAAGTGTTGTGTTTCCTAAGGGTTTTCACCTCGAAGTATGTACCACCTGTGTCAGTTGAGCCAGAGTTGGGTGATTTGATGCCTTGTTATAGGCGATGTTTTGAGCTTGTAAGCTATTGTTGTTGGAGTGCGTGTGTTTGCACCAGTTGTTGGGCAAACGAGGTTGCCGTTGGAATATCTACGTAGTTTGGGAGGAGTTGAGTACCGTAGGGTGTTACCCGAGGCATCCGAGACATGGATGGCCAGTATTGTTCAGGTTTTGGATCAAATGGGGTGTATTGGTGCCCGTAAGTTGGGATGTGTTGAATCCCTGTTGCAAGGTGATGTTTTTAGTTGGTGGATAACTGTATCCGCGGGTGTTGAACCCATGGTGTGGATTGGGAGTTTTTTTCATACTATTTTTAAGAATAAGTATTTGGGGTTTAGATACTTGGATGAAAAGAGACGAGAGTTCATGGTTGGGGTCAGGGTTGCGTGTATGTTGTCGAGTTAGGATACTGATTGTTCGGTTGAGCCAGTATGCTCTTAAATTGGTTTTGGTAGGGATGTGTCATTGTGACCGAATTCGATGTGAGTTGGTACAAGATGTTAGGGTGTACATGTTGGCTTTCGATTACACCATTTTGACGTGTTGGTACACAGGCGAAATGCATTGAGTAGAACCTAAGTTTATCGGTTTTGTGTGGGAGGTTCTAGGTTTGGAAAAGGAGTTGCGAAATCTAGTTTTGGCTGTGTTCAGTTAAAAGGAATTGTGATAAAAGAAATCACCCTGAGTTGAGGTGAGGTAATGATGGTGCTAGGTGAGGACCGCGGGGTTAGAGTATCTAGACTGAAACAGTAATTAGTATACGTTGAGCATGTGGATTGTGTGATCTCATGAGGTGAGATTATCTGCATTTGTTATGTGGAGTGTAAAATCATGTGCTTGTCGTTGATAACGTTTGTGGGAGTTTTGGTTTGAACGATCGTCTCGTAAGTGTTGGTTGCGGGAATACAGGTGGCTAGTTCTTCCAGTGAAATGGTTGTTGCGAGAAGGATGTTTTGAAATGATCATCGATGCTTTAAGATCTTGAGGTTACGGTTGTTTTGTTGGAGTTGCCTCTCTATAGTTTTTGATGTAATCCTAGGTTTTGATAAGTGGCTGGATCAAAGAGCAGTGGTTGATTTTGAATCCTAGGGAGTTGCCTTAAAACTTGTTGATAGTTACAAGGTGGTAATCACGGGCGAGAATGTTAAATTCTTGTCTAATGCTATTTTGGCAATGGAAGCGAGTTGTTTGATGGATTTTGGTTGCAAGGCATCCCTAGCCTATGTTATGAATCCAAGGTCATAGGAAGTGCGAGCTCAGGATAGTCGTGCGGTATGTGAGTTTCTGGGTGTTTTTGAGGGAATGGTCGGGTTTGCCATTGGATTGAGAGGTTGAGTTTGGCATTGAGTTGTATGAAAACATAGCTCCGGTGTCTATTGCTCTTTTCTCATGGCTTGAGGGAGTTGAGAGGGTAATGACGCAACTTCAGGAGTTGCGTGATAAAGGGTTCACCAGGCTTAGTGTTCCGTCGGGGGGTTGTACTGGTGTCATTGTGAAAAAGGAGGATAGCATGATGCAAATGTGCTTGGTTTCTAGGTAGCTGAACAAGTTGATGTTTTGTTGATCAGTTCAGGGGTGCTTCAGTGGTTGTAAGTATGAGCTGAGGTCCGGGTGGTATCTGTGTAGGTAAAGGATGTGGTTGTGTTTAGATTTGCCTTTGGTAAAGGGGACGGTGATGTGAGTTCTTATTGATGCATTTTGGGGCAATTGGTTGTTGTGTTTATTGATGGTTTTTCTTTATGTGTGCAGAAGCACCAGGAAGGGCTTTGATCGATAAGTATAGTTGGTTTAGTAGATTTTTGGGGAGAAGTGAATGTTGCTAAAAATTCTGATTCTGAGGATGTTATTAGTAAGTGAGAATAGATAAACATGCACAGTGCAAAAACACTTTTATGTATATGTAAATATGTCAGTACATGCATACATTTGGGCATAACATTAGAGGTTTTGCATACATACACATAGACATCTATGAGGGCATATAAGTGATCATGCATACATATGTTCATACTTACAGATGACTAATCAGAAATCAATGGTGTGATGGTATAAGTAAGGTAGCGTATGGAGGTGGTTTTGGTGTTATGGTTTTTAGGAGTTTGGTTGGTGCTAGTTTTTGAGCGACCAAAGTTAGAGTTGGTAGGTTGTGGGTTTGCTAGATCCAGTTCTTAGAAACAAGGTTAGTTAAGGTTGTAGTGTTGCAAATGAAGTTGTGGCTTATGCATCTAGATAGTTAAAGGTGCACGAGTGCTTTTGTCCTACGCATGATGTGAAGCTTGCCACGTTGGTGGATGTTTAAATGTTTTAGAGACATCAATTCTATGATGAGTATGTTGTGTACACGGATCATGCGTGGTTAAAAAAATGAAAAGATTGATGTTTGAGTTTTTTTTATAACCTGGATGGTTGGAGTTGTTTAGGAGTTATAGTTTGGTGATTGAATATCATCCGAGCTAAGCTTATAGGCTATGCTTGGGTTGTGAGAGTTGCGGCGAAGTTGAGGATATTGTTTACGCGGTTAGTTATAGTTTGGTGATTGAATATCGTCCGAGCTAAGCTTATAGGCTATGCTTGGGTTGTGAGAGTTGCGGCAAAGTTGAGGATATTGTTTTAGGAGTTATAGTTGAGGATATGCGTGATGGAGACTTGATGTCAAGTTACAAGTGAATTCATTTAGGCCACAGTTGATTAGAGGAAGGTAACGGTATGATTATGCATCAGTATCGCATGTTCAGGTTTTTGGGAGGAGGAAATTTGGTGGATTTTCACATTAAAGGTTATAGGGTGTTGTGTTTTAAGGATCAAAATGTGGTGTCCCTTGATGTTGAGTTGAGGTGTATGGTTTGATGAAGGCGCATGCCAGTTCTTGCAAAATGCATTCCGGTAATGCCAAGATATATGTGTAATCACTCATTTTTATCTGGTCTGTAAATACATATTGGTATAATTATTAGTATACTAGTGTTGCATGTATACATTGTATTATACTATGCTATATGTTTATTATGTGCATAAGTGTTACTAATATATATAAAATGTGTGGTGTGTATAATATAAACTATGGATGTATACGTATTAAATACGGTGTATGTGTGTCGCGTATGCATCTATATCTAGTACGAGCGTATTTGTTTTTACGGTTAATTATGTGTATGATTATATGTATGTATACTTGTATGTTATAATTAATGTTTGCATAGGTATATACGTATGTATTGTTGTATGTGTATTGCTGTTATAATTATAACTAATGTTATTATTATTGGGCTAATATAAGATGAAAATCGAAAAAATATATATTAAACCAAATAAATAAATTGCAGTCTAAGTCCAATTACAAATATAATATTATTACAAGGCCCGGTTGGCCCAAACCCAAACCCTATTTAATTACATTTATTTTGTGTGCAGATGACTATGGGCCATTGGATCAAGATTTGATCCAACGGCCACGATCCAGCCAAGACAAAATATCTTCCAGCAGCGTGCACATCACGTCTAGACCGTTCGAGTGCCACGCGCGCGTACAGTCCACGCGCAGACTCTTTGATATCCCACGCGTGCGTGAGCCCCACGCGCTCTGACCCCTCGAATGCTGAGCTCCACGTCGCACGATCTGGAGCCGTTTCACCAATCGAGGCTTCATCTGGGCCGTTCGTCCCTCAAGCCAGCCCGACCGTTAGCTCAGATCTGATCTAACGGCCGAGAACACCTCTGGCCGAAGGCAGAACCCCCACACCGCCACCATGCTGCACCATGCCGATCTTCAACCACCGCGCTCAGACATGTCAAAGAAAGCAAGAAAAGAAATATGTCAGTAATCAGTCCAGATCTGAAAAGGAAGCAAATATTATATTACTTGTACCAAACCAAAGACAGACATATATGTACGAAACAAATATTTTGTAACAACAAGTGGTAATCGAAAGAGGCAAGAGTTGTAATCGAAACAAGAAAGTTGTAATCGAAAGAAAAAATACAAAAAAGTCAGTCCAGTGGTAAATACTCGTCTCCTTTCTTATTTTTTTTGTTGCATGCATACACAAAAAGATAGGCAGTAAAATAAAAAAAAGGGTAGGAAGTCGTACCATCGTCGTCGGTGGGTCTCCCCTCACCAGTGATAAGCCTTTTCAGCTTTCCTAAGCCGAACGTGGTGAACTGAAAGGAGTGGGAGACCCCTTTGTGGCTTTGTTTTGGGTTGAAAACAAAAAAAGATGGGGTTTTTTTCGTATTTCCTAGATCTAGGACAAATGAAAGCTTTTTCTCTGAATCCAACCTCGGATTCGTGTCGAGGGTAAAGGAAGGGTCATTTGGGGGTCGTAAGCGCCGGCTAGCGGCGGCCGATGTCGGAAAATACGGCGGCCGGCCGCCGGATTCTGGGTTTATAGGATGAGTTTGAGAGAAAATGAAGAACGAGGCTGGTTATAAAATTGAAAAAATGAAAGAAATGGGGGAATTTTTGGTTCCGGCCTAAAAAAAGGGGTTTTATAGTTGTTATTATTTCCTGAAATGGGTAAATTACGTACTAAATCCCCCCGCGCTTTCAATATTTTCACTTCTGTCTCGCCGCATGGTATATTTACAACTCTGGTCCCCCTTGTATTTCAAAATCTTGCAATCCAGTCCCTAAATTACACCGAATCAGTTTTTAAATGGTAAAATTACCCCTTTAACCATCCCGCGTTTTTTAATTTTTCATTTCGGGTCTGCCCCTTGGTCTAATTACAGTTTCAGTCTTTTCAAGTTCGGTCCTGTTTGCATTTTCGTCCTTAAATTGCATATTATTATACTTTAATTTCTGCCACTAATGTTTATTTCTTTTCATTTCGGTCCTGTTTCCATGTAAATGTTCATGATCGTATTATAATCGTGTATGTTGATGTATTCTTTTGCCTTATTATATATCCCTCGTATATGCCTTGAGTTTTTATGTTTACATTTATATGCGTGTTAAGTTTATAATGATCATGTATCTTTTTGTTCGGTTATTCGTATTAAGCATGTTATGTTCTAGTTGACTCATACACGGTATGTTTTGTATTTTTGTATGTGTGTATGTTCTCTTGGCTTTTTAGGTAGCATGTTAGTATATTTTCTTTTTATATATAATATATTGTTCTATAAATGTTGAAATGTGTTTTATTTATAACATGTATGTCTCCTCGAAGTATATGCTTTTGTCCATACATATATTTATTCGTGCCTTGTTATTGTGACATGTTAAATTTGTTTTTATCTACTATTAAGCTTGTTATGTATATGTGTGTTTTAATTACGTATTTTATTTATGTTAGATTAGTATTCTGTTATGTGAATATTTACTGTCTTTAAATTATCTGCCATGTTTTATATTTTTGGCACTACGATTGCATATCGAGATATAAATTGTTAATGCGGTGCCTTTTTATCCGAGCGTAAACGGGGCCAGTATCAGGCGTAGTGATAGTGGTTGGGCGTTTACTCTCGGATAACGGGACCCTTAAAATTTATTCGCAATTATGACCGAATTTTAAAATAATCGTCACTTTAGCCCGGAAAATCCAATATTAATAAAGCGGTAATTATTAAAGTACCAATTTTGAGCGGTGTGGGGGTGCTAATCCTTCCCCATCCGTAACCGACTCCCGAACCCAATATCTTTGAATCTCTGGTTTTATGGTGTCCGGCCTACCTAAGTGGCCGGTGGCGACTCCATTTTTTTAAAATGCGGTTTTTTTAAAACCCCACGGAATAAATATTTTATATAAAAAAATCACAAACACCTTTCAAACATCCTTCAAAATCATCCTCGTTTTTTAGCGATACGAAAAGGGACATCGCTATAGATGGCGACTCCGCTAGGGCAATTTTTTGTTTTTCAAAAACAAATGAGAGTCAAGCTTTTAAAATAATTACCGCTTTATTAATATTAGAAATTTCGGGTTAAAGTGACTATTAAATTAACATTCGGTTATAATTGCGCGTTTATTTTAACGCATTTAAAATTTGGCATATAAACCCGTTTTTTTTAAGTGGGGGGAAAACGCTAATGCTTTCGTGGAGATATCGTTCTCCCGTGTAGGCCTAGCAAGTACCTTCGGGGCTCGAGTACCTTATGCTTTCGTAAGGATATCGTTCCTTCGTGCAGGCATAAGCGAATGGGTCCCCCTGAATTGAACCCGGTTGAAAGGAGCCTATAATGGGTGATGATCGGGGGCCTTTCTACTCTTAGTAGAGGACAGCAAGGACAATTCGGGTACCTCTTAGCACCAACACTGCATGTAGAGAACATAGAGAAACCCACCCCTTTAGAGCCATGCGGATAACCTTAGGTGTTTTAGACGGGATAAATAGGTTTCCTTGTTTTTGTTTGTTTACCTTATTTAATTTGTCCTTTTATTTATGTATTTATTAATTCTATCCGGTACTGACTTGTTTCCTTTTTTGGCTATTTTTTCTTTTTTCATACATTATTACATTCGCATTACATAAAGGTACTGGATCAAGTGGTTTACCCGATCAGAAAGTCTTTCACCATGGAAAAAAGGTGTCTTAGAAAAGAGGAACTCAACTTGTCTGTTAGACATTGGTCAGAAGTCAGGCAGAAGGCCCAAGGGGACAGTTTACCAAGTGAACGCGTGATAGCCGGGTATACCTATGTGAGTCTTCAACAGAACAACTTAGGGGATCTTCAAAGTATCTGGGAAGAATGGGACCAGAGATTACAAGATAGATTCCGTGATAGTTATGGTGACATTGCACAGTTGATGTACATCCGGGTCAACCAGCCCCTACTCCGAGCCATTTTTCAGTTCTGGAATCCTGCCTTTTGCTGCTTCACCTTCAACGGACAGGACATGATGCCCACAGTAGAAGAATACACCGCTCTTCTTAATCATAAAAATGTTCAGGAAGATTGGATTTACGCAAAACCTCTGAGGAATCAGAATTACACTTCCAAGCTCAAAACCTTTACCGGAATAAGCGACGATTGGGCCAGTGGCTTGATCCGACTTCAAGGAGATAGTACAGTATTTGAATCGGAAAACATTCGAGACATCATACCTGCACATCCGGATGAGGAGAAAAAGTTAGACATACTTGCCTTGGGAATATATGGATTGGTGATCTTCCCAAGAATTCTGGGAAACATTGATGTGGCCATTCTAGATTTGTTTGAGCGGATAAAACGACGAGCAAACCCAGTACCAGCTATTTTGGCCGAGACCTTTATTTCTCTAAATGCTAATCGGAAGCACGAAGAAGGGCGTTTTCGAGGATGCGCACAACTGTTACAGGTATGGATTCAGAGCCACATGTGGAAGACACCGACGAGGGTTCTGCCGGGAATATCCTTCCGAGATTTTTCGCCTTTACAGGAATACTTAACAAAAGAGTGGCGAGAGGACTTGAAAACAAGAAAATGGGCCGATTTCTTCAGGAATATCCAAGGCGAGGACATAGTATGGAGGGTCCCATGGCTCGGTAGAGTTAATTGCTTTTTATATAGTTGTGGTGATTTCAATTGGCTGATGATGTTAGGACTACATGGAGGAATTGCTTGTGCCCCACTTCTGGTGTCCCGACAATTCGGATCGCGACAGTTCGTTCCCAACACCGCCGGGTTAAGCCGAACTGAATTTCTTTTTAAAGGGGAGTTCAAAGAGAAAGTTTAGACTATCATGAGGGCTTGGGATCATTGTTACCGGATTAGGGTGGAAGGAGACACCGAGTACATGACCACCCCAGACTACGATCTTTGGAGACATTTGAGGATAAATGATATGATTCTCGAATCTGATCAAGGACCAGCAGTGTCACTCGAAGAGCTTACAAGGGTGGTACCGTCTGAAGCTGATATCTTACGGAATAAACTCGAAGAAATTAAAAAGAAAATGGACATCCAACAGACTCAACATGCGAGCGAGCTCTATAAGGCAAGCTTAGAGGTTGACGAACGGGACGAGATCATTAGGCAGTTGAAGAAATTAAATGCAGATTTGAGCGACAAGAACACTCTTTATCAAAAAGATGCCCTTCTATTACAAGCAAAAATACAGAAAGCCGGCCGGAGTCAATTCATAGCTGTGGAAAGAGAAAGAATGAACGGCATCCGTTTGGTGGAAGAAGAACGAGAAATCAACAAGAGATCAATCGAGAAAGAGATAGAAAGTTGCCGTTTGGCTATGGAGGAAGAAAAACGATCCGCCAAGAAGGCCATTGATCAAGAAAAAGAAAGGTTCAGGCAAGAAATCGACAAGGGAAAACAAGCTGTCCATCATGAGAGAGAAAGCGTCACCGTATGGAAAAGAAAGTCCATGAGTAGCCGAAATAGACTATTAGAGATGCAAAAACTGTACAATGACACTATTCAAAGTCTGGAGCAAAGCCAAAGTCAGAATGGCGAATTAAAAGGAAAGGTGACGGAAGTTGAACACTCCCTTCGAATGTACTGCCAGAGAAATGGTTTCACTGAGCTTCAAGAAAGAGAGCGCGAAGTAAGCATGTTACGAGCACGAATTAAGTCCCTCGAAGCAACTGTTGAGGATTACAAGGAAAGAATTAGTGTGTTCGAGGAGGCTGCAGCCGGAGGGGACACTTATTGGCAAAAGAGACTACGTGACGCTGCTCGGATGGTACAGGATAGGGACCAATATTACGCAAACCTGATGGTGGACATACAACGGTCGCCAGGCATGTGAATGATTTGGCTGTCGAGGCTGAAATACTCCGACCTTTCATAGTCCCAGAAATGGAAGAAGCTCCTAGGTTCCTCAAGCTGCTCAGGGCAATTGGAAAATTAGGAGAAAGAGCTAGGGCTTATCTATAAGGCTTTGTGTTGTATTTAGCTCTTTTGTATTAGGAATCTTCATTTTGTAATACGAACTTTGTTGTAATTTAGCCCCTTTAATTCCCGTGGAAGTAGTTCAAAAGGGTGATTACCAGCGGAATCAGTACCTTATCTGCATACATTCTTGCATTGCATCATGACATTCGCATCATTATACATGCATTTATTTCCTGCAACCATATTAACATTATGAATATTGTGGCATTGTGTGTAGTTAACCCGCAATCATTCATCACCCATACCTTACCCGGTTACAAAGCAAGCTCATGGAAGACAGGATAATCAGTCTAGAAAAAAGGCAAAAAGAGCTCGAGACAAGACTTGAAGAGACTCAAAGAAGCCTCAGTGATCAAATTGCGCAGTCGCAAGCATCTATAGTATCCGACATAACCGCATTGTTGGCTAAGAGTCTTGGAAAAAGAGTGGAAGGAGAAACCGTTCAAGAACCAGAGAATACCCTAGTTCACTACAAGGTTCAACCAACTGCACCGAACCTGGCTAGAAAGGTGTATATCGACCCTGCAGGAATGTCATCTAGTTTTCAAATAGGGGTATCTGAAACTCAACCCCTCGACGCTGAAGCACTCTACGAAGAAGAGGTGCTGGACCTGAACATGGTTGAAAGGATCAGGACCGAGGTAGAGAAAAAGTGGGAGGAAAGGTTTTGCCTCATGGAGGAAAAATTTAAAACGTTACAATCTAATGAAGAACCAGGAAATGACGCAAGCGACTTAAGTCTGGTGTCCGATCTCGTCCTACCGCCAAAATTTAAAATGCCAGAGTTCGACAAATACGATAGAACCACATGTCCTTCCGCACACATAACAATGTATTGTCGAAAGATGGCGGCCTACCTTAAGGACGAAAAACTACTGATCCATTGTTTCCAGGACAGCCTAACTGGAGCGGCGTTACAGTGGTACACCCAGTTGAGCAAAGCAAATGTTAAGACATGGAAGGACCTGTCAAGAGCATTTACTGAGCAATATAAGCATGTAACAGACATGACCCCCAGTAGAATTATGTTGGAAAATATGGGGCAGAAGTCCAACGAAAGCCTGCAGCAATACGCCCAAAGGTGGCGGGAAGTGGCCGCCCAAATTCAGCCACCCATCTCGGAACATGAAATTACGCTGTTATTTGTTAATACTCTGAAGGGGGCACTCTTTGATCGCCTCATTAATAACACAACGCAGTGCTTTGCTGACTTAATCAGGACTGGGGAGTCCCTTGAATTGCAATTAAGAGTGGTAGAATTGATGGCGGGGAAGGGTCTCGGAAGTATAGCAAGAAAAATGAAGTAAACGCCACTAGCACTTATACCACCCCGAAGAACTTCACAGTCTCACAGCCACAAGCACCTATGGGCAAAACAAAACACTCGAATCAAAGAGATGAAAGGATCCCCAGAAAAGAGAAAGAGAGAAGAACTTTCACTCCCCTACCTGTTTCGTACTTAGAACTTTATTCCCAATTGTATGAAGCAGACCTGGTCCGTCCATACATCGTTACTCCTGTCAATCCGCCCTTCCCTTCTTGGTATAATCCGAACGCACATTGCGACTATCACGGCGGTACCCCTGGATATCCCACCGAGAACTGCCTTGCTTTCAAAAAACTTGTGCAGAATTTAATCGATTCTGGGATATTGAAGTTTGAAGAAACGAATGTAGCCAATAACCCGCTGCCTAATCATGGGAGCAGAGGAGTAAATGTTATTGAAGAATACTTTACCAGGAGGATTAAGGATGATGTGTCAGAAATAAAATCTCCTTTATGGTGGGTATTTCAACAGTTATGCATGGCCCGTGTGATCAACAAAGGCATGATAACAAGGCAAAAGGGATGTGGAGCGTATTGCGAATTCCACCAGACTAAAGGACATGATATCCAAGAGTGCGATGAGTTCAAGAGATTGGTACAACAATTAATGAACGAAAAGCAAATAGAATTCTTCGAAGAACCCATGGGAAAGAAGGGGTCGGACGTACACATGACGGATAGCCCCAAATCTAAATACGGGAGGGATAGACCTTTTATCATCTCTCTCAGGCCAGGGAATGCAGGTGCCTCCCAAGGAGAAACCAGCAAGATAAGTCCCAGGATCATCATTTCAGCACCATCCCCATTCCCATTCAAGGATATACGGCAAACCCCCTGGAATTATGCTGTAAATGCGACCACGCCAGAAAGAACAGAACATGGTCAGGTAAAAGAGTCTATGCAAGAGGACCAACAAAGCCAGAGCGATGTAAACGTTGGTGAGGCCGACCATTTCACAAGGAGCGGCAGCTGTTATTCCTCCGAGGCTTTGAAAGCAGCTAAAAAAAAAGGGAAGAATACAGCAGTTAGCCCCACGCAGATATTTGGAGAAGAACCTCCCCCAAAGATGAATGAGCCGGTAACTGAGGCCCAGGCCAAAGAATTTTTGAAGTTCTTAAGACATAGCGAGTACAACGTGGTGGAACAACTACGAAAGCAACCGGCCAGGATCACAGTACTGGAATTACTCTTGAGTTCAGAAAAACACCGGGAGACGCTATTAAAAGTGCTAAATCAAACTTTTGTGCCCTAGGACATTTCTGTGACAAATCTGGACGTGATAGTGGGGCATATCACTGCCTATAATCATATAACGTTCAGTGACGATGAGATCCCTGAGGGAGGAATGGGGTCCACCAAAGCCCTTAACATCACTACCCACTGCAAAGGGTATGTAGTACCGGGCGTACTGATCGACAACGGGTCAACATTGAACGTCTTGCTATGGTGACCCTGCAAAAACTGCCAATAGATGGTTCTCACCTAAAGCCCTGCCACAATTCGGTAAGAGCCTTCGATGGTACGCAAAGAGGGACAATGGGGAAAATTGAGGTACCCCTATTGATCGGACCAACTGAATATGTGATCGATTTTGTGGTGATGGACATAAAGCCATCTTACAGCTGCCTATTGGGAAGACCATGGATCCACTCCGCAGGAGTTGTTCCCTCATCGTTGCATCAGAAATTAAAATTTGTAGTCGAGGGTAAATTGGTCACAGTAGAGGCTGAGCAGGAGATTATTGCTTCAGTGACATCAGACGCCCCTACATTCAAAACGATAAAGATGCTGCAGAATGCTCGTTTCGAGCATTGGAACTAGTGAATGCCACATTCGTTTCGGAGGGAAGTCAGATCCCTACCCCAGGTTATCTAATTGTACCAAGATGACCGTTGCAGAAACCTTGGGCCGAGGAGCCAAAGTAGGAAAAGGGCTGGGGAAGAAATTACAAGGAAACCTAAGAGCCAAGAATATGATAACCAAGAAGGATCGTTTTGGGCTGGGTTACCAACCAAGTGTCCAACAGAGGAAAGAGGAATACAAGAGAAAGGAATAGCAAAGAAAAGCCAGATCTAAAGGAGAAGATATTCCGTGAAGACCAATGTCCTTTAGTAGTTTAAAAACCACTTTTGTCTCCGGAGGATTCTACCAGCCAGGTCAAGAGGTTGAAGAAGCAATTAAGGAAAATGAAGTACTCAACAAGGAGGAAATACTCAGTAAATCATTTGAAGGGATGTATATCAACATGATAGCTGAAAAATACCGAGGCAGCAAAATGTTGACCAACATACGCCCCTGCCGTCCCGAGGAAACACTTGATAACTGGAGCTGCATTGATCTACCTGTAGTTTTTAGGAATAGATCGGAATAATGCTCCGAATCAACCTTTTGTTTTTGCCCGTAAACAATGGGGATCTCTTGTATGGGGCACCTATGTTAACTTTTTGATTGAAATGAAAATATCCCCACTTTCCAAAATGACCAAAGTTTCATTTGTTTCATTCGTGCATTCTTCATGTTCATTTCCTTCATATAAAGCCGTCTCTTTCCCAATACAATTCATTCTCATTTAATGCAGGTCGCTCATGATTGACGATATGAATGATACCGGATCCAATCCTGGAATGAGTTTTGAATGCCCTGAGGTCTCAGAGGGAATTGAGGAAGGATATGATGAGATAGAAAGTGAGGTCCCGGAAGAGTTGAAGAGAATGGTGGCCAACGAAGAAAGGCAGATCATGCCCCACCAAGAAGGAACAGAAGTTGTAAACTTAGGGACTGAAGAAGAGAGAAAAGAAATAAAAGTAGGAACGACGATTTCCTCAAAAACCAAGCACGAACTGATAACCCTACTTCAGGAATTCAAGGATGTCTTCACCTGGACTTATCAAGATATGCCAGGGTTGAATACCGACATAGTGGTGCACAAATTGCCAACAAAATCGGAGTGCAAACCAATACATCAAAAACTTCAGAGAATGAGACCAGATATGTTGTTAAAAATCCGAGAGGAAGTGAAAAAACAGTTTGATGCTGGATTCTTGGAGGTAGCCAAATTCCCCGAATGGGTTGCAAACATTGTACCGGTACCAAAGAAGGACGGGAAAGTTCGTATGTGTGTAGATTATAGGGATCTAAACCGAGCCAGCCCTAAAGACAACTTTCCCTTACCACATATTGACATGCTGGTTGACAATACTGTAGGTCCCTCATGGTTTTCATTCATGGATGGCTTATCAGGGTACAACCAAATAAAGATGGACCCTAACGACATGGAGAAAACTACGTTCATAACCATGTGGGGCACTTTTTGTTATCGAGTGATGTCGTTTGGGCTAAAGAACGCAGGGGCAACATACCAAAGAGCAATGTTGACTCTTTTCCATGACATGATGCACAAAGAAATAGAAGTATATGTGGATGACATGATTGCCAAGTCCCGAACAGAGGAAGAGCACCTACAGAACTTGAGAAAACTATTCCAAATACTATGGAAGTACCAACTGAGGCTCAATCCTGCCAAGTGTACATTCGCCGTTACTTCTGGAAAACTCCTAGGGTTCGTGGTAAGCAGAAGAGGGATTGAGATTGATCCAGATAAAGTGAAAGCCATCCAGGATCTCTTACCACCCCGTACTCAGAAGGAAGTTCGCGGTTTCCTGGGGAGGTTGAATTATATCTCTCGTTTCATTTCCCAATTAACCGACCAATGTGACCCGGTCTTCAGACTTCTTAGAAAGAATAATCCCGGTGTGTGAGACGAGGAGTGTCAAAGAGCCCTAGAAAAGATCAAAAAGTACCTGACAAATGCTCTAATTTTAGTCGCACCAGTACCAGGTCGACCATTAATTCTCTACCTGACAGTTTTTGAGAATTCAATGGGATGCGTATTGGGGCAACACGATGAGTCAAGAAAAAGGGAGCAAGCCATCTATTACCTAAGTAGGAAATTCAATGATTACGAAACGCGGTACCCACCAGTGCAGAAGTTGTGTTGTGCTCTAGTTTGGGCTACCAAGCGGCTTAGACAGTACATGTTGTACCATACTACCTGGTTGATATCCAAGCTAGATCCATTGAAGTTCTTAATGGAAGCGACAGCACTAACAGGAAGGATGGCCCGATGGCAGATGCTCTTATCCGAATTTGATATCGTATACGTTAACCAGAAAGCCGTAAAGGGGAGTGTCGTAGCAGATTTCCTAGCTAGTCGTGCTTCGGATGACTATGAGGCGTTGAACTTTAATTTCCCAGACGAAGACTTGATGTGCATTACGACCGAGGAAGAGGTTTCAGATGATAAATCATGGAAACTTTACTTCGATGGAGCTTCTAACGCCCTCGGACATGGGATATGAGTAATACTAATTTCTCCTGAGGACGTCTATTATCCTTTCACCAGCAGATTGGAATTCTTCTGTACTAACAATATAGTTGAATACGAAGCTTGCGTAATGAGACTGAACTCAGCTATAGAGAGAAAGGTTAAGGAACTTCGAGTGTTCGGAGATTCATCCTTAGTCATTTACCAATTGCGTGGGGAATGGGAAACCAGGGACCTGAAGTTGGTCAAATATTATGAATTGATTCAAGAGCTCACCAAAGAGTTCAAAAAGGTCAGCTTCAATTACCTGCCCCGAGAAGAAAATTAGATGGCAGACGCCTTGGCAACCTTGGCATCCATGTTCAAAACAAACACCAGGGCAGAAATGAAGCCCATTGAGATGCAGACGTTTGAAAGACCTGCTCATTGTTGTAATGTACATGAAGAGATTGATGGAAACCCGTGGTACTATGACATCTGGCAATATGTCAAGCTTCGAAAGTATCTAGAAGGGGCAAATGACAATGACAAAAAGACACTCAGAAAAATGCCAACAAGATATGTCCTAGATGGGGAGATCCTATATAGGAGAACTCATGATCAGACATTGCTGAGATGTGTGGATGCCCGGGAGGTGAAGGAGATTTTAGCCGAAGTACATGACGGGCTTTGTGGAACGCACGCCAACGGGCTGTCTATAGCCCGGAAAATTATGAGATATGGTTATTTCTGGTTGACCATGGAGGGAGATTGCATCGATTACGCCAGAAAATGTCACAAATGCCAAATCTACGCTGACAAAATTCATGCACCCCTATCGCCTTTACACACCATGAATTCTTCGTGGCCTTTCGCGGCGTGGGGCATGGACGTCATCGGGCAGATCCATCCGAAAGCTTCCAATGGACATCGTTTCATTTTGATCGCCATAGACTACTTCACTAAATGGGTAGAGGCAGCGTCTTACGCCAACATCACAAGGACTACAGTATGTAAGTTCTTAAAGAATGAGATTATTTGTCGATACGGATTGCCAGAAAGGGTCATCACCGACAACGCTTCCAATCTGAATAACAAAATCATGATGGACGTGTGCACTCAATTCAAGATAACGCACCATAATTCCACAGTCTATCATCCTAAAATGAATGGAGCAGTGGAAGCAGCAAACAAGAACATAAAGAAGATCATAGCAAAGATGACTGATACCTACAGGGATTGGCATGAGAAGTTGCCGTTTGCCCTTTTCGCCTATAGGACGTCCATTCGCACATCAACGGGGGCAACACCCTACTCCTTGGTGTATGGTACCGAAGCAGTACTCCCCGTCGAGGTAGAGATCCCGTCTCTCCGGGTCTTAAACGAAGTAAAATTGGAAGAAGCTGAATGGGTGCAGGCCAGACTCGACTAGCTAAATCTCATTGATGAAAAGAGACTAAAAGCCATTTGTCATGGTCAGATGTACCAAAAGCGGATGATGCAGACATACAACAAAAAGGTGCGCCCGAGAGAATTCAAAGAAGGGGATCTGGTGCTCAAGAAAATCCTCCTTATCCAGAAAGATTCTCGAGGAAAGTGGATGCCCAACTGGGAAGGACCGTACGTCGTAAAAAAGGCCTTCTCAGGAGAAGCTCTGATCCTAACAGAAATGGATGGAGACGAGCTGAAAAACCCTGTAAATTCTGATGTCGTTAAGAAATACTATCTTTGAAAAAAAAAGAGAAAAAAGAAAATAATAAAAAGAGAATAAAAATGGAGAGCTCAGTGCGAAAACCCGAAATCGGGCGTCTTGAAGCAAAGGGAGGACCCGAGTTGAAAACCCGTAAAGGGCAGCTCAGGTAAATTGAGAAGTTGAAAATCCGAAGAGAAGGGTATCCCCATGAACATCATGAAGAGGAGGCTTCAGGCAAAAAATTCTACACCGGTTGACAGGATCATGTATCATTCATATCGAAGATAATGAGGGATCTTGTATTTCATACTTAACTTTTCTTCTTTCTCATGTGTGTCATACCTTTCTTTTTTAAGATATCCCAAGCCCTTAATCGTAATAAAACCGTGTTTTTGAGCATCCATTCCTTGCCTTTTTGTTAATTTCAGTCAAATAAGTTAACATAGGCTTATAGTGAAACAAGAGATTTCGGAGCATTACTGTGATCTAACCTTAAAAATGCAGGTGATCAAAGAAAATGATGTTAACTCCGCCCTCTAGTTCCCTACATAATGGTTGTTGATAGGAAAGACGGAAAGCTTCAAACAACCGGATAGGATGACCAATGGCGTACGTCCTGTCTATTCAAGGAAAGCATGCGAGATAACAAGAGAGATCTCTTGGGTGAAAACCCAGAAGGGCACCCCTCAAAAAAAAAAGAAGCTCTCTCTAAAGTGAAAACCCAAAAGGGCACTTTAGAATTCCAAGTCGTAAGTGGAGAAAAAGAAAGGTTGGAATGGTTGAACCTGACAGTGAAGCGGGGTATCGACGCCCGTGAGAAAGGAGAAAGTGAACAACGAGATCGAATAAGGACCAAAACAAGCCCACCAAGATATTGACACTCATGCATCATGAATAGTCAGACATCACTAGGATTAAGAGGATGTCAATTCATTTGTCATAGCATTTTGTTTTATCTCAGACAGGTATTTGCGAATTCAAAGAGACATCGATGGCCATCGTGGTGTGAATCCCAAATGAGAAGACAGTGTTTTCACATACAAAAGGCATATGTTTCCAAGCTCTAGAGAGAGGTTCTATATAGGAAGAATCCTCCGCTCTGAGGCTTCAGAAGCTGAAAGTTCTATATAGGAAGGACTGACAGCTCCAGGGTGAAGACTAGCAGTTCTATATAGGAAGAACTCCCAGTCGAAGGAATTCACCCATGACACACAAGATTATATAGGAAATCCTACTGTGTCGAAAGCGAAGAGTTCTATATAGGAAAGGCTCCGAGCTTCACTGTCTTAGAGTGAAAGGTTCTATATAGGAAGAATCTGTAGCTCCAAGATTTCAGACGCCAAAAGTTCTATATAGGAAGGACCGAAGGCTTCAAGGTGAAGACTCGCAGTTCTATATAGGAAGAACTCCCAGTCGAAGGAATTCACCTATGACACACAAGGTTATATAGGAAACCTGTTGTGTCGAAAGCGAAGAGTCTTATATAGGAAAGGCTCCGAGCTTTACTATCTTAGAGTGAAAGGTTCTATATAGGAAGAACCTGTAGCTCTGAGATTTCAGATGCCAAAAGTTCTATATAGGAAGGACTGACGGCTCCAGGGTTTGAAGACTAGCAGTTCTATATAGGAGGAACTCCCAGTCAGAAGAATCCATCAGCGGCGCAAAAGGTTTTATATAGGAGAAACCAGCGTTGAAGGTGAAGAGTTCTATATAGGAAGGACTCCTACCTGTATTGTCTCGAAGTGAAAAGTTCTATATAGGAGGGACTCATAACTCGAGGCTTCAGAGCGAAGGGTTCTATATAGGAAGAGGCTGTAGCTCCAAGATCGGAAGGTGACGAAGCTCTATAGAGGAAGAACTTACGAGCCAGGAGATTCAGCTAAGGAAGGGCGGAGAGTTCCAAAAGAACACGTGTTTCCAAAGCTACAAACAGGGAAGTCTGATAAAAATGAGTGCTTATGAAATCTTTGTTTTGTTCCCATTCCATGAGAACAAGCAAAGAGGGGCAACTGTAATCACTCATTTTTATCTGGTCTGTAAATATATATTAGAATAATTATTAGTATACTAGTGTTGCATGTATACATTGTATTATACTATGCTATATGTTTATTATGTGCATAAGTGTTACTAATATTTATAAAATGTGTGGTGTGTATATTATAAACTATGGATGTATACGTATTAAATACGGTGTATGTGTGTCGCGTATGCATCTATATCTAGTACGAGCGTATTTGTTTTTACGGTTAATTATGTGTATGATTATATGTATGTATACTGGTATGTTATAATTAATGTTTGCATAGGTATATACGTATTTATTATTGTATGTGTATTGCTGTTATAATTATAACTAATGTTATTATTATTGGGCTAATATAAGATGAAAATCCAAAAAAAATATATTAAACCAAATAAATAAATTGCAGTCCAAGTCCAATTACAAATCTAATATTATTACAAGGCCAGGTTGGCCCAAACCCAAACCCTATTTAATTACATTTATTTTGTGTACAGACGACTATGGGCCATTGGATCAAGATTTGATCCAACGGCCACGATCTAGCCAAGACAAAATATCTGCCAGCCGCGTGCACATCACGTCTGGACCGTTCGAGTGCCACGCGCGCATGCAGTCCACGCGCAGACTCTTTGATATCCCACGCGTGCGTGAGCCCCACGCGCTCTGACCCCTCGACTGCTGAGCCCCACGTGGCATGATCTGGAGCCGTTTCACCAATCGAGGCTTTATCTGGGCCGTTCGTCCCTCAAGCCAGTCCGACCGTTAGATCAAATCTGATCTAACGGCCGAGAACACCTCTGGCCGAAGGCAGAACCCCCACACCGCCACCATGCTGCACCATGTCGATCTTCAACCACCGCGCTCAGACATGTCAAAGAAAGCAAGAAAAGAAATATGTCAGTAATCAGTCCAGATCTGAAAAGGAAGCAAATATTATATTACTTGTACCAAACCAAAGACAGGCATATATGTACGAAACAAATATTTTGTAACAACAAGTGGTAATCGAAAGAGGCAAGAGTTGTAATCGAAACAATAAAGTTGTAACCGAAAGAAAAAATACAAAAAAGTCAGTTCAGTGGTAAATAATCGTCTCCTTTCTTATTTTTTTTTGTTGCATGCATACACAAAAAGATAGGCAGTAAAATAAAAAAAAAGAGGGTAGGAAGTCGTACCATCGTCGTCGGTGGGTCTCCCCTCACCAGTGATAAGCCTTTTCGGCTTTCCCAAGCCGAACGTGGTGAACTGAAAGGAGTGGGAGACCGCTTTGTGGCTTTGTTTTGGGTTGAAAACAAAAAAGAGGGGGTTTTTTTCGTTTTGTATTTCCTAGATCTAGGACAAATGAAAGCTTTTTCTCTGAATCCAACCTCAGATTTGTGTCGAGGGTAAAGGAAGGGTCATTTTGGTGTATTATTTGGGGGTCGCCGGCGCCGGCTAGCGGCGACCGACGGCAGAAAATACGGCGGCTGGCCGCCAGATTCTGGGTTTATAGGATGAGTTTGAGAGAAAATGAAGAACGAGGCTGGTTATAAAATTGAAAAAATGAAAGAAATGGGGGAAAATTTGGTTCCAGCCTAAAAAATGGGGTTTTATAGTTGTTATTATTTTGTGAAATGGGTAAATTACGTACTAAATCCCCCCACGCTTTCAATATTTTCACTTCTGTCTCGCCGCATGGTATATTTACAACTCTGGTCCCCCTCGTATTTCAAAATCTTGCAATCTAGTCCCTAAATTACACCGAATCAGTTTTTAAATGGTAAAATTACCCCTTTAACCATCCCGCATTTTTGAATTTTTCATTTCGGGTCTGCCCCTTGGTCTAATTACAGTTTCAGTCCTTTCAAGTTCGGTCATGTTTGCATTTTCATCCTTAAATTGCATATTATTATACTTTAATTTCTGCCACTGATGTTTATTTCTTTTCATTTCGGTCCTGTTTCCATGTAAATATTCATGATCGTATTATAATCGTATATGTTGATGTATTCTTTTGCCTTATTATATATCCCTTGTATATTCCTTGAGTTTTTATGTTTACATGTATATGTGTGTTAAGTTTATAATGATCATGTATCTTTTTGTTCGGTTATTCGTATTAAGCATGTTATGTTCTGTTTGACTCGTACACGGTATGTTTTGTATTTTTGTATGTGTGTATGTTCTCTTGGCTTTTTAGGTTACATGTTAGTATATTTTCTTTTTATATATAAAATATTGTTCTATATATGTTGAAATGTGTTTTATTTCTAACATGTATGTCTCCTCGAAGTATATGCTTTTGTCCATACATATATTTATTCGTGCCTTGTTATTGTGACATGTTAAATTTTTTTTATCTACTATTAAGCTTGTTATGTATATGTGTGTTTTAATTACGTATTTTATTTATGTTAGATTAGTATTCTGTTATGTGAATATTTATTGTCTTTAAATTATCTGTCATGTTTTATATTTTTGCCACTAAGATTGCATATCGAGATATAAATTGTTAATGTGGTGCCCTTTTATCCGAGCGTAAATGGGGCCAGTATCAGGCGTAGTGATAGTGGTTGGGCGTTTACTCTCGAATAACGGGGCCCTTAAAATTTATTCGCAATTATGACCGAATTCTAAACTAATCGTCACTTTAACCCAGAAAATCCAATATTAATAAAGCGGTAATTATTAAAGTACCAATTTTGGGCGGTGTGGGGGTGCTAATCCTTCCCCATCCGTAACCGACTCCCGAACCCAATATCTTTGAATCTCTGGTTTTATGGTGTCCGGCCTACCTAAGTGGCCGGTGGCGACTTCATTTTTTTAAAATGCGATTTTTTTAAAACCCCACGGAATAAATATTTTATATCAAAAAAATCACAAACACCTTTCAAACATCCTTCAAAATCATCCTCGTTTTTTAGCGATACGAAAAGGGACATCGCTACAATATGGAGGTTTGAAAAGGGATTGATGTTGGGTTGGTTTAAAGGGAGATGCGGTTGATTTTGTTGTTCGATGCATGGTGTGTCAGCATGTGGAAGCTGAGTATCGGGTTTCTTTCAGGTTGTTGCAACCGTTGAGGATACCGAAATGGAAATGGGGAAGAATCACCAGTGATTTTGTGTTTGGGTTGCCTTTGGCACCGACCAAAAGGATTCCATTTGGGTGGTTGTTGATTGAGTTGCGAAGTGTGTGCACTATCGTGGCTATGCTTGTGATGTAGTTTTGGAATATGTGGCAGATTTGTATATTGCCGGGTTAGTGTATTTGCGCTGTGTGCCTGAGTTCATAGTTCTGGATGAAGATCCATGGGTTATAGTAGGGTTCTGAGGGTGTTGCTTGAGCTTAAGTGTATGTACTTCATATCTATCCCGGTTGGATGGCGGATTAGAGCATGGAATTCAGGTTTTGAAAGATGAGTTGGGTTGTATATCACAGAGCTTCCGGGAGTGTGCGAAAGGCACATGCCTTTGGTAGAGTTTGCTTTAATGACAGTTATCAGGCAAGTATGCAGGTGGCGTTTTGCGGTTGGAGGAGCCGTACGCCCGTGTGTTGGGCTAAAATTAGGGAAAAGTACATTCCCATGTCTGATGTGTGGAAAGCCACTAGTGAGAAGGTGAAGTTGTCATGTGGGTGCTTGAGAGCAATTTTGGATCGTTAGAAATTCTACGCGAATCTGAGGCGTAGTGATTTAAAGTGGGTTGTGATGGTCGGATGATCATGATGGTATCGCCTTGGAAGAAGGTGATGCTTTTGAGGACCGTACGATTTTGTTGAGTGTGTGGGTCATGTTGCTTATTGTTAAGGTTATCTTCTGTGTTGGAGGGGTTCCTTGATGTGTTTCATGTGATGATGTTGGTATCGGTTGGATTCCTTGCAAGTTGTACCGGTGTAAGGCATTGTGTTGAGACATGAGTTATCATGTGTGAAGGACATGATGGAGGTCCTTGTTGCCAGCGTAGAGTTCTGGGTGGTACATTGGTTGGCCTTGTTAAGGTGTTGCGGAGACACCGTAGTGTTAGGAAGCCGCGTGCGAATGTAAGTCTGAGATGTTGGAGCAGTTTCTGCTTTTGTTTCATCCAGGTAAATTTTGAAGACGAAATTTCTTAAGTGGGGGAGAGTGTAACGCCCCGGTTTTGGGCCTAGCAGTTTTGAGGTTTGTTAGACGGTCCATTGGACTGGGTTAGAGATTCGAGTCTGATTCGAGACCGTGTATTTTTTTCGGTGAGATAAAAATATGGAAAAATGGTTCAAAATCATGTTTTAATATATGATTAATATTGGTGGAATCAACTTTGGAAATGAGATTTGGAGGTATGACATTTTGGCTAGTGACCAAAATGCAATGTTTGAAAACTGTTTTTAAAGTGACTAAAATGAAAAGGGGTCAAATTCTTAGAATTGTTAAGGAGCTAATTTACCAAGTTTTTACTGGTGATTTCTCCCTTCAATTAAATCATTTTAACATTGTTTTAAAAGTTAATTAAAGGGGATTTTAGATATTAAAGTTAGTTTTTTTGGTTTTAATGAAAATTGACGTAACTTTTCTCTCCACTTCTTTTCTGGCAAACACCCAAGCTTTCATCAAAAACCAGAGTTGAGGGATCCTTTTTATTTAGATTCTTGATCTACAATTGATTATTTGACTTTGATTTACAAAACCTCATTGAAATCTTGTGTTTTCCTAGCTTTAAACAAGACAATTGAAGGAGAAATCACACAATAGGGGTAAGGTTCGTGATCTCCTCTATTGAATGGTTCTTTATTGATATTCCCAAGTATTTGATCCTTGATTTATGGTTTATAATCTAATTTTGTGTTTTTATATTAAATTAATTGATTTAATTAGGTAAAATTGATGAAATAGCAAAAGATCCGAATTGGATCTTTTTCCAGTGATTTAGATTGATTTTAAACATATTATGGGTGTATAATAATGTTGATAAGTCGTTTTTAACAATGGAATCCCGAAACTCTTGAGTCTCTAATTGTTTAGGTTGTTAGAATTGTGTTTTTGTGGAGTTGTGGTGGTTGTTTGGTTGCTGGTGGTGATAGGTTGTATTGATTCTGTTTTTAGATGTTATTTGATGATAAAAGTGATGTTATATTGATAGGTTGTGGCTGGGTTGTGTTTGGAAAGGATGAAATGGTGTTTTAGGTTGTTGTGATTGGGTAATTGTGAGGTGAATGTGTGAATCCGTGAGGATCTATTGTTGTAGTGTTTTAAATGCATGGAGATGCATTAATCCTCTGTTGTAATGTGGTTAAAATAGGGGAGATGGATCCGGGAGTGATCGGGGAAGCTTTGGAGGCTTCAGATGCTTGTTTTTGCGTCGACAAATCGAGGTTTCGTATATCGGTGAGTGAAAACATGGTTTAAAGCGTTTTGATGTTTTGGAATAGAGTTTTGGGAGTTAAGGTAGATCTTGAAATGCTTACCTAGACTCGAAAGTAAGTAAAGTGGTTTTACTCTCTCGGTCGTGCTAGTTTTAAATGGTTTTATGCACTTGTTTTAATTTACATGTTACCTACTGTTTAAGCATGTTTTAAAGTACTTGAGATACTAGTTTTGAGCATGTTTTGTTGAAGGATGCACATGGTAAGTGATCCTTGTAAGTATGGTTTATACTTGTGGTTTAAAGCATGGTTGTTGCTTTGGAAATGGCATGGTTTAATGCTTGTTAAAAATAGTGAGGTAAATGCTAAATGGTTAATTATATTGGCAAGTGATATGGTTTTAAAATTGTTATCGGATATAGTTGGCCAGCAATAGGATTGAGTGCATTGTAAAATAAGTCACCTTGGATGTTGAGGGGTTTATATTGTGTACCGAATACTCCATCCAAGTACTCTAAAGGTAAAGGGGTTTAACGGTACCGAATAGTCCCGTTAGTGGGGTTAAGCATCTAACCGATGAGAGGGATGGGTTTTCCCTGTGGGTTGAAAGTGTACCCGGTTGTTATTGTACCGCGATTGTAATTGTATCGCTATTCCGGTTGAGATGGCTTGAAGTGTTGGTTAACACTTGTTGAATTCGTGTATCCGATGAACTCTTTTGTTAATGGACTTGATACTGATCACTTGTAAGCTAATATAATTGTTAATGTATCATTGAAATGTCTTATGTTGCATAATGTGATTTATACATGTTTCTCCCTAAGCTTTGCGTTTGGTAGTAATGCATGGGAAGGATTACGTGGAGGGTTAACAATGAGATTTGTTGTTGATTAATGATACATATAGCATATGGTTTATTATGGTGGTTTTAATGATATAAAGTGCATGTTTTCAAAAGGGGCATGATGATGATGATGATGTTTTTAAAGGATGATATTAAATAAATGGTTTTAAATGCATTGATGGTGGTTGTTTTAAGCATTCCTCGCTAAGCCTTGGGTGCTTACGCTCTTGTTGTCCATCAATGAAGATAATTGAGGTCTTGGAAGGCAGCAAGAAGTAAGGGGATCTTGGCAAGACTTGTTTCCAAAGTATGTCTTGGTTTAGACTATAATGAATAAGAGCAATGGGGTACCTATTGTGTTTTGGGAGATGTTTTGTGGAACTTCCTGTTTGAGCATATTTCTTTAGTTGCTCTTGGGTTGTAATGGCCTTTAAAGTTTGCTTTGATGCTGGTTTATCTTTTTGACATGTTGCTTGAATGGACATTAGGAAACATGCCTATAGATTCCCTTTTGATGCTTGATACTTGTTGTTCTGTAGGAATGAAGTTGCTAGTTGGCTTGTGATACGTATGCCATGTTGGTATGGTGTTATAAGCATGTTGGAATGGTTTGAGAATGTTTTTGAGATGAAAAACCAGCAAATTATGGCATATAGGTCCATGCGTATCGGTACGTGGGGGACCGTATCGGTACGGCTAGGCATTTTCTGGCCTGAAGGATCGGTACGCGTAAAAGAGTACCGGTACGCCTAGGTGATTTTTGGCCTAGCGTACCGATACGGGTAATGGTGTATCGGTACACGTTCTAGCTTCTAGAATTTCACTTTTTCAATCCAAACCCGTGTACTGATACCATGTAAGCTTACCGGTACATATATTAAAAAGATTCAAAAGTTAGGTAAGTTCGTTATGGCGTATCGATACCTGCCGTGGTGTATCGCTACGGGCATTTATGCGTATCAGTACAGTGACACCCATACCGATACCCGAGGCCGTTTTTTGTAATGTTGCCTTGGCAGTTTTGCTTTCTTTGCATTCTAGTTCCCGAATCTTTTCCATGCGATTGTATGAGCTTAAGATGAAATTTGAGATAAATGATCAGAACCTGACTAATTAAAGATTGGTATATTAAAAGTGGCTTAAATCCTGCAAATTTCATGTATTTGGAATTGGGTCCCTAAATTGCAAATATGAACAATTGGATGTCAAAATAATGCCTGATTGAGGTGGGGTTATACCTGAGTGTTGCATGTACACGTAGGATTAATAATTGGAATCTAGACAAGGTAAAAAAAAAAAAGATCGGGTTTCGATGTAACTCTTCGGTTTTCTTCGGCAAACCTAATGTAGCTTCCTTGGTTTGGTCTGGCGGCTAGACCGGGTTAAGGGGGTTACACCAATAATATAAGCTCCGTACGAAAAATTTGGGTAACACAAAAACGTCATTCTTGGGGGTAAACTATTCATTTACGGGGTTAAAATACATAACTTTTGAAAATTACACTTTGGTCCCTAAATTTTTCCAAAGTTTACACTTTAACCCCTAAACTTTCAAATTTTAGATTTTGGTCACTAACCAAAATTTTGGGATATTACAAACAAGGCCACTTGAACTGTTGGGACATCATTTGGGGGTTGCGGATTAACAAGGCAACCCAAATTGATGGTAATCTTGCGGTTTAATTAGGAAATGAAGTAAAACTCGCGATTTAACTAGGCGAGGTAATAACATCTTGTGGTTTAACTAGGCAATGAGGTAAAACTCGCGGTTTAAGTAGGCAAGGTTGTCAAATCTTGTGGTTTAGCAAGGCAAAGATGGAAAACATGCAGTTTAACTAGGCAAGGTTGGTAAACTTGTAGTGTAACTAGGCAAGGGTGTTAATCTCACGGTTTAACTAGGCGAAGGTGTCAAATCTTGCGGTCTAACTGGGCAAGGTTTGGGATATCATGTGGTCTAACTAGGCACGATATGAGAGATCCGTGTATCTAATATGTGTGGATAGAGGGTATTCTATCCGGGTCACTATAAATGCCAATATATGTTGAGGTTCATGTGTTGAACTTATTTTTTTATGCTTTGAGATTTAAGCATTGTTTATGATTTAATGCTTTGAGATTTAAGCATGGTTTTTGATTTAATACCTTGGGATTTAAGCATGGGATGTACATGATGTTGCATAAAGGTTATTATGCTTTGATTCGGTTGGAATCATGGAAAATGGCTTTGGTTGTAAGCATGTTTTTGGAAAACAAGCATATGGTTTTCAAATGGTTTTAATGCATCATTGTTTTATGAGCATCCTCACTAAGCAAGTGTGCTTACGCTCTTTTTTTCCTAATGATGCAGAACATTGAGGTTTGGGCAGCAAGAGGCAAGGCTAAGTGATCCAAGGACATTTACAAGTTTGAGTATGAACTCAATTTATATTTCGATTAACAAGGCAATGTGTTTGCCATGATTTTTTTAGAGTTGTAATTATGTTTTGTTATGGATTTTGAGTATGTTTCTATGCTGGATTTTGAGGATGGTTTGATGTTGCTAAGTTTGATGTTAATCCTTGCTTATAGTTGTGGATGAATGGTTGCTTAGGTATGCATCTAGAGCTTCCCTGTTGGTTGCCATGTTGTGATGGTTTGAGCAAGTATATTATGCTGTGTTGGTTGTGTGGATATAATGCTTAAGCTGAGTATGGCCTATTTGTGCATTTTGGTGTGTTTGGCAAAGTGGAATAGGAAGCATGCCTTTAGAGTAATCCTTTCGTAGCTTAAGATTGTTTTTGGATATTAACCTTGGTATAAATGTGAGCTTAGGTATCTATGGTTGTTTGTATGCATGTATGCAAGTTGCTAAGACCCAAATGTATCTAGATTCGAGTGGAAAACCAGCTAAATTTGACATTACAGGCCCCGGCGTACTGATACGCAGGGGACCGTATCGGTACGGTTAGGTAATTTTGGGAAGGGTGTTTTGGTACGGGTGAAGGACTTTCGATACGGTTCAATGTTACTGGAATTTCACTTTTTGGAATGAGCTCGCGTACCCAAACACTAGATGACCGTATTGGTACGGGGTTTATAAAATTAAATGGGATTTTTGCATTCGAAGTGGCGTACCGGTACGGTGCTTGGCGTACCAAAAAAAAGTTGCAATACTGTATCGATACGGGCCTTAACATATCGATACGAAGGCAATCATTTCTGTTACTGTCATGGGGGCAGTTCTGGTTTCTTTCGTTTTGGTCCCTGAATATTGTGCTATCAATTACATGAGTTTGTATGGTCGGAATGAGTTGGAAATTGACGTGCTAGCATGTAATCTGACTAATTAAAGGTTGGTAATATTGAATTCCCCTTTGGTCTTGTAAATTAAAAGATTTGCAATTTGGTCCTTAAAATGTATATTTTGCAATTGAATCCCTTTCCATGAAATGTTTCCTTTTAAATTCACCCGATGCGAGTATGTACACTTAGGATTAATAATGTGCAATTTAACAAGATAAAAGGGAAAAAAATGAGCCGATTTTTGTAATTTTCTCTTGTTTGCTTCGGCAAACCTAATATAGTTCTCTTGGTTCGGTCGGGCGTCTAGGCCGGGTCAAGGGGGTTACACTTTGTATGGTAGAAGATGTCGTACGCCGCACTGTTGGGAGGAGGCAGGAGAGAAGTATGTTTCTTTGTCGGATGTGTTAAAGGATACCAATGAGAAAGTGAAGCTTATTAGTGACCGGTTGAAAGCAGCTTCAGATTAGCAAAAGTCATATGTTGATTTAAAGCGAAGGAAGATTGAGTATGTAGTTGGTGATCGTGTGTTTCTGAAGGTTTTGCCTTGGAAGAAGGTGATGAGGTTTGGACGGAAGGGAAAGTTGAGTCCTAGATTTATTGGGCCATATGAGGTGTTGGAGCGTGTTGGACCAGTTGCGTACAGGTTGAGGTTGCTAGCAGAGTTAGAAAAGATACATGATGTTTTCCATGTATCGATGCTTCAGAGGTATAGATCGGATCCTTCGCATGTAATGCCAGTTGAAGAGATTGAGTTGAATCTAGATTTGACCTATGATGAGGAATCAGTGAGAATTCTAGATTTGAGTAGCAAAGTTCTCCGCGGGAAGACCATAGAGTTGGTGAAGGTGTTATGGCGGCATCGTGGTGTTGAGGAAGCCACTTGGGAAAGCAAGGAGGACATGTTGAAATCTTTTTTCGCCAGGTAAATTTTGAGGATGAAATTTCTTAAGAGGTCGATAGTTGTAACGCCCTAAAATTGGGCCTAGATGTGGACCTAATCGGGTAAGTGGTTCGAAAGAACCGATTTAAGCAATTCGAATAGTTTCGAGAATTAAATCTTATAAAATTGTTTTTGATCAAAATAAAATATGGAAAAATGTTAGAAATTACTTAACTAATATTTTAAGTAATTTAGTAAATTCAATTTGAGGTAATTAAATATGATTTTGAGACATTTTGGTCTAGTGAATAAAATGAAAGTTTTCAAAACTATTTTTGGTGACTAAATCGTAAAAGGGTCAAAACTTAGAATCTTTAAGGAGCTATTTGAAAAATATTTTTCAACATATTTCTTTCTTAATTTAGGCTATTTTAAGGTGTTTTTAAATGGTTTTATAATTAAATAAAATGGGATTTATTAAAAGGATTTTTAATTTGCAAAATCACTTTCTTACGTTACTATTTTTCTTCCAACCTTTTTCTCTCAACTTTATCAGCAACCAAACTAAGATTTCTACTCCAAAATTCTCAGGAATCAATTCCTATTGATTTCCTTTTTGTTTTCTAATTGATTTCTTCAAATCTTGTTGCCAAATCTCTTTGGATTTCAATCAAGTTTTGCCAATTAAGGGAGAAATCAGCAATTAGAGGTGATTTTTGTTTTTCACCCCTAATTAAAGACTCAAGTTAATGAAATTCCCAAGTTATTGATCCTTTGTTATTGATTTATTTTAAGGAATTATGATTTTAATATGGATTTGTTGATTAAATTAAGTTTTATTTGGAAAATTGTTGGAAATTGATTATATCTATTTTAGTGATGAATCTAATTGATTTAGATCTTTATTTAGATGTATAATAATGTGGAAAGAAGTGTTTAATCAATGAAATCCCGAAACTATATGGATTGGTAGTTTTCTAGGTTGTTTATAGTTGGTTTTTGGGGTGATCTTGTTGTTGTAGAGTTGCTGGTGGTATAAGGATGTGTTTGAAGTGTTTTTGGATGTTAATTGATGTTGATAAGGTGTTAGAGTCTTCAGGTTTTGGTTGGGCTTCGTTTAGATAAGGTTTGGTGGTGTTCTTGATAGATTTAGAGAGGTCTTTGATGGATTCTTGTGAGGCGAAGTTGTTTGTTGTTGCTGGAGGTTTGTGATGCATAGATATGTTTTAATCCTCTATTTTTGATTGGGTAAAGCAGGGGAGTTTAACTCTTTACCTTTTGGAGAAGGCGCGGAAGCTTCAAAAGCTTGATTCGCGCATCAGCAAGCAAGCGTTGGATTATTGGTGAGTGGAAATGTGTTTTTCTACTATTAAAAGGTTTGGAAGGAGTTGTGGCAGTTTAGATAAAGTTTGAAACACTTATCTAAGCTCGTAAGTAAGTATCGGTTGAGCTTTCTCTCAATTTTAGTTTTTGAAAAATGAAATCTCATGCACATGTTTATGGTTTTGATTACTCACTATATTATGCATGTTTTAGAAATGAGATATGTTGCAAATAATCACATATTATGATTTTTGAGAATGGCATATGGTTTATGAAAGTATTTTTGAGAATACTAAATACATGGGTTAATGTATTTGAGTTGGATTGATTTGATGCATATGTAAAACAGTGAGGTAATGTTGTGTTATTAAATATATTGGCAAGTGGTTGAGTTTAAAATATTATCAGATATAGTTGGCTAGCCATAGGGTTCAAAATACACTATAAAAAGTCGCCTCATGTGTGTCGAGGGGTTCTGAGTGTGCAGTAATCTCCACCATGAGAACCGCATCGGTTGAGGTGGGTAAATGTTCCGTTTTCTCCCGCTGGTGGATTTATACATACAAACCGTAGAGGTGGGTAAATGTTCTGTTACTCCAGTTTGAACCGTTGAGGTGGACAAGTGTGTCGTTGCTCTAGTTGAGGTATGTATGTGAAGTGGTCGTGGGAACCACTTGAGAAATCCATGTATCTGATGTGTTTTATGAAATGAAAGGTTGTGGTTTTGAGTCACTTGAAAACCAATGTATGAAATAATGTATCATGAGAAATGGATTATGTTTGTATAATGTGATTTATACATGTGGTACTCTTTAAGCTTGTTATAGAGATGTTGAGACATGAAGCTTAAATTAAGGTAGAGATTGAATCCACGATACACGTGTTGAAAATTATTTAAATGAGCATATTTAAAATGGTTTGAAAAGCATGAGATGTTTTGCCATGAGACAATTACACGTGATTTGAATTAAATGATTTTTAAATTCATTGATGAGTGTTTTTGCGATTCCATCACTAAGCTTATAGCTTACGCTCTTTTTTCTTCATCAATGCAGAGAAATAGACTTCTCGGACAACACATGAGCAAGGAAGAATCCAAGGATTGATATATTTCAAAGTATGGTTTCATAAGTACTAAGTAATAATAAGAAGGCAATGTGACCGAGTTGTTCTGGGAGATGTATTTTGGTTACTCCATGTTTGTATAAGTTTGGATTAATGTTTTGGACTTGTATGATGCTTAAACTTGATTTTGAGGGGTTTGGGAAACAAGATGCATGCTTAGGTAGAAATCATGCTCTTAGGAGGATATTTGATTATGCCATGCTTAGTATGGTCTTGTACTATGTTGCTATGTTTGATTATTCGATGATTTTGATTCCACATGATGATTAGAGGTTGAATTGAGGGCGTTAGATTGAGCCAAAATGTCATATGTTAGACCTAGAGGTTATTACAGGTTTGTCCGCACCGGCACGGGTCCTCAGGGATCGGAACGCGGGGACCTATCTCGGCTCAATTTGGGCAAAATATCCTAGGTGTATCGATACGCCTAGTAACCGTATCGATACACATAGATGAAAATAAAGGTGGGTTTCGGTACACAGGTTGATGTACCGGTACGGTATTTGGCTACTAGAATCTGAATTTTCAAAACATTCATGCCCGTATCGATACGCTTAAGGACCGTATCGATACGCCCTTGTCTTTTAGTACCGTTGCAATACGGTAGCCACTTGTACCGGTACACTAACCGTTATTTCGTTTAAGATGCTCTCAAATGCTTGAAATCTTTACGTTTTAATCCCTGTTTCTTAATTATGCAATTAAATGAGTTTGGATGGTTATTTTGGGTGGAGATTTATCATGAAGGCTTTTAATATGACCAATTAAGGATTGGAAACTTTAATTTTGTGGAAGTCCTCGTAAATATTGGAAATTATGTTTTAGTCCCTATAATGTGAATTCGAGCAATTGGATGTCGAATTGGTGCTCGATTGAGTTGTAACTTGAATCCTAACGAGTATGATCACCCTAGGACTTAATTATTCCTTTAGACAAGATAAAAGAAGAAAATAGACTTGTAATACCCTGAAAACTAGGTTAGTTTTAAGTTTATAATTTGATAAATATTAATAGGAATTATAAGATATGCACAAATCCCTTGAGGAGTAAATTCACATATTTATGATAAATATTTGATTAAATCAAGAGGATTGGTGTCCTTTTTGAAAAAAATGGAAACTCAAGACCTTTAGTAAAGTGACCATTATGAATAGAAAACAAAAGTTGAGTGGTTGCATGGTTATTAGACCCAAATGCATGATATATGCCATGTGGCCGGTTAGCTATCTTTCTCTTGATTATTCATCAAGATTTATTATTGAAAATAATTAGAAAATGAGGAGGAAAAGGGAAGGGGTTGGACGAATAAAGAAGAAAGAGAAAGAAAAACAAAAAAAAGCTAGCTATCTTCATTCTTGCTTTCTCTCAATTACAGAAGGTCATCCATATTACTAGGGTAAAGTTGGTCGATTAAGAAGCTAAAATAGTCTTGAAGACTTAAATTATTGCTTTAAACTCATTGTAGAAGGTAACCCCTTTAAAGGTTGTGCTATTTTGAATTTGTTCTTCTTTCCTATCCTAAACTATAGTAATCAATTTTGTGTTTCTGTTTTGGTGGGCTTGCTGAATTTGTTTGTTAAGATAAGAATTTAGAACTATAAAATTAGTATCTTTCCGTTCATGGGAAGTAGAAATGCCATTAGTTGTGTGGGTTAATAATATTTGTTGCTCTATGTGTTTTAATGGATTAGAATGTGGGAAATTGAATACTGATGATAAGCTGAGAAATATAGTTCTGCCCTACTCTATTTATACTATGTGATTAGGTCATTCAAGATAGGGAAAGATTAATTAATTTCATGAATAACTATAGTTTTGGAAAAGGATGAACAAATGTCATGATATGGGCTAATGTTTGTGGTAATTGTGATGATGAAAAATGATTCCATGGGTAAATCAAATATACTAGTCAAATTTAATTAGTATTGGTATCAATGTGAGGTTGTTATAGTTTGGTTTGTTGTTTGAATGACCTAGTTGGAGGTAGTCTTGATACATTAATAAAATAAGAGTTCTGAATTGGGATGAAAACAGTTTGATATGAATGTAGTTTGCTTTGAAGAAACAGTGCAGATTTTAAAGGAAAAACAGTGCAGTATGTGTTATAAATGTAGTAAATACAAAACAGTCTTGATTATGCACTGCAGTGTGATTAATATTTGCTGAACAGTTTTGAAATAAGTGTAACATGCAGTATGGTATTAAAATTCAGTATGCAGTATAGTATCTATCCAGTTTAAAAATGCAGTTTTGAAATACTGGAATTTCAGTTTAGTTTAATGCAGTTTTGAAGTGTAATAAAATGAGGCTTTGATAACTAAATGTATGCAAATTTAAATATGAAAAAATATACAGTTTTGGAAAGCTAGAAAATACAGTTTTATAAAATTAAAATTATATGCACTGCAGTCCTAGAGCTGTATGCAGTGCAGTCTTGATTTTTAATTGAAAATGCAGAATTATAGAACTTTTGATGCAGTTTGGAACACTGCAGAAATGCATATTTAGTGCAGTAAATATATGACGGTGTATGTAAGTTGTTAATACGAATTAGTAAAGCGTGAAATGTGCAGTTTAGTAAATATTGTGCAGTATGTTTCAATGAAGCAGATTGACTATGGAATAAAATCAGTTAGTAGTAATTCTATGAAAAACAGTTTTGAAAAGGTATTTTATGGTTGAATGTTACTAATGGATTTAGAATCATAATTAAGATCTATTAGTTGAATTAGGGAGCATTATTGATTTAAAGATTTGGTTAAAGGAGTGCATAGTGTATATATTTGTGTTGTAGAATTGTTTTGATTGTTAACTGAATGTTTTGTTTAATTTATTTTTATTAGTGTCCAATATAAAGGATTGTAATGATTCTAACGAACTGTTATTTTATGCATAACTGGACTATGGGGACTTCGGTGAATCAATGTTCTGAAGAAGTAGAACTAGCTATAATTAGTGGATCAGAATGTCTCATAATTTGGGATATTAGGTGATAGTAGTTGTTTTTTTTTTATCTCACGCAGAGTCATTCCGACTTTGTTCTATATGTTTGAATGTATGGATGTAAAGAATGACTATCATGTAATCATTTTTGCATAAGGCTCATTTAGAGCACAACGGGGAAGGGATTACATTCATAGCATGACATCATCGACAAACATTTCAATTGAGCTTGCATTCCGTATGTACAATTGTTTGCTATACTCGACAGTATGCGTATGATATGAATTGATGAAGGTAAGTGATTAAGATTGAATTGGTATTGAACTCTCAATTGAATATAAAGACCCTATTGCCATAAGATACTACGAATTGAAAAGTTAAACTTAAATACTAAATCTCTAAGAATTTAGTAAGCTTATTATAAAGCTTTGAGACATTGTGAAATCTAATATATTGGAGCAATAACACTCACATACCATAGGATACAAACAACTTCAGATTGGAACTTTAAGCTCACTTATCATAAGACATCAAATAAAGCCTTCTAACTTAATGTTCTAAAGCAAAGAATTCGTAATTACTCCGGAGCTTAAAACTCATTGATTTCCATAAGATATATCTCTTAATAATAAGATATATCTCTTAATAACAAAGCTCAAAATGTATAACTTGCCTAAACAATGGAAGTCCTTGGACACTTGGCATGGTACAGCGGTATATTTGGGACTACAGTCCACGAGCTATGGTTCAGGGGTGACAACCCCATATATGTGATATATTGGCGACAGTAGGAGGTAACGGGGGAGATGATAAGGAGATTGGCGACAGTTGGATGGATAGAGAAGAGAAGCTAGGTTTGTTATACGATAAACTAGACATTGCTTTGTGCTAAGTGAATCTCAGACCAATGCTATGTATGTCCAAATGTGATCCAAGGTAAATGTTCGAAAAGATACGAACTCAAATACTAAGCTTCGATATGAAATTCTGATAAGCTTTGATAAGAACTCTGATTTGCTTTGATGAAAACTTCAACAAGTTTGACTAATAGCCACAATATATACTCTAATAAGATTTCTAAAATAAAGTTCGATAAGATTTAGTAAGAATAAGATACGATGGTAAAATGAATTCTGACTAAGTCTACATAAGGCTTAGTTATGTGTAACTAAGACTAACCTAAATGTTATTACCCTATGCTTGGTTACATTGCTTTCTCATGGATCAATGTTTTATCTTATTATGGCTTACTACCACACTTAGGTTATATAAGCCTAATGCATTCATTTTATGCATTTTCAGGTTTTATGATTATCCTTTTGTTGATCGTATTTGGAAGGTTGCAAGTCACATCGTAAGACCTTGTAATTTGTCTTTCACCATGAAACTCCTAGAATAGTGGCATAATGCATTTATATAAGCTTATATGTATATATAGGCTATGTTTGTTTACTGGACTCTGGTGTTGTATATAGATTCTAGATAATCATTTCCATTATGATTAGTTAAGTTAGAATCGTTGAAAATTTGAATAATCTTAAATTGGGTTCTCTTGAACACTTTGGAAATAAAAGCGAATGTTGGATTTGTAATGCTTAATGTAGTCTATTTGTAAGAAGTGATACATAATGTGAGAATGCCTTAAGTAGTTAATCTATGCATGTGTAAGTATTGGTCATTAATGATTGATTAAGAAAGTGTCTTTGAAAATGAAGTTTACATGACTTTATGCTATGCTATATAGGTTCAAATAGATTTATTTATGCAAATCTCGAAAGTATACACGATTTTTTTATATATTGTGCGTTTCTAATATGATTGAATTGCGAAGTGCTATCTATGGGATCATGAAAATGTCAATTGAGTGCGTAACGTTTACTTGATTCATTAGTTTTTGTAAAAATAATCTTTGGAGGTCGATTGATATGGGTATAAATGTTAAGTGAAAACTTTACATTTAACTTTTGTAATTTTGCTATGCTTTGAATCGATGGGCAATCTTGCAATGTCTTATTGATCAAAGAATAAAATTTTGATATGATATGTTAGGAGAAAACCATTCTATGTTAAATTATGTCATTTTCAAATTGGAACAAGTTATGCCAATTGTTGAAACAACCATATCATGCTATAATGTATCGATATGAACTTGATTAAGCTTGACATGAAATTCAGTTGAGATAAGTCCTCTTAAAATGAGCTTAAGGTCTATCATTAGATTTTTTAATCTTATTTGATAACTTGAACATTTTAAAAAAGCTTTCGAATAAGTTTCTGAACTATAATGGTTCATGTGTTATAGCATGCCCAATGGATGGTCTAGACTCTACATAATTTTAAAGTATATAAATCTTGCTCTTGTTTGGTGAAAAATTCAAATAGCTTGTTGTAAAACATGATATAAATGACTAGGAATCTAGTAAGATTTAATATGATTTTTGTAAGTGAAGTTTGTGAGTAAAGGAACCATGTGTGTATTAAATATTCTGATAATGTATAAGAAATTTTTTGTTAGCATACAATGAAATTTTGAAAGTTTTACAACTTGGTCACTTGAATTATGGAATGTGTTTTTGGTAATATCTTCGAATTTCGGTTTTCGTCCGAACCGGGTTGAGTGTGTTACATTTTGGTATGAGAGCTAGAGTTTAGTCGGTTCTGGACTAAATTGAAGCTTATTGTATGTCTGCATTTTGCATATGCCACGTAGGAGTTTAAATTTTTGTTCAATATTGGTGACTTGAAACTAACTAGGTCGATTTACTCTATTTTGGTATTCAGAATATGTGGAAATATTCTAAATATTGATATTACGAATTTGTTGTCAGTACTAATAGTAGTTATGTGATAGAATAGTGAGCTCAGCTTCTCAGTTAATGAGAAATTCGAGGACGAATTTCTTTTAAGGAGGGAGAAATTGTAATACCCTTAAAACTGGGTTCGTTTTAAGTTTATAATTTGATAAATATTAATAGGAATTATATGATATGCACAAGTCCCTTGAGGAGTAAATTGATATATTTATGAGAAATAATTGATTAGATCGAGAGGATTGGTGTCCTTTTTGAAAGAAATGGAAACTCAAGACCTTTAGTAAAGTGACCATTATGAATAGAAAAAAAAGTTGAGTGGTTGCATGATTATTAGACCGCAATGCATGATATATGCCATGTGGCTGGTTAGCTATCTTTCTCTTGATTATTCATCAAGATTTATTATTGAAAATAATTAGAAAATGAGGGGGAAAAGGGAAGGGGTTGGATGAATAAAGAAGAAAGAGAAAGAAAAACTAAAAAAGCTAGCTATCTTCGTTCTTGCTTTCTCTCAATTACAGGTCATCCATATTACCAGGGTAAAGTTGGTCGATTAAGAAGCTAAAATAGTCTTGAAGACTTTTAAATTATTCCTTCAAACTCATTGTAGAAGGTAACCCCTTTAAAGGTTGTGCTATTTTGAATTTGTTCTTCTTGCCTATCCTAAACTATAGTGATCAATTTTGTGTTTCTGTTTTGGTGGGCTTGCTGAATTTGTTTGTTAAGATAAGAATTTAGAACTATAAAATTAGTATCTTTCCGTTCATGGGAAGTAGAAATGCCATTAGTTATGTGGGTTAATAATATTTGTTGCTCTATGTGTTTAAATGGATTAGAATGTGGGAAATTGAATACTGATGATAAGCTGAGAAATATAGTTCTGCCCTACTCTATTTATACTATGTGATTAGGTTATTTAAGCTAGGGAAAGATTAATTAATTTCATGAATAACTATAGGTTTGGAAAAGGATGAATAAATGTCATGATATGGGCTAATGTTTGTGGTAATTGTGATGCTGAAAAATGATTCCATGGGTAAATCAACTATACTAATCAAATTTAATTAGTATTGGTATCAATGTGAAGTTTTTATAGTTTGGTTTGTTGTTCGAATGATCTAGTTGGAGGTAGTCCTGATACATTAATAAAATAAGAGTTCTGAATTGGGATGAAAACAGTTTGATATGAATGTAGTTTGCTTTGAAAAACAGTACAGATTTTAAAGGAAAATCAGAGCAGTATGTGTTATAAATGTAGTAAATACAGAACAGTCTTGATTATGCAGTGCAGTGTGATTAATATATGCTGAACAGTTTTGAAATAAGTGTAACATGCAGTATGGTATTAAAATTCAGTATGCAGTATAGTATCTATGCAGTTTAATACTGGAATTTCAGTTTAGTTTAATGCAGTTTTGAAGTGTAATAAAATGAGGCTTTGATAACTAAATGTATGCAGATTTGAATATGAAAAAATATACAGTTTTGGAAAGCTAGAAAATACAGTTTTATGAGATTAAAATTATATGCACTGCAGTCCTAGAGCTGTATGCGGTGCAGTCTTGATTTTTAATAGAAAATGCAGAATTATAGAACTTTTGATACAGTTTGGAACATTGCAGAAATGCAGTTTGCTTATACTGCAGAAATACAGTTTAGTATACTGCAGAAATCCAATTTTAGTGCAGTAAATATATGATGGTGTAAGTTGTTAATATGAATTAGTAAAGCATGAAATGTGCAGTTTAGTAAATATAGTGCAGTATGTTTCAATGAAGCAGATTGACTACGGAATAAAATCAGTTAGTAGTAATTCTATGAAAAACAGTTTTGAAAATTGTATTTGATGGTTAAATGTTAGTAATGGATTTAGAATCATAATTATGATCTATTAATTGAATTAGAGAGCATTATTGATTTAAAGATTTGGTTAAAGGAGTGCATACTGTTAGTATGCATAACCGTGTGTTGTAAAGAGTTTTAGATAGAGTAGAAGTTGTATGTTATCTTTACTTTATCTTAACTAGTAGTTTGAATTTTAAATTTGATCTTTGTAAAGGATAAAAGTCTTATCCTATAGGTTAACCACTTGGTGTTAAACACCTCTGTAAAAGTCTATATAATAGACTCTCTTTCACTAATGAAATATAAGAAAAACACAGAAAAACTCTGTTTCTCACATGGTATCAGTTTAGGAGCCGATCCTATCTCTCTCGTCTTCTCCTTTGCTTAATTTCCATGGCCTTTTTCGAAACCACCACATCAGAAATTAGTTCCCAAAATAATTCTCGTGCATCTGAATTTCAGATCTCAGATGCCTCTCTTTCCCCAATCACATCCTACAAACTAAATGGGAACAATTACCTTCAACAGTTTTTTGGCCATCTCACCTCTAAATCTTCCACAACTGCCTTATCAGCTAGTGAAGGTAGAATTTCCTGTTTGGCCACTTCAAATCCTCTATCCTGGATTATAGATTCTGGTGCCTCTGACCATATGACAGGCAACCTTCAGCTATTTCGCACCTTTAACCATTGCAACTCTAAAACCTCCATCAAGGTTGCAGATGGGTCTCTGTCCCAAGTACAAGGAAGTGGCGCTATTCAAGTGGGTGATAAACTGGTTTTGCCTCATGTGCTATATGTTCCTAATCTTGCCTACAACTTGTTATCAGTTAGTAAGTTAGTTCAAGATACTAAATGTGATGCTCACTTTGGAATTAATGGGTGTGTATTTCAGGAACAGGGCTCGAAGAAGGTGATTGGCAGTGCTAGGCTATCCAATGGTCTCTATATTCTTGATGAATTACCACCTTTGATTGCTTGATTTCACGTTGCTTTAAGACTTCATCTTCTTCTTTAAGTAACCCTGATGATATTATGTTGTGGCATCTTAGGCTAGGACATCCAAATTTTGTGTATCTTTCAAAATTGTTTCCCAAGTTATTTAGCAATAAAAGCCTCATTCTTTTAATTGTGAAGTATGTCAAATTGCTAAACATACTAGGCAAACATATGCTCCTTCCTCATTTACACCCACATCTCCTTTTCTATAATCCACAGTGATATTTGGGGTCCATCTAAGGTAAAAAGCTTATGCTGGGTCTAGGTGGTTTATTACCTTTATTGATGACTATTATAGGACTACTTGGACTTTCTTAATGAGGGAAAAGGCGAAGTTGCGTTAATTTTCAAAACTTTCTATCAAATGATTGAAAATCAGTTTGACAAACGTATTAAGGTTGTGAGGAGTGATAATGGGAGTGAATACCTTAGTCAATCTCTTAGGTGTTATTTTTTCGGGAAAAAGGCATTTTCCATCTTACTTCTGTGTCAATACTCCACAACAAAATGGTGTTGCCGAAAGAAAAAAACAGACATCTACTAGAGGTTACGAGGTCTCTTCTTTTTTCAGCCAAAGCACCTAAATATCTTTGGGGGAAGCCTTACTTACTCGCCACCTACCTTATCAACAGAATGCCCAATAAAACCTTGGGTTTTTAAAGTACCAACAAGTCTTATTCAAACATTTTCCTCACTTTAAACCACTTTCATCTGTTATTCCTCTTAGGGTATTTGGCTGCCTGCTTTTGTTCATGTGCATGATAAAAATAGAAGTAAGTTGGACCCTAAATCAATCAGGTGTGTGTTTATAGGATATTCCTCTAGTCAAAAGGGTTACAAATGCTATTCTCCTATTTCTAAAAAGACCTATGTCTCTTTTGATGTCACTTTCTTTGAGGATAAACCATATTTTGCAGGGACTGAACTTGGGGGAGAAAAATGAGAATTTCAGCCCTTTGTTCCTTCACCTTCCATCATTTCTCCTCTACAGACATTCCTTTCATATCCTATCCTGAAACCACCAGAACAGAAAATACTATGCCGACAGAAATGCACTCTCCTCATACCAACAAATCACCAAGTCCTTGTACAACACCTCTTCCAGCACCTAGGGCTGCAGCACAAATTTCCCCTACTCCTGTGCATTCACAGGCCGATGATGCATCAATTTAAGGTGTATACCAGGAGAAGAAGAGCCCCTAATGAAGTAAATAACCAGCCTAGCACTTGTCAAGAACCAGACTCAAGTCCTGTTGCTGCTGAACCGAGCTTAAATCCTGCTACTGTCGAGATTGAAGGTAACATTCCTCCTCAAGATTCTAGTGACCTTGATGACTTTCCTATTGCTATTAGAAAGGGAGTAAGAAAATGTACTATGCACCCAATTAACAAATTTGTTGCCTATGGTAAACTTCAGCCCAATTTTAAGGCCTTTACAGCCAGCCTAAATAAAGTGTTGTGATTCCTAAAACAGAGAGGAGGCCTTGAAGAATCCCAAATGGAAGAAAAGCTGTCGAGGAAGAAGTAAGGGCACTTGAGAAAAATGAGACATGGTGTTTGAGATCTACCAGAGGGAAAGAGGGCTGTTGGATGCAAGTGGGTTTTCACTATCAAGTACAACTCAGATGGGAGCATTGAAAGGTATAAGGCAAGGCTGGTGGCTAAAGGTTTTACACAATCCTATGGGGTGGATTATCAAGAAACCTTTGCACCAGTGGCTAAATTGAATACTATTAGAATCTTACTGTCCATAGCTGTAAACAAAGACTGGAAATTACATCAACTAGACATCAAAAATGCCTTTCTCAATGGGAGTCTCGAAGAGGAAGTATATATGCAAATACCACCTGGCCTAGAAGGTAAAACAGCTAGAAATACAGTGTGCAGACTCAACAAATCACTGTATGGACTTAAACAATCTCCAAGGGCCTGGTTTGAGAGGTTTGCAAAGGCTATGGTAAAGAATGGATTCAAACAAAGTCAGGCTGATCACACCCTGTTCAGAAAGGTTGCAGCAACTGGTAAAATAACCTTATTAATTGTGTATGTTGATGACATAATTATTACAGGGGATGATAGTACAGAAATTGAGAATTTGAAGATTGTTCTTGCCCACGAATTTGAAACAAAGGACTTGGGGAGTCTAAGGTATTTTCTGGGTATGGAAGTAGGAAGGTCAAGAGAAGGTTTAGTCATCAATCAAAGGAAGTACATCCTAGATCTTCTTACAGTAAACTGGGATGCTTGGATGCAAGCCACCGAGACACCCATGGACCAGGGTTGAAGTTCAACAAAAGGAAGCTGGTAATCCAGTTGACAAAGAATCCTATCAACGGTTAGTTGGAAAACTAATTTATCTTTCTCTAACAAGGCGGACATTGCCTACTCGGTGAGTGTTATAAGCCAGCACATGAGTGATCCTCGAGAAGAACATTTGGAGGCGATTAACAGAATTGCGAGGTACCTAAAATTCACACAGTCTTTGGGCTAATTTTCAAGAAAATTCCAGATGAGCAGTGAAGGTATACACAGATTCAAGTCAGGCGGGAGAGCTCACTGATAGAAGGTCAGTTAGTGGATATTGTGCTTATGTTTGGGGCAACTTGGTTACTTGGAGAAGCAAAAAGCAGGCTGTGGTGTCAAGGAGTAGTGCTGAGGCAAAATTTAGAGCATTAGCTCTTGGAATATGTGAAGGAATGTGGATAAAGAGGCTTCTCAAAGAGCTAGAGTTGGATGAAAAGACTGAGTTCGAGATCTATAGTGACAGCCAATCAGCAATGAGTATTGCTAAGAATCCGGTGCAACATGACAGAACCAAACACATTGAAATAGATAGGCACTTTATCTATGAGAAAGTGAATGGTGGTATTGCACAGCTAAACTATATTCCTACGAAGCGGATAATGACATCTTTACTAAGGCACTTCCAAGAGTTATTTTTGATGAGTTCACATCCAAACTGGGTATATACAACATATACACAGTTTGAGGGGGAGTGTTAGTTAGTATGCATAACCGTGTGTTGTAAAGAGTTTTAGATAGAGTAGAAGTTGTATGTTATCTTTACTTTATCTTAACTAGTAGTTTGAATTTTAAATTTGATCTTTGTAAAGGATAAAAGTCTTATCCTATAGGTTAACCACTTGGTGTTAAACACCTCTGTAAAAGTCTATATAATAGACTCTCTTTCACTAATGAAATATAAGAAAAACACAGAGAAAAACTCTGTTTCTCACACATACTGTATATATTTGTGTTGTAGAATTGTTTTGATTGTTAACTGAATGTTTGTTTAATTTATTTTTATTAGTGTCCAACATAAAGGATTGTAATGATTCTAACGAACTGTTATTTCATGCATAACTGGACTATGGAACTTCGGTGAATCAAGGTTCTGAAGTAGAACTAGCTATAATTAGTGGACCAGATCGGGATATTAGGTGAGTGTAGTTTTTTTTATCTCGGTGACGCGGAGTCATTCCGACTTTGTTCTATATGTTTGAATGTATGGATGTAAATAATGACTATCATGTAATCATTTTTGCACAAGGCTCATTTAGAGCACAAAGGGGGAAGGGATTACATTCATAGCATGACATCATTGACAAACATTTCAATTGAGCTTGCCTTCCGTATGTACAATTGTTTGCTGTACTCGACAATATGCGTATGTTATGAATTGATAAAGGTAAGTGATTAAGATTGAATTGGTATTGAACTCTCAATTGAATATAAAGACCCTACTACCATAAGATACTACGAATTGAAAAGTTAAACTTAAATGCTAAATCTCTAAGAATTTTGTAAGCTTATTATAAAGCTTTGAGACATTGTGAAATCTGATATATTGGAGCAATAACACTCACATACCATAAGATACAAACAACTTCAGATTGGAACTTTAAGCTCACTTATCATAAGACATCAAATCGAGCCTTCTTACTTAATGTTCTAAAGTAAAGAATTCATAATTACTCCGGAGCTTAAAACTCGTTGATGCCATAAGATATATCTCTTAATAACAAAGCTCAAAATGTATAAGTTGCCTAGACAATGGAAGTCTTTGGACACTTGGCATGGTACAACGGTATATTTGGGACTACGGTCCATGAGCTACGGCTCAGGGGTGATGACCCCATATATGTGGTATATTGGCGACAGTAGGAGGTAACAGGAGAGATGATAAGGAGATTGGCGACAGTTGGATGGATAGAGAAGAGAAGCTAGGTTTGTTATGCTATAAACTAGCCATTGCTTTGTGCTTTGTGCCAAGTGAATCTCAGACCAATTCTACGTATGTTCAAATGTGATCCAAGACAAATGTTCTAAAAGATACGAACTCAGACACTGAGCTACGATAAGAAATTCTGATAAGCTTTGATAAGAACTCCAATTTGCTTTGATGAAAACTTCAACAAGTTTGACTAATAACCACAATATATACTCTAATAAGATTTCTAGAATAAACTTCGATAAGATTTAGTAAATATAAGATACAATGGTAAAATGAATTCTGACTAAGTCTACATAAGGCTTAGCTATGTATAACTAAGACTAACCTAAATGTTATTACCCTATGCTTGGTTACATTGCTTTCTCATGTATCAATGTTTTATCTTATTATGGCTTACTACCTCACTTAGGCTATATAAGCCTAATGCATTCATTCTATGCATTTGCAGGTTTTATGATTATCCTTTTGTTGATCGTATTTGGAAGGTTGTAAGTCGCACCGTAAGACCTTGTAATTTGTCTAAGTTTCACCATGAAACTCCTATAATAGTGGCATAATGCATTTATATAAGCTTATATATATATAGGTTACGTTTGTTTGCTGGACTCTGGCGTTGTATATAGATTCTAGATAATCATTTTCATTTTGATTAGTTAAGTTAAAATCCTTGAAAATTTGAATAATCTTAAATTGGGTTCTTGAACACTTTGGAAATAAAAGCCAATGCTGGATTTGTAATGCTTAATGTAGTCTATTTGTAAGAAGTGATACATAACGTGAGAATGCCTTAAGTGGTTAATGTATGCATGTGTAAGTATTGTTCATTAATAATTGATTAAGAAAGTGTCTTTGAAAATGAAGTTTATATGACTTTATGCTATGCTATGTAGGTTCAAATAGATTTATTTATGCAAATCTCGAAAGCATACATGATTTTTTTTTATATATTGTGTATTTCTAATATGATTGAATTGCAAAGTGCTATCTATGGGATCATGAAAATGTCAATTGAGTGCATAACGTTTACTTGATTCATTAGTTTTTGTAAAAATAATCTTTGGAGGTCGATTGATATGGGTATAAATGTTAAGTGAAAACTTTACATTTAGCTTTTGTAATTTTGCTATGCTATGAATTGATGGGCAGTTTTGCTATGTCTTATTGATAAAATGAATTTTTGATATGATATTTTAGGAGAAAACCATTATATGTTAAATTATGTCATTTTCCAATTGGTACAAGTTATGCCAATTGTTGGAACAACCATATCATGCTATAATGTATCGATATGAACTTGATTAAGCTTGACATGAAATTCAGTTGAGATAAGTCCCTCTTAAAATGAGCTTAAGGTCTATCATTAGATTTTCAAATCTTATTTGATAGCTTGAAAGTTTTAAAAGCTTTCGAATAAGTTTCTGAACTATAATGGTCCATGTGTTATAGCATGCCCAATGGATGGTCTAGACTCTACATAATTTTAGAGTATATAAACCTTGCTCTTGTTTGGTGAAAAATTCAAATAGCTTATTGTAAACATGATATAAATGACTAGGAATCTAGTAAGATTTAATATGATTTTTGCAAGTGAAGTTTGTAAGTAAAGGAATTAAATATTCTGATAATGTATAAGAAAACTTTTGTTAGCATACAATGAAAATTTGAAAGTTTTACAACTTGGTCACTTGAATTATGGAATGTGTTTTCGGTAATATCTTAAACATTTGGTTTTCGTCCGAACAGGGTTGAGGTTATTACATGATCGTTTCAATTGCAATTTTTTGGGTTTGTATTGGCAAACCCTAATATAGCTCGCCCGTTCGGTCTTGCGACTAGACAGGGTCAAAAGAGGTTACAGGGAAAGGCAGTCATTAGAGGTGAGGTTCATTCTTCTCCTCTAATACAAAGTTTTTTTATTAAAATTCCCAAGTTATTGATTCTTTACATATGTTTTATAACTTGATTTGATAATTTAATAATGGAAAATTTGTTAAATCAAGGTTTAATTGATTGGATTGATGAATTTTTGTATAGGCTTTATTTTGCCGAGTTCTTGATTGATTCTAATCATGGTTTTGATGTTTAATAGTGTTAATAAGTGGGTTTTAACATTGGAAATCCAAAACTAAGTGAATCTCTAATTTTTTAGGTTGTTAGTTGTGAGTTTTTGAGGTGTTGTGGAGGTTTGATGAATGCTGGAGGTATAAGGATGATGTTATTGTATTTTAAGATGTTAATTGATGGATTAAAACATTAGGTTTTGGCTTGGTTAAGTTTGGAAGATGTTAGATGTTGGGTTCAGTTGTTGTTAAGTGAAATTGGGTAGTGAATGTTGATGATTTATGTGAATTGATGTTGCTGGGCTGTTGAATGCATTTTGATGCATTGAATCCTCTAGTTTTGTGTGGATAAAACAGGAGAACTTGGTCCTCAAGCTTGAACGTGACGTTTTAGAAGCTTTGGAGGTGTGTTTATAGTATCGACAAGCGAGGCTTTGCATGTTGGTGAGTGAGAACGAGTTTTACAACTTTTCAAAGGTTTGAAAGTTGTATTTGGGAGTTTAGATCAAACTTGAAACGCTGGTTTAAGCTCAGAAGGAAGTAAAGGATGAATTCTCTGTCGCACTCGATTAGGCAATTAGTTTTTATGCACTTGTTTTAATGAATTGATTACTCACTGTATATGCACGTTTTGAGTATGATTTAATGTTGGAAATTGGTTATATGATGATTTTCATGCATTTGAGGTAATTCATGTCTTATTAATGTTCTTGAACATTGGTTAATGCAAGTTTGATTGTATTGATTAAATGATTTTGATGATGCATATGAAAACAGTGAGTTAATGTTAATAAAATGAATTATATTGGCAAGTGATGGTATAAAAATGTTTTAAAATGTTATCGGATATAGTTGGTAGGCCATAGGATTGATAGTGCACTATAAAAAGTCGATGTGGATGTTGAGGGGTTTTGATCCGGTGTACTGAATACTCCATCTAAGTACCCTAATGGTCAAGGGGTTTTGATCTTTGTACCGAAGAGTCATGTTAGTGGGTTATGCATCCAACCGATGTGTGGGGTTGTGATTGTACCTATTTGTAAATGTATCTTTAATTCTAGTTGTGATGGCATGAAGTGCTGGGAACACTTGTTGAATCTGTGTATCCGATGTTATGTTTTGTAAAGTGGAATTTGGTTAATGATCACTTTAAACTAATATAATTGATGATGTATCATGAGATGAATTATGTTTAATGTTGGCTTAAACATGTTTTACTCTTTAAGCCTTGCATTGGTAGTTGCAGCGATGTCTTTTTCGCTAAAAAAACGGATTTTTCGAGGTGTTTGTGGTTTTTCGGATATAAAAATATTTATCCGTGGGGGTTTTGAAAAAATGCGTTATATTAGAAATTGGAGTCGCCACCGGCCACTTAGGTAGGCCGGACACCATAAAACCAGAGATTTGAAAACTATTAGGTTCGGGAGTCGGTTACGGATGGGGAAGGATTAGCACCCCACACCGCCCAAAATTGGTACTTTAATAATTACCGCATTATTAGTATTAAATTTTCCGGATTAAAGTGACGATTAAATTAAAATTTGATTATAAGTACGAGTAAATTTTAAAGGCCCCGTTATCCGAGGGTAAACGCCCAACCACTATCACTACGCCTGATACTGGCCCCATTTACACTCGGATAAAAGGACACTGCATTGACAATTTATATTCCATTATGCAACCTTAGAAAGCAAAATGAATACAAAGCGATAAAAATATAAATAAATACTAATATAATAAAATAATAATCTAACATAAATAAAATACTAATCCGAAACATACATATATAAATATTAATCTAACTCATAAATAAAAACATATCTAGCATAAATAAAATACTAACATTCATAAATATTAATCTAACACATAAATAAAAAACAAATTCAACATAAATAAAATACTATTCTAAAACATACATACATAAATATTAATCTAACTCATAAATAAAAACATATATAACATAAGTAAAATACTAACATTCATAAATATTAATTTAAAACACAAATAAATATTATTCTAACACATAAATAAAAACGAATCTAACATAAATAAAACATTAATATAAAGCACAAATTTAAAACATATTAAATACCAATCTAAAACATAAACATACAAACTAAAAAATAAGACTACAATTTTAAAATAACTAATACTTCATTAAATTATAAAAATTACAACACTAATAAAAAGGGAAAAAATATACCTAACTAGGAGCTCGAATGACGAACCCCGACTGAACCCCACCGAGATCTACCACGACCCCTTCAAAAATATTAACTAGATCGGATCCAAAATAGGACCCCGATCGAACCGGTTAGGACCGAGAGCACTGCCCCTGGTCCTTGGCTACCGAGAGCATAGCTCTCTTTTGGCAGCCACTGCCGATTGCTTCTTTTCTAATTGCCCCCCATGCCTCCTATTTATATGCAATTGGGGAGTGACGTGGTCATCCCAAAGCCACACAATTTTTTTTTAATTTCACTTTTTTATTTTATTTTTATTTTTATTATTATTTTTTTATTTTTCATTGATTTTATATTAATAATAATATTATTAAAGTAATACTAATAACACTAAAACCCGGTCAAAAATGAGTGATTACAGTTGCCCCTCTTTCTTGTTCTCGTGAAACGAGAACAAAGCAAAGATCAAAAGCATTCATTTTTTGACCTACTTCCTAGTCTTTGGCTTCGGAATCACGTGTTCTTCTGGAACTCTCCGCTCTTCCTTAGCTGAATCTTCAAGCTTGTAAGTTCTTCCTGTATAGAACTTCTTCACCTTATGATCTTGAAACTACAGGTCCTTCCTATATAGTACCCTTCATTCTGAAGTCTTGAGTTACGAGTCCCTCCTATATAGAACTTTTCATTCTGAGACGGTAAAGCTTGGAGTCCTTCCTATATAGAACTCTTCACCCTCTACGTTGGTTTCTCCTATATAAAACCTTTTGCGCCACTGATGGATTCTTCCGACTGGGAGTTCCTCCTGTATATAACTGCTAGTCTTCAAACCTGGAGCCTTGATCCTTCCTATATAGAACTTTTAGCTTCGAAATCTCTGAGCTACAGGTTCTTCCTATATAGAACCTTTCACTCTAAGACAGTAAAGCTCGGAGCCCTTCCTATATAGGACTCTTTGCCTTCAACACAACGGGTTTTCCCTATATAAAACCTTATGTGTCATGGGTGAATTCCTTCGGCTGGGAGTTCTTCCTATATAGAACTGCTAGTCTTCACCCTGGAGCTGCAAGCCCTTCCTATATAAAACTTTTAGCTCCTGAAACCTCGGAGAGGCAGATTCTTCCTACATAGAACCTCTTGCTACGGGAGCTTGAAAATATAGGCACTTCCTATATAGAACCTTTATCTTCGAATTTTTCTTTTCTTTTTTTTTTCTTTTTCCTTTTTCCTTTTTTCTTTTTCCTTCTTTTTCTGCTTTTTTCTCTTCTCTTTTTTCTATCTCATTTTCATTCTTTTTTATTTTTTTACAAGGTTGTTGATATCTTTGGACTTACGCTACTAAGGCTGCCGAAATATTTCTTCAAATTTTGGGATTCACGCCAAAAATGGCTACCGACCTTTCTTCAGATTTGGGGATTCACGCCGAAAATAGCTACCGATCTTTCTTCAAATTTGGGGACTCACGTCGAAAATGGTTGCCAATCTTCTAGGACTCACGCTGCTATAGCTGCCAAAATTTTTCTTCAATTTGGGGATTCACGCCGAAAATGGCTACCGATCTTTCTTCAAATTTGGGGACTCACGCCGAAAATGGCTGCCAAAACTTTCTTTAAATTTTGGGGATTCACGCCGAAGGTGGCTGCCAAACTTTCTTCAAATTTTGGGGACTCACGACGAATGTGGCTGCCAAACTTTCTTAAGATTTGGGGATTCACGCCGAAAATGGCTACCGATCTTTCTTCAAATTTGGGGACTCACGCCGAAAATGGCTTCCAATCTTTCTTCAAATTTTGGGGACTTACGCCGAAGGTGGCTGCCAAACTTTCTTCATTTAATGAAATCCACTTCTTAATACTCTTTGATAATTCTTCAAGTACCTGTCCAAAACAAACAAAAATTGGCATGCCCCTATCTATATGATGCATACAATATAATGCTTTCTTTCTCTTCTTTTTTTCTCTTCTTATTTTCTTTTTCTTTTCTTCTTTTTCTTTTTTCTATTTCCTTCAATTTCTTCTTATTTTTTCTTTTTCTTTTCTTTTTCTTCTCCCTCTCTTTCTTTCTCTTTTTTCTTTTAGCCCCCTTTTCGTTCTAAAGTCTTACACCCTGAAAGGTCGCTCCTCAGATTTCTTCATCTCTTTACTTCTTCACTGTATGCTCTTAAATCCTCATTTGAACATGCTTTTAAACCTTTTGTGAGGAAGGATTTTCTTGTTTTCGGGGTTATCACTCGTCTTCATAAATGATCTTCTGGTTCTTATATTATTCTTATAAGAACCCTTGTCATCTTCTTTGCTTGGCGTTGCCCCATTCAACCACGGGCTCCACTGCTTTGAATTTTCTGACCCATCATACAGAGCCTTGATCTATTTCTAGTCACTAGGGTGAGCCAAAATGCTTCCATCCCCTGAGCTTATCCTTGATCTTCTCGTAGCATTTCGACGGGAACTAACTCTCGGTCCCTATGCTTTAAATCTCATCATCATTTATTTTTAAAATAATGCAAACGGCAATTTACTTGTGTATATTTCAAAAAATAATGATTGTTTGAAAAGATAACAGTTATTTTAAAAATCACAACTTGGAGGGGATACCAAACATTTTGAAAACATTGACAAATGGTAAACATCATCTCTTTTTTTTTAAGGACCAAACATTTTTTTAAAAAGTTAATGTTTGGAGAATGGTAAACAAAATTCGAAGTATATTGCCAAACATTTTTTTAAAAACTAATGTTTGGGGGAAATGGTAAACATCAAAACTTTGGGAGAAAATGTCAAATCTTTTAAAACATGTTTGCCCCGAAATATCAAACACCATAGCGCACCTTCTTCATGTTACCAGAGATCAACTCTAATGAAGCGCATATTTAGAAGATCTTGACCATTGTGGAGATATATGCCAATGTATAGTTTCTTCTGGTCTAATAGGCTTTTGAGAGGAACAACACTACCTAGTTTCTACCCCCATTTAAGGTGGCTCTCTTAACCTCACTATCTCACCATGCCCCATCCTTCCCTCATTTGGGTGTCGATCAAGAACTTCAAAGTTTGACGTTCCTTGAAGCAAAGTTAGCCCTTATAGGCGGAATGAAATCTGAAGACATTCTCATTCAACTTGGATATCTATGGATGACCAGAATGGTCTTTGGGGCTTGTAATGTAGGCCTTTGGTTTATGGTTAAGTGAAACAGTATTTCTGTACTTGTGTAACTTGGATATGCCCATTATTCCTTCCCTTTTTTGGATCGCTCTAGACTGCCCATTTTTTTGGGTTTTCACCCTAGAGTTCATTTCTTTTCTTTTTACTGTAGGCTGCCTTGCATTCTGGCCATATACTAATGTTCGTTTTCTGTTCAAGAATGTTTGATCCTCCAAAACTCCTCGAAACTGAAATTTCTTGAATGAAGGACTACGAATACATTTCTGGGAATTCTTGTGATTGACACGCCCAGATAAAATATTATTCTTTTTTTCTTCTTTTCTCTTTTTTCTTTTCTTCTTTTTCACTTTTTCTCTTGGATCGCTCTAGACTGCCCATTTTTGGGTTTTCACCCTAGAGGTCACTTCCTTCTTTTGTACCTTCTGTAGCGATGTCTCCGTTTCGCTAAAAAAAATAGTTTTTCGAGGTGTTTGTGATTTTTCGGATATAAAATGTTTATTCCGTGAGGTTTAAAAAAACCGCATTTTATTAAAAAATAGAGTCGCCACCGGCCACTTAGGTAGGCCGGACACCATAAAACCAGAGATTTAAAAAACTGTTGGGTTCGGGAGTCGGCTACGGATGGGGAAGGATTAGCACCCCCACACCGCCCAAAATTGGTACTTTAATAATTACCGCTTCATTAATATTAGGCTTTCCGGATTAAAGTGACGATTAGTTTAAAATTTGGTTATAATTGCGAATAAATTTTAAAGGCCCCGTTATCCGAGAGTAAACGCCCAACCACTATCACTACGCCTGATACTGGCCTCGTTTACACTTGGATAAAAGGGCACCGCATTGACATTATGTATTCCATTATGCAAACTTAGTGAGCAAAGTATAAAACATGGCAAATAATTTAAATACAATAAATATTAACATAATAGAATACTAATCTAACATAAGTAAAATACTACTCTAAAACATACATACATAAATATTAATCCTACTCGTAAATAAGAACAAATTTAACACATCACAATAACAAGGCATGAATAAAAATACATGCGGGAACAAAAACAAATACCACAAGAAGACATACATATTAAAAATAAAACACATTGTAACATATATAGAACATAGTATTATGCATGACAAAGAAAACATACTAACTCATAACCTAAAAGCAAAGAGAACATGCAATACATGCTAAAACACGAAACAAGTTGTATATGAGCCGACTAAAATATTAATCGAATATGTGTGGTACGACAGACCAAATAAAAGCATAAAAACATAATCACCATAAACTGAACACACATATACATATAAACATGAAAATATGAAACATGTACAAGAGACGTATGAGCAGGAAAAAAGGCTACATCAACCTATACGATCATAATAAATGAACATGAACATTTAAATATGGAACAGGACTGAAATGAGAAAAAATAAACATAAGAGACAGAAATTAAAAGGCAATAATGTGGGATTTAGGGACGAAAATGCAAGCTGAACCGAATCTGAAAGGACTAAAACTGTAATTAGACCAAGGGGCAGGCTTGAAGTGAAAATTTGAAAAACACGGTGGGACTGTTGAGGTAATTTCGCCATTTAAGAACTGATTCAATTTAATTCAGGGCTTGGATTGCAAGTTTTTAGAATATAAGGGGGACCGGAATTGTAAATATCCCATGCGGCAAGACAGAAGTGAAAATATCGAAAATGCGGGGCGATTTATTTCAGAATTTAACCATTTCACAAAATAAAATGCTTATAAAATCCCCTTTTTCAGCCCGATCTCAATTTTTTCTCATTTTTTTCCTTAACCGGTTTTATAATAACCTTTCTCTCTCTCATTTTCTCTCAACTCACCCTCCCAAACCTGTGATGAACCCAGAAACCGGTGACTCTCTGCCGTCCCTTCCGTCGCCGCTAGCCGGCACCGGCGAACGAAAAGAAACACCCAAAACCAACCTCTTTTCCAAATGAACCCGAATATGAACTTAGATTTACACTAAGACGCACCCTTTTTCCTAGATCTAAGTAAATACGAAACCAAAAAAAGTTTTTTTTTTGTTTATGTTTAACCGAAATGAAACCAAAAGGGACCTCCCTCTCCCTTCAGTTCACCATGTTCAGCTTGTCACTGGTGAGGGGAGATCCATTGGCGACGAAGGTAACAAATCTGCATCCCTCTCCTTTTGTTATTACTTCGTATATTTTTTTTGTATGCATGCAAACAAGTAAGAAAAAAAGAAAAGAGCGTTACCACTGAAACTTTGTGCTTCTTTTTTATTTTTCTCTCTGATTACAACTAGACTGCCTTACAATTACTTATTTCATACATATATCACTCTCTTTTTGGTTTGGTAGCTAGTACTATAAAATATTTTTTAGATATGAAATGATACTGACATCGCCTATTTTTTGTGTTTTTCTTTGATATATCTGAACGCGGTGGTTGGAGGCCGGCATGGTGGATGCATGGTGGCGGTGTGGGGGGGATGTCTTCGGCCAGAGGCGTTCTTGACCGTTGGATCAGATTTGATCCAACGGTCGGGATAGCTTGAAGAATGCACGGTCCAGATAAAACCTCGATCGGTGGAACAGCTCCAGATCGTGACACGTGGGGCTCAACAGTCGAGGAGTTATAGCGCATGGGATTCACGCCCGCGTGGGATATCGAAGGGTCCGCGCGTTGATCGAACGCGCGCGTGGCATCCAAACAGTCCGAGTGTGTAATATACGCGGCCAGCTAGATATTTTCCCCCCCTTGATCGTGGCCGTTGGATCCACATTTTGATCCAACGGCTCCTGGTTGGCTGCGCAAAGACAAAGTAATTAGGGTTAGATATCTGATGGGTATTAGGGTTCTGCTAGGGTTTTGGGCCTGGGCCGACCGGGCCTTGTAATTTATGGGTTTTGTAATAATATGGACACTTAATTTAAGTGGGTTTTTTTTATTTTTAGATTTGTCCATATATATTAATAATAATATATTAATATAATAGTAAATGCATACACATACATACTTACGTACACATACATACAATTGTAATGAAATACATTCACACGTAAATACACTTAATAATAATACATACAATTCATGCAACACTCATTCGTATACATTCAATAATAACAAGGACATTAATAATATATACATGCAAACATATATAAACCTACTCATAAATGCACATATACCAACATACATTATACGATACTCCTAACATAAATATAACCATATCACACACATATTAATAGGAACGTAATACACAACATAAATATATGCACCATGCATACATTCACACATATATCATTATGTAATATTAATAACATATACACGCACACACATATATGTAATCATGCACTAATATTTAATATGATACTTAGAGATTAAATAAAAATGAGTGATTACAGTTGCCCCTCTTTGCTTGTTCTCATGGAATGGGAACAAAGAAAAGATTCATAAGCGGCAGATTCTTCCTACATAGAACCTCTCTCTGTAGGCGCTTGGAAAAATAGGCCTTTCGTATGTAGAACCTTCATCTTCACATTTGGGATTCACACCACGATGGCTACCGATGTCTCTTTGAATCTATAGATACCTGTTTAAGATAAAACAAAATGCTATGACAAATTAATTGACATGCTTCTAATCCTAGTGATGTCTAACTATTCATGATGCATGAGTGTCAATATCTTGGTGGGCCTGCTTTAGTCCTCAGTCAATCTCGACTTTACGTTGTTCACTTTCTCCCCTTTTTGGCGGTGATACCTCATTTTACTGTCGGGTTCAACCATTCCAACCTTTCTTTTTTTGAATTTCCGACTTGGGATTCTAAAGTGTCCTTTCAGGTTTTCGCTTTAGAGGTTTTTTTTCAAGGGGTGCCCTTCTGGGTTTTCACCTGGAAGATCTCTCTTGTTATCTCGCATGCTTTCTCTTGAACAAGCAGGGCATGCGCCATTGGTCATCCTATCCTATTGCTTGAAGCCTTCTGCCTTCCCTGTCAACGGCCGCTATGTAGGGAGCTAGAGGGCAAAGTTAACATCGTTTTCTAATCACCTACATCTTTAAGGTTAGATCACAGTAATGCTCATAAATCTCTTGTTTACCATAGGCCTATGTTAGCTTATTTGCATGAAATTAACAAGAAGGCAAGGAATGGATGCTCAAAAACACGATTTTATTACGATTAAGGGTTTGGGATACTTTGAGAGAGTTATGACACACATGAGGAAGACGAAAAACTAAATATGAAATACAAGATCCCTCATTATCTTCGGTATGAATGATACATGATCTTGTCAACCGGCGTAGAATCTTTTGCCTGAAGCTCCCTCTTCACAGGGTTCATGGGGATGACCCTTCTCTTCGGATATCCAACCTTTCAATTTATCCGAGCCGCCCTTTACGGATTTTCAACTCAGGTCCTCCCTTTGCTTCAAGACGCCCTATTTCTGGTTTTCGCCCTGAGTTCTCCATTTTTGTTATTTTGTTCTTTTTTCTTCTCTTTTTTTGTTTTTTTAAACGTAGTATTTCTTAACAGCATCAAAATTTATAGGGCTTTTCAGCTCGTCTCCATCCATTTCAGTTAAGATTAGGGCTCCTCCTGAGAAGGCCTTTTTTACCACGTACGGCCCTTCCCAGTTGGGCATCCACTTTCCTCGAGAATCTTTCTAAATCAGGAGGATTTTCTTGAGCACCAGATCCCCCTCTCTGAATTCTCTTGGGCGCACCTTTTTTTTGTATGCCTGTATCATCCGCTTTTGGTACATCTGACCATGACAAATGGCCTTTAGTCTCTTTTCTTCAATGAGATTTAGCTGGTCGAGTCTGGCTTGCACCCATTCAGATTCTTCTAATTTTACTTCATTTAAGACCTAGAGAGACGGGATCTCTACCTCAATGGGAGTACTGCTTCGGTACCATACACCAAGGAGTAGGGCGTTGCCCCTGTTGATGTGCGAATGGACGTCCTATAGGCGAAAAGGTAAAATGGCAGCTTCTCGTGCCAATCCCTGTAGGTATCCGTCGTCTTTGCTATGATCTTCTTTATGTTCTTGTTTGCTGCTTCCACTGCCCCATTCATTTTAGGACGATAGACTGTGGAATTATGGTGTGTTATGTTGAATTGATTGCACACGTTCGTCATAATTTTGTTATTCAGATTGGAAGTGTTGTCGGTGATGACCCTTTCTGGCAAACTGTATCGACAAATAATCTCTTTCTTTAGGAGCTTACATACTGTAGTCCTTGTGATGTTGGCGTAAGATGCTGCCTCTACCCATTTAGTGAAATAGTCTATAGCGACCAAAATGAAACGATGTCCATTGGAAGCCTTCGGATGAATATGCCCGATGACGTCCATGCCCTACGCCGCAAAAGGCCACGGAGAATTCATGGTGTGTAAAGGCGATGGGGGTGCATGAATCTTGTTAGCATAAATTTGGCATTTGTGGCATTTCCTGGCGTAATTGATACAATCTCCCTCCATGGTCAACCAGAAATAGCCATATCTCATAATTTTCCGGGTTATAGACAGCCCGTTGGCGTGCGTCCCACATAGCCCATCGTGTACCTCGGCTAAAATCTCCTTCGCCTCCCGGGCATCCACACATATCAGCAATGTCTGATCATGACTTCTCTTATATAGGATCTCCCCATCTAGGACATATCCTGTTGCCATTTTTCTGAGTGTTTTTCTGTCATTGTCATTTGCCCCTTCGGGATACTTTCGAAGCTTGACATATTGCAAGATGTCATAGTACCATGGGTTTCCATCAATCTCTTCCTGCACATTACAACAATGAGCAGGCCTTTCAAACGCCTGCATCTTAATGGGCTTCATTTTTGCCCTAGTGTTTGTTTTAAACATGGATGCCAGGGTCGCCAAGGCGTCTGCCATCTTATTTTCTTCTCGGGGAAGGTAATTGAAGCTGACCCTTTCGAACTCCTTGGTGAGCTCTTGAATCAATTCATAATATTTGACCAACTTCGGGTCCCTGGTTTCCCATTCCCCACGCAATTGGTAAATTAGTAAGGATGAATCTCCGAATACTCGAAGTTCCTTAATCTTTCTTTCAATAGCTGAGTTTAGTCCCATAACGCAGGCTTCATATTTAGCTATATTGTTGGTGCAGAAGAATTCTAATCTGCTGGTGAAGGGATAATAGACATTCTCAGGAGAAATTAGCACGACTCCCATCCCATGTCCGAGGGCGTTGGAGGCTCCATCGAAGTAAAGCTTCCATGATTTATCATCTGAAACCTCTTCCTCGGTTGTAATGCACATCAAGTCTTCATCCGAGAAATTAAAGTTCAACGCCTCATAGTCGTCTGAAGCGCGACTAGCTAGGAAATCTGCTACGGCACTCCCCTTTACGGCTTTCTGGCTCACGTATACAATATCGAATTCAGATAAGAGCATCTGCCAGCGGGCCATCCTTCCCGTTAGTGCTGGCGTTTCCATTAAGAACTTCAATGGGTCTAGCTTGGATATCAACCAAGTAGTATGGTACAACATATACTGCCTAAGCCGCTTGGTAGCCCAAACTAGAGCACAACACAGCTTCTGAACTGGCGGGTACCGCGTTTCGCAATCATTGAACTTTCTGCTTAGGTAATAGATGGCTTGCTCCCTTTTCCCTGACTCATCGTGTTGCCCCAATACACATCCCATTGAATTCTCAAAGACTGTCAGGTAGAGGATTAATGGTCGGTCTGGTACTGGCGCGACTAAAATCGGAGCATTTGTCAGGTACCTTTTGATCTTTTCTAGGGCCCCTTAACATTCCTCATCCCACACACCAGGATTATTCTTTCTAAGAAGTCTGAAGACCGGGTCACATCGATCAGTTAATTGGGAAATGAAACGAGAGATATAATTCAACCTCCCTAGGAAACCGCGAACTTCCTTCTGAGTGTGGGGTGGTGAGAGATCCTGGATGGCTTTCACTTTATCTGGATCGATCTCAATCCTTCTTCTACTTACCACGAACCCTAGAAGTTTTCTAGAAGTAACAGCGAAGGTACACTTGGCAGGATTAAGCCTCAGCTGGTATTTCCGTAGTCTTTGGAATAGTTTTCTCAAGTTCTGTAGGTGCTCCTCCTCTGTTCGGGACTTGGAAATCATGTCGTCCACGTATACTTCTATTTCTTTGTGCATCATGTCATGGAAAAGAGTCACCATTGCTCTTTGATAAGTTGCCCCTGCATTATTGAGCCCAAAAGGCATCACTCGATAACAAAAAGTGCCCCACATGGTTATGAACGTAGTTTTCTCCATGTCGCTAGAGTCCATCTTTATCTGGTTGTACCCTGAAAAGCCGTCCATGAATGAAAACCATGAATGCCCCGCGGTTTGTCAACCAGCGTGTCAATATGTGGTAAGGGGAAGTTGTCCTTAGGGCTGGCTCGGTTTAGATCCCTATAATCTACACACATACGAACTTTCCCGTCCTTCTTCGATACTGGTACGATATTTGCAACCCACTCGGGGAATTTGGCTACCTCCAAGAAACCAGCATCAAACTGTTTTTTTACCTCTTCTATGATTTTTAATAACATGTATGGTCTTAGTCTCCGAAGTTTTTGCTATATTGGCTTGCACTCCGGCTTTGTTGGCAATTTGTGCACCACTATGTCAGTATTCAATCCTGGCATATCTTGATAGGTCTAGGTGAAAACATCCTTAAATTATCGCAGTAGGGTTATCAGTTCTTGCTTGGTTTTTGACGAAAACGTCGTCCCTATTTTCACTTCTTTTCTCTCTTCTTCAGTCCCCAAGTTTACGACTTCTATTTCTTCTTGGTGGGGCATGATTTGCCTTTCTTCGTTGGCCACATTCTCCTCAACTCTACAGAGACCTCACATTCTATCTCATCGTCTTCTTCCTCAATTCCCTCTGAGATCTCAGGGCATTCAAAATTCACTCCGGGATTGGATCCGGTATCATTCATATAGTCAGTCATGAGCGACCTGCATTAAATGAGAATGAATTGTATTGGGAAGAGGATGGCTTTATATGAAGTGAATGAGCATGAAGAATGTATGAATGAAATAAATGAAATGTTGGTCATTCAAGAAAGTGGGGATATTTTCATTTCAACAAAAAAGTTAACATAGGTGCCCTATACAAAAGATCCCCATTGTTTATGGGCAAAAACAAAAGGTTTATTCGGAGCATTACTCTGATCTATTCCTAAAAACCACAGGTAGATCAATGCAGCTCCAGTTATCAAGTGTTTCCATAGGACGGCAAGGGCGGATGTTGGTCAACATTTTGCTGCCTTGGCCCTTTCCAGCTATCATGTTGATGTACATCCCTTCAAGTGATTCATTGAATATCTCCTCCTTGTTGAGTACGTCATTTTCCTTAATTGCCTCTTCAACTTCTTGACCTGGTTGGTAGAATCCTCCGGAGACAAAAGTGGTTTTCAAACTAGGAAAGGACATTGGTCTCCACAGATTGTCTTCTCCTTTAAATCTGGCTTTTCTTTGCTCTTCTTTTCTCCTATATTCCTCTTTTCTCTGTTGGACACTTGGTTTGTAGCCTAGCCCAAAATGGTCCTTCTTGGTTATCATACTTTCGGCACTTAGGCTCCCTTGTAATCTTCTCCCTAACCCTCTTCCTACTTTGGCTCCTCAGCCCAAAGTTTCTGCGACGGTCATCTTGGTACAATTAGATAACCTAGGATAGGGGATCTGACTTCCCTCCGCGACGAATGTGGCATTCACTAGCTCTAATGCTCGAAAAGAGCATTCTGTAGCATCCTCGTCATTTTGAATATAGGGGGCATCTAATGTCACTGAAGCAACAATTTCCTGCTCGGCCTCTACTGTGACCAATTTGCCTTCGACTATGAATTTTAATTTCTGATGCAATGATGAGGGGACAACTCCTGCAGAGTGGATCCATGGCCTTCCCAATAAGCAGCTGTAAGATGGTTTTATGTCCATTGCCACAAAATCAATCACATACTCAATCGGCCCGATCAATAGAGGCACCTCAATTTTTCCCATTGTTCCTCTTTGTGTACCGTAAAAGGCTCTTACGGAGTTATGGCAGGGCTTTAGGTGAGAACCATCTATTGGTAGTTTCTGCAAGGTCACCATAGGCAACACGTTCAATGCTGACCCGTTGTCAATCAGTACCCCAGGTACTACATACCTTTTGCAGTGGGTTGTGATGTTAAGGGCTTTGGTGGACCCCATTCCTCCCTCGGGGATCTCATCATCACTGAATGTTATATGATTATAGGCAGTGATATGCCCCACTATCCTATCCAGATTTGTCACAGAAATATCCTGGGCCACAAAAGTTTGATTTAGTACTTTTAATAATGCCTCACGGTGTCTTTCTGAACTCAAGAGCAACTCCAGCACTGTGATCCTAGCCGCTTGCTTTCGTAGTTGTTCCACTACGCTGTACTTGCTATGTCTTAGGAACTTCAGAAACTCTTTGGCCTGGGCCTCAGTTATCGGTTCATTCATCTTTGGGGAAGGTTCTTCACCGAATATCTACGTGGGGCTAACCGCTGTATTCTTTCCCTTATCTTTGACCACTTTAGCTGCTCTCAAAGTCTCAGAGGAATAACATTTGCCGCTCCTCGTGAAATGGCCCACCTCACCAACATTCACATCGCTCTTTCTTTGTTCGTCTTTTAGCGTAGGCTCTTTTACCTGACCATATTCTGGCTTTTATGGCGTGGTTATATTTATCGCATAGTTCCAGGGAGTTTGCCGCATATCCTTGAATGGGAACGGGGATGGTGCTGAAATGATGATCTTGGGATTTATCTTGGTGGTTTCTCCTTGGGAGGCACCTGCATTCCCTGGCCTGGAAGAGATGATAAAAGGTCTATCCCTCCCGTATTTGGCGTTGGGGCTATCCGTCATATGTATGTCCGACCCCTTCTTTCCCGCGGGCTCTTCGAAGAATTCTATTTGCTTTTCATTCATCAATTGTTGTACCAATCTCTTGAACTCGTCGCACTTTTGGATGTCATGCCCTTCGTCCTGATGGAATTCGCAATACACTTCACATCCCTTCTGCCTTATTACCATGCCTTTGTCGATCACATGGGCCATGCATAATTGTTGAAATACCCACCGCAAAGGAGATTTGATTTCAGACACATCATCCTTAATCTTCCTGGTAAAGTACTCTTCAATAACATTTACTCCTCTGTTCCCATGATTAGGTAACGGGTTAGTAGCTACACTTGGTTCTTCAAACTTCAATATCCCAGAATCAATTAAGTTTTGCACAAGTTTTTTGAAGGCAAGGCAGTTCTCGGTGGGATGTTCAGAGGCACCGCCGTGATAGTCGCAGTGCACGTTCGGGTTATACCAAGACGAGAATGGCGGTTTGAAAGGAGTAACGTAATATGGACGGACCAGGTCTGCTTCATACAACTGGGAGTAAAGCTCCGAGTACGGAATGGGTAGGGGAGTAAAAGTTTTCCTTTTTTTCTCTTTTATGGAGGTTCTCTCCTCTCTTTGATTCGAGTTTTGTGCTTTTCCCACAAGTGCTTGTGGCTGTGAGACTGTAAATTCTTCGGGGTGGTGTAAGTGCTGGTGGCGTTTACTTCATTCTTCTTGCTGTATTTCCGAGATCCTTCTCCGCTATCAATTCTACCACTCTTAATTGCAAATTCAAGGGACTCCCCAGTCCTAATCAGATCAGCAAAACTCTGTGTTGTTTTATTAATGAGGCGATCGAAAAGTGCCCCTTTCAAAGTATTAACGAATAATGGCGTAATTTCATGTTCCGGGAGGGGTGGCTGAATTTGGGTGGCCACTTCCCGCCACCTTTGAGCATATTGTCGTAAACTTTCATTGGACTTCTACCCCATATTTTCCAACATAATTCTACTAGGGGTCATATCTGTTACATGTTTATATTGCTCAATGAATGCTCTTGACAGATCTTTCCATGTCTTGACATTTACCTTGCTCAACTGGGTGTACCACCGTAACGCCGCTCCAGTTAGGCTGTCCTGGAAACAGTGAATCAGTAGCTTCTCATCCTTAAGGTAGGCCGCCATCTTCCAGCAGTACATTGTTATGTGTGCGGAAGGACACGTAGTTCCATTGTATTTGTCGAACTCTGGTGTTTTAAATTTTGGCGGTAGGACAAGGTCGGATACCAGACTCAAGTCACTAGCGTCATTTCCTGATTCTTCCATAGCTTGTAAAGTTTTAAAATTTTCCTCCATGAGGCGAAACCTTTCCTCCCACTTTTCTTCTACCTCTGTCCTGATCCTTTCGACCAAATTCAGGTCTGGCACCTCCTCTTCATAGAGTGCTTCAGTGTCGAAGGGTTGAGTCTCAGGTGCCCCTACCTGAAGACTAGCTGACATTCCTGCAGGGTCGATATACACCTTTCTAGTCGGATTTGGCGCAGCTGGTTGAACCTTATTGTGAACTGGGGTACCCTTTGGTTCTTGAACGGTTTCTCCTTCAACTCTCTTTCCAAGACTTTTAGCCAACAATGCGGTTATGTCGGATACTATCGATGCTTGCGACTGAGCAATATGGTCACTGAGGCTTCTTTGAGCCTCTTCAAACCTTGCCTCGAGCTCTCTCTACCCCTTTTCTAGACTGATTATCCTGTCTTCCATGAGCTTGCTTTGTAATCGGGTAAGGTATGGATGATGAATGATTGCGGGTTAACTTCTATTTTCACACTGCCACAATATTTATAACATTAATATGGTTGCAAGAAAAATAAATGCATGTATAATGATGCGGATGTCATGATGCAATGCAAGAATGTATGCAGATAAGGTACTGATTCCGCTGGTAATCACCCTTTTAAACTACTTCCACGGGAATTAAAGGGTCTAGATTACAACAAAGTTCATATTACAAAATGAAGATCCCTAATACAAAAGAGTACTAATTACAACACAGAGCCCTATAGATAAGCCCTAGCTCTATCTCCTAATTTTCCAATCGCCCTGAGTAACTTGATGAACCTGGGAGCTTCTTCCATTTCTGGGAATACGAAAGGTCGAAGTTTTTCGACCTCGATGGCAAAATCATTCACATGCCTGGCGACTCGCTGTATGTCCACCATCAGGTTTTCGTAGTATTGGTCCCTATCCTGTATCATCCGGGCAGCGTCACGCAGTCTCCTTTGCCAATAAGTGTTCCCTCTGGCTATAGCCTCCTCGAATACACTAATTCTTTCCTTATAATCTTCAACAGTTGCTTCAAGGGACTTAATTCGGGCTCGTAAAATGCCTACTTCGCGCTCTCTTTCTTGTGGCTCAGTGAAGCCATTCCTCTGGCAGTACGTTCGAAAGGAGTGTTCTACTTCAACCACCTTTTCTTTCAATTCGTCATTCTGACTTCGGCTTTGATCCAGACTTTGAATAGTGTCATCGTACAACTTTTGCATCTCTAACAGTCTATTCCGGCTATTCATGGACCTTCTTTTCCATGCGGCGATGTTTTCTCTCTCGTGGTTGACTGCTTGTTTTCCTTTGCTAATTTCTTGCCTAGTTCTTTCCTTTTCTTGGTCAATGACCTTCTTGAAGGACTGTCTTTCTTCCTCAATAGCCAAGCGGCAGCTTTCTATCTCCTTCTCGATCGCTCTCTTACTGATTTCTCATTCTTCTTCCACCAAATGGATACCATTCATTCTTTCCTTTTCCAGGCTATGAACTGACTTCGGTCGGCCTTCTGTATTTTCGCTTGTAGTAGAAGGGTATCTTTTTGGTAAAGAGCGTTCTTGTCGCTCAAATCTGCTTTTAATTTCTTCAACTGTCTAATGATCCCATCCCGTTTGTCGACCTCTAAGCTTGCTTTATAGAGCTCACTCGCATGTTGAGTCTGTTGGGTGTCCATTTTCCTTTTAATTTCTTCAAGTTCATTCCGTAAGATATCGTCTTCAGATGGAACCACCCTTGTAATCTCCTCAAGCGACACCACGGGTCCTTGATCGGATTCGGGAATCACATCATTAACCCTCAAACGTCTCCAAAGATCATAGTCTGGGGTGGTCATATGCTCGGTGTCTTCTTCCACCCTAATCCGGTAACAATGGTCCCAAGCCCTCATGATAGTCTGAACTTTCTCTTTGAACTCCCCTTTGAAAATAAATTCAGTTCAGCTTAACCCGGCGGTATTGAGAATGAACAGTCGTGATCCGAATTGTCGGGACACCAAAAGCGGAACACAAGCAATCCCTCCATACAGTCCCAACATCATCAGCTAGTTGAAACACCGCAACTATATAAAAAAGTAATTAACTCTACCGAGCCACGGGACCCTCCATACTATGTCTTCGTCTTGAATGTTTTTAAAGAAACTAGCCCATTTTCTTGTTTTCAAGTCTTCTCGCCACTCTTTTGCTAAGTATTCCCGTAAAAGCGAAAAACCTTGGAAGGATATCCCAAGTAGAACCCTCGTCGGCGTCTTCCACATGTGGCTCTGAATCCATACCTGTAACAGTTGTGCACATCCTCGAAAACGTCCTTCTTCGTGCTTCCGACTGGCATTTAAAGAAATAAAGGTCTCGCCAAAATAGCTGGTACTGGGTTTGCTCGCCATTTTACACGTTCAAACAGATCTAGAATGGCTACATCAATGTTTCCAAGAATTCTTGGAAAGATCACCAACCCATATATTCCCAAGGCAAGCATGTCTATCTTTTTCTCCTCATCCGGATGTGCAGGTAGGATGTCTCTAATGTTCTCCCATGCGAATACTGTACTATCTCCTCGAAGTTGGATCAAGCCATTGACCCAATCATCACTTATTCTGGTAAAGGTTTTGAGCTTTGAAGTGTAATTCTGATTCCTCGGAGGTTTTGCGTAAATCCAATCTTCCTAAACGTTTTTATGATTAAGTAGAGCGGTATATTCTTCTACTGTGGGCATCATGTCTTGTCCATTGAAGGTGGAGCAGCAAAAGGCAGGATTCCAGAACTGAAAAATGGCTCGGAGTAGGGGCTGGTTGACCCGAATGTATATCAATTGTGCAATGTCGCCATAACTATCACAGAACCTATCTTGTAATCTCTGGTCCCATCCTTCCCAGATACTTTGAAGATCCCCTAAGTTGTTCGGTTGAAGACTCATATAGGTGTACCCTGCTATCACGCGCTCACTTGGTAAACTGTCCCCTTGGGCCTTCTGGTTGACCTCTGACCAATGTCTAACTGACAAGTTAAGCTCCTCTTTTCTAAGACATCTTTTTTCCATGGTGAAAGACTTTCTGATCGGGTAAACCACTTGATCCAGTACCTTTATGTAATGCAAATGTAATAATGCATGAAAAAAATAGCAAAAGGTGACAAGTCAATACCGGATAGAATTAATAAATGCATAAATAAAAAGACAAATTAAATAAGGTAAACAGACAAAATGACCCTATTTACCCATCTAAAACACCTAAGGTTATCCGCATGGCTCTAATAGGGTGGGTTTCTATGTTCTCTATATGCAATGTTGGTGCTAGAAGGTACCCGAATTGTCCTTGCTGTCCTCTACTAAGAGTAGCAAGGCCCCCGATCATCACCCATTATATGCTCCTTTCAACCGGGTTCAATTCAGGGGGACCCATTCTCTTATGACTGCACGAAGGAACGATATCCTTAAAAGCATAAGGTACTCGAGCCCCGAAGGTACTTGCTAGGCCTACACGGGAGAACGATATCTCTACAAAAGCATTAGCGTTTTCCCCCCACTTAAAAACGGGTTTATATGCCAAATTTTAAATGCGTTAAAATAAACGCCCGAATATTAATTTAATAGTTACTTTAATCCGGAACTTCTAATATTATTAAAGCGGTAATTATTTGAAAAAGCTTGACTCTCTTTATTTTGTTAAAAACAAAAATAGTCCCCAGCGAAGTCGCCATCTGTAGCAATGTCTCCGTTTCGCTAAAAAAATAATAGTTTTTCGAGGTGTTTGTGATTTTTTTGGATATAAAACGTTTATTCTGTGGGGTTTAAAAAAACCGTATTTTATTAAAAATTGGAGTCGCCACCGGCCACTTAGGTAGGCCGGACACCATAAAACCAGAGATTTAAAAAACTGTTGGGTTCGGGAGTCGGTTACGGATGGGGAAGGATTAGCACCCCCACACCGCCCAAAATTGGTACTTTAATAATTACCGCTTCATTAATATTAGACTTTCCGGATTAAAGTGACGATTAGTTTAAAATTTGGTTATAATTGCGAATAAATTTTAAAGGCCCCGTTATCCGAGAGTAAACGCCCAACCACTATCACTACGCCTGATATTGGCCCCGTTTACGCTCGAATAAAAGGGCACCGCATTGACATTATGTATTCCATTATGCAAACTTAGTGAGCAAAGTATAAAACATGGCAAATAATTTAAATACAATAAATATTAACATAATAGAATACTAATCTAACATAAGTAAAATACTACTCTAAAACATACATACATATATATTAATCCTACTCGTAAATAAGAACAAATTTAACACATCACAATAACAAGGCATGAATAAATACATGCGGGAACAAAAACACATACCACAAGAAGACATACATATTAAAAATAAAACACATTGTAACATATATAGAACATAGTATTATGCATGACAAAGAAAACATACTAACTCATAACCTAAAAGCAAAGAGAACATGCAATACATGCTAAAACACGAAACAAGTTGTATACGAGCCGACTAAAATATTAATCGAATATGTGTGGTACGACAGACCAAATTAAAGCATAAAAACATAATCACCATAAACTGAACACACATATACATATACACATGAAAATACGAAACATGTACAAGGGAGGTATGAGCAGGCAAAAAGGCTACATCAACCTATACGATCATAATAAACGAACATGAACATTTAAATATGGAACAAGACTGAAATGAGAAAAAATGAACATAAGAGACAGAACTTAAAAGGAAATAATGTGCGATTTAGGGACGAAAATGCAAGCTGAACCAAATCTGAAATGACTAAAACTGTAATTGGACCAAGGGGCAGGCTTGAAGTGAAAATTTCAAAAACACGGTGGGACTGTTGAGGTAATTTCGCCATTTAAAAATTGATTCAATTTAATTCAGGGGTTGGATTGCAAGATTTTAGAATATAAGGGGGACCGGAATTGTAAATATCCCATGCGGCAAGACATAAGTGAAAATATCAAAAACACGGGGGGATTTATTTCAGAATTTAAACATTTCACAAAATAAAATGCCTATAAAATCCCCTTTTTCAGCCCGATCTCAAATTTTTCTCATTTTTCCCTTAACCAGTTTTATAATAACCTTTCTCTCTCATTTTCTCTCAACTCACCCTCCCAAACCTGTGATGAACCCAGAAACTGGTGACTCTCCGCCGTCCTTTCCGTCGCCGCTAGCCGGCGCCGGCGAACCAAAAGAAACACCCAAAACCAACCTCTTTTCCAAATGAACCCGAATATGAACTTAGATTTACACTAAGACCCACCATTTTGCCTAGATCTAAGTAAATACGAAACGAAAAAAAGTTTTTTTTTGTTTATGTTTAATCGAAATGAAACCAAAAGGGACCTCCCTCTCCCTTCAGTTCACCATGTTCAGCTTGGGAAAGCTGAAGAGGCTTGTCACTGGTGAGGGGAGATCCATTGACGACGAAGGTAACAAATCTACATCCCTCTCTTTTTGTTATTACTTCGTATATTTTTTGTATGCATGCAAAGAAGTAAGAAAAAAAGAAAAGAGCGTTACCACTGAAACTTTGTGCTTCTTTTTTATTTTTCTCTCTGATTACAACTGGACTGCCTTACAATTACTTGTTTCATACATATATCACTCTCTTTTTGGTTTGGTAGCAAGTACTATAAAATATTTTTTAGATATGAAATGATACTGACATCGCCTCTTTTTTTGTGTTTTTCTTTGATATGTCTGAACGCGGTGGTTGGAGGCCAGAATGGTGGAAGCATGGTGGCGGTGTGGGGGAGATGTTTTCGGCCAGAGGCGTTCTTGACCGTTGGATCAGATTCGATCTAACGGTCGGGATAGCTTGAAGAATGCACGGTCCAGATGAAACCTCAATCGGTGGAATAGCTCCAGATCGTGACATGTGGGGCTCAGCAGTCGAGGAGTTATAGCGCGTGGGATTCACGCCCGTGTGGGATATCGAAGGGTCCGCGCGTGGTATCCGAACAGTCCGAGCGTGTAATATACGCGGCCAGCTAGATATTTTTCCCTCCTTGATCGTGGCCGTTGGATCCACATTTTGATCCAACGGCTCCTGGTTGGCTGCGCAAAGACAAAGTAATTAGGGTTAGATATCTGGTGGGTATTAGGGTTCTGCTAGGGTTTTGGGCCTGGGCTGACCGGGCCTTGTAAATTATGGGTTTTGTAATAATATGGACACTTAATTTAAGTGGGTTTTTTTATTTTCAAATTTGTCCATATACAGTAATAATAATATATTAATATAATAGTAAATGCATACACATACATACTTATGTACACATACATACAATTGTAATGAAATACATTCACACGTAAATACACTTAATAATAATACATACAATTCATGCAACACTCATTCGTATACATTCAATAATAGCAAGGACATTAATAATATATACATGCAAACATATATAAACCTACTCATAAATGCACATATACCAACATACATTATACGATACTCCTAACATAAATATAACCATATCACACACATATTAATAGGTACGTAATACACAACATAAATATATGCACCATGCATACATTCACACATATATCATTATGTAATATTAATAACATATACACGCACACACATATATGTAATCATGCACTAATATATTAATATGATACTTAGAGATTAGATAAAAATGAGTGATTACACCTTCGGATCAATGTATTTTGGCTGGATATTGATGCCAGCATGCTCAGGCAGACTACTTTTTTTCTTCATTTTTAGGATCACTCTAGACTGTCCATTTTTTGGTTTTCACCCTAGAGGTCATTTCCTTTTTCAAAATTGGCAATCTTCGGGCCGACTTGTCTTGACTTGGCTTCAATTCGAGCTTCTATACTAATTTTCAAAACTGATATTTACTTGAAATGTGGATTCCTTGTGTCTCTTGCTCATAGTTGAAGTCTCATTCTTGTATTGTTTAATCTGTGTGTGAAGCATAGACAATACTCTTCATTTCTCTTTTTCTTTTTTCCTTTTTCTTTTTCTTTTTTTTTCTTTCTTTTTTCTTTCTCTCATTTTTCTTCTTTTTTTACTTTATTTTATTTTATTTTATTTTTTCTTTTCTTTTATTTTTTCTTTTCTTTTATTTTTCTCTTTTTTAGACTGCCTATTTTGGGTTTTTAGCATTGAATCTCTTTCTTCTTATTCGAGTCTATGAATGTATCCTCGAATCAACACGTATCTATACTGGTATTGATGCGATCTTCCGCTCGAAGTTAATTGCCTCTCTAAAGCTCTTCCGATATTTACTCGATCTGGATTGCTTCGGCCTTCCAATTGCCATTTCTCTTCTTTTCTTTGGTTTTTCGTTTGGATATATCCTTGCTTTCAACCACTTTCTTCTGATGATTTTCTTATCTTCGTATCCAATCTGTCTGGTCTCATCTCTGTCTTCTAGTAAAGTAAAAGAATATCATTCGTTGTCAAATTCACAGATGCCCTGAGAATGCCTTCAGGGGGTAGAGGTTTAGGGTCAACTCTCGTTTCAAGGATCTTAAATGACAAGCACCTGAGAAGATAAATTCCTAAAATGGGAACTGCCCATTGTCTAAACGCTCACTTTGTTCCTCTGTTGGCCTAAGTAAACTAGCAGATACTCACATTTACAGTATCTCCACAACATTCAATCTCTTCTAAATATATGCAACTTAGAGTTGATCTTTGGATCTGAAGCAAATGTACTGTTGCATTCAAAACTCGAGGACCTGATATAGAAATGATATATACGTATGTCCATTCAAAAATGCGTGTATATGCATATGGGAAAACTACCCTATAAAAATAAAATGTTTAAAGAATCAAGAATGTAAAAATGCTTTCTAAATGGAAATGTGATTTGTTATTCTGACAAACAATGAGTTTTTTTTAGAATTTCTTTGTGAAATAATGAGAAAACCGTAGGGACCTTTGAACAATCTCCAGGGTACTAACTCATTCCGGCCCTTTCAAGGTAGTGTAGGCTTGTGCCACTTCTCTTGTTTTTCTTTGCTGGATAAATTCTTTTCATGACTCCCTCATCAACCACCTTCTTGATTTCTTCTATTAACGACCCCAATTTTCTTGGTGTCATGCCCCGGTGCCTTAGCGTAGAACTCACATATACCTTGACCAGATAAGGCCATATGTCCGAGATGGAATACTCTGAATATCTCTAAATATGTACTTGTTCGAGGAATTTTTCTCGGTGATTCAGAGGAATCTGACTGTCTTCTTCTCTTACAATCACGAGAACCTTCGAAAGTGGTACCCATTTATCTCTTTCTTTCATTCTGCTCCTAGGTAGGTCTGGTCTTTAAACTTAGGTCCCGGAGTGCATGTTCGTTTCTCTCTCCGACTGTCATGAAGTCCACAAAGCTGGCTTTCATTTTCTCGAGCATCTTATTAAAGCAGAAATATGAAAGGTGGCATGAAACATGGAAGTCACTTTCCTCTTCATCTACGGGAGGTTGTACCTAGGTTGCTAAACACAGCCACCTCAAAGCACGATCCTTGAAGCCTTCATCAGGTTTCATCCTCCTAACCTGGAGATACTGACGACTTGGCGCTAGGTCTAAAGCATACCTGTATTGCCCATAAAGACGTCGGTTAATTCTCTGCATGACTACACTTGGTCTCTACTCAAATAGTAGTACCATATCACGGTAGGTCCTGCTAGACTGTCGTAGAGGTAGTGGATCGGCAATTTTTCATTCTCGATGTAGCCCTCTATCTTTCTGCATGACGTGGTCAGGTGAATCTTGGGGCAGCTTATTCCGTCATCATGCGTAAATCTGAGAATCTTTGAATTCTGGAGGAAAGGCAAAATCAGGGTTCAAACAGAGTTTTCTTGCATCGAAGGCATCAAACTTCTTCTTTTTCTTTTTTCTCTCGAGCCCATCTTTTAACTGCTCGAATATTGATTTTTGAGTGTCTTCAATTCTTTTATCCATGATAAAACCCTAATTGGTCTTTGAATTACTCCTCATAAAGTTTATGGCAGGTAATAATAATGCAAGGTAATGATAATGTCATGTAAAACATGCCAGGATCGTGCTAAGCAATGCAATGCAATCCTAAAATATAAACATGAATGCATAAGGTATTGATTCCAAAAGTGATCCCATAGAACGATGTTCATTGAGGCCAAAAGGTTTCATTATATGAAATATTAGATATTTACAGTTACTGATAAGCTTCAGTGCCTACTTTCTTAACTTCATCCAGTAGTCCGGTCATCTTGCCTCTGTAGTCCAGCATTTGGTCCATGTTCTGACAAAGCCTGCCACCTTGTTGAGCCGCCTTACCTGCTCAGGTAATATTGATCTTTGGGTCCTCATCTATCCCCTGCCTAGTTTTTCGTAGCTTGGAAGTTGTCCTCCTTACTTTCCAACTGAAGAGTGTTGGATTGTCATTGCTCTGTCGTAAACTTGTTTCCAAAACTTTGGCTAAGTCATTCTGTAGCTCATTTTTGGAGACTATCGTACCTATTCCTAATTTCCTCAAACTTACCTGATAACAGCCTGACTTGATTCTTGCTTGACTAGTTTCTCTTCTTTCAATATTTCGAGTCGTCTTTCAACTGGACAACACCGTTGATCATTCTGCAAATTCAATTTTATCCAAGTTATCTCTCTCTTATCTGAGCTGGTTGAACTCAAAAGAATATCCCTCTTCTGGGATGCCCCTATCTCCGATTTTCAAATTTAACTCGCTTGAGTGACCCACTTCGGTATTACTCAAACTTTGTCCTGGATATCGATTCCTCCTCAACTTTGCCCCTCGGGTGATTGTTAGCTCACTATAGAATTGGGGAACTCCATCTTCGAAACCTAAAATCCTCATCGCGATAAGATCTTGAACTCATTCCTCAGGGCCCCGCAATCCTCAATACCGTGACCCAAACTTCCTAAACGGTAACTGCCTCTAGCACGTGTGTCGTAATCTCTCGGATAAGACGGTCTCTTCGCTGGAGACTTCACCGAGGTAATAAGGCTCTTGTCGATGAACATTAGGAGTAGTTCGGTGTACCTCACAAGAATCGAGATATACTTATTTTCATTACTTGCTTCTCAAGTTTCTTCTGGACCGAGCTCTATTTTTTGAAAGTCTAACTCAAGCATACCTTCCGCCTGTTTATTGATACAGATCACAAAAAGGGTTTGAATTGTCGTATTTGGCTGACTTGGAGGTAGAATTCTGACTATCTCGCTCTCTATTCTGATCCTTAATAGGTTCTTCTTTTGGTCTGATGGATCGCTTACCTTTCGTCGAAGTATTCATCTGATTCATCACGTCTTCCCTCTGTTTCTTTCAACTCTTGCACTTTACTTTGCTCATTACTAGTACCGTGTCTCCTTACCGTGTCCGACCTGAAGTCTTCAGATGGTTCCTCTTCTATTGTCTCTGATCTTGTTCTAGGACAAAACCCTGGATCTGTGCCCTCTAATATCTGACCAAACGACCCTTTGCCAATTATGAACGATTTCCGAGATTTGAGGAACCACTTCGGGAATCAATACCCTATAAATGCGAGAATGCATGCAAATGCGATGTTGATTCTCGAACAGTCTTTGAAAAACTTTCAATAGAGAAAATGTATGTTTGCAAGAAATTAATAATGAATTACAGGCAACAGTTGAATTTATTCTAGAGACCTTGACTTCGGGAAGCAAAACCTGTGCTCCACGTCTCGACGTCATCTTCAGGATGATGGATGACTCCGTCTTCTCCTCTTATTCTATTCTATGGACTCGTGACGTCATGATCTTTATTTTTGATGCTTCTGAAAATGACATCAGACAATATATTTTCCTTCTGTAGATCTGGGTACGTCTAAACAGGGATGAATTCTATCGATCCTAGGGGAGTACTTTAAAACTTTTTGGGGTTTAAATTAAAATTTTCAAGGATCATTTGGTTTAAAAATTCCCCTTTTTATTATCAAAATGTTTTAACTTACTTAAAAAATGAAACTTTTAGGTTTCTTTTTGTTATTATTATTATTCTGAAAGTTTTATGAGGGAAGAAGTTTCAAAGCAAAATAATAATATTTTCAAAAATTTTTCTTCTTTTTTTTATGAGTTAAATTAAAATTTGAGATTTTTTTAAAAAAATGGTCAAATGTGAAGATTTAAAATTGGGGTTCTGCGGCCCTGACTGAATCTTCTGCGTCGCACGTGCCTTACTATCGTACCGTGTTCTTTCGCGATTAGTCTTTGCTCGGCCTAACTTGATACTGTAATATTATCGTTTCTGGCAAAGCAGACTTTTTCTATTTTGAAAGCCTTTTAACGAACTGTTCTTGAATCAACACCATGTCATGATATGCAACATGAATGCAAATAAAGGCGTTGATTCCGCTGGTAATCACCCTTTCGAACGACTTTCATGGGAATTAAAGGGTCCAGATTAAAAAAAAGGTCCATATTACAAAAGGAGTCCCTATTACAAAAAGAGTTTCTATTACAAAAAGTCTTAATTACAAAAAAAAGTTCTACACATAAGCCCTAGCTCTACCTCCTAGTTCCTCGACAACTCTGAGCAACTTGATAAACCTTGGTGCTTCTTTCGTGTCCAGGGTTACGAAAAGTTGGAGAGTCGCGGCTTCGGTAGCTAAGTCATTCACACACCTTGTAGCTCGTTGTATGTCCATCATCAGGGTCTCGTGTGTATACTTTGGCACTACACGTTTGCTCGACAAATCGTTACTTCGGATCTGTTGATTAATCTCTGACCGATGTCGCGCGATTGGATCGATGTCGTCCTTCCTAAGACACCTTTTTTCCATGATGAAAGATTTTCTAATCGGGCAAACAACTTGAATCAACGCCTCTATGTAATGTGGATGCAATGATAATGCAACAAAAGTATGTGTAACATAAAAATAAAAATAAAACACAAAAAAAGAGTTAGTACAGGATAAAAATAATAAATACATAAATAAAAGGACAAATTAAATAAGGTAAACAAAAAAAACCCTATTTATCCCGTCTAAAACACCTAAGGTTATCCGCATGGCTCTAAAAGGGTGGGTTTCTATATGTTCTCTACATGCAGTGTTGGTGCTAGGAGTTACCCGAATTGTCCTTGCTGTCCTCTACTAAGAGTAGCAAGGCCCCCGATCATCACCCATTATAGGCTCCTTTCAACCGGGTTCAATTCAGGGGTACCCATTCGCTTATGCCTGCACGAAGGAACGATATCCTTACGAAAGCATAAGGTACTCGAGCCCCGAAGGTACTTGCTAGGCCTACACGGGAGAACGATATCTCCACGAAAGCATTAGCATTTTCCCCCACTTAAAAACGGGTTTATATGCCAAATTTTAAATGCGTTAAAATAAACGCGCAATTACAACTGAATATTAATTTAATAGTCACTTTAATCCGGAACTTCTAATATTAATAAAGCGGTAATTATTTGAAAAAGCTTAACTCTCTTTATTCTGTTAAAAACTTGTTGCACGTAATAAGTGCTACGCAATTGTGCAAATATGCACGTTGCAAGTTATAGTATAAAAGATATCGTCTGCACAGGGATTGGTGCCACTTCAAGAATCTAGTCTCTTGCACTGTAAAAAGTAAAAACACAAATAGAAGATTATAGGAGTTTAGCTAATAACTAATCTAGAAAGCAATAAAGTAAAAGAAAATATGCGATCAAATGAGAGAGAGATAGGACAGGTTATCGTGAGTTGAGGTGTGATAGCCGATTGGATTGTCTTGGTAAAAGAGTGCACGGGCAACTCAGTTGCCGTGGCAACTTGCACAACGGGGTTGCCTTGGCAACTAATCAATGGTTGCCTGGGCAACTACTTGGGCGTCTGGGCAGCAACCTTCAAGGTTCGGCAGAGCGTTCTTCAATGGTTTCTTGTTATCCCTAAGTCGAAACTCTAGCTACTTATGCATGCCTTGATAATACATCCCTGCGTGAATCAAGGGTGAACAACAACCAATCTTGCGCTCCTCTTAGCATTTGAAATCCTTAACTTATTCCTAAGCCGGATTGATCTTCACCATCAATAGATTGAATAACGATCATATTCATTCGTTTCTTGAATCTAACTATCCCGATATTAGATAAATAGATGAAATCACGAGATACTCTCCCAATTCACTCGCAAACAAGAATAAGAACCAAGAATGAATAAACCTTGAAATAGAAAAGTGCAAACTCTTATTACCTAAACAAAAACCAATAGTTTCTCACAACCACAAAGCACAATAACCATAGCCAAGTAGATTTAGTTCATGGCTAGGTTCCAAAGAAACACAAGATAAACAATCCCTAGCATGAACCCAATCGAACAAGAAAGAAAAGGATGAAGAAGGAGGCTTGTCGAAATCCTCTTTGCCCTAGATGCTTGTCGAAAATTCTCTCCTCTTGCCCTCCTTGGACTTGTCAAAATTCCCCTCTCTTGCTCTCTATAAGTTGTCGAAATCTCCTTCATATTTATAGGGCTAGGCCAAAGTCCTTCTTTGAGGAGGAGTTTAAGTTGGAATTAAATTATCTTTAAAGAATATAATTCTTTATTATAATTGTATTCCTACTAGAACTTCTCCTATCTTCTTGGAATTTAATTCTTCTTTAATCTCTGTATGGCAATCAAATTCCTTTGGGTTTAGGCTTTGCTCCACATCATCATGGGCTTGTATAGTCATCAATTTCGACTACCATATCACCTTTGCTCTTGTCGACAATTGCCATGGCAACTGGCTCGGCGTCTCCTTCATGTATTGCCCTGGCAACTAGTTCGGCATATCCTTCATGTATTGCCCTAGCAACTAGCTTTGGCCTTGCTTTGGCAAGTGATCCTGCACATACACACAAAACACTCCAAAGCAGCATCTTTTCCCACGAAAACTACCAAGTTATGTAATCAAGCTCAACGACGGAAGGAAACATGGATTAATACATGAATGGCTAATTATGCAACTAATATGAGCCTAAGTCTTACAATAATATGAGTAAAAAGGGTAAGAAAAATAGTACTTTTGAACACTTATCACACCCCCAAACTCGAACTATTGCTTGTCCTCAAGCAAACTCATAATTACCTGCCAAGACTTCAACTTTCACAAACTTAGCCTTGAACTTGATTTCAATTCTCTGAACCGGAGCATAAAGTATGATTGGCTTTTTATTTTTCGAAAAACTTAGGAGTTACTTGGAATCAAACTATAATGCTTGTGAGTGTGTGCGGAGTTGTGTGCAAGTTGATTTTTTGGATTCTATGCAAACAATAGGTTTTCAAATTACTTCATTGGGTTTTTTTTAACATGTTTTAACTAGAGTCAGTTTTGGGCACCTCTAGTATTTTCTTTTTTTATTAAGTTAATTTATTCGACTAGAGCCGATTTCGGGCACCTCTAGCTATCAATTTTTTTAACACATGCTTGAGCCAGTTTCGGGCACCTCTAGCGATCAATTTTTTAGCACATGCTAGAGCCAATTTCGGGCACCTCTAACATTCATCCAATTTTTATTCTAATCCCCCAATTTTTTAATTATCAACCTAAGTTTACTAGAATTCCTTAAATCAATCAAACCACAACAGTGTTTCATCAAATTTAGCATCATAGTAAAATTCTAAGTTTTTCCATGGTTATCCTAGAATAAAAATTCTATCAATTAAGTGCATTGGCAAAGTCATCATCGAATATTCATCAAATCTAAGCAATTCTTGTTTCAATTAAAGGCATGGCAAGCAATTTATGTATCCTAAATGTAATACTTAAGATTAATGTAACTAAACATGGTAACTACTAATAACAATCCCCCCTAAACTCGAGTGAGGCATTGTCCTCAATGCATGCATAAAAATAACAAAAAATAAAAATAAAAATGCATACGAGGACTTACTCCGAGATTTCGTCATCGTAGATGATTAGTTTCCTTTTGGTCGGTGTCTTGATTCTCTTGCTTGAACGCGATGGTTGTTTTCTTGTTGCCAGGATGTCTTTAGCTTTGGTTGCCATGGCATCTTCAGGGTTGGTTTTCGTGGCATCAGCTTGTGCAGGCACGATGTAGGTTGCCACGGCATCATCTTTTGTGGTTGCCGTGGCAAGTAGTCGGCAGTAAATTTCCTTAGCATGGTAGTTGTGAGTCTTGTTTTGAAAAAGAAAATAAAGAAAACCTGGAAATTAAAGATAATGAAGAAAAATAAAATATCTCCTAAAAATAATGAAAATAAAAAGAAAAAGAAAAAGAAAATGAAAATATTGAAAGGAGAGCATGCTCATGCATCTCCTAAGTTGACAACTTCTTTGTTACGTTCCACATGGGCACCATTGTAGTGCTTCAATCTTTGTCCATTAACTTTGAATTCATGGTTGTCAGAGATGGACTTGATTATCACGGCACCATGGGAGAATGGTTTGACGACTTCGAATGGTCCTGACCATCTTGATTTCAGCTTTCCCGGGAAATGTTTTAGCCTAAAATTGAATAGAAGAACTAGTTGCCCTGGCGTGAATTGCCGCGGCAATAGTTTCTTGTCATGCCATTGCTTTGTTTTCTCCTTGTAGATTCTTGCATTGTTATAGGAGAGTGCACGAAATTCTTCTATCTCATTGAGATCCATCAAACGCTTTTGTCCGGCACTTTCCCAATCCATGTTCACGGTCTTGATTGCCCAGTATGCCTTGTGTTCGATTTCCACCGGTAGATGACATGTTTTGCCATAGACAAGTCGGAAGGGGGACATACCTAAGGGTGTTTTGAATGCAGTGTGATATGCCCAAAGTGCGTCATCTAGTCTTAATGACCAATCCTTCCTAGAGGGATTTACAACTTTCTCGAGTATACCCTTCAATTCCCAGTTGGAAATTTTTGCTTGCCTGTTGGTTTGTGGGTGATATGCCGTGGCGATCTTGTGTGATATGCCAAAGCGTTGCAACATCTTGGCAATTAGTCTGTTGTCAAAATGCTTGCCTTCGTCGTTGATAATTGCTCTTGGCATCCCAAACCGTGTAAATATGTTTTTCTGCAAGAATTGTTGCACGGTCTTGGAATCGTTGTTGGGAACTGCAGCTGCCTCAACCCATTTAGACACGTAGTCGACGGCAAGTAAGATGTAGAGGTTGCCGAATGAAGATGGGAAAGGTCCCATAAAATTGATTCCCCACACATCGAACAATTCCACCTCGATGATGTTCTGGAGCGGCATCTCATGTCGTCTAGAGATATTGCCCGTCCTCTGGCAACGATCACATTGCTTGTAAAAGTCTTGGGCATCTTTGTACAATGTTGGCCAATACAAACCGGATTGCAAAACTTTGGCCGCGGTACGAGGTCCTCCAAAATGTCCTCCATAGGGTGAAGAATGGCATTGCCGGAGTACATTCTGTTGCTCTTCTTCAGGGACACATCGGCGTATAACCTGATCTGCACATTGTTTAAATAAAAGAGGCTCGTCCCAAAAGTAATGCTTAGCATCATGGCGGAACCGCTTCTTCCCTTGGTGAGTAATGCCATAAGGAAAAATACCACAAACAAGGAAATTAACTAAATCCGCGTACCAGGGTATTGTCGAGCCATGTGCTGCCGTGGCGACTGCTCCCAGAATTGTCGAGGCATGCGCGTTAAAGACTGTTGTGGCGTCGAGAGTTGTCAAGGCGTGTGCATCCATGGTTGCCAAGGCGTCGAGGGTTGCCGAGGCGTCGAGGGTTGCCGAGGCGTGCGTATCTATGGTTGCCGAGGGAACTAAAAGTTGTTCATCCGGGAATGCATCGCATATCTCTAGATCCGCGTCCTCCTCCTTATTGTGTTCCAAACGTGATAAGTGATCGGCCACTTGATTTTCTGTTCCTTTCCTGTCCTTAATTTCAATATCAAATTCTTGTAAAAGTAATATCCAATGAATCAAACGAGGTTTAGCATCCTTTTTAGCAAATAAGTATTTGATTGCCGAATGGTCCGTATGAACAATTACCTTTGTACCAATCAAATAGGATCGAAACTTGTCAAATGCGAAAACTACAGCTAGTAACTCTTTCTCCGTTGTTGTGTAATTCACTTGAGCACTATTAAGAGTTTTACTAGCGTAGTATATCACATGGAAGGTCTTACCTGTGCATTGGCCTAGGACTACTCCTACCGCGAAATCACTTGCATCACACATGAGCTCAAAAGGTAGCATCCAATCTGGTGGAATGACAATGGGTGCCGAGGCAAGTTTTTTCTTTAGGGTTTCGAATGCTTGGTTGCAAGAATCATCAAAATCGAAGACTTTATCCTGTTCAAGCAGATTACACAAGGGTCTAGTGATTTTAGAAAAATTATAAATGAATCTCCTGTAAAAACCTGCATGTCCGAGAAAACATCGAATTCCTTTAACCGAACTTGGTGGGGGTAATCTCTCGATCACGTCCACCTTGGCTTTGTCTACTTCAATTCCCTTGGATGAAATCTTGTGGCCGAGCACTATTCCTTCATCTACCATAAAATGGCATTTTTTCCAATTGAGGACTAAATCAGTTTCTTCACATCTTGCCAACACCTTCTCTAAATTTCTGAGACAACTGTCGAAGTCATTACCATAAACAGAAAAATCATCCATGAAGATCTCAAGGAAGTCTTCAACCATGTCTGAAAAGAGTGCCATCATGCATCTTCGGAAGGTTGCCGGGGCGTTACACAATCCGAACGGCATCCTTCGGAAGGCATAAGTACCATATGGGCATGTGAAGGTTGTATTTTCTTGATTTTCTGGTGTTATGGCAATTTGATTGTAACCTGAATAACCATCAAGAAAACAATAAAAGGGTTTACCTGCAAGACGGTCAAGCATTTGATCAATAAAGGGTAATGGGAAGTGATCTTTCCTAGTGGCTTTGTTTAGCTTTCGATAATCCATACAAACCCTCCAACCGGTCACAGTCCTGGTTGGAATGAGTTCATTATTTTCATTGCTTACCACTGTTATACCTCCCTTTTTCGGTACACATTATACCAGACTTACCCATGTACTATCAGAGATAGGGTATATAATGTCGGTGTCAACCCACTTGATGATTTCTTTCATTACAACCCCTTTCATGGCATGATTCAGTCTCCTCTGGGCCTCAATTGAAGGTTTGTGATCATCTTCCAACAAGATCTTGTGCATGCACACCGTCGGGCTAATTCCCTTCAAGTCGGCAATTATCCACCTTATTGCCTTTTTGTGTAGCTTCAACATCTTGATCAACTTCTTTTCCTGCTCAGGCTGTAACTTAGAAGATATAATTGCAGGCAATGTTTTATCGGTTCCTAAGTATGCATATTTTATTTGCTCTGGCAATTGTTTCAACTCAAGAATCGGTGGTTGTTCAATAAAGGGTTTTTCGATCTTGCCTTCTTTACCTGAGTAATCCAGTGGTTCAAAGTATGTACCTGGTCGATTGACTAGCCAATTTGCCTCTTCTGGTTGTTCCTCATCGACCGGTTCTTCATACTCCTCAGGTTCCTCTTGATCGGCAATGTAGTTGCCGAGGCAACTAAATTCCTCGTCGAAGTTAAACTCTGCCGTGGCATGAAGAAGTTGGCATTCTTCTGGATCATCGGCATGCCTTAGTGTTTGGAACACATTTAGTTTAACTTGCTGGTCATTCACCCTCATTGTGAGTTCTCCCTTTTCAACATTGATCAAGGTTCTCCCTGTTGCTAGGAATGGTCTCCCGAGAATGATGGGTGCATGCTCATCTGCTTCACAATCCAAAATAATAAAGTCAGCGGGAAAAATAAATTTATCAACTTTTACCAGTATGTCCTCGATTTTTCCCTATGGATGCACATAGGATCTGTCGGCTAGCTGTAGCATAACTATTGTAGGTCTTGCCTTCCCGATTCCTAGTTTCTGGAAAACCGATTTAGGCATCAAGTTTATGCTAGCCCCAAGGTCGCATAATGCTTTCCCGACATAGTGATTTCCAATGGAACAGGGTATTGTGAAACTTCCAGGATCCTTCAACTTGGGTGGCATACGATTGTTCAACATTGCCATGCATCCCTCTGCTGCGGCAACTGTTTCAAACTCTCCTAGCCTTGTTCTCTTGGACACAATGTCTTTAAGAAACTTGGCATAGTTTGGCATTTGTTCAATTGCTTCCACCAATGGCAAGTTGATGTGGACTTGCTTTAGGATATCAAGAAACTTCTTGAATTGGTATTCTTGCTTTTGTCGCTTTAACCTTTGTGGGAATGGTGGTGGAAGTCGGATATCTTCGATCCTTTCATTAGTTTGAAACCTGATTGATGGCATTGCCGGGACAACTGGAGTTGCTGAGGCGTTATCAACTGGGATTGCCGAGGCATGCTTTTCACAAGTTGCCAAGGCGTCTTTATCGTCGGTTTCCAAGGCATGCTTATTGCTGGTTGCCGCGGCAATTCCTGGTTCAGCATTTGAGGCTTTGCCACTAGGTTCATCTTGATCTTTTTGTAGAGTTTTGTTTGATGAGCGGGTTTGAACCTCTCTAAGTTGTTGGCCACTTCTAGTGGTGATCGCCTTACATTGCTCATGGTCAGTTCTTATTGCGACTTCAGTATCTCTAGGTAAACCTCCTTGCGGTCTAGTATTCAGATTTTGAGCAAACTGTCCGACTTGATTTTCCAATGATTTGATTGCCGCCTCTTGGTTTTGCAATCTCATCTCGGTCCTGTTAATAAAAGCATCAGTTCTTTTTATGAAATTACTATTCTCAGCCATATAAGATTCAGTTTTCATCATAAAAGCATTTAGAGAATTTTCCAAAGAACTAGATGTCGTCGGTTGTTGCTGTAGCAACTGTTGCCGTGGCATATTCTGCTGGAATCCCGATACTTGTGCATTCTGATTGTTCTGGTTTAGAGCATTGTTGGGATTACTCCATGAAAAATTCGGGTGCTTCTTCCAAGCTGGATTGTAAGTATTGGACATCACGTTATTGCTCCGATTGTAATTCCCCACATAGAAGCTGGATTCCGGATTCTGCATACATTCAGAAGAATTATGGTTATCACCACATAACTCACAAAAAGAATCCATTACCTTGACTTCATGTGTGTTGTTTGGTTTTTGCATGTTCTAGACCATCTTGGTTAAAGTGGCCAATTGTGCCGAAATTGAATCTGATGATCCTAGTTCATGTATTGTGGTGGCAGCGCCTAACTCCTCCTCTTCTAGTAGATGGGAATTGATAATCATTCTTGGCCAGCCTATTTAAAATTTGCATTGCTTCCTTCGGCGACTTATCTAGGAGTATGCCGTTTGCCGAGGCATCTAGCATCATCCTTGTTGGTGTATTCACGGTGTTGTAAAACATTGTTACTTGAGTCCACACCGGGAATCCGTGCAGGGGGCATTTGTGTAGAAGTTCTCTATATCGCTCCCAAGCCTCGTACATGGATTCATCATCTGCCTGCCGAAAAGAAGTAATGTCGTTACGAAGCTTATCAGTCAAATTTGTAGGATTAAATCTAGCAAGGAAATCACGACAAAGATTAGTCCAAGATGCTATAGATCCGGCAGGAATGCTATTCAACCATGCTTTTGCCCTATCCCTCAGTGAATAGGGGAATAATCTTAATCGTAAGACATCGGGGGTGACTCCGTGTATTTTGAACGAGTTGCAAATCTCGAGGAAAGATTTCAGATGTTGTCGTGCATCTTCAGTTGCTAAGCCGCCAAATTGACCTATTGTGTTGATCATATTAAACATTACCGGTTTCAACTCAAAGTGGTCAGCTTCAATTTCAGGTGCGACAACTCCTGGATTAAGTCCATCAAGATCTTCTTCAAGATAGTCTCGAATAGTTCTGTTTCGTGCAAGAATCACTCCTCCTCCTGCTCGAACATCTTGATTCATATTGCCGTCTTGATTTGCCATTGCTTCTCTTATCTTTCGTCTAAGTCTTTGTAAGGTTCGTTCGATTTCTGGATCAAAGGGATATTCTGGTGAAGTTGGTCTCGCCCTGGTCATATACCAATGCAAAACCAAAGTTTGTTAGCCCTTTGAATTTTAAACACGAAAAGTAAAAAGAAAGTGCAAGAAAATAAAAACAATGTCGCTATTGCCAATCCCCAGCAACGGCGCCAAAAACTTGTTGCGCGTAATAAGTGCTACGCAATTGTGCAAGTATACACGTTGCAAGTTATAGTATAAAAGATATCGTCTCCACAGGGATTGGTGCCACTTCAAGAATCTAGTCTCTTGCACTGTAAAAAGTAAAAACACAAATAGAAGATTATAGGAGTTTAGCTAATAACTAATCTAGAAAGCAATAAAGTAAAAGAAAATATGAGATCAAATGAGAGAGAGATAGGCCAGGTTATCGTGAGTTGAGGTGTGATAGCCGATTGGATTGTCTTTGGTAAAAGAGTGCACGGGCAACTCAGTTGCCGTGGCAACTTGCACAACGGGGTTGCCTTGGCAACTAATCGATGGTTGCCTGGGCAACTACTTGGGCGTCTGGGCAGCAACCTTCAAGGTTCGGCAGAGCGTTCTTCAATGGTTTCTTCTTATCCCTAAGTTGAAACTCTAGCTACTTGTGCATGCCTTGATAATACATCCCTGCGTGAATCATGGGTGAACAACAACCAATCTTGAACTCCTCTTAGCTGGTGAAATCCTTAACTTATTCCTAAGTCGGATTAATCTTCACCATCAATAGATTGAATAAAGATCATATTCATTCGTTTCTTGAATCTAACTCTCCCGATATTAGATAAATAGATGAAATCACGAGATCCTCTCCCAATTCACTCGCAAACAATAATAAGAACCAAGAATGAATAAATCATGGCTAGGTTCCAAAGAAACACAAGATAAACAATCCCTAGCATGAACCCAATCGAACAAGAAAGAAAAGGATGAAGAAGGAGGCTTGTCGAAATCCTCCTTGCCCTAGATGCTTGTCAAAAATTCTCTCCTCTTGCCCTCCTTGGACTTGTCGAAATTCCCCTCTCTTGCTCTCTATAAGTTGTCGAAATCTCCTTCATATTTATAGGGCTAGGCCAAAGTCCTTCTTTGAGGAGGAGTTTAAGTTGGAATTAAATTATCTTTAAAGAATATAATTCTTTATTATAATTGTATTCCTACTAGAACTTCTCCTATCTTCTTGGAATTTAATTCTTCTTTAATCACTGCATGGCAATCAAATTCCTTTGGGTTTGGGCTTTGCTCCACGTCATCTTGGGCTTGTATAGTCATCAATTTCGACTACCATATCACCTTTGCTCTTGTCGACAATTGCCATGGCAACTGGCTCGGCGTCTCCTTCATGTATTGCCCTGGCAACTAGTTCGACATATCCTTCATGTATTGCCCTGACAACTAGCTCTGGCCTTGCTTTGGCAAGTGATCCTGCACATACACACAAAACACACCAAAGCAGCATCTTTTCCCACGAAAACTACCAAGTTATGTAATCAAGCTCAACGATGGAAGGAAACATGGATTAATACATGAATGGCTAATTATGCAACTAATATGAGCCTAAGTCTAACAATAATATGAGTAAAAAGGGTAAGAAAAATAGTACTTTTGAACACTTATCAAGTCCCCAGCGGAGTTGCCATCTGTAGCGATGTCCTTTTTGCTAAAAAAAAACAGATTTTTCGAGGTGTTTGTGGTTTTTCGGATATAAAAATATTTATCCGTGGGGGTTTTGAAAAAACGCGTTATATTAGAAATTGGAGTCGCCACCGGCCACTTAGGTAGGCCGGACACCATAAAACCAGAGATTTGAAAACTATTGGGTTTGGGAGTCGGTTACGGATGGGGAGGGATTAGGACCCCTACACCGCCCAAAATTGGTACTTTAATAATTACCGCTTTATTAGTATTAAATTTTCCGGATTAAAGTGATGATTAAATTAAAATTTGATTATAAGTACGAGTAAATTTTAAAGGCCCCGTTATCCGAGGGTAAACGCCCAACCACTATCACTACGTCTGATACTGGCCCCATTTACGCTCGGATAAAAGGACACCGCATTGACAATTTATATTCGATTATGCAACCTTAGAAAGCAAAATGAATACAAAGCGATAAAAGTATAAATAAATACTAATATAATAAAATAATAATCTAACATAAATAAAATACTAATCCGAAACATACATATATAAATATTAATCTAACTCATAAATAAAAACATATCTAGCATAAATAAAATACTAACATTCATAAATATTAATCTAACACATAAATAAAAAACAAATTCAACATAAATAAAATACTATTCTAAAACATACATACATAAATATTAATCTAACTCATAAATAAAAACATATCTAACATAAATAAAATACTAACAATCATAAATATTAATTTAAAACACAAATAAATATTATTCTAACACATAAATAAAAACGAATCTAACATAAATAAAACATTAATATAAAACATAAATTTAAAACATATTAAATACTAATCTAAAACATAAACATACAAACTAAAAAATAAGACTACAATTTTAAAATAACTAATACTTCATTAAATTATAAAAATTACAACACTAATAAAAAGGGAAGAAAATATACCTAACTAGGAGCTCGAATGACGAACCCCGACTGAACCCCACCGAGATCTACCGCGACCCCTTCAAAAATATTAACTAGATCGGATCCAAAATAGTACCCCGATCGAACCGGTTAGGACCGAGAGCACTGCCCCCGGTCCTTGGCTACCGAGAGCACAGCTCTCTTTTGGCAGCCACTGCTGATTGCTTCTTTTCTAATTGCCCCCCCATGCCTCCTATTTATAGGCAATTGGGGAGTGACGTGGTCATCCCAAAGCCACACAAATTTCTTTTTTTTTTAATTTAACTTTTTTATTATATTTTTATTATTATTTTTTGATTTTTCATTGATTTTATATTAATAATAATATTATTAAAATAATACTAATAACACTAAAACCCGGTCAAAAATGAGTGATTACAGTAGTATGCATGGGAAAGCTTAAATTGAAGGTAGCAAATGGGATTTTGTTGTTGGTCCATGATACATGATGCATTTGGTTTATGATGCATGTTTTGGAACTCTTAAGAGCATGGTTTGATAAGGCATGATGATGAAATGTTAATTGAAAAGTGTTTTGGAAAGTGGTTTTCAAACTGATTGTTAAAATGGCTTAAAATGCATTGATGGTGTTTGTTTTTAGAGCAATCCTCACTAAGCCTAGTGTGCTTACGTTTTTTTTCCATCAATGCAGAGAATTAAAGGTTGAAGGCAGCAAGTAAGCAAAGGGAATCCAAGGACTGGTGATTTATGAAAGTATGACTTTGATCTAGCCTTGTAGTAATAAAGACAATATGGTCGTTTGTTATTTGGGAGAGTTGTTTGCTAAATTCCCTGGTTGTGCAAGTTTATGTTGATGTTTTGGATGTGTAATTGGCCATTTATGCTTGTTTGAAGTTGGTTTGAAGTTTTTACATGTTGAGTAGGAAGCATGCCTCTAGACGATGTGGAGGAATATGTTAGGCTTGCTAGGATGATTTGAAATGTTGGTATGTTGATGTTAAGCATGTTTTTGATGTTGTATGATGTTTAGATATGTGTTGAATGGGTTTAGAATGAGACTAAGTGTCATAAGTTGGACCTAGAGGTCATTACAGGCCATTGCGTACTGGAACGTGTACCCAAGGATCGGTACGTAGGGTCTGGGAAGGCTCAATCCATCAAATTTTAACAAAAGGTATCGGTACACCTAGCCACTGTATCGGTATGCCTTAAGGAATTTTTGTATTAATGTCGGTACACAGGTTTGAGTACCGATACGCCCCCTTCATTTTTAAAGAGCCATACTGATATGCGGGGTACTGTATTGGTACACATTTTGGTCACTTGAAATTTGGGTTTTTGCAAAATCACAAGGGGGATCGGTACGGGGTCAAGGCCATATTGGTACGGGTGGGTTAGCACATTGTACCGATACAAATATACATATATTAGTATGAGTAGCCGTTATGTTCATTATGTCATATCAGTACGAGCTTGACCATATCAGTACACCTTGTTGTATTTGTGAATATCAATTTGTTGAAGTTTGAAATCTTGCAGATTAGTCCCTGAAAGTTATGTTTGCAGTTGAATAAGTTCAATTGATTGTTTTGAGCTGGAAATTAACATGTGAGCATAAAATTCGACTAATAATGGATTGGTAACCTAAATTATAATAAATACCCTATAATTTGTGAAAATTATATTTTAGTCTCTAATATGCATTTTTGAGCAATTGAACCTCGTTTTGAAATCGGATTTTAATAAAATGTTTCTGTTGAAGCATGTTCACGTTAGTAAATTAATTTGTTGGTTTTAGACAAGATAAAAAGAAAAAAATTGGACGGGTTTAGGTTATTAGCTTAGGTTTTCTTCGGCAATCATAATGTGATCCTTTTAGTTCATTTCGGCTAGGCCAGGCTAAGTGTGTTATAGAAGATGAGCATGCATGTTTCGTTACTGTAGCGATTACTGCGACGTACGCTGAGGTGCTTTGTTAGCTTTGTGTTCTTGGAATGCAATGGACAAGAAAGACAGCCAATGCTAGAGTGGTTAAGAGGCTGCACCTGAAGTCGAATCCAAAGTTTTGGATCAACTTCATGGACACGAGATTAATGCCGGGGGGCCATCACTCCGAAATCTTAGGGAAGCAGATGCTACTGCTACATTTCGTGATGAATGACCGTTACGTTGATGTTGACAAGTCGACACACAAAGAAATCTGTTACCTCTCCAAAAGTAATGTTTTTAATGCCAATGTTACAATGTTTTTGCTTGTTTTCAGGTACATTTAGTTGCATTAGGATGTTAAAACCATGCATTTGCATAAGGAGTTTAGAATTTTGTTTATGCCAGTATGAAGGGTTGTTTTGTTGGCAATTTGGCAGGTTTGGCATAGTATTTGGCCTAGAAAGCAATACAGGAGGACTTTGAGGGATTGATTGATTGATAGACGACTGGAGTGAGGAGTTGGAGTGCAAGGCGATTGACAACCGGCTGCACCTAGGAAGGGTGGTTCGACCAGCTTGTTTGAGAACCTGGATCTTGAAGAACTGCATCCAGAGACCCTTTCTCGCCCATTCTCTCTTTCAAGTTATTTTATCTTGTTTTTAATGATGATGTATTTTGAAAACATTTATGCTTTTTGGTTAAATCCCTCACCATGGACTAATTTGATAGTTGATGGGGGATATTTGCGTGGAACGTTCTTTTATGTTTTAGTTTTTAATAATAAATCTGCCTTCGGCATTGTTTTATCTATTTGACATACTTTAATGTTTTCTAAATACTATGCCAAGCGAGAGCTGGCATTGTTGGCCTATTGCTCCTCAATATCTCAACAGACTTGGGGTGGCAATGATTAAGTCGTTGAATATTGAGGAGAAAAGCTTCGAGAGAAGTCATTCAAGTAGATGAACTTACTACGGGAGTGAAAACTACCCCTTAGGAGTATAGATTGGATCTTAATCAAATTGGTTTATTTAAAAGCATGCACTATAGAGATATAGGGGTTTTACATGATCAATTTAGGGCAATAACCATCGAGAAAGGCTTTGCTAATTTTGAATCTGCTCGACAAACAATGCCAAGACAGGTTGTTATTGAAGGCTGACACGACATGAAAAGCGTGAAAACCAGGCATTCCCTGCCAACGCTCATCATTCATTAAAGCATATTCCTTGACAATGTCTTACTTTATTTTATTTTCATTTATTTTATTTTTCAATTATTTCCGAAAACCACTTCAAAACAAACAACTTTTTCTCAAGGCAAGTAACAATCAAAGATAATTGAATTCCAAGTCAATCTCTATGGGTCGATACTCAGTTTAACTGCTGTATTACTTGTGGACCGTGTATACTTGCACGCAAAAGACTCATCTTGGCACATTTTTATACTTTTCCAATACACATCTTCTGCTTCTTTTACCAGCATTCACTTAGAGAGTCTACAAGTTTTTGGCGCCGTTGTCGGGGATTGTAACAGAGTTGGTTGTTTTTAAATTTTTACTTGTCTTTCTTTTACTTTTTATTTTACTTTTTTATCGGTGTATGACCAGAAGCCATCTAGTGGTGGACGAGTGGCCATACGATCTAGAAATGAATAATCAAGGTAATAGAGGGAATGGTGTGGTGAACAATGAAGGAAATGCACTTAACAATGTGATGCTACCACCACCGGTTAATGAAGAAAGACCTATTAGAGAACATTCGACACCAACCATTGACAATATGATGCCAGGACTGGTTGGCGCAGAGGTAAACGCTTTTAATTTTAAACTTAAGCCGGTAATGATTCAAACTCTTTTGAACATAAGTCAGTTTGATGGAGCACTTGCTGGAGATCCGAGGCAACACCTAAAGCAGTTCATGGAGATTTGCCAGTTATTTCAACAAAATAGAGTACCTGAAGATACCGTGAAACTGAAGTTATTCACTTTTTCCTTAAGAGATAAAGCTAAGGCTTGGCTTAATACCTTGCCACCTGGCTCAGTCACTTCATGGACAGACCTATGCCATAAGTTCTTGACAAGATTCCAGCCGCCAACACTCATTGCCAAGCTGCGAGGTGAGATTATTATATTCAGGCAAGCCGAGGATGAGACCTTATGTGATGCTTGGGAAAGGTTTAAAGATCTGTTGAGAAGGTGTCCTATGCATAGATTCTTGAATTGGACCCAAATACAAACTTTCTATAATGGATTGAATGCACAAACGAGGACTATTGTTGATGCTTCAGTAGCCGGATCATTGCTTGAGAAAACGTAACCGAGGCTATTGACATTCTTGAAATAATTGCAATTAATGACTTTGAATATCCTGTTGCTAGACTCGAGACTAGAACAAAAACCAGTGGGAAATTTCATGTTGATGAATTAACATCCATTCATGCCGAGATTTTCAATCTTACCAGCATGGTGAGAACGTTACAAAAGAACAATGAGTCCCAAGAAGTTAAAGTATTAGATCCATTTTGTACAATTTGTGGAGAAAACCATTATATGGATGAATGCCCTACCAACCCCGAATCGGTAAATTTCGTTGGCAATGTTAATCGTTACCATAATCCTAACTCCAATACTTATAGTGTAGGATGGAGGCAGCACCCTAACCTAGCATGGGGAAATCAAGGAGGTAACCAGTACAATGCCCAGTGCCAGAATACCCACAGGCAGAATAACAATGCCATGCCAGCTTTCAACAACAATGGCATGCCGGCATTTTATTAGAATGCCATGCCACATAAAGCTCAAAACAATTTCTAACAAGGGAAAAGATTCAACCAAGAAGGCACTCTCACAGAGTACATGGAGAGAAATGATGCTACAATCTAGAGTTTGGCAGCATCAATGAGGAACTTGGAAGTTTAGATTGGGAAGATTGCCAATGCACTCAGCAATCGACCCCAAGGAGCATTGCCAAGTGACACCGAAGATGCTTGGCACAAAGATAGTGAGCAATGTAAAGCCATAACTCTTCAGAGTGGTAAGTAGTGTAAGATAGAGAAGGCTGCCAAGGAGCTAGTTAAATGCCAAATCTAGAAGCCAGTGCCAGCAGAAAACCCCAAGGAAGCAGAGAAAGAGGAAACAAAAGCAGATGATGCTAGCAGAAATGCCAAAATAGATGCCAAAATTGATGCCAAATAGATCAATGCGAGCACTACCTTGGCAAAGCAGTAGCGCCGGCATATGCTTATCCGCCACCTCCATTTCCAGTGAGACTTCAAAAGCATAAGAAAGGCCAACAATTTAAGCTCTTCTTGGAAGTTCTCAAATAGCTACAAATCAACATTCCATTGGTAGAAGCTCTTGAGCAAATTCCCAACTATGTGAAATTTATGGAAGATATTCTGTCCAAAAAGAGGAAGTTGAGAGACTTTGAAACTGTTGTTCTCACCAAGGGATGCAGTGCCATGATCCCAAACTGATTGCCACCAAAGCTAAAAGATCCAGGAAGTTTTACCATTCCCTGTACCATTGGCAACAAATTCACGGGCAAGGCATTGTATGACCTAGGAGCAAGCATCAACTTGATGCCAATGTCAGTTTTTCAGAAGCTTGGCATAGAAGCCAAACCTACCACAGTGACACTTCAGCTGGCAGACCGGTCCTATGCACATCCCAAGGGTAAGATTGAGGATGTGTTGGTAAAGGTAGACAATTTTATTTTTCCAGCTGATTTCATTATTTTGGATTATGAGGCTGATATTAATGTTCTGATTATTTTTGGTAGACATTTCCTTGCTACGGGTAGGGCGTTGATATATGTTCGTAAAGGGGAACTAACAATGCACATGAATGATCAACAGGTTACATTTGATGTGTTTCAAGCTTTGAAATGTGTAGATGAACCCGATGAGTGCCAAGCAAAATAGATGATGGAGTCGATCTACACTTTGGACATGGCGCAGTTATGCCAGGATACAGAATTCAATTCCAGCAATTTAAATGGCATGGCTGAATTGTTTGAAGAACCTGACGAATTAATCTTGGAGGCTAAGGAGGCCAAGTATTTTGAGCCACTACAATTGTCCGACAGAGAGATTAAGGCACCTAAACCATCAATTGAAGAGCCACCAAAGTTAGAGCTAAAACTGTTGCCAAATCACTTGAAGTATGCTTATTTATGTAAACACTCAACTCTGCCAGTGATCATTGCCATTGATCTCACTAATGATCAGGAGGAGAGATTGTTGGCGATATTAAGCAATTATAACCAAGCATTGGGTTGGACCTTGGCATACATCCGAGGTATTAGCCCAACCATTTGTATGCACAATATTATCTTGGAGGAGTACCATGGTAAGACCATTGAAGGCCAAAGAAGGCTAAACCCAAGTATGAAAGAGGTAGTGAAAAAAGAGATCATAAAATGGCTTGATACCGGGATTATTTATCCTATCTCTGATAGCTCTTGGGTTAGCCCAGTGCAATGTGTGCCAAAGAAGGGTGGCATGACTGTGGTACAGAACAGTAAAGCTGAATTGATTCCCTCTAGAATTATCACAGGATGGAGAGTGTGCATGGACTATAGGAGGTTGAACAATGCCATGAGGAAGGATCACTTCCCATTGCCATTCATCGACCAAATGCTAGACATGCTGGCAGGTAAAGCTTTCTATTGTTTTTTGGATGGTTATTCAGGTTATAATCAGATTGCCATCGCTCCTGATGATCAAGAGAATACCACATTCACGTGCCCATATAGGACATTTGTATTTAGAAGGACAACATTGTTGCAATATGATAGAGCACAACATGGAAGTATTCATGGATGATTTCTCAGTGTTCGACAAAACATTTGAGGAATGTCTTCAAAGTTTGGCGCAAGTCTTGAAGAGGTGCATAGAAACGAACCTAGTGTTGAACTGGAAAATGCAATTTCATGGTGAAGGAGGGCATTGTTCTCGGGCACAAGGTAACTGAGAGAGGATTAGAAGTTGATCAAGAAAAAGTTGAGGTAATCAAGAAATTTCTGCTGCCAACAAGTGTCAAAGGTATAAGGAGTTTTTTAGGACATGCCGGTTTTTACCGGTTTTATTAGAGACTTTTCAAAATTTGCTAAGCCTTTATGCTTGTTATTAGAACATAATGCCACTTTTGCATTTGACGATTATTGTTTGAGAGCATTTTAGGAACTTAAAGAAAAGTTAATCAATGCCCCTATAGTTGTGGCCCCAGATTGGAATGAGCCCTTCGAGCCATGTATGACGCCAGGGACTATGCCATTAGAGCAATCTTGGGACAAAAGCATGGCAAGGTTTTCCATGCCATCTACTATGCCAGCCGAACCTTGAATGAAGCACAACTGAATTACTCTACAACCGAGAAAGAATTTCTCGCAGTTGTATTTGCTTTTGATAAATTTTGACCTTATTTAATTGGGAACGAAGTTGTGGTTTATACAGATCATTCGACATTAAAGTATCTCTTGGCAAAGAAAGATGCCAAGCCCAGACTAATCCGATGGATGCTCCTACTTCAAGAATTCAATCCTAAGATCTGAGACAAAAAGGGCAGTGAAAACTTAGTAGCTAAACATCTCTCACATTTAGAGCATCATCTTGAAGATGGTAAGACCAATTTTATAAGAGATGAATTTCCTGATGAGTATTTGCTTGCAGTTAATGGCCTGCCATGGTACGCTGATATCGCCAACTACTTGGTAAGCAATATTTTACCACCAAATTTGGCATATAATGCCAAGAAAAAGGTTATTGCAAAAAGTTAGTCAATACTATTGGGACAAACGAATATTGTTCAAATAGCGTGCTGACCAAATAATCTGTCGGTGTGTGCCCGAGGAAGCGCAGCATAATATATTGCGTTTGTTCCATGCCGTAGCATATGGAGGTCACTTTGCTGGGATGAAGACTGCCACCAAGGTGCTGCAGTCAAGATTGTTTTGGCCAACACTATATAAGGATGCCGACAAGTACGCCAAGGCGTGTAGTCGATGCTAACGGACAGGAAATATCTCTGGCAGACCAACTACTGCTTGAAAACATTATGCCAGTGGACTTATTTGATGTATGGGGAATAGACTTTATGGGTCCTTTTCCCCCATCATTTGGTAATGTATATATTCTTGTGGTTGTTGACTATGTGTCTAAATGGGTAGAAGTTGTTGCCCTGCCAACAAACGATGCCAAGGCCATTGCCAAGTTCTTGCACAAAAACATTTTTACTACATTTGGTGCCCCTAGAGTGGTTATTCATGATGAGGGCACTCATTTTAAATGTAATCTAATCTTTAAAGCTTTGTTCAGGTATGGTATACAGTAGAGAATTACCACGACATATCATCCACAAATGAACGAGCAAGCCGAGATTTCAAACAATGAGATTAAAAACATTGTAGAGAAGACTGTTAATCCATCAAGGAAAGACTGGTCCTTAAGACTAGATTAGTCCTTGTGGGCTTACAGAACAACATTTAAAACTCCTTTGGGTACTTCACCGTTTAGACTTGTTTTTGAAAAACCATGCCATCTGCCAGTAGAGCTTTAACATAAAGCCTACTGGGCCATCAGAACACTTGACGTGGTATAGAGAGCTGCTGAAGAAAAAGAGGTTGCTAGATCTAAATTAATTGGAGGAATTCAGGATGCAAGCCTACGAGAATGCCATGATATACAAGTAAAAGATAAAACGCTGGCAAGATAGTAGGATAATGCCGAGACAGTTTGAGGTAAGCCAGCATGTTTTCTTATTCAACTCACGACTTAAGTTGTTTCCAGGAAAACTCGAATCAAGATGGATGGGCCCTTTTGAAGTTGTGAAGCCCCATGCCCATGGAGCTATGGACATTAAGAACTTGAGGCCGGGGGAAAATTTTAAAGTGAATGGCCAACGTTTAAAGCAGTACATGGAAGGTGATCAGAACAATGCCAAGGAGGTGATCCTCTTGGCATATGTAGCATGAAAGCACCATCAAGTTTGAATTCTTGTAAATGTTAGGATATTTGTTTCTCTTTGTTTTTAGGTTTCTAGGTTTTTAATAAGTCATTCCTTTATGTTGTTTTTCGTCTTTATTCCTCGTCTATGTTGAAAGGTTTTCTTTGAGTCAATGCAGAATGAATATGCCATGAACCATGCCATGAACGATGTCAGGAGTAATGCCAGGAACAATGCCAATGAGAGACTTGGCATGAACTGAAGCCACAATAGGAGAATTTTGTGTGCCAAGCACAATGCGAGAGCTGCTTGGCATGCAGCGAACAGAAAAATGAAAATATGAGGTAAACCTTAGCTTGATCGGCCCATTAGATAAGAGGGAGTATTTTCTTTTAATTTAAACCCTAGCTGCCCAAAAATTTGGTTGATATTTAAACTCAATCCAATCACCTTATCACTCCAATCTTTATCAAATCTTATCACTTACAACCTTATCACTTTACCCTCTTTTCAAATCAAATCTTTTTAACTTCCATCATTGTCCATATTTACTCGGTTACCCCATTAAACTTCCCAAACTTTTCTCTTTCTTTCCATAACCGAATTTAAAGAACCCAAATCTCTTTAATTTTTCCACTTTTCTTTTAAACAAGCAAGAACCAAAACTCCAATCGTTTTTCTTTTTCTTCATCTTGTTCAACACCGTTTCAAAATTTTCAGCGATTCTAATGGCTTCTTCCTCTACCCCTTTTAAGCGATTCTTCACTAAGGAGATTCAGAAAAAAGTTTGAAACCAACTTTGCATCGAGAAGTTTTTGCTATGAGAAGCACTTAGACCTCAAAACAGAGACGAACAATGGCTTCCCTCCAGAAGTTGTGTCAACGATTAGCCTGCACAAATGGAGTCTGTTTTGCCAGCAAGAAGGGGAGATTTATGCCACAATCATTCAAGAATTCTACGCGCATCTTGTGACCAAGGATTCCCCCTTCTTGATGATTATAGATAAGTGTGTACGTTTCAATGAAGGGTATATTAACACTATGTTTGAATTGGATGGTGCAGGGGATGAATATTTTGAGTATGCTGATTCGATGAATGCTGCCAAGAGAAAGAGGTTGCTGGCAGATCTGTGTGAGCCTGGCACGGCATGGACAGTGCCATCCAAGGGGCACCGTACGGTGAAGAGGTTGGCATTGTAACCCCAATGGAGAGGATGGAATCACTTTCTCAAGGCAAATTTGATGCCTACATCCCATAACAAGGCTATGTCAAAAGAAAGGCTGATCATACTGCACTCTTTTGTTATGGGGCGCAAGATTAATGTGGGCAAACTTATTATTGATGGAACTTATAAGTGTGCAGCGAAAGCTAATGGTAGTTTGTTATTTCGTTTGTTGATTTCTAACATTTGCATGCTCCATGGTGTGCCCAAGCTTGATACATATAAGGGACAAACAATCAAGGGAACAACAATTACAGCTGCTATATGGAGAAATCTCTTTTCTGCCGAGCCAAAGGAAAAGGGCAATAGGAAGGCCAAAGTGCCTACGCCAAGACCAAAAGTGTCAAAGGCAAAGCCAACAACCATGCCAGAAACCATGCCAGACAGTTCACTGGCAATGCTGTCACAAATTTACCATTGCCAGAAGATCATTCTTCAAAAGATAGAGAAAATGGAGGAGTTTAATGTCAAGATAAGACATTACACATAGGCCAGGGATGTTGTAATCATGGAGGTTCTTAAAAAATTGTCCCCTGACTTTATGCAGAATTCCCAAATTTCCCTGCCGAACCCTCTGTCAGCGATGATGCCATGCCAGCAAGTCCAGTTCATACCCCATATGATGCCAAAGTCCCATTGTCTCTAGTACAAGCTGATTTTGCCAGTTATGATTCATCATCTGAATCTAAGGAATCCAAAGCCAAGTCTACCAAAGCCAAGTCACTAGTGACACCTGCTATACAAACACCATCTGATGCCACCGATGCACTTGCCACATCGAAACCTACCAAGAAAAAGGAGGAAGTTAGCACCTCTACTGCCACTTCACAACCAATCATGAAAGGAAAGAAACGAATGGCCCCTGCTCATGGCCGATTTCTGAAACAAAAGACCCGTGCCACATGAGATGAAGTCTCTGAAGGGGAGTCCTCTTCTATCTAAACTCCTTTACATGTCATTTCATTGCATTTAAATGATCATGCATTTTTATTTTTTCTATTTTTTCTTGTATATATGTGTTGTTTCATGCATTGAGGACATTGCACATCTTGGGTTTGGGGGGGTGCGGTTCCTCACATTTATGACATGCCATGTATTTCATGTTTAATTTCTGTTGCCATGCCATTTAGGTCATTTAGGATAGATTCATACCGAACCTCTAAAAAAAGGAAAAAAAATTGCCTCGGTTTAATCTTGAAAAATGTTAACATTTGTTAGGCAAGTTTAATTTGATCTAGGTGTCTGTCCAGTGAGGAAATTTTAATCTCTAGTTGTCATGCCATGCTAGTAGAGTAGTATGCCAGGTTAGCTTGGCAATTGATCTCTAGTTTAGGGAACTGAAACTTCACTTTAAACGTAGTATGTATCTAGTTCCTTAGCAAGCTTAGACTCTTTGAAACTATGCTCGGATTAAAAAAAAAGAGATCAAATGATGCCAGGGTAAAAGAAACTAATCAGGCAGCAATGTTATACCAGGGTAATGAAAAAAATGAACTCTCCTCTACCTAGGGATAATAAGTTACTTGGGGCTTCATGGTTTGCTCCCTCTTAGTCCTCAAGTCCAAAACCTTAGAGTATGAGTTGAAGAGAATGCCTAGTGATGTCTATATTAAGGTGGGGATTCGTGGTATGCTCCCTCTTATCTCTCACGCTAAATAGTGTCACGAAGCAAGCTTAAATTAATGCCAATATAAACTCTTGGAAAAGAAAAAAATGATAAAAATAAGAATCTGAGTTTAGGTAGTAAAATTGGCTAAGGGAGTGAAAGAATACTCAATGCATATTGCCTACACATCATGCACTCTTCCTGAACTTAGACTAAAGCTATATTGCTGCACTTGAATTACTATCTGCTTGGCATTATTGCACTGAAATATTGAGGACAGAAATAGAGCCAAATTTTGCTTGCCAGTGTGTGTTGGCATTCAACCAAAATTTTGTCGAGGTAATATTTTCACAGTTTTTGTTTTTATTTTGATTGCATTACTTGAGGACAAGCAATGAGTTAGGTTTGGGGGTGTGTTACCTCTACAAAAGTACTATTTTTAATGCCAATCTTACAATGCTTTTTCTTGTTTTTAGGTACATTTAGTTGCATTAGGATGTTAAAACCATGCATTTGCATAAAGAGTTTGGAATTCTGTCTATGCCAGTATGAAGGGTTGTTTTGTTGGCAAGTTGGCAGGTTTGGCATAGTATTTCGCCTAGAAAGCAACACAAGAAGGAATGTCAGAGAGAATGTTGAGTGCTGTTGGCACAGATGGACCAGGCAATGCCAAGCACCAGCTGGCAGAGAAGTGAACTTGATGCCACGCCAAGAAGCTGTTGGACCCCAAAAAAATAGGATAAGATTAGGCTCCGAAAAGATAGCAATTGGATCAATCTCTGAATAAATAGCGGATAAGATGGTACCAAGATTGGTTGGCAAATTCATGCCAAGCTTGGATGCCAAGGCAACGTCAGCAGTATGACGTCAGCTTTATCCTGATCAACTCTCATTCAAATTGGGATAAGATGATTATCTTTTATCCCTTCAGCATTTAAAATTAAAGTGAGGAGCTTATCCTATCCCTTCCTTGCATGCCTATTTAAAACACCAACTAAGGAGGACTTTGAGGGATCGATTGATTGATAGACGATCGGAGTGAGGAGTTGGAGTGCAAGGCGATTGACAACCGACTGCACCTGGGAAGGGTGGTTCGACCTGCTTGTCCAAGAACCTAGATCATGAAGGGCTGCATCGAGAGACCCCTTCTCGCCTATTCTCTTTTTCAAGTTATTTCATCCTGTTTTTAATGATGCTGTATTTTGAAAACGTTTATGGTTTTTTGGTTAAATCCCTCACCATGAACTAATTTAATAGTTGGTGGGGGATGTTTGCGTTGAGCGCTATTTTATGTTTTAGTTTTTAATAATAAATTTGCCTTCGACATTGTTTTATCTATTCGGCATACTTTAATGTTTTCTAAATACTATGCCAAGCAAGAGCTGACTTTGTTGGCCTATTGCTCCTCAATATCTTAAGAAACTTGGGCTGGCAACGATTAAGTTGTTGAATACTGAGGAGAGAAGCTTCAAGAGAAGTCGTTCAAGTAGATGAACTTACTTCGGGAGTGAAATCTACCCCTTAGAAGTATAGATTGGATCTTAATCAAATTGGTTTATTTAAAAGCATGCACCATAGAGATATAGGGGTTTTTACATGATCAATTTAGGGCAATGACCATCGAGAGAGGCTTTGCTAATTTTGAATCTGCTCGGCAAACAATGCCAAGACAGGTTGTTATTGAAGGCTGGTACGGCATGAAAAGCGTGAAAACCAGGCATTCCCTGCCAACGCTCATCATTCATTAAAGCACTTTCCTTGCAAACGTCTTACTTTATTTTATTTTTCAATTATTTCTGAAACCACATCAAAACAAACAACTTTTTCTCAAGGCAAGTAACAATCAAAGACAATAGAATTCCAAGTCAATCTCTGTGGGATTGATACTTAGCTTAACTGTTGTTTTACTTGCGGACCGTGTATACTTGCACGCAAAAGACTCATCTTGGCATTGTTTTATACTTTTCCAATACACATCTTTTGCTTCTTTTGCCAGCATTCACTGTAACCCTCTTTACCCGGCCTAGACGCCCAACCGAACCAAGAAGGCTACATTAGGTTTGCCGTAGCAAACCGAAGAGATACAGCCAAACCTGGTCCATTTTTTCTTTTATCTTATCTAGATGCCAATTATTAATCCCACGTGTTCATACAGACATAAGGTGCAACCCCAACTCGAATCGGGCATCAATTTGACATCCAATTTATCACATTTGCGAATTAGGGACCCAATTGCAAATACTAAAAATTTTAGGATTAAAGCTCATTTTTAAGTTACCAACTTTTAATTAGTCAGGTTCTATTATTTCATTTAAACTTTTAGCTCAAACCGACCATTCTACCATATATAATTGCATCGGCAAGAATTACGGACTAAAATGCAAATAAAGCAAAAATGCCCAAAAGTGACATTTGCATGAGAAATGGTCATCCGTATCGAAACGGGTAAGCCCGTACCGATACGGTTTGAAACACACTGTTTCAATACGCCACCAAGCTGTATCGATTTGCTTAACTGAAATACTAAACTTTTGAAATATTTTAAATCGTACCGATACGGTTTCTCAAGTGTTTCGATATGCGGGTTCAAGTTGCAAAAGTGAATTCCAAAGGCTAAAACTCATATTGAAACGCCCATCCCCGTATCAATACGCCAGGCCAAATTTGCCTAGGCGTATCGAAATGCACAAGACCCGTACCGATCCCACAAGCCTAAAATTACCTAGCCGTACCGATAAGGTCCCCCGCGTATCGGTACGCCTGGGTCTAAAATGTCACATTTGGCTGATTTTTCATCCCAAATGCATACTCAAACCACGCCAACATGTTTTAAACACAATACTAACATGTCAAACATACCTCATGCCATCCAGCATCACATATCTAACAACACAACAAGGATTCATGCATCAAAGAGGAAATCTATAGGCATGCTTCCCAATATGCATCCAACCAACATATCAAAATGTAAACCAACACCAAAAACAATCCTTAAAGCCCATTTACAACCCAATAGCTACTAAAGAAACATGCTCAAATAGCGAGTTTCACAAAACATCTCCCAAAACACAACAAGTATCCCATTGCCATTATTTATTATAGTCTAAACCAAAACATACTTCGGAAACAAGTCTTGACAAGATCCCATTGCTTCTTGCTGCCTTCCAAGACCTCAATTATCTGCATTGATGGACAACGAGAGTGTAAGCACACAAGGCTTAGTGAGTAGAGCTCTAAAACAAACGCCATCAATGCATTTAAAATCATTTACTTAACATCATCCTTTAAAACATCATCATGCCCCTTTTTAAACATGCACTTTATATCATTTAAACCAGCATATCAAACCACATGCTACGTGTATCATTATTCAACAGCAAGTCACATTGCTAACCCTCCACTTAAGCCTTCCCATGCATTACTACCAAATGCAAAGCTTAAGGAGAAACATGTATAAACCACATTATACAACATAAAAATTTCAATGATACACTAGCAATTATATTCGCTTTCAAGTGATCATTAGACAAGCCCATTAACAAAAGAGTTCATTGGATACATGGATTCAACAAGTGTTAACCCAACACTTCAAGCCATCTCAACCGAAATAGCGATACAATCACAATCGCGATACAATAACAACCCACAGGGACACTCACCCCAATCATCGTTTAGACGCTTAATCCACTAACGAGAGTATTCAGTACTATTTAACCCCTCTACCGTTAGGGTACTTGGATGGAGTATTCGGTACGCCATATAAACCCCTCAACATCCAAGCTGACTTATTTACAGTGAACTCAATCCTATGGCCAGCCAACTATATCCGATAACAATTTTAAAACCACATCACTTGCCAATATAATTAACCAATAACATTTACCTCACTGTTTTTTAATAAGCATTAAACCATGCCTTTTCCAAGCAACTACCATACTTTAAAATACAAGTATAAACCATACTTACAAGGACCACTTACCATGCGCATCCTTCAGCATTACATGCTCAAAAATAGTATATCAAATACTTTAAAGCATGCTTAAACAGTAGGTATCATGTAAATCAAAATAAGTGCATAAAATCATTTCAACTAGCACGACCGAGAGAGTAAAATCACTTTACTTACTTTCAAGTCTAGGTAAGCGTTCCAAGATCTACCTAAACTCCCAACAATAACCTTTAAAACATTCCAAAGTTGGAATCCACATTCTCATTCACCGATACGTGAAACCTCAATTTACCGACGCGAAATCAAGTATCCGAAGCCTCCAACGCTTCTCCAAACACTTTCGGATCAACCTCCCATGTTTTTACCACAAAAAAATAGAGGATTAATGCATCATAATGCATTCTAAACACAACAACTACAATCATTCTCGGATTTCCACAACACCTTCACAATTAACCCTCCATAACAACTTAAAACATAACCAAAACACTTCGATTCACAACCCAGCCAATATCTATCAAACTAACATCACTTTCAACACCAAAACATATCTAAAAACAGATTCAAAACCCCTCTCTTGCTCTCTATGGAGTTGTCAAAATTCCCCTCTCTTGCTCTCTATGGATTGTCGAAATCTCCTTCTTATTTATAGGGCTAGGTCAAAGTCCTTCTTTGAGGAGGAAGTTAAGTTGGAATTAAATTATCTTTAAAGAATATAATTCTTTACTATAATTATATTCCTACTAGAACTTCTCCCATCTTCTTGGAATTTAATTCTTCTTTAATCTCTTCATGGAAATCAAATTCCTTTGGGATTGGGCTTTGCTCCACGTCATCTTGGGCTTGTCTAGTCATCAATTTCGACTACCATATCACCTTTGCTCTTGTCGACAATTGCCCTGACAACTAGTTCGGCGTCTCCTTCATGCATTGCCCTGGCAACTAGTTCGGCATCTCCTTCATGTATTACCCTGGCAACTAGCTCTAGCCTTGCTTTGGCAAGTGATCCTGCACATACACACAAAACACACCAAAGCAGCATCTTTTCCCACAAAAACTACCAAGTTTTGTAATCAAGCTCAACGATGGAAGGAAACATGGATTAATGCATGAATGGCTAATTATGCAACTAATATGAGCCTACGTCTAACAATAATATGAGTAAAAAGGGTAAGAAAAATAGTACTTTTGAACACTTATCACACCCCCAAACTCGAACTATTGCTTGTCCTCAAGCAATGCAAACTCATAATTACCTGCCAAGACTTAAATTTTCACAAACTTAGCTTTGAACTTGATTTCAATTCTCTGAACCGGGGCACAAAGTATGATTGGCTTTTTATTTTTCGGAAAACTTAGGAGTTACTCGAAATCAAACTATAATGCTTGTGAGTGTGTGCGGAGTTGTGTGCAAGTTGATTTTTCGGATTCTATGCAAACAATAGGTTCTCAAATTACTTCATTGGGTTCTTTTTAATATGTTTTAACTAGAGCCAGTTTTGGGCACCTCTAGTGTTTTGTTTTTAGTTTTATTAAGTTAATTTATTCGACTAGAGCCGATTTCGGGCACCATTAGCGATCAATTTTTTTAACACATACTAGAGCCAGTTTCGGGCACCTCTAGCGATCGATTTTTTAGCACATGCTAGAGCCAATTTCAGGCACCTCTAGCATTCATCCAATTTTTATTCTAATCCCCCAATTTGTTAATTATCAACCTAAGTTTACTAGAATTCCTTAAATCAATCAAACCACAACAGTGTTTCATCAAATTTAGCATCATAGTAAAATTCTAAGTTTTTCCATGGTTATCCTAGAATAAAAATTCTATCAATTAAGTGCATTGGCAAAGTCATCATCGGATATTCATCAAATCTAAGCAATTCTTGTTCCAACTAAAGGCATGGCAAGCAATTTATGTATCCTAAATGTAATACTTAAGATGAATATAACTAAACATGGTAACTACTAATAACAATCCCCCCAAACTCGAGTGAGGCATTGTCCTCAATTCATGCATTAACGGAAAATAAAAATAACAAAAAATAAAATGCATACGAGGACTTACTCCGAGAGTTCGTCATCATAAATGATTAGTTTCCTTTTGGTCGGTGTCTTGATTCTCTTGCTTGAACGCGATGGTTGTTTTCTTGTTGCCGGTGGTGGAATCGATCCTCGTACGGGGTTGTCCTCATCGTCCTCTTCATCAATGTCATTGGCTTTTCGGTTGGAGGATTCAATTGGTGCGGTCTTTGTTGGTGCAATGAAGGACTCGTCCGAATTTGAAGAATCAGAAAATGATTCCGTAGGAGTTGATTCGGGCATAGGTGCTTTACCTTTGGCTTTTGCAGTGGTTGCCGTGGCATCTTTAGGGTTGGTTACCGTGGCATCAGCTTGTGCAGGCACGATGTAGGTTGCCGCGATATCATCTTTTGTGGTTGCCGTGGCAAGTAGTCGGCAGTAAATTTCCTTAGCATGGTGGTTGTGAGTCTTGTTGTGGAAAAGAAAACCTGGAAACTAAAGATAATGAAGAAAAATAAAATATCTCCTAAAAATAAAAAGAAAAATAAAAAGAAAATATTGAAAGGAGAGCATGCTCATGCATCTCCTAAGTTGACTACTTATTTGTTACGTTCCACGTGGGCACCATTGTAGTGCTTCAATCTTTGTCCATTAACTTTGAATTCATGGTTGTCAGAGATGGACTTGATTATCACGACACCATGGGAGAATGGTTTGACAACTTTGAATGGTCCCGACCATCTTGATTTCAGCTTTCCCGGGAAAAGTCTTAGCCGAGAATTGAATAAGAGAACTAGTTGCCCTGGCGTGAATTGCTGCGGCAATAGTTTTTTGTCATGCCATCGCTTTGTTTTCTCCTTGTAGATTCGTGCATTGTTATAGGCGAGTGCACGAAATTCTTCTATCTCATTGAGGTCCAACAAACGCTTTTGTCTGGCACTTTCCCAATCCATATTCACAGTCTTGATTGCCCAGTATGCCTTGTGTTCATTTCCACCGGTAGATGGCATGTTTTGCCACAGACAAGTCGGAAGGGGGACATACCTAAGGGTGTTTTGAATGCAGTACGATATGCCCAAAGTGCGTCATCTAGTCTTAATGACCAATCCTTCTTAGAGGGATTTACAACTTTCTCGAGTATACCCTTCAATTCCCAGTTGGAAATTTTTGCTTGCCTGTTGGTTTGTGGGCGATATGCCGTGGCGATCTTGTGTGATATGCTGAAGTGTTGCAACATCTTGGAAATTAGTCTGTTGTCAAAATGCTTACCTTCATCATTGATAATTGCTCTCGGCATCCCAAACCATGTAAATATGTTTTTCTGCAAGAATCGTTGCACGATCTTGGAATCGTTGTTGGGAACTGTAGCTGCCTCAACCCATTTAGACACGTAGTCGATGGCAAGTAGAATGTAGAGGTTACCGAATAAAGATGGGAAAGGTCCCATAAAGTTGATCCCCTATACATCAAACAATTCCACCTCGATGATGTTCTGGAGCGGCATCTCATGTCGTCTAGAGATATTGCCCGTCCTCTGGCAATGATCACATTGCTTGTAAAAGTCTTGAGCATCTTTGTACAATGTTGGCCAATACAAAATGGATTGCATAACTTTGGCCACGGTACGAGTTCCTCCAAAATGTCCTCCATAGGGTGAAGAATGGCATTGCCGGAGTACATTATGTTGCTCTTCTTCAGGGACACATCGGCATATAACCTGATCTGCACATTGTTTAAACAAAAGAGGCTCGTCCCAAAAGCAATGCTTAGCGTCATGGCGGAACCGCTTCTTCCCTTGGTGAGTAATGCCATAAGGTAAAATACCACAAATAAGGAAATTAACTAAATCCGCGTACCAGGGTATTGCTGAGGCATGTGCCGCCGTGGCGACTGCTCCAAGAATTGCCGAGGCGTACGCGTCAAAGGCTACTGCGGTGTCGAGGGTTACCGAGGCATGCGCGTCCATGGTTGCCGAGGCAACGAAAATTTGTTCATCTGGGAATGCATCGCATATCTCTAGATCCGCGTCCTCCTCCCTATTGCGTTCTAAACGTGATAAGTGGTCGGCCACTTGATTTTCTATTCCTTTCCTGTCCTTAATTTCAATATCAAATTCTTGTAAAAGTAATATCCAACGAATCAAACGAGGTTTGGCATCCTTTTTAGCAAATAGATATTTGACTGTCAAATGGTCCGTATGAACAATTACCTTTGTACCAATCAAATAGGATCAAAACTTGTCAAATGCGAAAAATACAGCTAGTAACTATTTCTCCGTTGTTGTGTAATTCACTTGAGCACTATTAAGAGTTTTACTAGCGTAGTATATCACATGGAAGGTCTTACCTGTGCGTTGGCCTAGGACTGCTCCTACCGCGAAATCACTTGCATCACACATGAGCTCAAAAGGTAGCGTCCAATCTGGTGGAAGACAATGGGTGCCGAGGCAAGCTTTTCCTTTAGGGTTTCGAATGCTTGGGTGCAAGAATCATCAAAATCGAAGACTTTATCATGTTCAAGCAAATTGCATAAGGGTTTAGTGATTTTAGAAAAATTATGAATGAACCTCCTGTAAAAACCTGCATGTCCAAGAAAACTTCGAATTCCTTTAACAGAACTTGGTGGGGGGTAATCTCTGGATCACGTCCACCTTAGCTTTGTCTACTTCAATTCCCTTGGATGAAATCTTGTGGCCGAGCACAATTCCTTCATCTACCATAAAATGGCATTTCTCCCAATTGAGAACTAAATCAGCTTCTTCACATATTGCCAACACCTTCTCTAAATTGCCGAGATAGCTGTCGAAGTCATTACCAAAAACAGAAAAATCATCCATGAAGATCTCAAGGAAGTCTTTGACCATGTCTGAAAAGAGTGCCATCATGCATCTTTGGAAGGTTGCCGGGGCGTTACACAATCCGAACGGCATCCTTCAGAAGGCATAAGTACCGTATGGGCATGTGAAGGTTGTCTTTTCTTGATCTACTGGTGCTATGGCAATTTGATTGTAACCTGAATAACCATTAAGAAAACAATAAAAGGGTTTACCTGCAAGACGGTCAAGCAATTGATCAATAAAGGGTAATGGGAAGTGATCTTTTCTGGTGGCTTTGTTTAGCTTTCGATAATCCATACAAACCCTCCAATCGGTCACAGTCCTGGTTGGAATGAGTTCATTATTTTCATTACTTACCACCGTTATACCTCCCTTTTTCGGTACATATTGTATCGGACTTACCTACATACTATCAGAGATAGGGTATATAATGCCGACGTCAAGCCACTTGATGATTTCTTTCATTACAACCCCTTTCATGGCATGATTCAGTCTCCTCCGGGCCTCAATTGAAGGTTTGTGATCATCTTCCAACAAAATCTTATGCATGCACACCGCCGGGCTAATTCCCTTCAAGTCGGCAATTGTCCACCCTATTGCCTTTTTTTGTGTAGCTTCAACATCTTGATCAGCTTCTTTTCCCGCTCGATCTGTAACTTAGAATAAATAATTACAGGTAATGTATTATCGGTTCCTAAGTATGCATATTTTAGTTGCTCTGGCAATTGTTTCAACTCAAGAATCAGTGGTTGTTCAATAGAGGGTTTTTCGAGTTTACCTTCCTTACCTGAGTAATCTAGTGGTTCAAAGTATGTACCTGGTCGATTGACTAGCCAATTTGCCTCTTCTTGTTGTTCCTCATCGACCGGTTCTTCATACTCCTCGGGTTCCTCTTGATCGGCAATGTAGTTGCCGAGGCAACTAAATTCCTCGTGGAAGTTAAACTCTGCCGTGGCATGAAGAAGTTGGCATTCTTCTGGATCATCTACATGCCTTAGTGTTTGGAACACATTTAGTTTAACTTGCTGGTCATTCACCCTCATTGTGAGTTCTCCCTTTTCAACATCGATCAAGGTTCTCCCTATTGCTAGGAATGGTCTCCCGAGAATGATAGGTGCATGTTCATCTGCTTCACAATCCAAAACAATAAAGTCAGCGGGAAAAATAAATTTATCAACTTTTACCTGTATGTCCTTGATTTTTCCCTCTGAATGCACATAGGATCTATCGGCTAGCTGTAGCATAACTGTTGTAGGTCTTGCCTTCCCGATTCCTAGTTTCTGGAAAACTGATTTAGGCATCAAGTTTATGCTAGGACCAAGGTCGCATAATGCTTTCCCGACATAGTGGTTTCCAATGGTGGTGGAAGTCGGATATCTTCAATTGGTATTCTTGCTTTTGTCGCTTCCACCTTTGTGGGAATGGTGGTGGAAGTCAGATATCTTCAATTCTTTCATTGGTTTGGAACCTAATTGACGGCATTGCCGGGACAACTGGAGTTGCCGAGGAGTTATCAATTGGGGTTTCTGAGGCATGCTTGTCGCAAGTTGCCGAGGCATTTTTATCGTCGGTTGCCGAGGCATGCTTATTGCCGGTTGCCGCGGCAATTCCTGGTTCAGCATCTGAGGCTTTGCCGCTAGGTTCGTCTTGATCTTTTTGTGGAGTTTTGTTTGATGAGCGGGTTTGAGCCTCTCTAAGTTGTTGGCCACTTCTAGTGGTGATCGCCTTACATTGCTCATGGCCAGTTCCTCTTGCGACTTGATGATCGCTAGGTCAACCTCCTTGCGGTCTAGTATTTGATTTTGAGCAAACCGTCCGACTTGATTTTCCAATGATTTGATTGCCGCCTCTTGGTTTTGCAATCTCATCTCGGTCCTGTTAATAAAAGCATCAGTTCTTTTTATGAAATTACTATTCCCACCATATAAGATTGTTTTCATCATAAAAGCATTTAGAGAATTTTCCAAAGAACTAGATGTTGTCGGTTGTTGTCGTAGTAATTTGCCGTGGCATATTCTGCTGGAATCTCGATGCTTGTGCATTCTGATTGTTCAGTTTAGAGCATTGTTGTGATTACTCCATGAAAAATTCGGTGCTTCTTCCAAGCTGGATTGTATGTATTGGACATCACATTGTTGTTCGATTGTAATTCCCCACATAGAAGCCGGATTCGGATTCTACATACATTCGTAAGAATTATGGTTATCACCACATAACTCACAAAAAGAATCCATTACCTTGACTTCATGTGTGTTGTTTGGTTTTTGCATGTTCTGGACCATCTTGGTTAAAGTGGCCAATTGTGCCGAAATTGAATCTGATGATCCTAGTTCATGTATTGTGGCTTGGCGTCTAACTCCTCCTCTTCTAGTAGATGGGAATTGATAATCATTCTTGGCCAGCCTGTTTAAAACTTGCATTGCTTCCTCCGGCGACTTATCTAGGAGTATGCCGTTTGCCGAGGCATCTAACATCATCCTTGTTGGTGTATTCACGGCATTGTAAAACATTGTTACTTGAGTCCACACCAGGAATCCGTGTAGGGGCATTTGTGTAGAAGTTCTCTATATTGCTCCCAAGCCTCGTACATGGATTCATCATCAGTCAAATTTGTAGGATTAAACCGAGCAAGGAAATCACGACAAAGATCGGTCCAAGATGCTATTGATCCGGCAGGAATGCTATTCAACCATGCTTTCGCCCTATCCTTCAGTGAATAGGCATAAGTACCGTATGGGCATGTGAAGGTTGTCTTTTCTTGATCTACTGGTGCTATGGCAATTTGATTGTAACCTGAATAACCATTAAGAAAACAATAAAAGGGTTTACCTGCAAGACGGTCAAGCAATTGATCAATAAAGGGTAATGGGAAGTGATCTTTTCTGGTGGCTTTGTTTAGCTTTCGATAATCCATACAAACCCTCCAATCGGTCACAGTCCTGGTTGGAATGAGTTCATTATTTTCATTACTTACCACCGTTATACCTCCCTTTTTCGGTACATATTGTATCGGACTTACCTACATACTATCAGAGATAGGGTATATAATGCCGACGTCAAGCCACTTGATGATTTCTTTCATTACAACCCCTTTCATGGCATGATTCAGTCTCCTCTGGGCCTCAATTGAAGGTTTGTGATCATCTTCCAACAAAATCTTATGCATGCACACTGCCGGGCTAATTCCCTTCAAGTCGGCAATTGTCCACCCTATTGCCTTTTTGTGTAGCTTCAACATCTTGATCAGCTTCTTTTCCTGCTCAGACTGTAACTTAGAATAAATAATTACAGGTAATGTATTATCGGTTCCTAAGTATGCATATTTTAGTTGCTCTGGCAATTGTTTCAACTCAAGAATCAGTGGTTGTTCAATAGAGGGTTTTTCGAGTTTACCTTCCTTACCTGAGTAATCTAGTGGTTCAAAGTATGTACCTGGTCGATTGACTAGCCAATTTGCCTCTTCTTGTTGTTCCTCATCGACCGGTTCTTCATACTCCTCGGGTTCCTCTTGATCGGCAATGTAGTTGCCGAGGCAACTAAATTCCTCGTGGAAGTTAAACTCTTGCGTGGCATGAAGAAGTTGGCATTCTTCTGGATCATCTACATGCCTTAGTGTTTGGAACACATTTAGTTTAACTTGCTGGTCATTCACCCTCATTGTGAGTTCTCCCTTGATCCGGCAGGAATGCTATTCAACCATGCTTTCGCCCTATCCTTCAGTGAATAGGGGAATAATCTTAATCGTAAGACATCGGGGGTGACTCCGTGTATTTTCAACGAGTTACAAATCTCGAGAAAAGATTTCAGATGTTGCCGTGCATCATCAGTTTCTGAGCCGCCAAACTGACCAATTGTGTTGATCATATTAAACATTACCGGTTTTAACTCAAAGTGGTCGGCTTCGATTTCAGGTGCAACAACTCCTGGATTAAGTCCATCAAGATCTTCTTCAAGATAGTCTCGAATAGTTATGTTTCGTGCAAGAATCACTCCTCCTCCTGCTAGAACATCTTGATTCATATTGCCGTCTTGATTAGCCATTGCTACTCTTATCCTCTGTCTAAATCTTTGTACGGTTCGTTCAATTTCTGGATCAAATGGATATTCTAGTGTAGTCGGTCTCGCCCAGGTCATATACCAATGCAAAACCAAAGTTTGTTAGCCCTTTGAATCTTAAACAAGAAAAGTAAAAAGAAAGTGCAAGAAAATAAAAACAAAGTCGCTATTGCCAATCCCCGACAACGACGCCAAAAAACTTGTTGCGCGTAATAAGTGCTACGCAATTGTGCAAGTATACACGTTGCAAGTTATAGTATAAAAGATATCGTCTCCATAGGGATTGGTGCCACTTCAGGAATCTAGTCTCTTGCACTGTAAAAAGTAAAAACACAAATAAAGGATTATAGGAGTTTAACTAATAACTAATCTAGAAAGCAATAAAGTAAAAGAATAGATGAGATGAAATGAGAGAGATAGGCCAGGTTATCGTGAGTTGAGGTGTGATAGCCAATTGGATCATCTTGGTAAAAGAGTGCACGGGTAACTCAGTTGCCGTGACAACTTGCACAACAGGGTTGCCTTGGCAACTAATCGATGGTTGCTTGGGCGACTAGCTGGGCAACTACTTGGGCTTCTGGGCAGCAACCTTCAAGGTTCGGCAGAGCGTTCTTCAATGGTTTCTTCTTATCCCTAAGTCGAAACTCTAGCTACTTGTGCATGCCTTGATAATACATCCCTGCGTGAATCAAGGGTGAACAACAACCAATCTTGCGCTTCTCTTAGCCGTTGAAATCCTTAACTTATTCCTAAGCTGGATTAATCTTTACCATCAATAGATTGAATAAATATCATAATCATTCGTTTCTTGAATCTAACTCTCCTGATATTAGATAAATAGATGAAGTCACGAGATCCTCTCCCAATTCACTCGCAAACAAGAATAAGAACCAAGAATGAATAAACCTTGAATAGAAAAGTGCAAACTCAAATTACCTAAACAAAAACCAATAGTTTCTCACAACCACAAAACACAATAACCATAGCCAAATAGATTTAGTTCATGGCTATGTTCCAAAGAAACACAAGATAAATAATCCCTAGCATGAACCCAATCAAACAAGAAAGAAAAAAATGAAGAAGGAGGCTTGCCAAAATCCTCCTTGCCCTAGATGCTTCTCGAAAATTCTCTCCTCTTGCCCTCCTTGGACTTGTTGAAATTCCCCTCTCTTGCTCTCTATGGAGTTGTCGAAATTCTCTTCTCTTGCTCTCTATGGATTGTCGAAATCTCCTTCTTATTTATAGGGCTAGGTCAAAGTCCTTCTTTGAGGAGGAAGTTAAGTTGGAATTAAATTATCTTTAAAGAATATAATTCTTTATTATAATTGTATTCTTACTAGAACTTCTCCTATCTTCTTGGAATTTAATTCTTCTTTAATCTATTCATGGAAATCAAATTCCTTTGGGATTGGGCTTTGCTCCACGTCATCTTGGGCTTGTCTAGTCATCAATTTCGACTACCATATCACCTTTGCTCTTGTCGACAATTGCCCTGGCAACTGGCTCGGCGTCTCCTTCATGTATTGCCCTGGCAACTAGCTCGGCATCTCCTTCATGTATTGCCCTGGCAACTAGCTCTAGCCTTGCTTTGGCAAGTGATCCTGCACATACACACAAAACACACCAAAGCAACATCTTTTCCCACAAAAACTACCAAGTTATGTAATCAAGCTCAACGATGGAAGGAAACATGGATTAATGCTTGAATGGCTAATTATGCAACTAATATGAGCCTAAGTCTAACAATAATATGAGTAAAAAGGGTAAGAAAAATAGTACTTTTGAACACTTATCATATATGTTGTTGAAATGTTGTATAGATCGTAATCGGGATACAAGCAAAGCTGCTAATAAAGATAAAATTCAAGAGTAAGGTTGGAAGTAATAGTACAGCTTTTAGTGAGGCAAAGGTGAGTGCAATCTTATTTATTTTAATTATGATACGAAAAAGACTTGTGATAAGTCAACCTCAAATGTTGAAAGAAAATTATTTGATTTATATTAAATGGTTTTGAATGGTTTTGTGAATGATTTTGGGTATGAACTGCCTTATGTATATTTTTATATGTTAAAATTATTGATTTTGATCCTTTGATATTATTGAAATGAATGAAAGGTTCATAATAGTGGATTGTTCAAAAAGCCCATTGTATGATTATTGAGAGTCTTGGTATATTGGCATGCCAAAGAGGTGGAGTATATCAATATAATATTACTGTCAAATTATAGTAATGATATAGTGAGCTGTGTTTTATAGCTATGACCTATCGGTTAATACTGTTGTTAAGTTACGGCGGTGATACAGTGAGTTGTGTTCTACAACTATGACCTATCGTTATTATTGATGTCGTTAACTTACGGTAGTGTTTACATTGATACACTGACATTGATGCATTGATATTGATATACATGGATACATTGTTTTATTATGGCACAACAAATTGGTTGATGTCAACACATGTGCATACTCATCATTGACTCGCATACTATGTATTCTCATCCATAGTACATTGGGCTTTATTGAAATTCAAAGTACAATGGATCGTATTGATATAACATGTATTGTACAGATATATGATATTGAGATTTTTACAGGTTACGGAAAAGGGGAATGGGTTTGATAAGTCAGTCTTTATAATTTTCAAATCCTTTTTGATAGTTATATTGCACTCTATTTATTTCCATTATTACTTTGCAAAGAAATGTTTTAATTATTTTACATTGCCTCACTAAGTATATACTTAGCGTGTGTTTGTTTCACACGTAGAGATTAAGGAGCACAAGGAGTAAGGAGCAGCAGAGGACATCATCATATTTTGGAGAGCCAAAAATCAGTATCAGTATGACATCTTTGATATTATCTTTTGATATTACTAGTTGACATGTAAATTTATTAATGCTTTGGCTGCTCTGATATGTATGTGGTTAGAAAAGATATAGTTTAATCGTATTTTATTTACTATCTAAATGATTTATAAATTAGGCAGTTTTTAAGTAGTTTTATTAGTCATATGGTTTAGAAATGAACTGCCTAGTTGCTGCTTAAATCTAGGTTCGAATTTAACTTAAAAATATTAGTATTAAATTTTATGTGAATAAATATTCCTTTAGAAAATGGTAAGTTATTTATATTTTAAAGAAATAAAATTTTATCGATTTTGAAATATGAACAATTGCACAAGTGTCATGTGACATCTCTAACTCATATTTAGTGATGGATACAGTAAAGGGGTGTTACATTTATTGGTATCAGAGCTATAGGTTTAGTCAGTTTCTTGGCCGGAATGAAAGTTGTTTTTGTTGAAAAGTGTGTACATGTCACTAGAATGTCAAAATTACTGATCTGGTGTTTATATAATTGATGAATGTCGTTATTGCGTGTAATAAGTGCTATGCAATTGTGCAAGTATACACGTCGCAAGTAATAAAGTGATATGATAAGTATCGAGTATCGTCTCCATAGGGATTGGTTTGGGCCACTTTGCCTTAGTTATCGCACTGTAAAAGTGAAAACACAATTGATAATTGTAGGAGTTCTAACTAACGAATAAAATAAAAGAGCAAGTAAATAAAATTAAGATGTAATCAAATAAGAGGGAATAGGCCAGGTTATCGTGAGTTGAGGTGTGATAGCCGATTGGATCGTCTTGGTAAAAGAGTGCAAGGGCAACTCAGTTGCCGTGTCAACTTGCACAGCGGGGTTGCCTTGGCAACAAATCGATGGTTGACTGGGCGACTAGCTGGGCAACTACTTGGGTGCCTGGGCAGAAACTTCAAGGTTCGGTAGAGCGTTCTTCAATGGTTTCTTCTTATCCCTAAGTCAAAACTCTAGCTACTTGTGCATGCCTTGATAATACATCCCTGCGTGAATCAAAGGTGAACAACAACCAATCTTGCGCTCCTCTTAGCCGTTGAAATCCTTAACTTATTCCTAAGCCGGGTTAATCTTCACCATCAATAGATTGAATAAAGACCATACTCATTTGTTTCTTGAATCTAACTCTCCCGATATTAGATAAATAGATGAAGTTACGAGATCCTCTCCCAATTCACTCGTAAACAAGAATAAGAACCAAGAATGAGTAAACATTGAATTGAAAGTGCAAACTCTTATTACCTAAACAAAATCCAATTGTTTCTCACAACAACAAAACACAATAACCCCAACCAATCAAGTTAGTTCATGGTTGGGTTCAAAAGATATACAAAGAATAATCCCAAACCATGAATCTAATGGAAGCAAAGAAGAAGAAGAAATCGATCAGCCCTTCTTGGAAGACCTCTCAATCGAACTCTCCCTCCAAGCTTTCTCCCTTATCGAAATCTCTCCCCTCTTGCTTCTTTGGAGTTGTCGAAATTTCTCCCCTCTCTTTGACGGCTTGGTTCTTTAAATAGGAGATTGCTAGGTCAAAATCCTTCTTGAGGAGGAAATTAAGTTGGAATTAAATTATCTTTAAAAAATATAATTCTTTATTATATTTAAAATCCTTCCAGAACTTCTCCTATCTTCTTGGGATTTAATTTCACTTTAACCTCTTCATGGAAATCAAACTCCTTTGGGATTTAACTTTGCTCCACGTCATCTTGAGCTTATCTAGTCATCAATTTTGACTACCATATCATCTTATTCTTTGTTGAAAATTGCCTTGGCAGCTAGCTCGGCATCTCTTTCATGCACTGCCCTGGCAACTGGCTCTACCCTTGTTTAGGCAAGTGATTCTGCACACACACAAAAACATACCAAAAAAGCATCTTTTTCCACAAAAATCACCAAGTTATGTAATCAAGCTCAACGGTGGAAAGAAACATGAATTAATGCTTGAATGACTAATTATGCAACTAATATGAGCTTAAGTCTAACAATAATATGAGTAAAAAGGGTAATAAAAATAGCACTTTTGAACACTTATCAGTCGCTCCTTACTAACGTAGTGATTACGTGATTATAGATGGTTGAATCAGGAGGTTCCGGACAGGCTACGAAATATGAGGTTCCAGAAGAACTTGGAAGTGAGAATAACGCGGTTAATAATAACCCTCCAGCTCAACCAGATCAGGAAAGAGCACCATCACATCAAAAAATGCCTATGCAAGACCAAGGGACTTTTCTTCAGTCATTGGAAGCGATTCTAACATGTTTTCAACCTTCAGCTTCCCTTGCTCCCCGTATGACAATTGCTAAGGAATTAAAAAGTTTGGGAGCACCTGAATTTAAGGGAGGTTCAAATGATGGTCCAATGGCTGTTGATATATGGTTAAATGATTTAAAGATCATGCGTGACGAATTCCATTATTCTGAGACGGATAAATTGGATGAAGCTGTCTCATTACTGCGTAGTCAAGCTAGGTTTTGGAGGACTAATGCCACTATGCACGTTCCTTCTGAGCAAGTGACCTGGCAATTCTTCTTGGAGGAATTCAAGAATAAATATATTAGAAATCAGTTCATCTGGGAGATGAAACAAAAATTCCTCAACTTGAAGCAAGGAAACTAGACTATCTATGAATATGAGTATGAATACAACAAGTTGAGCCAGTTTGCAACAGAGTTGATCCCTACTAAAAAGGACCGGTGTGATTATTTTATTTAAGTCCTAAATAGGAGACCAAAGGAAATGTTGGTGGCATTGAACCTGCCTACCTTTCAAGAGGTGGTGAATCGAGCTAAAGTAATGGAATGTGTCTATTCGGAGGACACGACAGAGTAGACTTCGCAATCTAATAAAAGACCAGGAACATCTTCAGCTCTTTTCTCATCGAATAGGAATAAAGGTGGTTCTTGGTATAAGAATAAATCTGGATCTGCTCGTAAAGGAGGCAATGTTGGAGGAAATAAGCAGGCCCAGACAGTTAATTCTGGTGTTGGTTCATCATCCCAGTTTAGAACTCAGTCTTGTGATGTTTGTGGTAAACGTCATTTAGGTACATGTTGGTTGGTGACCGGAGCATGTTTTAACTGTGGAAAGAAGGGTCATTTTATGAAACATTGACTTCAAAAGTCTGGAGAGAAACCTATACAAACATAAAGGTTTGCTGTGATGCCACCGAGAGGCAGAGGAAGAGGCAGACCAGGAAGACCATTTGAGTCGGCTTTTCAAGTGGAAAGGCGCATATCAGCTCAAGTTTATAATATACAGACTAATGAGGATCGGGATGACTCAGAAATTATTGCAGGTACATTCTATCTTTTTGATAAGCTTGTATTAGTTTTGATTGATCCTGGTTCTATGCATTCGTGTATTACCACTAAGTTGATTGAAGATAGAGATATTCCATTAGAGTCTATCTCAAGTGATATAGTGGCAACAAACCCATTGGGTCAGAGTGCGAGAGTAAGTAGAATATGTAGAAATTGTCTGATAAAAATGCAAGGAACAAAGTTTCTGGCAAACCTAATGGAGTTACCTTTCAAAGAATTTGAAGTGATTTTAGGCATGGATTGGCTATCTTTCTATCATGCCATTGTGGATTGTCGCTTAAAGCGATTAATCTTGGAAAATTTGAAAGGTGAGGGGATAATAGTAGTGGGAGAAATGATGAATCCTTTATCTAATGTGATATCAGCAGTTTATGCGAAGAAGGTGCTATTAGAAGGTTGTCAAGCTTTTCTAGCTAATGGGGTGGATACTCAAACTTCTGGATTTAAATTGGAAGATATTCCTACTGTTCAAGAATATCCAGATGTATTTCTTGATGAGTTACCAGGATTACCCCTTGATCGGGAAGTAAAATTTAAAATAGAGGTGTCACCTGGTACTGCACCCATATCGATGGCCCGTATAGAATGGCGCCAGCTTAGCTTCGAGAGTTAAAGGAACAATTGCAAGAATTATTGGATCGAGGTTTTATAAGGCCGAGTGTGTTACCTTGGGGTGCACCAGTGTTATTTGTTAAAAAGAAAGACGGGTCTATGAGACTATGCATAGATTATCGTCAACTAAACAAGGTGACCGTGAAGAATAAGTATCCTCTTCCAAGGATCGATGATCTTTTTGATCAATTAAAGGGTGCATCCATGTTTTCCAAAATTGATCTTCGATTAGGATATCATCAGTTGAAGATTAAGGAAGAAGATATTTCAAAGGCGACTTTCTGAACTCGGTATGGATACTATGAGTTTGTACTGATGCCGTTCGGATTAACTAATGCCCTTGCAGCATTTATGGATCTGATGAATCAAATATTTCAGCTATATTTGGATCAATTTGTGGTGGTATTTATTAATGATATTTTATTCTATTCAAAGACAAAGGAGGAACACGATGCTCATCTTCGTGTTGTTCTTCAGATCCTCCGAGAAAAGAAATCATATGCTAAGTTATCGAAATATGAGTTTTGGTTTTCGAAAGTTACTTTTCTCGATCTTGTGGTTTCAGCAGAGGGAATAAGAGTAGATTCCAAGAAAATACAAGCCATAGTGGAATGGAAAGCTCCGAAGAATATTTCAGAGGTTCGAAGTTTTTTGGGATTGGCTGGTTATTATCGAACATTTGTAAATAATTTCTCAATGATTGCCTCCCCATTAACCAAGTTATTGAGGAAGGATGTGCCATTTATTTGGACAGACAAGTGTCAGGAAAGTTTTGAAGCATTGAAGAGAATTTTAACTAAAGCTCCAGTATTAGTACAACCAGAATCGGGTAAAGATTTTGTGGTGTATAGTGATGCATCTCATAATGGATTGGGATGTGTACTCATGCAAGAATGAAAAGTGGTGGCTTATGCTTTAAGACAGCTGAAGATGCATGAGATGAATTATCCTACCCATGATTTAGAGTTGGCAGCAGTTGTTTTTGCGTTAAAGATATGACGTCATTATTTATATGGAGAATGATGCTATATCTATACAGATCATAAAAGTTTAAAGTATCTGCTAACTCAAAAGGAGTTGAATTTAAGACAGGGGAGATGGATTGAGCTTCTAAAGGATTACGATGTGATTATTGACTACCATCTAGGAAAAGCAAACGTGGTAGCTGACGCCCTTAGCAGAAAGACCTTTGCTGCCTTGTGAGCTATAAATACGAGGCTAGCTTTGAAAGAAAATGGAGTTTTGATTGCTGAATTAAGTGTAAGGCATGCTTTAGTAGATAGGATAAATGAGCTTCAGAAGAGAGATATAGAATGTTTGTCAAGATTCAAACAAGTCGAAAATGATGAGAATAAAGATTTTGAAGTTAAACATGATGGATGCTTATATTACCGGGGAAGAATTGTTATTCCCGATGATGAAGAACTAAATAAAGAACTTCTCTTTGATGCACATTATAGTCCTTTGACTATGCATCTAGGTGGAAACAAGATGTATCAAGATCTAAAGAGTCGATATTGGTGGCCAGGAATGAAAGAGCTATAATTGAGTTTGTTTCAAAATGCCTGACATGTCAACAAGTAAAAGCGGAGCATCAAGTGCCTTATGGTCTATTGCAACCAATTTCCATTCCACAGTGGAAATGGGAACGGGCAGCCATGGATTTTGTATCAGGGCTACCTTTGACTCCAAGCAAAAAGGATTCCATTTGGGTGATTGTTGATAGATTGACTAAGTCGATACATTTCAATATTGTCCGAACTAATTTCTCTATGGATAAATATGTGGAGTTGTATATTAAGGAGATAGTTCGGCTTTATGGAGTACCAGTCTCTGATATAGATCCAAGGTTTGCTTCCAGATTTTGGAAATCATTACATAAAGCTCTGGGTACTCAACTTAATTTTAGCACAGCCTTTCATCCCCAAATCAGACAATTAGAGCGAACTATCCAAATTTTGGATGATATGTTGAGAGCTTGTGTGATTGAATTTCAAGGATAATGGGAGAAATATTTGCCGTTAGCGGAATTTTCTTACAATAACAGCTATCAAGCAAGTATCAAAATGGCACCTTATGAAGCCTTGTATGGAAGAAGGTGCAAGACTCCTTTGAATTGGTATTAGTTGAAAGATCGGGACGTATTGGGACCTGATCTAATTAGAGAAGCTAAAGACAAAGTAAAGACATACAAGATAACCTCAAGATATCCGTCGATTGACAGAAAGCTTATGCAGATTTGAAGAGAAAATAAACTGAATTCCAAGTTGGTGATAAAGTGTTTCTCAAAGTATCACCTTGGAAAAAGATATTGCGATTTGGACGAAAAGGAAGGCTGAGTTCAAGATTTATTGAATCATATGAGATTGTAAAAAGAGTTGGTCTGGTGGCTTATCAACTTGCTCTACCCCCGAAAATGGATAAGATTCATAATGTGTTTCATGTATCAATGCTCCGAAAGTATCGATCAGAATCTTAGCACGTGAAGTCAAGGAACTGAGGAACAAGTCGATTCCACTTGTTAAAGTTCTTTGGCGAAATCACAAAGTGAAAGAAACAACGTGGGAAAGAGAGAAAGATATGGAAAAACGGTTTCCTCATCTTTTCAAACCAGGTACGTTCTGAAAATTCGAGGACGAATTTTCTTAAGGCGGGAAGAATTGTAATACCCCAATTTTTGGTTAGTGACTAAATTGCACAGATTTAAAAGTTGGTGGTTTTAGTTCAAGGACTAAAACATAAAAATTCAAAGTCTGGTGACAAAGTGAAAAGTTGGGAAAAGTTTAGGGACCAACATTGTAATTTTCCCAATAATTAATTTTATGGAAAAAATGAATAGTTTACCCCGGTATAAGATTTTTGGTGGGAATCGAATTTTTGGTACAGGATTTGCATTAAAAGCTATAAACGGAATAAGTTTTAGTAATTAATTCGGATGGCTATTTGATCTCAGAAAATTACGAAAATTTTATGGGAGTCTTAGATAGACTAAAAGAAGATGGTGTTAAGTTTTGGGATCGTTTTGATTCTATTTGGATTTGATTCTGTACAGTATTTGAGTAAATAGGGGATAATGGCATTTTTTAAAATACCAAGATTCATTAATGGCATTTTGGTCATTTTGCCCTTACTTTTTATATTAAATCGATTATTTTGGATAAAATAAGACAAGTCTTATGATCCTATTGGTTATAACTAATGGGAAAATTGGTCATTACACTATTAGTGGAGATTTTTATATTGGTTTTTAAGAATAAAATACCATTTGTCATGTTAATTTAATGAAGAAAAAGCTAGAATTTCTCCCATCTTCTTCCTCCAATTTTGAAACACAATAGCAAGGTAAGAAAAAAAATTGATTCAATTTTTAGCATGATTTGGTTGTTTTTTGGTTTAAGACATGAATAGAGAATTAATCTCCATTGAATTCTCTTTCATTTGGTATAATTTTTGAGTAGTTTCCATGTCTATATGTTGTGTTTGGGGATTAGGGTTTATGAAGAACAAGTTGGATTTTCATGTTTCATGGATTCTTTTGATTAAATATGATGTTGTGATGTTGTTTCAAGCGTGCAAATAGTGAAAATTCCATGAATTATGATGTAGGTTGAATTTGGGAAAATGGAAAAATTAGGGGAAACTCTTGCAAAAATTTTATTTGAAGTGAGAATGATGTTAGAAGCTTGAATATGTTGTTTTGAGGTTGAATTCATGCTTGAATCAAAATGTAAAGTTTGGTCAAAGTGACCTTTTGTATTCGGCTGTGGTAGAAAATATTGGGAAAATTATGGAAAATTTTCCTAAGGTTATAAATGGTGTAAGGATGATTTTGTAAGCTTTAGAAAGTTATTTGGACTAATGTGGAAGTTTATAAAGTGTTGAGGATTAAGTTTTAAATTTGGGAAGTTTAGGGGTTTGGTTGTTAAGCTTGTTTTTGAAATGTATTGCATTGGAAAATTAAGCTAAAGTGACTAGAAGGCTGATTTTGAAGTTGTGTTAACTTTGGGGACCAATTTGAAATTTTGGCAATTTCAAGGACTAGTGTGTAAATTTTTAAAGTTTGGGTCCTCAAGTGTAAAGAATGAGAAATGTAAGGTTTGGACTTGAAAATGTTAGTTGGAAGTTTAAAAATAGTCCTTAGGACTAAAATGAATATTTTGGAAAGTTAAAGAATTATTAGGAAATATTATTCCTAATATGTATCAATGTTAGTATGATACTAACATGTATTTTGAATGGTATGTGTTGTTGAAATGTTGTGTAGATCGTAATCGGGATACAAGCAAGGCTAGTGATAAAGATAAAATTCAAGAATAAGGTTGGAAGTAATAGTACAACTTTTAGTGAGGCAAAGGTGAGTGCAATCTTATTTATTTTAATTATGATACAAGGAAGACTTGTGATAAGTCAACCTCAAATGTTGAAAGAAAAGGATTTGATTTATATTAAATGGTTTTGAATGGTTTTGTGAATGATTTCGGATATGAACTGCCCTATGCATATTTTTATATGTTAAAATTATTGATTTTGATATATTGATATTATCGAAATGAATGAAAGGTTCATAATAGTGAATTGTTCAAAAAGCCCATTGTATGATTATTGAGAGTCTTGGTATATTGGCATGCCAAAGAGGTGGAGTATATCGATATAATATTACTATCAAATTACAGTAATGATACAGTGAGATGTGTTTTACATCTATGACCCATCGGTTAATACTGTTGTTATGTTATGGCGGTGATATAGTGAGTTGTGTTCTACAACTATGACCTATCGTTATTATTGATGCCGTTAAGTTACGGTAGTGTTTACATTGATACACTAACATTGATACATTAATATCGATACATGGATATGTTGTTTTATTATGGCACAACAAATTGGTTGATGTCAGCACATGTGCATACTCATCATTGACTCGCATACCATGTATTCTCATACATGGTACACTGGGCTATATTGAAATTGAAAGTACAATGGATCGTATTGATATAACATGTATTGTACATATATATGAATATTGATATTTTTACAGCTTACAAAAAAGGGGAATGGGTTTGATAAGTCAGTCTTTATAATTTTCAAATCCTTTTTGATAGTTATATTGCACTATATTTATTTCCATTATTACTTTGCAAATAAATGTCTTAATTATTTTACATTACCTCACTAAGTATATACTTACCGTGTGATTGTTTTACGCGTAGATATTAAGGAGCACAAGGAGTAAGGAGAAGCAAAGGACATCATCATATTTTAGAGAGCTAAAAATCAGTATCAGTATGACATCTTTGATATTATCTTTTGATATTACTAGTTGGCATGTATATTTATTAATGTTTTGGCTGCTCTGATATGTATGTGGTTAGAAAAGAGATAGTTTAATTGTATTTTATTTACTATCTAAATGATTTGTAAATTAGGCAGTTTTTAAGTACTTTTATTAGTCATATGATTTAGAAATGAACTGCCTAGTTGCTGCTTAAATCTAGGTTCGAATTTAACTTAAAAATATTAGTATTAAATTTTACGCGAATAAATATTCCTTTAGAAAATGGTAAGTTATTTATATTTTAAAGAAACAAAATTTTATCGATTTTGAAATATTAACAATTGTACAAGTGTCATGTGACATCTCTAACTCGTATTCAGTGATGGATACGGGAAAAGGGATGTTACAAGTATTCCCACTTGGTGCAAGGGAACCACTTAGTGTTCGAGTATGCACAAGAGTTCTTGCGACTAACTAGATTTGCTCCAAAGTTGGTTGCGATTGAGGAATTAAAATGTATGAGGTTTCTTCGAGGTTTGAGTTTAGAGCTTCAAATGTATGTTATCGCTGATCCACATAAGACATTTGTAGAGTTAGCCAATAATGTTAGATACCTCAAAAGGTTGGAGGTCTGATGTAGGGGCAAGTTGGAGGGTCCCAAGTTCAGTACAAGACCTACGATCCTGGGGGTTCTCATATAGTTTTGGCAAAAGATCTAGAGATTCCCAAGATTTAAGGAGAAACAATTGGAACCAGTCATAGAGGTTTAATCAGAGATCTAGCTTTAGTTACCATGGAGGGCATTCAACTTCCTCATCAATGGTGATTGGATGCGGTTTGTCTGAGTCATTAAACTGACATCCATGTGAATGATATGGACAGTATCACTTGGGAGAGCGCTTTCTCACACCTAAGACATGTTATGGGTGTGGATCTCCATATCATTTTATCATAGATTTTCCCCATGCTACTTATAATGCTTTAGTTTAGACTCAGAGGTCTCACCAGTTAGGTCAGAGAGGTAGAGGTTCCTCTAAAGGAGGATCGGCCTCTATGTTAGGAGAGAGGAGATTAGGCATTGAAAGTTCTTCTGCTAGAGCTCAAGCGAAAAAATATACTATAAAGTCTAAGGATGAATATGACGTTTTGGATATGATCTTAGGTTGTAACGCCTCAGTTTTGGGCCTAAAAGTTTTCTAGGCTGATTAGACGGTCGATAGATCGGATTAGAGGATTAGAGTCAGTTTCGGGATTAATTTGAAATAAATATTTTTGGGTGAGATAAAAATATGGAAAAATATTCTAAAATCATTATTTAAAATGAGAATGGTTGTGGTAAAATCAATTTTACAAAAAAAGTTCCAAAAAGTGACATTTTGGGACAGTGACCAAATTGTAAAGTTTTTTAATTATTTTTAGTGACTGTTTTGTAATAGGGTCAAAACTTATAATCTTTAAGGAGCTATTTGGCCAAAGTCTAATATCATTCTTTTCTAATTTAATTGGATATTTTAAAAAGGTTTTAAATTAAATAAAAAGACATGGGGAGATTAATTTCATAATTAGTTTTAAAAGAAAACTTTACGTAACTAACTTTTCATCAAAAGCTTTTCTCTCAAATTCTCTCCAGCCAAATAGTCTTTTCTACTTCAATTTTCTCAGGTAAAAACTTGATTTCAACATCCTTTTATTTTCAAATGAAACTTTAAAGGCTTCCTAACAAAACCTATTTGATTTGATCTTGTTTTCTCAAGAAAAATCATCCAATTAATAAGAAAGCCAAGTTTGGAATGAGCTTCATTCTTCTCCTCTAATATAAGGTTCTTTATTGAGATTCCCATGGTATTGATCCTTTACATAGGTTTTCTAACTTGATTTGATGATTTAATTATGGAAAATTGGTTAAATCAAGGTTTAAATGGTGAGATTAATGTATTTTCGTATAGGCTTTATTTTGCTGAGTTCGTGATTGATTCTAATCATGACATTGATTTTTAATAATGTTAATAAGAGGGCTTTAATAGTGGAATCCCAAAACTAAGTGAATCTCTAATTTTCTAGGTTGTTACTTGTGAGTTTTTGAGGAGTTGTGGAGGTTTAATGAATGCTTGAGATATAAGGATGATGTTAATGTGTTTTTAGATGTTAATTGATGGGTTGAAACGTTAGGTTTTGTCTAGGTTAAGTTTGGAAGATATTTGATGGTTATTTCGGTTGTTGTGGAGTGAAATTGGGCAGTGGATGTTGAAGATTTATGTGAATTGATGCTACTATGATGTTAAATGCATTTTGATACATTGGATCCTTTATTTTTTGTGGATAAAATAGGAGAAGTTGATCCTCAAGCTTGAACAAACGTTTTGAAAGCTTTGGAGGCATGATTACTGTATCGGCAAGCGAGGCTTTGCGCGTCGGTGAGTGGGAATGTATTTTATAGCTTTACAAAGGTTTGAAAGTTGTGTTTGGGGGTTTAGACCAAGCTTGAAATGCTGGTTTAAGCTTGGAAGTAAGTAAAGGATGAATTTTCTCTCGAATTCGGTTTGGCAATTGGTTTTGATGCACTTTTTTAAATAAATTGATTACTCACTGTATATGCATGATTTAAGCATGGTTTAATGCTGGAAAATGTTTACAAAATGATGATGATGCATTTGAAGGTACTCCATGGTTTGTTAATATTGTTGAAAATTGGTAATGCTTGGTTGAAAGCATTGGATAAATAGTTTTAATTAATGCGTATGAAAACAATGAGTTAATGTTAATGAAATGAATTATATTGGCAAGTGATGGTATAAAATGGTTTTGGAAATGTTATCAGATATAGTTGGTCGGCCATAGGATTTAAAGTGCACTATAATAGGTCACCCATGGTTCGTAGAGGTAATGTATTGAAAGTATTTACTCTGACCATGTGAACCACAATATTGTTGAGGTAATACTTCAATGGCATTTTACTCCGGCTACGACCTTAGAAGTGATGCATTGGAAGTGTGTACTCCAAATTAGAGGGTGAGCCTTGGTAGTGTAGAGGTTTTGCATGTGTTGCATTTACTCCATGCCATTGAGCTGTAATTGATTAGGATATCACTAGGGAAATCCGTGTATCCGATGTGGTTTGATGAAAGTAATGAGATTTGGGAAAGAATCACTTGTAAGCCAATATAATGAATTAATGTATCATGTTGATGGATTGCTTGTATAATGACATTTATACATGTAAATACTTTTTAAGCTTTGCATATGGGTTGTTATGAATGGGAAGGCTTAAATTGAGGGTTGCGTAAGAGAGTATGCTATTGAATCCATGATACATGTTGCAAATAGGTTAATATGCATGATTTGGAAAAGGGTAAATGCATAATTCTAAAAGTAAAGCATGATGGTTTATATGATAAAATGTATCGAAAGGTTTTTGGAACAATCCGGTTTTAAAATACATTGGATGATGTTTTGTGTTTTGAGTGCTCCTCACTAAGCATTATGTGCTTACGATCTCTTTTATCATCAATACAGATTAGCGATTGAAGGGCAGCAAGCGAGCAATGAAGGTTATCTAAGGACTTCGTTTCAAAGTATGGTTTGAAACAATACTTAGTAGTAATAAGGGCAATGTGTCAAATGTTGATTTTGGGAGGGTTGTTTGCTAAACTCCCTGTTTGTGCAAGTTTTATATGTTGGTTTGGATTTGTAAGAGGTTCAAAGTTCTTGAGATGTGTTTAGATTTATGTTTTGGATGTTGAGTAGGAAGAATGCCAATATATGATGTGAATGGGATGTGTTAGGCTTGCTAGGTTTGTTTAATATGTTGGTATGATGATGTCAAGCATGCTTATGATGTTATATGATGTTTAGGAGATGTTTAAAGTTGATTGAAGTGAGCCAAAGAGACATATGTTGGACCTAAAGGTCATTACAGGCCTTCGCATACCGGTACGAGTACTCAAGGATCGGTATGCAAGGTCTAAAATAGCTCTATTTTAAGTGTAAAATGCAAAGGGGTACATGTACGGTTAGCCGAGTATCGGTACACCCCTTGAGCTTTGTACATTAAGATCAGTACACAGGTTTGAGTACCGGCATGACCCCTTCATTTTTAGAGAGCCATACCGATACGCAAGGTACCGTATCGGTACGCGAATTTGTCACTGGAATTCTAAGTTTTGAGCTTGGATTTAACATTGTAATCCCGAAACTAGTTGAATCTCTAATATTAAAGGTTGTTAGTTAAGGGTTTTGTGAGGTTTTTGGTGTTTAATCATTGGTGAAAGTGAAAGGATGTTGTAAAAGGGTTTTTAGATGTTAATTGATGAAGTTTGATGTATCGAATCATTATGTTGTGGCTGGGTTAAGATTCAAGGTGTTTGAGGTTGATTTCGATAAGTTTCAGATGGTTTTTTAGTGGGCAACTTGTGAGTTGCGGGATTTTGCTTAAAGGCATTCGTTTGAATGCATTTTGATGCATGTTTCCTCTGGTTTTGTGTGATCGAAATAGGGGATAATCAAGGAGAAGTAGTTTGAAGTGGATTGAAGTTTGCTGGGAGTTTGTTTTGCTTTGGCAAGTAAGGCGAAGTGAAATCGGTGAGTGAAAATGGTTTAAAAAGTCTTTCAAAGGTTTGAAAGTGGTTTGGGAGTTTAGGATAAGTTTGAAACACTTACCTAAGCTCGGAAGTAAGTTTCCCTCTTTTTCTTTTTAATATCGGTTTGGATATGAGCATGTGTAATTCATATTTTGGTCATAAACATGGTTTGTTTTACTTACTGTAAACACATGATTTTGGGTAAATATGCATTGGTTTAAAAGTATATGAAATACTAGTGAGCATTGATTTTCATTCCGATCGGGAATGGGGTAATTGCTTTGGCAATGTGGTTTGCATATGTGGTGATTTTGTGTAATGCATTGTAAAATAGTGAGTAAATGGTTTGTAAATGATATATTGGCTATGTGACATGATAAGGAAACATTCAGATATAGTTGGCATGCCAAAGAATAAAGTGCACTATAATATGTTTAAAATCGATTGTGGGCAGAGGTCCTTGAGGTATAGCATTCGGCTACTCAGACTATGATGTTATCATTTGGGTTGAGCGGTCGGTTCCCCTTGTTGATGTTAATCTTGCGGTCGGTAAGGTTTTCATATCATGCGGTCGGCATGGTATGGGTCTTGATGGTGGTTGGTCGTTAAGGGAGATCCGTGTATCCGATGTGTAAGGTTAACGGTTAGCTAATCAAGGATAGTGGTCGACTATCCGAGATCACTATAATTGCCAATATATGAAAGTTCATGTGTTGAACCTATTTTGTAATGCTTTGTGATTTAAGCATGGCAATATGATTTAATACTTTGGGATTTAAGCATGTGGTTTATAAAGGTTTTGCATAATGGTGATATGCATGTTTTGAATTGGAACCAATGTGACGCTTTGGTTGTAAGAAGGGTTTGAAAACAAGTGTCTGGTTTTCAAAGGTTTTAATTGCATCATTGTTTTAAGAGCATCCTCACTAAGCATGTGTGCTTACGCTCTCTTTTTCCTAATGATGTCGAGGATTGAGGTTTGGGGGCAGCAAAGACAAAATCTAAGTGATCCAAAGACAGGATTACTTTGAGTACGAACTTGGATTTAGTTTTCGGTTAATAAGGCAATGTGTTCGCCATATTGTTGGGATTTGTAATTCTATTTTCCCTGGTTTTTGAGCATGGTTGTTGCTGTGTTTTGGAGTTGGATTATTGATGATGAACTTGTTAATGGTTTTGCTTATGATTGATGCTAGGTGATTACCTAGGTATGCATCTAGATAGCTTTGGTTGAAAGCTATGCTTTGATGAATCTATCATGTTGATTATGGTGATAGAGATATGTTGGAATGTTGCATATGTTGGAAAATGTTCAATTGAATGTTTGGTATGTTTGGTGAGTGTTTTAGGGAGCATGCATATAGGTTGATTCTTTTGGAAGTATAGGTAATGTTGTGGTTGCTAAATCTTGGTGCAAGTGATGAAATATGATTTAATGAAAGTTTGTATACGTGTATGTGTCTTGTTGGGATCCAAATGCATCTAGATTCGAGTGAAAAACCAGTTAAAAATGACATTACAAACACAGGCGTACCGATACGTAAGGGACCGTATCGGTATGGCTAGGCAATTTAAAGCATTGCGTATTGGTACGGTGTAGGGATTTCGGTACAGTTTAGCGCTACGGGAAACTTACTTTTTGAACCAAACCCAGGTACCAAAACACATGCTAATCGTATCGGTACGGTGTTTAATAACTTTAAATTGGATTTCGTGCTCGAATTGGTATACCGATATGGTACATGCTGTACCAAAATGAGGTTGGTTTATTTAAGCACCATATTGATACGGGTGGCCGTTAATGCTGTTAATGTCATCGAATGAAGGTTCTGTTTTCTTTCAATTTAGTCCTTGAACAATGTTTTGGCAATTGTGTAAGTTTGGATGGTCGGATTGTGTCAAGAATAAACATGCGAGCATGTAATTTGACTAATTGAGGATTGGTAACCTTAATTTCTTGAATGGTCTTGTAATTTGCTAGTTTTACATTTTAGTCCCTAATATGAATTGTGTGCAATCAGTTACATTTCTGTGGTCCGTTTCCTTTGTAATCTCATCCGCTGTGAGCATGATCATTTAGGATTAATAATATGCATTTGGATAAGATAAAAGGAAAAAATGGACCAATTTTCGTAATTTTTCTCCGGTTTGCTTTAGCAAACCTAATGTAGCTCACTCGGTTCGGTATGCCATCTAGGCCGGGACGAGGGGGTTACAATACACACTAAGTCTGATAAAACCATGATCCAACAACTCCTGGAGTTGCATCTTCAACTCTTTCAACACCTTTGGTGCCATGCGATATGGTGCAATCGATACTAGTGTCGTATCAGTATACGTCTCATTACAAAACTGCACCTCTCTATTAGGTGGCAATCTCGGCAACTTCTCCTGAAACACGCTCAAAAAATCACAAATAGTACGTATATTTTTAGTTCTCACTTCTTCCATATTCGGGTTCATAATATAAGCCAGATATGTCTGACACCCACACTCTAACAACTTATCATTCTCTTCCACAACGACCACTTCATGATCGTTAGCAACTTTCAACGAAACTTGCTTGGTCTCAAAATTGACCACAAACCGATGCTCGGACAACCAATCCATACCCAAAATCACATCAAAACCATGAAACAATAGCTCCATCAAATCAGCCGCAAATACGTGACCTTGAACCATCAAATGACACCTCCTCGTAACAACCGTTTCTCCAAAATAACTAGTTACTTGCATACCCACATCTAACATTTCTACTGGTACAATAAGCAAATGTACATGCTCATGCAAAATATATGAATGCGTAGAACCATAATCTATCAGAGAAAATGATGACATAAACTACAAGGTAAAAGTGCTACTATCACATCCGTGTTATTCCTCCTTTCATAATGCGCATAGATCATCGCTAGTCTACTACCCATGGATTAAATTGCCATTGTATGAGCTATAGTCCTCTGTCCTTCCTTCCTTCTTGGAAAATGACTTCGACGTACCCATAACCTCTCGGTGCTGCAGTAACAGGTGCAGAAGCCCACACACCTCTAGCTAACATCGAGCAATCATGCCTCATGTGATCCCCAAACCCACAACCCCAACATGCATTATCTGCAATTAGCGCAAGAGCCAGACCAGCTCATCCCACCTGTGGGTAATCACGTCTAACATGATCCTTCGATCCACAGCCTCAACAAACTTTTGACGATCTTCAACAGGCCCCTGAGTGTCACTTCCCATAATGAGCACACTTGGGTAGCTGCCATTTCCTAGCTCGACCCTCACCATGACTTAACTTAGGTCGATACCTTCAATCACAATGCCTCTTGTACCGGCCACCACCGAAACCAAAATCCGTAGCTCTCCTCCAAAGCCAGAGCCTCCTAAAAGAAGAGATAAACCAAACTCTGCTCAATATATTTCGCCCGTGTAACCAACACGTCAAAATCCGTATAGTTAGTGGATAACATGTATGTCATAACTTCTTGCTTCAATCCGTAACGGAACCGGTCACAATGATGCATCTCATCTGGCACCAACTCAGGCGCATATTGTCTCAGCCTCACAAACTGTACCTTATACTTAGATACCGACTTACTGCCCTGAACCAAGGCCGTGAACTCACGTTTTTTTCGTCCAAGTATCTAACTCCAAGATACTTCTTCATAAATGCAGCATAGAAGAACTCCCATGTCACATCACTGGGTTCCATACCCATGATCACAATGGTCCACCAACTATATACATCACCCTGCAATAGGGACACAGTACATCCCAGCTTACGAGCATCATTACACCCCATCTTTTCTAGAATCTAAACTGTACTGGCAAACCACTCCTCAGACACCTCGGGTGCCAACCCTCTAAACTCAACTCCTTTAAGACTGTGCAGATGATCTAACGACAACCCTAGATTACCAGCAGTAGCGGGTGCCGGTGCAGTTACATGCACTCGAGCCATCGTAGCCTAAAATGCTTCAGTCATTGCCTGAACCAAAGGCGTCATATCATCATACTCTGGACCAGGTGGTACGGGCAGAGGAGGTGGAAATCCCTTAGGATGCACTATCTCATCCTCGACTCCCTGCCCTCCGGCAGGAGCATTCCCACTCAATCGCAATTATATCCTCGGTGGCATCATATAAAAACATATCTAATGCATGGTAATTACACCAAAACAAAACAATCATGCCAGCTTCAAGCAAGGATCCAATACTTTCATTTCAAACAAAAATCATTTTATAATTGTAGTAATAAGGCAATGTGTCCCAAAAGTACCCCAATATGGCATATATCAAACACCATACATATAACAATCACAGTGCATAACAAACATCATCGTACATTCATCATCAACATCCCAATTTTCATAAACTTGGCTCTGATACCAGCAAATGTAACCCCCTTACCCCGGCCTAGCTGAACCGAACTAAAATGATCACAGTAGGTTTGTCGAAGCAAACCCAAGCTAATAACCTAAACTGCGTCTATTTTTTCTTTTTATCTTGTCTAAATGCATCAAATGAAAATCTTATGTTTAACATGCTTCAGCAGAAATGTTTCACTGAAATCAGATTTCAAATTAAGGTACAATTGCTCAAACACGTACAATGGGGACCAAAATGTATTTTTCACAAATTATAGAGTCTAGCTTGCATTTAAGGATTACCAACCTTTCATTAGTTCAATTTCATGCTCACATGTTAAATTTAAGCTCAAAACAATCATTCAAACTCATTCAATTACATACATAACATTCACGGACCAAATTGTAGAAAAACAACAAGGCGTACCGATACGGGCAAGCCCCCCATACCGATAATGTCTAATAACCATAACGGTCGTATATAACGATACACGAACCACCATATCGATATGGTGTGTTAACCCACCCATACTGATACGGTCTTGACCCCGTATCGATCCCCTTGTGATTTTAGAAAAATGATGATTTACCTGAAGATTTAGAAGAAGAGAATAGTGTTTGGCTGGAGAGATTTTGAGAGAATAGTGTTTGGCTGGAGAGATTTTGAGAGAAAAGGTTTTTGAGAAAGTTAGTTACGTGACTTTTGTTTTATAAAAGAATTGATCATCAATTAATTCTCCCCAACCTATTTTATTTTCTAAAGCACTTTTAAAAATAGCCAATTAAAGGATAAAGTCTGAAATTAGACTTTTGGTCTATTAACACCTTAAAAATTCAAAGTTTTGACCCTTTGCAAAACAGCCAATAAAACAGTTTTCAAAGTTTGCATTTTGGTCACTAGTTCAAAATGTTTGATTTCCAAAACACATTTTCCAAAATTAATTTTACCACAATCATTAATATATTAAATAATGATTTTAGAGCATTTTGTCCATATTTTTATCACTTCCAAAAATATTTAATCCGATTAAATCCTAAAACTAACTTGAACCTCTAATACCGGTCCACCGGACCCTCGAACCAAACCCTAAAACCGCTAGACCAAAAAACCGAGGCGTTACAAATCTCCCCTCTTTAAAAATTTCGTCCTCAAAATTTACATGGAGGAAAAAGATGCAGGAATTGCTCCAACATATCCGTCTTGCTCTCCCAAGTGGCTTCCTCGACACCCCGATGTTGCCACAAGACCTTAACAAGTTCTATCGTCTTGCCACGAAGAAGCTTGCTACTGGAATCAAGGATTTTCACTGGCTCTTCCTCAGAGGACAAATCCGGCCTTAACTCAATATGCTCCACTGGCATAACATGCGAAGAATCTGACTGATACCTCCGTAGTATAGATACATGAAACACATCATGTATTTTCTCGAGCTCGAGAGGCAACCTCAACCGTTAAGCCACAAGGCCAACATGTTCCACAATCTCATATGGTCCAATAAACCTCGGACTAAGCTTACTCTTACGTATGAACCGCTTCATCTTCTTCCATGGCAACACCTTCAAGAACACACGATCACCAACTGCATATTTGATCTCCCTACACTTCAAATCTATGTAAGATTTCTACCGATCCGCAGCCGCTTTCAAGCGATCACACACAAGCTTTACTTTTTCTTTTGTGTCTCTCAACACATACGACAAGGAAAACATGCTTTTCCCCTACCTCAGCCCAACACAACGGTGTACGACACCTCCTGCCATACAAAGCCTCATATTGATCCATCAAGATACTAGCTTGATATCTATTATTATAAACAAATTCAACCAAAGGTAAATGCTTCTCCCAGGTTCCTTGAAACTCAATAATACAACACCTCAGTATATCCTCCAAAACCAGGATAACATGCTTAGACTGTCCATCCATCTGAGGATGATATGCAGCACTAAACCTCAACCTCGTACCCAAAGCCTGATGCAAACATCTCCAAAACCTCGCTATAAACCACGGTTCTCTATCAGAAATAATATACTTAGGTACCCCATGCAAACGCACAATCTCAGCGATGTACAAATCTGCCAACTTATCCAAGGTATATGTCATATGCACTGGCAGAAAATGTGCAGACTTCGTAAATCGATCAACAATCACCCAAATAGAATCCTTTTTAGCTGGTGTCAACGACAACCCTGACACAAAATCCATGATGATTCTCTCCTATTTCAATTCCAGAACTCTCAACGGTTGCAACAACCCAGATGGAAACTGATGTTTAGCTTTAACCCGCTAACACACCATGCACTTAGATACAAACTCTGCCACATCCTTTTTCAAACCAACCCAATAGTATACTTCCCTTAAATCATGATACATCTTGGTACTACCTGGATGCACAGCAAAAGGACTAGAGTGTGCCTCCACCAAAATAGTATGCATAAGCTCTGAATCTTCTGGCACCACTATTCGGCCTTTAAAGCACCAAACACCATCATCATCAAAATAAAATTTCGATGGATTACCATCCGAACGGTTGCTTAGATTTAATCATCTGTGACAATGTAGGCTTAACTTGCAACTCAGCCAACAAACCACCTTCCCGTGCCACACTTGATCTTGCAAACATCGCCCTAAGCTCGACAACAACCTTACGACTCAACGCATCTGTAACCACATTGGCTTTTCCAGGATGATATTCGATCGTCCGGACATAATCCTTAAGCAACTCTAGCCATCTATGTTGCCTAAGGTTCAGATACTTTTGAGACATTAAGTATTTCAAACTCTTATGATCCGTAAAAACCACACACTTTTCCCCATAAAGGTAGTGTCTCCAAATCTTCAAAGCAAACACCACGGCCGCAAGCTCCAAATCATGAGTCGAATAATTTTGCTCATGAACTGTCAGTTGTCTCGATGCATAGGCCACAACCTTGCCATCTTGCATCAGCACGCAACCCAAACCAACGTATGACGCATCACTATAAACCACAAACTCCTTCCCTGACTCAGGTTGGATCAACACAGGAGCATGTGTCAATACTTCATTCAACTTCTCAAAATTTTGTTGTTGCTTCTCCGTCCACACATATGGAACATTCTTCTGTAACAACTTCGTCAACGGTGCAGCAATACTGGAAAACCTATCCACAAAACACCGATAATAACCAGCTAACCCAAGAAAACTGCAAACCTCAGACACTGACTTAGGTTGCTTCCAATTGTGAATAGCCTCAACTTTCTGTGGATTAAAAGGGATACCATTCTTAAAAACCATATGACCAAGAAACATTACCTCCTTGAGCCAAAACTCGCACTTGCTCAACTTAGCATACAACTGATTATCCTTTAAAGCCTACAACATAATCCGTAAATGCTGGTCATGTTGTTCCTCGGTACAAGAGTATACGGGTATATCATCGATAAAAACCACCACAAACTGATCAAGGTACTCATGAAACACCCTACTCGTCATGCCTATGAAAATGTCCTACTCAATCCAAACGGCATTACCAAGACCTCGTAATGTTCGTACCTCGTACGAAATGCCATCTTATGCATATCCTCATTCTTAACTTTCAACTGATAATACCCCGATCTTAGATCAATCTTTGAAAACACCGCTACCTTGTAAAACTAATCGAACAAGTCATCAATCCACGATAATGGGTACTTGTTCTTCATCGTCAACTTATTCAACTGGTGATAATCAAAGCACATACGCATCGACCCATCCTTCTTCTTTATAAAAAGAACTGGAGCTCCCCAGGGTGAAACACACGGTCGAATAAACCCATGATCTAACAACTCCTAGAGCTGCGTCTTCAACTCTTTTGGTGCCATCCGGTAAGGAGCAATGGACATCAAAGTCGAACCCTCATATGTCTCGAATGTCCTACACCCGAACGCCCTTGGCTTCTAGATTCATAACAATAGCCAAATAAGCTTGGCAGCCATCAAACATCATCTTCTCCACTCGAGTAGCTAAAATAACATTGGATAAGAATTTCACATTCTCGCCAACCACCACAACTTCATAATCATCAGCTAACCTTAAGAAAATCCTTTTAAACTCACAATCCACCACCGTCTTGTGCTTACTTAACCAATTCATACCCATAATAATGTCAAAACCATGGAATGGCAATTCTTCAGATCTACGGCAAACTCATGACCTTGCACTACAAAACGACAACGCCTATACAACCTTCTAGTTGTAACCGTCTCCCCAAAAGAGCTAGTTAGTAACATGCTCACATCTAAGATCTCAACAGGAACATTCAGTAAAGATGCATGCTCACTTAAGATATATGAATGAGTATACCCCAAATCAATCAAAGAAAATAATGACAAAGATTGCAAGGTAAAGGTAACTGCAATCACATCAGTGTCACTGCGACCTTCACGATGAGCATAGATCCACGCTGGTCCACCATTCTCTGGTTGTACTACAACAACAAGAGCCACGACCCTCTGCCCATCCTCACGCCTCTGGAAATTACCCCTGACATGGCCTCAGCCCCTAGAAGGTACAACAGCCCAAACCAGTGCATCCCCCACAGCACAAGGACAATGATTTTTCATGTGATCAGGAGACCCACAAATCCAGCAACTCAAGGTATTTCCCCAACACTCACCTGTGTGACGTCTACCACATCGTCCACACTCAACTACAACTCGAGCTCCCGAATTACCCTGGCCAACGCTACCACCATGCTTGTAATCAGGCTTATACCTCTTGTCCTGAGATCTCTTATTATGCTTTCCAGAATAGCCAAAATTAGCCGCTCCCTTACTCAACCCCATGCTCGAAGCCTGTCCTGTCACACCTTGTGACTGCTCAATATCCTTAGCATGGTTTGCTCAATATCCTTAGCACGGTTGACCAACACATCAAAATCTGTGTAATTTTTAGCCAACAAATACGTCTTGATGTCCTTCACAAGACCATAGCGAAACCTATTGCACCTCTGTTAATCGTCTAGAACCAACTATGGGGCATACTGACTTAGGTGAACAAACTCCACCTAGTAATCGGCAACTGACATGCCACCCTGCGAAAGTGACATAAACTCATGCTTTTTCACATCCTGATACTGAGAACCAAGATACTTTCTCTTGAAAGCTCTCCAAAAGAACTCTGGAGTCACATCCACTTCTACGACACCCATAATCATGGTCACCCACCAATGATAAGCATCACCTTGCAACAAGGACACAGTGCAACCTAACTTGCACACATCGTTACAACCCATCTGATCCAAAATGTGAATTATCTTTTCCAGCCATCCCTCGGTTGCTTCTGGGCTCAGACCTCTAAATTTCTTGCCTCCCAAACTACAAAGACGCTCCAAGGGTAAACCTTGATTAACCACCACTGCCTAAAAAGTCCCTGTCATTGCTTGGATTAACGGTTTCGAATCTACAAAAACTGACCCTAATGGATCCTGAGGTACACCAACTACCCCAGTGCCAATAGAAGCAACCAACGAAGGAGGAGGAGGTAAGGTAATACGAGGATTCCCTCCATCCTCATTATTCTATCAAGACCGGCATTACCAGCCATCGAACGAGTCTCACAATGAGCCATGCTAACAAAAGTATCAAAACACATTAAAGTTAGGATAACATAAGGCAAAGGATCCAAGACAACCTTATAAAACATTTTAAAACCTCGGTAATAGGCAATATGTTCCCAATACATACACCTAACACGATGTAGAACAATCATCGTACATATTCACAACCACCATTCAATCAAACAATGACATACAATCAAACGACAACATTCCAACCTTTCGTAACCTAGCTCTAATACCAAAAAATGTAACCCCCTTATCCTGACATAGATGCCCAACCGAACCAAGTGAACTACATTAGGTTTGACGAAGCAAACCAGAGAAAGATTACAAAAATTAGTCTATTTTTCCTTTTATCTTGTCTAGATGCATATTATTAATCCTAAATGATCATGCTCACAGCGAATGAGATTGCAAAGGAAACAGGTCACAGAAAGGTAACCGATTACACACAATTCACATTAGGACTAAAATGTAAAGCTAGCAAATTACAAGACCATTCAGGAAAGTAACGTTACCAATCCCCAATTAGTCAGATTACATGCTTGTATGTTAATTCTTGACCTAATCCGACCATCAAAACTTACACAATTGCCAAATCAAGGTTTAAGGACTAAATTGAAAGAAAACAAAACCTTTATTCCAAGACATTAACAACATTAACAGCCATCAGTGTCGATACGCAGGTAACATATCGATACGGTGCTTAAAATAGACCAACCTCATTTTGATACACCGTGTACCGTATACGTACGCGAATTCGAGCACGAAATCCAATTTAAAGTTATTAAACACCATACCGATACGATCAACATGTGTTTCGGTATACAGGCTTGTTCAAAAAGTAAGTTTCCAGTAGCGCTAAACCGTACCAAAACCCCTACATCTATACCGATACACAATGCTTAAAATTGCCTATCTGTACCGATACGATCCCTTGTGTATCGGTACGCTTGGGCCTGTAATGTCATATTTAGCTAGTTTTTCACTCGAATCTGGATGCATTTGGATCCCAACAAGACACAGACATGCATACAAACTTTCATTGAATCATATTTCATCACTTGCACCAAGATTTAGCAACTATAACATTACCTGTACTTCCAAAAAAATCAACCTATAGGCATGCTTCCTAAAACACTCACCTAGTATACCAAACATTCAACTGAACATTTTCCAACATATGCAACATTCCAACATATCTCTATCACCATAATCAACATGATAATTCATCAAAGCATAGCATTCAAGCAAAGCTATCTAGATGCATAACTAGGTAATCACCTAGCATCAATCATAAGCAAAACCATTAACAAGTTCATCACCAATAATCCAAGTCCAAAACACAGCAACAACCATGCTCAAAAACATCCCAACAATATGGTGAACACATTGCCTTATTAACTGAAAACTAAAACCGAGTTCGTACTCAAAGTAGTCTTGTCCTTGGATCACTTAGACATTGCCTTTGCTTCCCCAAACCTCAATTCTCTATATCATTAGGAAAAGGTGAGCATAAGCACACACGCTTAGTGAGGATGCTCTTAAAACAATGATGCAATTAAAACCTTTGAAAACCAAACACTTGTTTTCAAACCATGCTTACTACTAAATCGTCACATTAATTCCAATTCAAAACATGCATATCAACATTATGCAAAACCTTTATAAACCACATGCTTAAATCCCAAAGCAATAAATCATATTACCATGATTAAATCCCAAAGCATTACAAAATAGGTTCAACACATGAACTTTCATATATTGGCAATTATAGTGACCCTGTATAGTCGACCACTATCCTTTATTAGCCGACCGCTAATCATTTGTTAACGACCATTAACCTTACACATCAGATAAACAGATCTCCCTTAACGACCGACCGTCATCAAGACCCATACCATGACGACTGCATGATATGACAACCTTACCGACCGCAAGATTAACATCAAAAAGGGGAATCGACCACTCAACCTAAGTGATAACATCATAGTCTGAGTAGCCGACCGCAATACCTCAAGAACCTCTACCCACGATCGATTTTAAACATATTATAGTGCACTTTATCCTTTGGCATGCCAACTATATCTGAATGTTTCCTCATCATGTCACATAGCCAATATATCATTTACAAACCATTTAGTCACTATTTTACAATGCATTACACAAAATCACCACATATGCAAACCACATTTCCAAATCAATTACCCTATTCCTGACTGGAATGAAAAACAATGCTCACTAGCATTTCATATACTTTTAAACCACTGCATCTGTACCCAAAATCATGCATTTACAGTAAGTAAAATAAACAATGTTTACGACCAAAACACGAATTACACATGCTCATATCTGAACCAATATTAAAGAGTAAAAGAGGGAAACTTCCTTCTGAGCTTAGGTAAGTGTTTCAAACTTATCCTAAACTCCCAAACCACTTTCAAACCTTTTAAATACTTTTTAAACTGTTTCCACTCACCGATTTCACTTCGCCTTGCTCGCCAAAGCAAAACAAACTCCCGGCAAGCTTCAATCCACTTCAAGCTACTTCACCTTGATTATCCCCTATTTGGATCACACAAAACTAGAGGAAACATGCATCAAAATGAATCCAAACCACAGCCTTTAAGCAAAATCCCGCAACTTTCAAGTTGGCCACTCAAAAACCATCTGAAACTTATCGAAATCAACCTCAAACACCCTCCAATCTTAAACCAGCCACAACACAATGGTTCGATACATCAAGCTTCATCAATTAACATCTAAAACTCCTTTTACAATATCCTTTCACTTCCAGCAATGATTAAACACTAAAAACCTCACAAAAACCATTAACTAACAACCTTTAATATTAGAGATTCAACTAGTTTCGGGATTCAATATTAAATCCAAGTTGTTAACATTATTAAACATCAAAATCATGATCTAACCTAGTCAAGAACCCAGCAAAATAGATCCAATTCAAAAATCTACTGATTTCACCAATCAAAACACAATTAAACCAATTTTCCTCAAATAAGCTATCAAAACTCATTAGAAAACAATTGTAAATGATCAACAACTTGAGAATTTCAGTAAAGAACCTTTCATTAGAGGAGAAGTATGAACCTTACCACTACTAGATGCTTTCTCCCTTAATTGGTTGATTTTACATGTGAAAATAAAGTTAAAACTATAAGGTTTTACTTGAAAATCATTGTGAATTCATTAGAAATCAAAAGCTTTAAGAAAAGGATGATTTACCTAAAGATTTAGAAGAAGAGAATAGTGTTTGGCTGGAGAGATTTTGAGAGAAAGGGTTTTTGAGAAAGTTAGTTACGTGACTTTTGTTTTAAAAGAATTAATTCTCCCCAACCTATTTTTATTTTCCAAAGCACTTTTAAAAGTAGCCAATTAAAGGATAAAGTCTGAAATTAGACTTTTGGGCTATTAGCTCCTTAAAGATTTAAAGTTTTGACCCTTTACAAAACAACCACTAAAAATAGTTTTCAAAGTTTGCATTTTGGTCACTTGTTCAAAATGTTTGATTTCCAAAACAAATTTTCCAAAATTGATTTTACGACAATCTTTAATATATTAAATAATGATTTTAGAGCATTTTTCCGTATTTTTATCACATCCAAAAATATTTAATCTGATTTAATCTTGAAACTAACTCGAACGTCTAATACCAGTCCACCAAACCCTCAAATTGAACGTCAAAACTACTAGACCCAAAAACCGGGGCATTACCATCACTGTAGGGAGCATTGGTGTTGTTTATGAAAAAAAGATGGCACTTTGAGGATGTGCATTGACTAACAGCAACTGAACACGTTGACGATGAAGAGTAAGTATCCTTTGCCAAAAATTGATGATTTATTCAATCAATTTCGGCGTGCTACGATGTTTTCCAAGATTGATTTGAGATTTGGGTACTATCAGTTGAAGGTTAAGGATAAAGATGTGTCGAAGAATACTTTTCGCACGAGGTATGAGCAGTATGAGTTCCTGGTGATGCCGCTTGGGTTGACAAATACACCTGCAACATTCATGGACATGATGAATAAAGTGTTCCATGAATTATTGGATCAATTTGTGGTAGTGTTCATTGATGATATTCTCGTGTACTCTCGTACCGAGGAGGATTATGATCGACACTTGCGGATAGTGTTGCAAACCTTGTTGGATAACCAGCTTTGTGCCAAGTTGAGCAAGTGTGAGTTTTGGATTAAAGAAGTTGTTTTTCTGGGCCATGCTATTTCAGCAAAAGGTATTCGGGAGGATCCGTAAAAGGTTGAGGCAGTTGTGAATTGGAAGCAACCTAAGTCAGTAACAAAAGTTTGTTGTTTCTTGGGCTTGGCAAGTTATTATTGTTTTGTAGATAGGTTCTCTAGGGTTGATGCTCCATTAACCAAGTTGCTGCAAAAAGATGTATGGTTTGAGTGGACGGAAGCTAGAAACAAGTTTTTGAGAAGTTGAAGGAAGCCTTGACACAAGCTCCAATCTTGATTCAACCTGAATCAGGAAAAGATTTTGTGGTATATAGCGATGCATCCTACGTTTGTTTGGGGAGTGAGTTAATGCAAGGCGGGAAGGTTGTGGCTTATGCATCGAGGTAGTTGAAGGTGCACGAGCGTAACTACCCTGCGCATGACCTAGATCTTGCTATTGTAGTGTTTGCATTGAAGATATGGAGACCTTATCTTTATGGTGAGAAGTGCATTGTATATACAGATCATAAGAGTTTGAAGTATTTGATGTCGTAGAAAAAGTTGAATCTTAAGCAACGTGGATGGTTGGAGCATCTTAAGGATTATGGTTTGACAATCGAATATCATCCGGGTAAGGCGAATGTTGTGGCCAATGCTTTGAGTAGAAAAACTATTATGGAGTTGAGGGTCATGTTTGCAAGGTTGAGTGTGACGCGTGATGGTGGTTTGTTGGCTGAGTTACAAGTGAAGCCATCTTTGTCGCAGATGATTAAAGAAAAGCAACCTTATGATGAGGCATTAGTACCACATGTCAAGGAAATCATGGATGGAAATCCTACAAATTTTCACTTTAATGATGATAGGGTGTTGTGTTTTAAAGATCGAATAGTGGTGCCAGTGTTGTGGAGTTGAGGTGGATGATTTTAACCGAGGCACCTGCTAGTCTTTTTGCTATGCATCCCGATAGTACCAAGATGTATCGAGATTTGAAGGAATAATACTATTGGGTGGGTTTGAAAAAGGATGTAGCTAATTTTGTTGCTAGATGTATGGTATGTCAACGTGTGAAGGCTGAACATCAGTTTTCTTCCGGGTTGTTGCAACCGTTGAGGATTCTGGAGTGGAAATGGGAGAGGATCACCATGGATTTTGTGTCGGGGTTACCTTTGACACTGACTAAAAAGGATTCTATTTGGGTGATTGTTGATCGATTTACAAAGTGTGCACAATTTTCTGCCAGTTCATACGATGTAGACCTTTGATAGGTTGGCGGATGTTTATGTTACTAAAATTGTGAGGTTGTACGGGGTGCCCAAGTCGATTGTTTCAGATAGGGATCCGTAGTTTACAACAATGGCACCGTATGAAGCCTTGTATGGTAGGAAGTGTCGTACACCCTTGTGTTGGGCTGAGGCTGGATAAAAGTATGTCCCATTGCCTGACGTATTGAAGGACACAGATGAAAAAGTAAAGCATATTTGTGATCATTTGAAAGTGGCCTAGGATAGGCAGAAATCTTATAGGGATTTGAAGTGTAGAGAAGTTGAGTACACAGTTGGTGAAATGGTTTTCCTGAAAGTCTCACCTAGGGAGAAGGTGTTGCGCTTTGAGCATAAAAAAAGTTGAGTCTGAGGTTTATTGGACCGTATGAGGTGCTAGAACGTATAGGTCATGTGGCTTATCGGTTGAGTTTGCCTCCTGAGTTGGAGAAGATTCATGATGTGTTTCATGTATACATGTTGCAGAGGTATCGTTCGGATCTGTCGCATGTGATGCCAGTTGAGGATGTTGAGTCGCCACCAAATTTGTCTTATGATGAGCAACCAGTGGAGATCCTTGAATCTAGTAGTAAAGTTCTTTGTGGCAAGACGATTGAGCTTGTTAAGGTTTTGTGGCGACATTGCAGTGTTGAGGAGGCCACGTGGGAGAGTAAGTTGGACATGTTAAAGCAGTTTCCGCATCTATGCCCATCAGGTAAATTTGAGGATGGAATTTCTTAAGGGGGAGAGTTGTAATGCCCTGGTTTTGGGCCTAGGAGTTTTCTAGGCTGATTAGATGGTCTGATGGATCGGATTAGAGGATTCGAGTTGGTTTTGAGATTAATTTGAAATAAATATTTTTGGGTGAGATAAAAATATGAAAAAATATTTAATCATTATTTAATATGATAATGGTTTTTGTAAAATAAATTTTACAAAAAGATGTAACGCCCTGAATTTGGGCCTAGTTGTTAGATGCTTCGAATAGATAGTTCGGAAGAACCGGACTAGGTAACTCGAGTTAGTTTCAGGAATTAAATCTTAACAAATTGTTTTTTGCTAAAATAAAATATGGAAAAATGCTAGAAAATATTTAATTAATATTTTAAGTATTTTGGTAAACTCATTGGGACATTATGGTCCGATGACTAAAATGTAAAGTTTTCAAAACTGTTTTTGGTGACTAAATAATAAGAGTCAAAACTTAGAATCTTTAAGGAGCTAATTAACCAAACTTTTTCATCAGATTTTCCCCTTAATTTAGGCTATTTTTAAAAGGTTTTTAAGATCTTTTAATATTAAAATAAAATATAATTAATAAAAAAGGATTTTTAATTACACAATTCATTTTCTCACATAACTAATTTTGCTCTCAACTTTTCTCTCAACTTTATCAGCAGCCAAACTATCAATTCTTTTCCAAAATTCTCAGGAATCAATCTCTTTTGATTTCCTTTTGATTTCTCTTTTGATTTCTTTGATTCCTACAACAAAATCTACTTCATTTCTTGAAGCTTTCATCCAATCTTTGCCAATTAAGGGGGAAATCAGTAATTAGAGGTAATTTTTGTTTCTCTCCTCTAATTAATGGTTCTTTAATGAAATTCATAGGTTCTTGACCCTTTAAAACTGATTTTTGTTATGTCTTTATGATTTAATCAAGATTTTACGGATTATATTGAGTTTTGATGAGAAATTGGAAGAATATTGTTAAGGATCTGTTTTGCCTTGATTCTAATTGTTTTAGAACACTTGAGATATGTGTTTTAATGTTAAAAGAAGAGATTAATAAAAGAAATTCTGAAATTATGTGAATTCCTAATTTTCTAGGTTGTAAATAGTTAGATTTTGAAGTGATCTTTGTGTTATAGAGTTGATGGAGGTATAAAGAAGGTACAAAGATTTTTTTGATATTAATTGATGTTGTTAAGATGTTAAAATCAATAGGTTTTGAGTGGGCTTTGTTTAGATGAAGTTTGGTGATGATTTCGATTGCTTTAGAGAGGCGTTTGATGGTTTTTAGTGAGGCCAAGTTGTATTTGTTGGTTACTGGAAGTTAGAGATGCATGGGAGTGCATTAATCCTCTGTTTTTTATTGGGTAAAGCAGCAGAGTTGGATCCTTTAGCTTTTGGAGAGGTTGCAGAAGCTTCAAAAACTTGATTCTCGCAATGGCAAGAGAGATTTGGGTTATTGGTGAGTGAAAACGCGTTTTACTACTTTTAAAAGGTTTGAAGATGGTTTTTAAGAGCTTAGAATAAGTTTGAAACAATAATCTAAGCTCAAAAGTAAGTATTGGTTGAGCTCTCTCTTGTTTTCGATTTTGCAAAATACAATCTCATGCACATGGTTATAGATTTGATTACTTGTTGTTATATGCATGTTTTAGAAATGAAAGATATTGCAAATGATTATATATGATGATATTTGAGCATAGAAAATGATTTATGAAAGACTTTTGAGAGTGCTAGAATACATGGTTTAATGTATTGGAAAATGGTTTGAATTGATGCATGTGTAAAATGATAAGTTAATATGGTTTTTATTGAGTATATTGGCAAGTGGCTGAGATAAAATGTTATCGGATATAGTTGGCTAGCGATAGGGTTTAAAGTGCACTATAATAAGTTAACTCATGTGTGTCGAGGGGTCAAGAGATTGCCATGCTCCACCATGAGAACCATAGCGGTCAAGGGGTCAAGAGTGTGCCAATTCTCCTGCTAGTGGATTTATAGGTTATAACCGTTGAGGGTTGCTCCGATTCGAGGATGTTTGTGAAGTGGTCGAAGAAACCACTTGGGAAATTTGTGTATCCGATATGTTTTTATAAAATAGAATGAACTTGCTTTTGAGTCACTTGAATGCCAATATATAAGGTGATTTATCATGAGTAATGGATTATGTTTTGTATAATATGCTTTATACATGAGATGTTTTTTAAGCTTGTTATTTAGAGATTTTGGCATATGAGGCTTAAATTGAGGTTTATGATAGAAATCCATGATACATGTTTTGCAAATGATTTAAATGTGCATATTTGAAGAGATTATAGAAGCATGAGATGATTTTGTCATGAGACTTATACATTTGATTTGAATTAAAATGATTTTAAATGCATTGATGAATGTTTTTGAGATTCCCTTACTAAGCTTATAGCTTACTCTCTCTTTCTCATCAATACAGAGAAATAGACTCTTTCAGACAGCGAGTAAACAAGGGAAGATCCAAGGATTGAAGTGTTTTCAAGTATGGTTTTACAAATACTAAGTAGTAATAAGAGGCAATGTTTGGTGTTTTTGACTTGTATGATGCTTAATGGTTGGTTTTAAGGGGTTGGGAAACAATTTACATGCTTGGGTAGAGATCATGCCTATAGGACAATTGCTTGGATTTGATATGTTGCATATGATCCTTTACCATGCTCTTATGTTGGTGAAAATATTGTTTGGGATGTTATAAGATGATTAGAGGTTGATTGGAGTATGTTAGATTGAGCCAAAGTGCCATATGTTTGACCAAGAGGTTATTACAAGTTTGTCTGTATCGGTACGGGTCCTTAGGGATCAGTATGCGGGGACCTATCTCGTCTCAATCTGGGAAAAAATGCCTTGGCATACTGATACGCCTAAGGACCGTATCAATACACGATGCTGGAATTTTGGCTTGGTGTCGGTACACGGGTAACCGTACTGGTACGCTTTTTGGCTACTTGAATTCTCATTTTCAAATATTGCATGGAATTATTAGATTTTAATGGATTTTCTCATGAATCTTTAACAGATTATAGTAATCTAATGATTTATATGGAGTTCTAATGTTTTGAGCACGGGTAATAATAACCTAAAGTTGATGTTGTAATTTAATTCCCGAAATTAAATCTAATTGGTTAAAGTTAGATTTGAGTTCTTAGATGAGGTAAGTGGTGGAATGTTTAATTGAAGTATTAGATTATATATTAGATGCAACATACGTGTTTGAGGAAATGATTATGAGAAATAATTTAGTTAACAAAAAGAGATCGAATGGGGAAGGATGTGTCCAGGCACTATACGAGCAGGGCGCAAAATAGAGCACTGCTACAATCCCTTTCGAAACGGTGCAGGGTTGTTTATGCTTATGGTTTGGCAGATAAGGAAGGTAAAAAAGGGAAATAGCCAGCAGTAGCGGTAAAGTAAAAAAAGGGAAGTTTGCGTGGGATTGATTTTTTGCAGTGGCGAAGTGAAAAATAAAGAAGGGGATTTATTTTGTGTTTGGTTAACTATTGTAACATTGTTGTATGGTGGTGCTATAATAAATTGGTTACATTAATGTGGTCCAATTTATATTGATCCTTATATTTTCTTGTGGAAGATGGCAAGTATTTGGACATTTTTCGGTTAGGTGTCGAGACGTTGGCTTCGAGTCGTTGGCATTGAGGCGATGTCAAGTTGATGAGTGCAAATGTGTTTTGGTATTATAAAGAGGTTTGATTTATGGATTTGAGAGTTTAGCTAAAGCCTAGCTAGCTTAGCTAAGCTCGGAAGTAAGTTTTCCCTATTTTGCCTTTTGAATATCAGTTTGATATGGACTTTAAATACATGTTTTGGTTTAAAAGAATGGATTGATTTACTTACTGTTTTATGCATCTTTTAAATGATATGCAATGATTTATCAAGTATGCGAATGCTTAAGTGCATTGAGAAATGGTTCCTAAATGGAATGTGGTTGTTGCCTTTGGCAATGTGATTTTGCATATGGTAATGTTTTGTTAAATGAAAGAGAAAAAAGTCAGTAAATGTGTTTAAAAATATATATTGGCTAAGTGACAATGAAATAAATGTTATCGGATATAGTTTGCATGCCATAGGGTTTAAAGTGCACTATAATAAGTCACCTCATGTGTGTCGAGGGGTCAAGAGTGTGCCATATCTCGACCATGAGAATCGCAGCGGTCGAGGGGTCAAGAGTGTGCCAAATTCTCCTGCTGGTGGATTTATACATCATAACTATTGAGGGGTAGTAGTACCATTTTCTCCGGTTCGAGGATGTATGTGAAGTGGTCGAAGGAGCCACTTGGGAAATTTGTGTATTCGATATGTTTTTACAAATGAAAAGTTTTGCTTTTGGGTCACTTTAATGCCAATATATGAAATAATGTATCATGATGGATGAATTATGTTTTGTATAACGTAAATTATACATGTTACACTTTTAAGATTTGCTATTGGAAGAATATGCATGTGAAGGCTTAGATTGAGGTTTGCATATAGGAATATGCCTGAGATCCATGATACATGTTTTGCATATGGTTTAATATGTGTGGCATTTGAAATCTATGTTTGCATATGGTTTTTGCCCATGTTTCAAAAGAAGCTTTTGTCCATATGGTTTAGTATGCATGGTATGTTTTACAAACTTATTGGAAAATTGCTTTGGTTTAATTAAGCATGTTTTATTTAAATGTTTTGGAATGGTGAGTTTGACTTGTTTTAATACGGGTTTCTAATAAGGATTTTGATTTCAAAAATGCTTTGACGTTTTATCCATTTTGAGCGCACTCACTAGGCATTATATGCTTACGCTCTCTTTTCTTCCGTCAATGCAGTGAATTAAGCAAGTACGGGGTTATGGTTCGAGGCAAGGTGGGATCTCAAGACAAACGTATAGAAAGAGTATGTTTATGGTGCTATTAGTATTTGTAATAAGGCAACGTGGGTAAAATATTGGGATGGTTTGTTTTATTTAAAAAATGATAACTTGATTGATTTTGTATCACGTTACATGATGATTGTATTTGATGATTAAGATGTTGGTATTATTATTTTAATGCTCTGTATACTTGATAGTTATGATCTAATTATTTGGATGGATTAAATAATTATTGGTTTGAGTACTTATGGTCATATGCTTTAACTCCATAATTATTCTATAGCCTATGTTGAGGTCTTGATCATTTGGTACTTTTTGGGGAATACTTTATATTGTTAGGAAACATTCCTCTGATTACTTGTATGAATGTTAATTGCATTAATTAATTGACACGTAATTAATTGAGGCCATATGTTTAACGAGGGTATACCATTAGTAGTTTGTCAATGATTTGGTTATATTCGGTTGGGATTCGAATCCCTAAGATGCATTTTGGTGTAGCTCGTATTGATACACTTGGAGCTAATATCGGTACACAAAGGCCAATCCAGTGTTCAGTTTTGATTGTGAGTATCGGTACGCATGACTGGGTTTCGGTATACATAGCCGAGTATCAGTACGCCCTGTATAGTATCAATGCCAGTTTTTGCTTAGATGTTTTCCTGTATCGGTACGGCATCCCATGTACCAGTACATTCAATAGTTTATTCAATTAATGAGTTTTATCAGGTTTAGATTCTTTGCATTGTGGTCACCGTATGTTGTTGCATCAATTGAATAAGTAAATGATATCTGTTTGACCTGATATTTTGCAAGCATGTGTTAAATGTATCTAATTGTTATGAGAAGCTATTACAAACGTGTTAGCTCTGTATTTTGGTAGTTTGATGTTTTAATCCTTAATTTTGTATTATGCTAAATTGGATGCTTATTTGTTATCCGTTAAAGCTAAAATTTGGCATACTGGCATGAAACATGATTAATTAATAGTTGGTAACCTAAAATCTATGTAACTCCCTATAATTATTCAAATTTACATTTCGGCCCCTAGAATGCTTGTGTTTTCAATTGTGTGCCTTATCGATAAACAAATCGAATGAAAAGTGAACCGTTGCTTGTATGAAAACCTTAGGTTCTAATAATCCATCTAGACAAGCTAAAAGAAAAAAATAGACCGTAATTCAAGTAAGATTGATTGGGTTTGCTTTGGGAAACCTAATGTGATCTTGGTTTGGGTCTAGCTACTATGTCGGGTCAAGGGGGTTACAAATATAGGCATCTTCACCTAAGTCTTTCATTGAGAAACAATTTCCTAACCAAGACTTGACATTCTGCAAGGTAGGAATTCCATTCCCAATTAGTAGAATGTCATCAACATATAAGACCAAAAACACAACTGCACTCCCACTAACATTCCTGTAAACACAAGGTTCATCTTCATTTTTGACAAATCATGTAATTCCCCAAAGTTTGGTTAGTAACCAAAATGATAAGATTGAAAGTTTGATGAAGTGACCAAAATGAATAAAATGAAAGTTTGGTGGACAAAGTGAAAAATTATGAAAAGTTTAAGTACTAAAAAGGTAATTTTCCAAGAAATAATTTTTATTCTGTAAATGGGTAGTCACCTACAATAAGTAGGTTAGAAACGAGATTATTAAATTAATTTAGGATTTCAATTTTAAAGAATTATTCGATAAAGCTTCCAGAAAATTTTGGATAAATGGGTCGAATAAAATTCAAGAAAATAACATTAGCAATTAGTTGGAAGGGCGAGACTGTCATTTCACAAGGTTACAATGGTAAGATTAATTTTGGGCCCTCGGATTTGGATAAATTGTCCATGTTAAATCCTACCCATTGGATCAAAGGGACGAGATTGGAATTTAAGTTTGTTTCAAGGTCATAAATGGAAATTGATATAGTTCAAAGGTAAATTGGTAAACTACTAACTCAAGATTAAATATAGAACATTGGATGAAGGATGATGACATTTAGCACATTATGGATTCATTAGATTTAAGAGTAAAATAGTAATTTGACTATTAAATAAAGACATTTTGTATTATATGGAATAAATTATGTCATTTGGCATAATTAGAAGAGAAAAAAAAATTTCTTCATTCCTCCTTGTTGTTGCCGTGGGTTTTGGGGAGAGAAGAAAAGAATTCTCAAGTTCAATTTTCAAGCATTTAGAGTTGGATTCAAGGTTAGTTCATGAAATACAAATTTGTTCTCCATTAAATTCTCTTTCATTCGGTATAAGAAATTCATGGAATAGTTCAAGATAACTCTTGGATTTTGAGGAGAGGTAATTTAAGGTTTAGGGATCCAAATGAATTAGGATTGTTATGTGATGTTTCTATCATTTGTTTGCTTCATTGAAGTTGAAATTGATGTATTCTTGATGGAATACCATTTGGATAATTAGGGTTTAATTTGGGCTTTAAGGATTCAAGTAGAATTTGGAGTTTTCATGAAAGGAAATTGTTTGAATAATATAATTAAAGGTTAATTTGAGGCGTTGGAATGGTTAAAGGATGCTAAATATGTGAATTATGAAATCTACCCAGAATTTTAGTCCTTGGTAGTCAGTTTGGAAACTCACCAAAAATTCCAAAAAAATGATTAGAAAGTAAGACAGAAATCATTGTATTCCTGGTTCAGTCTAGTTTCGTTTAAAACAAACAGTGACTGATTTCGATTTGTATATCAAAAGATATGAATTTTTAAGTGACGATAGGTAAGAAAACAAAGTAATAGTCTGCTCCAAATTTCAGCACAGGAATTTGACTTTGAAAATTCGTAATAAATCGTACGAGTTGAATTTGGGCTATTAGTTTATATGGTTGAAAGTTATTGAATATAGTTTCTACCAGAACAAACAGAATCGAATTCTAAATTGTAGATTATTTTATAGAAATATTTCTTTGAAGGTAGCACAGACTGACATATTATTTTATATAAATATTTCTTCAAAGGTAGCACTCAAGTAAACATGAGAAATCAAAAATTCTCTTAACTTGTAGATAAGGCAAAAGATCAAGCTTGGAGTTCTCTTAACTTGTAAAATTTAGTTTGGGATAAGAAGTGTCAAGGTGAGTGCATTTAATGAATTTCATATATAATTGCATATGTATAGGAAGGCTTGTGATAAGCCAACCTTAAATGCTATTGCAGAAGAAAAATATTACATTGGTAAGTATCTTTACATGATCAATGCTAAGTGTTAAGTATATTGTTAACATGTTAATTGATAGTTGTAAGCATCTAGTAGCATGTTTCTTACATTTTCATCAAGAATAGGCATATACATTATTTACATGTTAATCACATGGTTATTGATAAATGGTTTTGTACATGATGGGGTATGAACAGCCCTATTATGTTTTGACTATGATAATTTTATTATCATATTCCAGATGATATGTTACAGGAATGCTTTATGGCATAATAGAGTATGAATTGCTCTATTATTTTGTTTTAATTATGATAATTTATTTATCATTTACAGATTGATATGTTACTAGTATAATGATAATATTTTTTACCCAAGTATATTATTGAGAGAATAGTATAATGGCATGTCATAGAGTCTAGCAGCTGCGCCTGACACTTTATGTATCTAGATCTCTGGGAGTTCACCGATTTTTATGGCCTAGTGATTAGCGGTCTTTATGGCCTAGTAGTATAGGACTACATGACTCGCATACTTAGTCCTCTCTGTATAATATATCTTGGGCTATAAGATGGAAATAATTTCCAGGAAAGACATTAAATTACCAATATTACAGATTAAATTAATAAAGTGCAAAATAGTACACAAGGCTATTATAAATAGAAATGATTAAAATGCAGACATTTAAGCATTATCTTAATATATTGATGTTGCAATGGCAACAAATGGTAAGTTATGTTAGAAAGCTTAACAATAATGGTAAGTATTGATATAGTATTAAAGGAATTGAACAAACATACTCATGTATCATGCTATATCTATTCATGCATTGATGCATAGATGACATATTATGACAAATGGACAAGCATGAAAGTTTGACGGCATTAACATGTAGTAGATCATTACTAATGCAATATAAAGGTTAGTATATTAGCACTAATGCAATATATATATATATGCAGCCGTAAGGTTTAATAAGACATGAAATTGAATAAGCCTATTTAGTTGTTATTAATTTTGATTATTGGCTCATTAAGTTCATACTTAGAGTGTGTTTGATTGTGCACATGTAGGTGGTACGAGGCATTAGAGTAAGCAAGGCGTTGCATCAAGTTCAGAAAAAAATTTCATCAAGTATTCACAATAATGACTTCCTACTTGAGGTTTATAATTAATTTTAGTGGCATGTATAAATGGGTTAAAATTTGTCTATTTTGCTTTAATCCATAATGGTCTTTGAAGCTTGCATACTTTACCAGAATTCTCAACTTGTACAAGACCCTCAGGATGTGTTATGTTCACATCCTCGAGTAAGTTTCCACTAAGAAACGCAGTTTTCACATCCATTTGCCAAATCTCATAGTCATAATATGTTGTAATGTCTATAAGAATTCTAACAGATTTAAGCATGGATACTGATGAAAAAGTTTCACATAGTCTATACCATGAGTTGGTTTGAAACCTTTTGCAACTACCCTTGCTTTATAAGTATGCACTTTGCCACCCATGTCAGTTTTCTTTTTAAAAACCCATTTACATCCAATGCATTTAGTACCTTTAGGTGGATCAATCAAAGTCCAAACTTGATTGTCATGCACGAATTGTATTTCAGACTTTATTGCTTTTAACCATTTCTTAGAGTTTGGGTCTAAAACAACCTCTTGATAGGTAATGGGTTCATCCTGATCCACTAATAATACATCATGATTGTCAGTGACAAGAAATCCATGTTTCTTAGGTTCACGACGTACACTATCACATCTACGTAATACTTGTGTTACTGGAGGTATGGCAACAATAGTTTATTGACATTGAGTATTTGAAGATAGTTCAATGTGATTTTGTGGTTCTTGAACTTCTTCAAGTTGTAACTTGCTCCCATTGGTTCCTTTAGAAATGAATTCCTTTTCAAAGAAGACACCATTTGTAACCTCCTCGACCCGACTTAGTCGCAAGACCTAACTGAGCGAGCTACATTAGGTTTACCAAAGTAAACCGTGAAGATGAAACTCAAAACACGACCATTTTTTCTTTTACCTTATCTAGAGGCATAATTATTAACCTACATGTATATACTGATCATAGGTGTAAACTCAACTCAATCGGGCATCGAATTGACATCCAATTGAACACTATTACAAATCAGGGACCAAAATGTAATTTCTACAAGTTTAAGGGTCCAATTAACAAATTAAGTTTACCAATCCACAATTAAGTTCATTTCATGCAAGCTCATGAAATTTCATCGCAATTAGATCACCATAGCACCCCCAATTTATCATTCAAACATTTAGGGACCAAATTGTAAATCTACAAAACTATAAGGACTTACATAAAATTTGATTTACCAATCCTCAATTAGTCAGGTTTCAAGCATACATGTCAAATTTCAGCTTAAAACAACAATCCAAACTCATTCAATTGCATACACAACAACTAGGGACCAAACTATAAGATTTCAAAGCTTAAATCGAACATATAACTAAAATAACGACCCTTGGTGTCGGTACATGAGTTTTCGGATCGATACAGGGTCAAATTATATAGGAGTTTTCGAAACCACCACTACAAGTTTCAAAACCAGGCCTCCAGAGTCTGAAACCCGTACCGGTACGAGTCCCCGCGTATCGTACCCCATAGCCAAAATTAGCCTACTGGTTTCGAAACCAGGGGCCAAGTTTCGAAACCCCTAGGCCTGGAATGAGAATTTTGAATGGTTTTTCATCCATTTATGGTTTCCAAAACACTTAAACATGCTTCAAACATACATCCAACATATTCAAGGACCGAACCACATCAAGGCATCACAGATTCAACATCGATTCATGGCATCTTGCGTCAAAATTAAATTTATGGGCAAGCTTCCTAGAAAACCAATCAAGCAAAGCTTGAAACTTCAAACCATCACCAAAAATACTCTATAATGGCCATTTACAACTCAAGAGCAACTAAACAAACTTGCTCAAACAGGGAGTTCAACAAAACACCTCCCAAACCAACAACGGAAATCCCATTGCCCTTATTACTTATAGTTTTGTCAAAAAAACATACTTTGGTTACCAAGTCTTTCAAGATCCCTTGCTTACGGCTGCCTTCCAAGACGTTAATCCTCTACATTGATGGACAAAGAGAGTGCAAGCACACTAGGCTTAGTGAGGAATGCTCAAAAACAAAACACCATCAATGCATTTAAAACCATTTCTCAACAACACATTGAAATCTCCTTTCAATCATTCTTTAAACATCACTTAAACATTATCATGCCTTTAAAACCATGCACTTAACATCTTTTAAACCAGCATATTAAACCATATGCAACATGTATTATTAACCAATAGCAAGTCCTATTGCTCAACCTCAATTCAAGAATTTCCATGCATAACTACCATATGCAAAGCTTAAAGAGTAAACATGTATAAATCACATTATACAACATAAACTTTCCAATGATACATCAACAATTATATTGGCTCACAAGTGATCATTAACCAAATCCATTTACCAAAAGAATTCATCAGATACACGGATTCAACAAGTGTTTACCCAACACTTCAAGCCATCTCAACCGGAATATCCATACAATCACAATCGCGGTACATTAACAACCAGGTACACTTTCAACCCATGGGGACACCATCCCCTTTCATCGATTAGATGCTTAATCCACTAACGGGAGTTTACGGTACCATATAACCCCTCGACCATTAGGGTACTTGGATGGAGTATTCGGTGCACCGTAGAAACCCCTCGACATCCAAGGCGACTTATTATAGTGCACTATCAATCCTATGGCCGGCCAACTATATCCGATAACAATTTTAAAACCACATCACTTGCCAATATAATTAACCATTTACCTCATTGTTTTTAACAAGCATTAAACCAAACCATTTTCCAAAGCAACAACCATGCTTTAAACCACAAGTATAAACCATATACTTACAAGGATTACTTACCATGCGCATCCTTCAGCATTTCATGCTTAAAAACAGTATCTCAAATACTCTAAATCATGCTTAAATAGTAGGTACAATGTAAATCGAAACAAGTGCATAAATCATTTTACACTAGCACGACCGAGAGAGAAAACAACATTTTACTTACTTCTGAGTTTAAACCAGCGTTTCAAGCTCAGTTTAAACTCCCATAAACCACCTTTAAAACATTTAAACAACCACCATTGTGCACCCTTAACTATCTAGATGCATAAGCCACAACTTCACTTGCAATACTACAATCTCAACAAACCTCGATGCTAAAAACTGGATCTAGCAAACCCACAAGTTGTCAACTCTAACTTTGATCGCTCAAAAACTAGCACAAGCCAATCTCCTAAGAAATCAATCTTTAACAGCCTCTTAAAGCCATGAGAGCTCCAAGAACCATATTACCAAAACTACCTACATACGCTACCTTACTTACACCATCACTCCATTGATTTTCGATCAGTCATCCATAAGTGTGAACATATGTATGCATGATTACTTATATGTCCTCAGAGATGTCTATGTGTATGTATGTAAAACCTCTGATGTCATGTCCAAATGTATACATGTACTGACATATTTACATATACATATAAGTGTTTTTGCACTATGTATGTTTATCTGTTCACACTTACTAATAACATTCTCTGAACCATAATTCTTTGCAACATAGGCAAAACTCGTACTTCCCAAACAAAGAGCAACATTCACTTCTCCCCAAAAATCCACTAAACCATCCATACTTTCAATCAAAACCCTTCTCGGTTCTTCTGTACACGGAAAGACCATCAATAAGCACAACAACCAACTGACCCAAAAACTCATAGACTACTTAACTCATCATAACTATGAACGTAATCCATGCATTGATCAAACCAATGGCATAACCAATAACGCCTATTGCCGTACCCCTTATAGAAGGCAAATCTAAACACAACCACATCCTTTACCTTCAACAGATAACACCCAGACCTCGAGCCAATCTTACAAACCACTAAAGCATCCCTAAACTAATCAATAAAACATCAACTTGTTCAGCCACCAAAAACCAATGCACATCCTTATCGTGCCATCCTTCTTTTCCACAACAACACCAGCGCAACCCCTGACGAAACACTAAGCCTAATAAAGCCTTGATCAAGCAAGTCCTGAAGTTGCGTCTTTAACCTCTTCAACTCTATCGAGCCACGCACAGAGAGTGATAGGCACCGGAGCTGTGTTTTCATACAACTCAATGCCAAACTCATCCTCTCAATCCAATGGCAAACCCAGTAATTCCCTCAAAAACACCTAGAAACTCACATACGGCACGAATATCCTGAGCACGTACTTCCTTTGTCCCCGGATTCATAACATAGGCTAGGAATACCTTCCAACCAAAATCTACCAAACGACTCGCCTTCAGTGCCAAAGCAGCATTAAACAAGAATTTAGCATTCTCGCCTGTGATTACCACCTCATAATCGTTAGCAAGTTTCAAGGCAACTCGCTAGGATTTCAAAATCAACCACAACTCTGTGTTCCAGCCATATATCCAAACCCAAGATTTCATTAAAAACTGTGGAGAGGCAACTCCAACAAAACAACCACATCTTCAAGACCTCTTTTCAAACTGAACATTGCCGGAACTAGATTCTGTAATTCTCTTACCAGAGCCAGAACCTCCCACATGAAACCAATAAACACAGGTTCTGCTCAATGTACTTCTCTCGTTTACCAACATGTCGAGAATGGTGTAGTTAGAAGCCAACATGTACAACCTAACATCCTGTACCAATTCATAACAGAATCGATCACAGCGATACCTCTCTATCAGTACCAGTTCAGGAGCATACCAGCTTAATCGAACAAACTGTACCCTAAACTTGACCGCATACATACGATCTTGAACCCAAGCTACGAACTCTTATTTTTTTCATCCAAGTATCTAAACCCTAGATACTTCTTCTTAAAAACAAAATGGAAAGACTCATAATCCATATCATGGGGTTCCACGCCCGTAGATACAATTGTCCACCAACTAAAATCATCATCATGCAATAGGGATTCAACACATCCCAACCTACAGGTGCCAATACACCCATTTGATCCATAACATGAGCAACACTGGTCATACATGTCTCAGATGCTACGGGTGAAAACCCACTATATTCAACTCCTCCCAAACTATAGGGATATTCTAATGGAAACCTTGCTTGCCCAACAGCCGGTGCAAACACACTCACTCTAGCAACAACGACTTAAAAGCTTAAAACATCGCCTATATCAAGGCATTATATCACCCAACACTAGCCCAACCGGCATAGGTGGTACATACTTCAGGGTGACAAACCCCCATGAGACACAACACTCTCCTCAACTCGATGCCTAAAGGCAACAACATCACGCTAGTTCACATTTCTTCTCTCGGTTGTAACATAACACATTTTCTAAGGCATGATAATCATTTCAAAACAAAAATATTTAGGCCAGCTTTAAGCAAGGATCCAAGACTTCCATTTCAAAATCATAACATTTTAGACTATAATAATAAGACAATGGTTTTCCGAATTTCCCCCCAACATAGCATAAAGCAACCAACGTATATATTACAATCACCGTGCATAGCAAGCAACAGAGTATAACTCACAACAACATTGCAATAACCATACCAACTCCCAATTATCACTGACCTGGCTCTGATACCACCAAATGTAACTTCCTCAACTCGGCCTAGTCGCAAGACAGAACCGAGCGAGCTACATTAGGGTTACCAAAGTAAATCGTGAAGATGAAACTCAAAACACAACCATTTTTTCTTTTACCTTATCTAGAGGCATAATTATTAACCTGCATGTATATACTGATCATAGGTGTAAACTAAACTCAATCAGGCATCGAATTGACATCCAATTGAACATTATTATAAATCAGAGACCAAAATATAATTTCCACAAGTTAAGGGTCTAGTTAAAAAATTAAGTTTACCAATCCACAATTAAGTTAATTTCATACAAGCTCATGAAATTTCATCACAATTAGATCACCACAGCACCCACAATTTATCATTCAAACATTTAGGGACCAAATTATAAATCTGCAAAACTATAAGTACTTACTTAAAATTTGATTCACCAATCCTCAATTAGTCACGTTTCAAGCATGCATGTCAAATTTCAGCTTAAAACAACCTTCCAAACTCATTCAATTGCATACACAACAACTAGGGACCAAACTACAGGATTTCAAAGCTTAAATCGAACATATAACTAAAATAACGACCCTTGGTGTTGGAACACGGGTTTCCAGATCAATACGGGGTCAAATTATATAGGAGGTTTCGAAACCACCCCTACAAGTTTTGAAACCAGGCCTCAAGAGCCTAAAACTCGTACCGGTACGAGTCCCAGCGTACCGCACCCTATAGCCAAAATTGGCCTACTGATTTCGAATCCAGGGGCTAGGTTTCAAAACCCCTGGGCCTGGAATGAGAATTTTGACTAGTTTTTCATCCATTTATGGTTTCCAAAACACTTAAACATGCTTCAAACATACATCCAACATATTCAAGGATCGAACCACATCAAGGCATCACAGATTCAACATCGATTCATGGCCATTTACAATCAAGCAAAGCGTGAAACTTCAAACCATCACCAAAAACACTCTATAATGGCCATTTACAACTCAAGAGCAACAAAACAAACTTGCTCACACAGGGAGTTCAACAAAACACTTCCCAAACCAAGAAGAGAAATCCTATTGCTCTTATTACTTATAGTCTAGTCAAAAAAACATACTTTGGTTACCAAGTCTTTCAAGATCCCTTGCTTCCCGCTGCCTTCCAAGACTTTAATCCTCTTCCTTGGTGGACAATGAGAGCGTAAGCATACTAGGCTTAGTGAGGAATGCTCAAAAACAAAACACCATCAATGCATTTAAAACCATTTCTCATCAACACATTGAAATCTCCTTTCAATCATTCTTTAAACATCACTTAAACATTATCATGCCTTTAAAACCAACATATTAAACAATATGCAACATGTATCATTAACCAACAACAAGTCCCATTGTTCAACTTCAATTTAAGCCTTTCCATGCATAACTACCATATGCAAAGCTTAAAGAGTAAACATGTATAAATCACATTATACAACATAAACTTTCCAATGATACATCAACAATTATATTGGCTCACAAGTGATCATTAACCAAATCCATTTACCAAAAGAGTTCATCGGATACACAAATTCAACAAGTGTTTACCCAACACTTCAAGCCATCTCAACCGGAATAGCGATACAATCACAATCGTGGTACATTAACAACAGGGTACACTTTCAACCCATGGGGACACCAACCCCTTTCATCGGTTAGATGCTTAATCCACTAACGGGAGTTTACAGTACCATATAACCCCTCGCCCGTTAGGGTTCTTGGATGAAGTATTTGGTACACTGTATAAACCCCTCAACATCCAAGGTGACTTATTATAGTGTACTATCATCCTATGGCTGGCCAACTATATCCGATAACAATTTTAAAACCACATCACTTGCCAATATAATTAACCATTTACCTCACTATTTTTAACAAGCATTAAACCAAACCATTTTCCAAAGCAACAACCATGCTTTAAACCACAAGTATAAACCATATACTTACAAGGATCACTTACCATGCACATCCTTCAACATTTCATGCTTAAAAATAGTATCTCAAATACTCTAAATCATGCTTAAACAGTAGGTACAATGTAAATCAAAACAAGTGCATAAAAATAATTTTACACTAGCACGACCGAGAGAGAAAACTGCATTTTACTTACTTCTTAGTTTAAACCAACGTTTCAAGCTCAGTTTAAACTCTCATAAACCACCTTTAAAACATTCCAAAGCTGGAATTCACATTTTCACTCACCGATACGCAAAACCTTGATTCACCGATGCAAAATCAAGTGTCCAGAGCCTCCAAAGCTTCACTGATCACTTTCGGATCAACCTCCCCTATTTTAACCACTATACAAAAGAGGATTAATGCATCTCAATGTATTCAAAACACTACAACATCAATCCTTCACGGATTCTCACATTCTTTTCACAATTACCCAACCACAACAACTAAAAACATCATCTAATCCTTTCCAAACACAACCCAACCATAATCTAACAATTAAACTCCTTCAATATCATCAATAAACACCTAAAAATAGGATCAAAACATCCAAACACTTCCAGCAACTATACAGCCACCACTACTCCACAAAAACACAATTCTAACAACCTAAACAATTAGAGATTAAAGAGTTTCGAGATTCCATTGTTAAAATAAACTTAACAACACTATAATACATCCAAAATATGTTTAAAATCAATCTTCAACAGTAGAAAACAATTCCAATTTAGATCTCTCAGTATTTCATCAATTAAACACAATTAAATCAATTAATTCCATATAAAAACACAAAATCGGATTATAAACCATAAGCCAAGGATCAAACACTTGGGAATATCAATAAAGAACCATTCAATAGAGGAGATCACGGAGCTTACCCCTATTGTGTGATTTCTCCCTCAATTGGCTTGTTTAAAGCTAGGAAAGCACAAGATTTTAATGAGATTTTGTAAATCAAAGTTAAATAATCAATTGTAGATCAAGAATATAAATAAAAAGGATCTCACACCTCTGGTTTTTGATGAAAACTTGAGTGTTTGACAAAAAATAAGTGGAGAGAAATGTTACTTCACTTTTCATTAAAACCAAATAACTAACTTTAATATCTAAAATCTCTTTTTATTATCCTTTAAAACACATGTTAAAAATATTTAATTGAAGGGAGAAATCACCAGCAAAAAATTGGTAAAATAGCTCCTTAAGGATACTAAGAATTTGATCCTTCTCATTTTAGTCACCTTTAAAAATAGTTTTCAAAAATCGCATTTTGGTAACTAGCCAAAATGTCATACTTCCAAACATCATTTCAAGAATTGATTTCACCAATATTAATAATATATTAAAATATGATTTTTAACCATTTTTCCATATTTTTATCTTACCAAAAAATATACGATCTCGAATTCGACTAGAATCTCTAACTCGGTCTACCGGACCGTCTAATAAGCCTCAAAATTGCTAGGCCTAAAATTGGGGCGTTACATCATGCTAAGCAACATACACTTTGTTCTTAGTGGGATTATAAAAGTAGTATCCTTTTGTTTCCTTACGATACCACACAAAAAGACATTTGTTGGATTTTGGTTCAAGCTTATTAGAAACTAAATGTTTCACATAAGCCTCACAACCCCAATTTTTAAGAAAAGACAGGCTGGGCTTCTTGTCAATCCATATCTCATATGGTGTCTTTTCAACTACTTTGGAAGGGACTCGATTTAGTGTAAAAGCGGTAAAGGTAAAATCGTAGTAGAAGTATTTTGTGAATATCAGGAAATTGAATTGAACTAAAATTTTAGAAGTTGTTCCATAATCCATGGAAAACCATAAAATGATATTTATGGAATGGTGTCTGGTTAAGGAGGAGCTAATTTAGTTAGATTTTAATGGAATGACAATTTTGAAACAAACTAGTAAATAAAGATTAGTTGGAGGGCAAATTGGTCAATTGGTAGGGATGGCAATTTTGAAATATTTGAAGTTACAATGGCTATTTTTGGAAGAATAAAATTAAAGATTAAATCTTGGCCCTTGATTGATGATAAAATCAATCTCTAACGTTTGATAAAAGGGTACTTTTGTAATTTCCCTATTTGAATGAATTTAAAATTCATTTATATAATACAAGTGGCATAATTGGACGAATGGAAAATTAAAAGGCCAAAAAAAAAAGATGATGAAGCCTTCTTCATCTTCTATTTTCGAAAATATGGGGGGAAATAAGGAGAAAATTTCCAAGCTCGATTCAAGCCCGAAACTCAATTTTTAGGTAATCTTTCGAATTGCAAAGTTGTTCTACTATTCAAGCTCTATCTTTTGATGTATTTAATTCATGGAATACATGCTTGATTGATGAGATTTTTTCATGAGAAGGAAATTAGGGTTTATGAACAAAATTGGGGCTTTTGAGATTTTATGATTCCATGGTTAAATTTAAGTTGGAATCAAGCTTATATGATGTTAAAATCATGTTATTGAGTTAGGGAACCTCTAACAATCAATTTTTAGCATATACTAGAGCCAATTTCGGACACCTCTAGCATTCATCCAATTTTTATTCTAATCCCCCAACTTTTTAACTATCAACCTAAGTTCGCTAGAATTCCTTAAATCAATCAAGCCACACAGTGTTTCATCAAGTTTAGCACCATAGTACGATTCTAAGTGTTTCAACGTTTATCCTAGAATAAAAAGTTCTATCAATTAAGTACATTGGCAAAGTCATCATCGGATATTCATCAAATCTAGGCAATTCTTGCTCCAACTAAAGGCATGGCAAGCAATTTATGTATCCTAAATGCAATACTTAAGATGAATGCAACTAAACATGGTAACTAACTAATAACAATCTCCCCCCAAACTCGAGTGAGGCATTGTCCTCAATGCATGCAACAAAGAAAAATAAAAATAAAGAAAAGTAAAAAGCAAACGATGACTTACTCCGAGAGTTCGTCATCATGGATGATTAGTTTCCTTTTGGTTGGTGTCTTGATTCTTTGGCTTGAACGCGGTGGTTGCTTTCTTGTTGCCGATGGTGGAATCGATCCTCGTACGGGGTTGTCCTCATCATCCTCTTCATCAATGTCATTGGCTTTTCGCTTGGGCTTGGACGATTCGATTGGTGCGGTATTTGTTGGTGCAATGGAGGACTCGTCCAATTCTAAAAAAGCAGACAATGATTCTATACGAGTTGATTCGGGCATAGGTGCTTTACCTTTGGCTTTTGCAGTGGTTGCTAGGGCGCCTTTAGCTTTGGTTGCCGCGGCATCTTCAGTGTTGGTTGTCGTGGCAACAGCTTGGGCAGGTGCAGTGTAGGTTGCCGCGGGATCATCTACTGCAGTTGCCATGGCAACCGCTTCATTGGTTGCCGTGGCAAGGATTTCGGCAGAAAAGATGGGGAACGACACGCGGTTATCCGGGTACTTTTCCAGGATGACTTGGGTGATGGCATTGTTATGATCCTTCATGTCCCGCATGAACATTAATTTTCGGTCTTCAATTTGCCTAAGGCGGTTCGCCTACGGTTGTAAGAGTGCTTCAAGTTGTCCTGGGGTTGTTGGTCGTGTTGCCCGAGCATCAGTTGCTTGGGCATTAGGGGTTGCCGAGGTGGCAAGAGTTGCCGCGGCAATTGAAGGCGTTTGGGATTTTACCGGTGCCTCTCCCATTAGCTTTCGAATTTGTGCTCGATTCCAACCAGACTTTGGTGGGGCCTTTTCATTAGTGGACTCACTTGGGACATGCATCTCCTTGCAAAGGTTTGAAATTAAGCAAGGGAAGAAAATATAACCCTTGTCTTTTGTGCTACATACAAAAATCTCATCACAAATAATTTTTCCAATGTTAATGATGCGATTATGCAAGATAGAATGTATGAGCAAAAGAAGAGGTGCATCAACGGTGGTATTATGTGTTGTGGGCATTAAAGAAGTTTTAACAAACTTATTCCATAATTTTACCTCGGGTTTAATCCGAAGGTGATTTACCGTGCCCTTGTACTTACCGTCGTTTCATTGAGTTCCCGGTAGAGTGAGTTCTTGAAGCACCTTGTCGAGTTGCTTGGGCGTGAGTTGATCAACAAAGGCTTGATGCTCGTCCTTCTCAATGTAGAGCCCGTAAAAGGTGTTGATGTTTTCGGGACTTATGAGTATAGCCTTGTTACGAACAAAAACATAAGGATTATCTGGGTTAGGTGAGTGAGAATAGAATTCTCTTACCCATGAGGTGTTACCCGATTCCGATTGATGGCAAAAGATTTGCCACTTTTGATGTGCAATCCTTTCGAAGATGAATGGTTCAAGGCCGGAATCTTGATGAGAGTTGGAGTATTCGAAGCCTTGTTCTTCGCAAATCTTCCGGCTTTCATACTTGGAGTGAAATCTTTCTTGAACCACCTGTGTAGCAAACTTCTTGTATCTTGGTTCTTTGGAGGAACTTCGATGAACCAAAAATTCGATTTTGGATGTCATGGATGATCTTGGTTGTGAGTTTGGTAAAAACAAAGAAAAGAAAGCAAAAGAAACTAAAGAGTTGCAAGGTGAAAAGTAGGAATAGGTTTCTTGGAAGTTAAGGGTGATGGGTTAAATAGAAAAGATAGGTAGTTAATATGGTGGGTGGGAGTAACTTTGAGAGAGAGAAAACAAGGGTTTAGATTCGGGGAAGGTGACGGCTAGGGGGTTTAGAGAAGGGGAAGGGTTTGGCCGGTTATGCAGGGTTTATTTAGGGTAAATTGGAGGCTTAATATAAGCCTTAGATTCAGCCCATTAATTTCCTTGTTGAAGAAGTTTCCTTATTGAATCAAAATTCCTCTTTATCTTGAACTTTTTTCCTACAATTCAAAAACAAATAAAATAAGGATTAAAATTAAAGATAAACTAATAAAAGAAAATAAAGAAAGATGTGCAAAGAAATTCTTAAACTTAAAATTTTAAAACAATTAGATAAATATGAAAGAAAGATGTAGTTTTAATCTTAAAGAAAATAAATAAATCTATCCTAAAAAGAAAAATAACCGAAAATAATAATAAAAATAGTTTGAAAAAACAAAAAGAAAAAGAAAATATCGAAAGGAGAGCATGCTCATGCATCTCCTAAGGTGACCATTTCTTTGTTACATTCCACATGGGCACCATTGTAGTGCTTCAATCTTTGTCCGTTGACTTTGAATTCATGTTCGTTAGTGATGGACTTGATTATAACGGCACCATGGGAGTATGGCTTGACAACTTCGAATGGTCCCGACCATCTTGAATTCAGTTTTCCCAGGAAAAAGTTTTAGCTGATAATTGAATAAGAGAACTAGTTACCCTGGCATGAATTGCCGCGACAATAGTTTATTGTCATGCCATTGCTTTGTTTTCTCCTTGTAGATTCGTGCATTTTTATAGGCGAGTGCATGGAATTCTTCTATCTCGTTGAGGTCCAACAAACGCTTTTTTCCGGCACTTTCCCAATACATATTCACGGTCTTGATTGCCCAATATGCCTTGTGTTCGATTTCCATCAGTAGATGGCATGTTTTGCCATAGACAAGTCGAAAGGGAGATATACCTAAGGGTGTTTTGATTGCAGTGTGATATGCCCAAAGTGCATCATCTAGTCTTACTAAACAATCCTTCCTAGAGGGATTTACAACTTTCTCGAGTATACCCTTCAATTCCTGGTTGGAAATTTTTTGCTTGCCCATTGGTTTGTGGATGATATGCCGTGGCAATTTTGTGTGACACGCCGAAGCGTTGAAACATATTGGCAATAAGTCTGTTGTCAAAGTGCTTGCCTTCGTCACTAATAATTGCTCTCGGCATCCAAAACCGTGTAAATATATTTTTCTACAAGAATCGTTGCACGGTCTTGGAATCGTTGGTGGGAACTGCAGCTGCCTCAACCCATTTAGACACGTAGTCGACGACAAGTAGAATGTAGAGGTTGCCGAATGAAGATGGGAAAGGTCCCATAAAATCAATCCCCCATACATCAAACAATTCCACCTCAATGATGTTTTGGAGTGGCATCTCATGTCGTCTAGAGATATTGCCCGTCCTCTGGCAACGATCACATTGCTTGTAAAACACTTGGGCATCTTTGTACAGTGTTGGCCAATACAAACTAGATTGCAAAACTTTGGCCGCAGTACGAGTTCCTCCAAAATGTCCTCCATAGGGTGAAGAATGGCATTGCCAGAGTACATTCTGCTGCTTCTCTTCAGGGACACATCGGCGTATAACCTGATATGCACATTGTTTAAACAAAAGAGGCTCATCCCAAAAGTAATGCTTAGCATCATGGCAGAACCGCTTCTTCCCTTGGAGTGTAAGGCCATAAGGTAAAATACCACAAACAAGGAAATTAACTAAATTCGCGTACCAGGGTATTGACGAGGCATGTGTTACCATGGCAACTGCTTCCAAGGTTGCTGAGGCATGTGCGTCTAGAGTTGCCGCGGCATGCACGTCAAGGGTTTCCGAGGCATGTGCGTAAAGAATTACTGAGGCATACGCATCTGGAGTTGCCAAGGCGTGCGCGTCAAGGGTTGCCGAGGCATGCGCATCCATGGTTGTCGAGGCATGCGCATCAAAGGTTGTCGAGGCATGCGCATCCATGGTTGTCGAGGCAGCTAACAGTTGCTCATCCGGGAATGCATCGCATATCTCTAAATCCGCGTCCTCATCCCCATTGCGTTCTAAGCGTGATAAGTGATCGGCCACTTGATTTTCTGTTCTTTTCTTGTCCTTAATTTCAATGTCAAACTCTTGTAAAAGCAATATCCAACGAATCAAACGAGGTTTGGCATCCTTTTTAGCAAATAGATACTTAATTGACGAATGGTCTGTATGAACAATTACCTCTCTACCAATCAAATAGGATCGGAACTTGTCAAATGCGATAACTACGGCTAGTAACTCTTTCTTCGTTGTTGTGTAATTCACTTGAGCATTATTAAGAGTTTTACTAGCGTAGTATATCACATGAAAGGTCTTACCTGTGCGTTGGCCTAGGACTGCTCCTACCGTGAAATCACTTGCATCACACAAGAGCTTAAAAGGTAGCGTCCAATCGGGTAGAACGACAATGGGTGCCGAGGCAAGCTTTTCCTTTAGGGTTTCGAATGCTTGGGTACAAGAATCATCAAAATTGAAGACTTTATCCTGTTCAAGCAAATTGCACAATGGTTTAGTAATCTTAGAAAAATTATGAATGAACCTCCTGTAAAAACCTGCATGTCCAAGAAAGCTTCGAATTCCTTTAACCGAACTTGGTGGGGGTAATCTCTCGATCACGTCCACCTTGGCTTTGTCTACTTCAATTCCCTTGGATGAAATCTTGTGGCCGAGCACTATTCCTTCATCTAACATAAAATGACACTTCTCCCAATTAAGGACTAAATCGGTTTCTTCACATCTTGCCAACACCTTCTCTAAATTGTCGAGGAAACTGTCGAAGTCATTACCAAAAATGAAAAAATCATCCACGAAGATCTCAAGGAAGTCTTTGACCATGTCTGAAAAGAGTGCCATCTTGCATCTTTGGAAGGTTGTCGGGCATTACACAATCTGAACAGCATCCTTCGGAAAGCGTAAGTACCGTATGGGCATGTGAAGGTTGCCTTTTCTTGATCTTCTGGTGCTATGGAAATTTGATTGTAACCTGAATAACCATCAAGAAAACAATAAAAGGGTTTACCTGCAAGACGGTCAAGCATTTGATCAATAAAGGGTAATGGGAACTGGTCTTTCCTAGTGGCTTTGTTTAGCTTTCGATAATCCATACAAACCCTCTAACCGGTCTCAGTCCTGGTTGGAATGAGTTCATTGTTTTCATTACTTACCACCGTTATACCTCCCTTTTTCGGTACACATTGTACCGGACTTACCCATGTACTATCAAAGATAGGGTATATGATGCCGGCGTCAAGCCACTTGATGATTTCTTTCATTACAACCCCTTTCATGCATGATTCTGTCTCCTCTGGGCCTCAATCGAAGGTTTGTGATCATCTTCCAAGAAAATCTTGTGCATGCACACTTCCGGGCTAATTCCCTTCAAGTCGGCAATTGTCCACCCTATTGCCTTCTTGTGTAGCATCAACATTTTGATCAGCTTCTTTTCTTGCTTAGGCTGTAACTTAGAGGAAATAATTACAGGCAATGTATTATCGGTTCCCAGGTAAGCATATTTTAGTTGCCCTGGCAATTGTTTCAACTCATGAATCGGTGGTTGTTCAATGGAGGGCTTTTCGAGTTTACCTTCCTTACCTGAGTAATCCAGTGGTTCAAAGTATGTACATGGTCGATTGACTAACCGATTTGCCTCTTCTTGTTGTTCCTCATCGATCGGTTCTTCATACTCCTCAGGTTCCTCTTGATCGGCAATGTAGTTGCTGAGGAAACTAAATTAAAGTCAAACTCTGTCGTTGCATGAAGAAGCTGGCATTCTTCTGGATCATCAGCATGCCTTAGTGTTTTGAACACATTTAGTTTAACTTGCTGGTAATTCACCCTAATTGTGAGTTCTCCCTTTTCAACATTGATCAAGGTTCTCCTTGTTGCTAGGAAGGGTCTCCCGAGAATGATAGGTGCATGCTCATCTGCTTCATATTCCAAAACAATAAAGTCAGCGGGAAAAATAAATTTATCAACTTTTACCAGTATGTCTTCGATTTTTCCCTATGTATGCACATAGGATCTGTCGGCTAGCTGTAGCATAAATATTGTAGGTCTTGCCTTCCCGATTCCTAGTTTCTGGAAAACCAATTTAGGCATCAAGTTTATGCTTGCTCCAAGGTCACATAATGCTTTCCCTACATAGTGGTTTTCGATGGAACAAGGTATTGTAAAACTTCTAGGATCCTTCAACTTGGGTGGCATGTGATTGTGCAACATGGCCATGTACCCCTCTGTTGCGGCAACTGTTTCAAACTCTCCTAGCCTTGTTCTCTTGGACACAATATCTTTAAGAAACTTGGCGTAGTTCGGCATTTGTTCAATTGCTTTAACCAAAGGCAAGTTGATGTGGACTTATTTTAGGATATCAAGAAACTTCTTGAATTGATATTCTTGATTTTGTCGCTCCAACCTTTGTGGGAATGGTGGTGGAAGTCAGATATCTTCGATCTTTTCATTGGTCTGGAACCTGATTGATGGCATTGTCAGGGCAACTAGAGTTGCCGAGGCACCGTCAACTGGGGTTGTCGTGGTGTGCCTATTGCTGGTTGTCGAGGCATCCTTATCGCCGGTTGACAAGGCATGCTTATCACTGGTTGCCGAGGCATGCTTATCGCTGGTTGCCGCGGCAATTCCTAGTTCAGCATCTGAGGCTTTGCCGCTGAGTTCGTCTTGTTCTTTTTGTGCAGTTTTGTTTGATGAGCGAGCTTAAGCCTCTTTAAGTTGTTGGCCACTTCTAGTGGTGATCGCCTTACATTGCTCATGGCTAGTTCCTCTTACGACTTCAGTATCGCTAGGTAAACCTCCTTGCGGTCTAGTATTCAGGTTTTGAGCAAATTGTCTGACTTGATTTTCCAATGATTTGATTGTCGCCTCTTGGTTTTGCAATCTCATCTCGGTCCTGTTAATAAAAGCATCAGTTCTTTTTATGAAGTTACTATTCTCAGCCATATAAGATTCAGTTTTCAATATAAAAGCATTGAGAGAATTTTCCAAAGAACTAGATGTTGTCGGTTGTTGCTGCGGCAACTGTTGCCGTGACAAATTCTGTTGGAATCCTGATGCTTGTGCATTCTGATTGTTCTGGTTTAGAGCATTGTTGGGATTACTCCATGAAAAAGTCGGGTGCTTCTTCCAAGCTGGATTGTATGTATTGGACATCACATTGTTGTTCCGGTTGTAATTCCCTACATAAAAGCTGGATTCCGAATTTTGCATACATTCAGAAGAATCATGGTTACCACCACATAACTCACAAAAGGAATCCATTACCTTGACCTTATGTGTGTTGTTTGGCTTTTGCATGTTCTGGACCATCTTGGTTAGAGCGGCCAATTGTGCCGAAATTGAGTCTGATGATCCCAGTTCATGCATTGTGGCTTGGCGTCTAACTCCTCATTTTCTAGCAGATGAGAATTGATAATCATTCTTGGCAAGCCTGTTTAGAATTTGCATTGCTTCCTCCGGCGACTTATCTATGAGTATGCCGTTTGCCGATGCATCTAGCATCGTCCTTGTTGGTGTATTCACAGCGTTGTAAAACATTGTTACTTGTGTCCACACTGGGAATCTGTGTAGGGGGCATTTGTGTAGAAGTTCTCTATTCGCTCCCAAGCCTCGTACATGGATTCATCATCTGCCTGCCGAAAAGAAGTAATTTCGTTACGAAGTTTATCAGTCAAATTTGTAGGATTAAATCGAACAAGGAATCACGATAAAGATCGGTCCAAGATCCTATTGATCCAGCAGGAATACTATTGAACCATGCTTTTGCCATATCCCTCAATGAATAGGGGAATAATCTTAGTCGTAAAACATCGGGAGTGACTCCTTGTATTTTGAATAAATTGCAAATCTCGAGGAAAGATTTAAGATGTTGTCGTGCATCTTCAGTTTCTGAGCCACCAAATTGACCAATTGTGTTGATCATATTGAACATCATCGGTTTCAACTCAAAGTGGTCGGCTTCAATTTCAAGTGTGACAACTCCTGGATTAAGTCCTTCAAGATAGTCTCGAATAGTTCTATTTCGTGCAAGAATCACTCCTCCTCCTACTGGAACATCTTGATTCATATTACCGTCTTGATTAGCCTTTGCTACTCTTAACCTTTGTCTGTCTTTGCAAGGTTCGTTCGATTTCTGGATCAAAGGGATATTCTGGTGTAATCGGTCTCGCCCTGGTCATATACCAATGCAAAACCAAAGTTTGTTAGCCCGTTGAATCTTAAACAATAAAAATAAAAAGTGCAAGAAAATAAAAACAAAGTTGCTATTTCCAATCCCCAGCAACGGTGCCAAAAACTTGTTGCGCGTAATAACTGCTCCACAATTGTGCAAGTGTACACGTCGCAAGTTAATAGTATAAATGATATCGTCTCCACAAGGATTGGTTCCACTTCAAGAACCTAATCTTTTGCACTGTAAAAAGTAAAAGGAACACGAGTAGAAGATTGTAGGAGTTTAACTAACAGCTAAACTAGAAAGCAAATAAGTAAAAGAAGATGTAATCAAATGACAGAGAATAGGCCAGGTTATCCTGAGTTGAGGAGTGATAACCGATTGGATCGTCTTGGTAAAAGAGTGCAAGGGCAACTCAGTTGTCGTGGCAACTTGCGCAGCAGGGTTGCCTTGGCAACTAATCGACGGTTGCCTGGGCAACTAGCTGGGCAACTACTTAGGTGGCTGGGCAGCAACTTCAAGGTTCGGCGGAGCGTTCTTCAATGGTTTCTTCTTATCCCTAAGTCAAAACTCTAGCTATTTGTGCATGCCTTGATAATACATCCCTGTATGAATCAAGGGTGAACAACAACCAATCTTGCGCTCTTCTTAGCCGTTGAAATCCTTAACTTATCCCTAAGTCGGATTAATCTTCACCATCAATAGATTGAATAAAGACCATACTCATTAGATTGAATAAAGACCATCCTCATTTGTTTCTTGAATCTAACTCTCCCGATATTAGATAAATAGATGAAGTTACGAGATCCTCTCCCAATTCACTCGCAAACAAGAATAAGAACAAAGAATGAGCAAACCTTGAATTGAAAGTGGAAACTCTTATTACCTAAACAAAATCCAATTGTTTCTCACAACCACGAAACACAATAACCTTAGCCAAGTAGATTTAGCTCATGGCTAGGTTCCAAAGAAACACAAGACAAAGAATTCCTAGCATAAACCTAATTGAACAAGAAAGGAAAAGATGAAGAATGGTTGAAGCCTTGTCGAAATCTCCCTTGCTCTCTTTGTGGAAATTTCTCTCCTCTCTCCCTCTAGAGTTGACGGCTTGGTCCTCAATTTATAGGGCTAGGTCAAAGTCTTTTTTGAGGAGGAAGTTAAGTTGGAATTAAATATCTTTAAAGAATATAATTCTTTATTATATTTAAATTCCTTCTAGAACTTCTCCTATCTTCTTGGGATTTAATTTCTCTTTAACCTCTTCAAGGAAATCAAACTCATTTGGGATTTAACTTTGCTCCACGTGTCATATGTTGAACCAAGAGGTTATTACATATCTATCTGTACCGATACGAGTCCTCTGGGATAGGTACGCAGGGACCTACCTCGGCTCAATCTAGGCAAAAATGCATTGGCATACCGATACGCCTACGAACCGTATCGCTACAACTTTGAAATTTGAACCCGTATCAATACGAGAATGCAGTGTATTGATACTCAGTTAGGTATTTTAGTTAAAACACTTTCTGAAGTTTGATTCTTTGTAGTTTAGTCCATGTTTCTTGATCATGTAATTAAATGAGTTTGGATGGTTCTTTTAAGTTGAATTTTAAACTGATTGTATGAAATATGACTAATTAATGATTGGTAACTTTAATTTAAAGGAAGTGCTTTTAATTATCAGAAATTATGTTTTAGTCCCTTTAACACGAATTCGTGAGATTGCATGTCAATTCGACGCCCGATTGAGTTGTAATTTTAACCTTAGCCAGCATGATCACCTCAGGACTTCAATACACATCTTGATAACATAAAAAGAAAAAATGGACCATTTTCTAAATAAATCTTCTAGTTTGTCTCGGCAAACCCTAATGTTACCGAGTCAAGAGGGTTACATTTGTTGGTATCAGATCCAGGTTATGATTGTTGGGAGGTGGGTTATGGCTGCTTGATGTATTGTTCATGTATGATTTCGTTGATTGTTATGCACAATGTTTGAAATTGTGAGATTATGTTCGATACGTGATATGATTGGGGTGCTTAGCTTGGGATTACTACTAGAGTGACTTGGATTCTTGCTGCAAGCTGGTCTAAATGCATTGTTTTGTTGCATTATCATGTTTAGACTCATTTTTTTGTGAATGGGACCGAGACGAGAGATGAGAGCTCATATGGGGAGCGTTGTGGATAGACAAGATAATGAGTTGCCTTCTCCTCCATCGATTCCTCCTGGTGGTGTTAGAGTTGAGTGTGGTGTGCCTCAGGCGCCGCAAGGACCTATTTTTGGTGATATGACACTGTTAGTCTAGGAGATGATTGGAGCTTTTCAGGCAGCCATAGCTAGAGTGCAAGTACCTACACCGGCACCTGTAGCAGCTGTTAATATTAGGCTCCCTTTGGAGCATCTGTTTAGTTTGGGTGGTACTGAGTTTAGAGGCTTGGCTCCTGAAGCAGCTGAGGAGCGGTTTGCTAGCACAAAAAAGTAACCCCCTTAACTTGGTCTAGTCACAAGATCGAACCAAGCGAGCTACATTAAGGTTTACCGAGACAAACCCGAAAGATTTACCTAGAAAATTGTTTTTCCTTTCTTTTATCTTATCTAAATGAATATTTATGTCCTAAGCTGATCATGCTGGTTATGGTGCAAATTACAACCCAATCGGGTGTCGAATTGACATCCAATTGTACGAATTAATGTTACAGGGACCAAAATGTAATTTTAGGTAATTAAGAGGACTTCCTTGAAATTAAAGTTACAAATCCTTAATTAGTCTATTTCATATTAAGCAGATTAAATTTCAACTTAAAATAATCATCCAAACACATTTAATTGCATGGTAAAGAAACAAGGACTAAACTGCAAAAAACATACTTCATAAAGCATTTTAACTGAAATACCTAACTGAGTATCGATACACTGCATCCCCATATCGATACGGGTTCAAATCTCAAAGGCGGACCGATATGGTCCTCAAGCGTATCAGTGCGGGTGTGCAATGTTCGAAATTGGTAATTCTAGTAGCCAAAAGGCGTATCGATATAGTTGCCTGTATACCAAAACTAAGCTAAATTTTCAGCATCACGTATCGAAATGGTCTCTAGGCAAATCGGTACACCAAGGCATTTTTGCCTAGATTGAGCTGAGATAGGTCCATGCGTACCGATCCTATAGGACTCGTACCGGTACAGTCATACTTGTAATGACCCTTGGTCCAACATATGACACTTTGGCTCAATCTAACATGCTTCAATCATCATCTAATCATCATAAAACTTCACAAACATCAATTCCTCAGACATAGAAGCATGGTACAAGATCATACGCAACATAACTTGTATTGGCATGATTTCTACCCAAGCATGCATAATGTTTCCCCAACCCTTTAAAACCAAACATTAAACACCATACAAGTCCAAAACATCAAACTTAACTTGCACAAACAGGGAGTACCCAAAATAAACCTCCCAATTACATCTTGGTCACATAACCTCTTATTACTACTATGTGTTTGTAAAACCATACTTGAAAATACTTCAATCCTTGGACCTTCCCTTGCTTGCTTGTTGTCCAAAAGAGTCTATTTCTCTACATTGATGAGAAAGAATAGCGTAAGATATAAGCTTAGTGAGGGAATCTCAAAAACACTCATCAATGCATTTAAAACCATTTTAATTTAAATCTAGTGTGTAGTCTCATGTCAAAACATCTCATGCTTAAATAATCTCTTCAAATTTGCACATTTAAATCATTTACAACTCATGTATCATGGATTTCTATCACAAACCTCAATTTAATCTTCACGTGCTAAAATCTCTAAATAGTAAGCTTAAAGAGCATCTCATGTATAAACCACATTATACAAAACATAATCCATTTCTCATGATACATCATCTCATATATTGGCTTTCAAGTGACTCAAAACAAGTTTCTTTCCAACTTATAAAACACATCGAATAGACAGATTTCCCAAGTGGTTCCTTCAACCACTTAACATACATCTAGCCAGAGCAAATGGCACATTTAACCCCTTAACGGTTACGATGTATAATATCTACAATGGGAGCAAATAGCACATTTAACCCCTCAACCATTGTGATACTCAATCCTCGGCCACTTACCAATATACTCAATAAAAACCACATTAACTTACTGTTTTACATATGCATCAATTCAAACCATTTTCAAATACATTAAACCATGTATTCTAGCATTCTCAACATTCTTTCATAAATCATTCCCTATACTTAAAACTCATCAAGTATAGTCATTTGCAACATCTTTCATTTCTAAAACATGCATATAGCAGTAAGTAATCAAATCTATAAACATGTGCATGAGATTGTATTTTGTAAAACCAAAAATGAGAGTAAGATCAACCAATACTTACTTCCGAGCATAGATAAGTGTTTCAAACTTAATCTAAACTCCCACAACTTCTTTCAAACATTTTTAATAGTAGCAAAACACATTTCCACTCACCAACAACCCAAAGCTTTCTTGTCATTGCGAGAATCACGCTTCCGAATCTACGCAACCTCTCCAAACGCTATAAATCCAACTTCCATGCTTTTCCTAATCAAAAACAGAGGATTAATGCACTTCCATGCATCTCTAATTTCCAGCAACCAACAAACACAACTTTGCCTCTCTAAAAACCATTAAACGTCTCTTTAAAACAACTAAAATCATCATCAAACTTCATATAAACAAATCCCAGACAAAACCTATTGATTTCAACATATTAACAATATCAACTAACACCTAAAAACATCTTTATAACATCCTTATACCTCCAGCAACCTTACAACACCAAGATCACATCAAAATCTAACTATTTACAACCTAGAAAATTAGCAATTCACATAGTTTTGGGATTTCTTTAATTAATCACTTTATAACATTAAAACACGTCTTATTAGAGATCTAAATCAATTAGATTAAATACAAAATAGATCCAAAATAGTGTTCATCCAATTTTTACATCAAAACTCAATTCAATCACTATATTCATGTTTTAATCATAATTCCATAACAAAAATCAGTAGTAAAGTACCAAGAACTTGGGAATTTCATTAAAGAACCTTTAATTAGAGGAGAGAAACAAAAATCACCTCTAATTGATGATTTCTCCCTTAATTGGCAAAGATTGGTTGAAATCCAAGTAGATTTTGTTGTAAGAATCGAAGAAATCAAGTAGGAAATCAAAAGAGATTGATTCCTGGAATTTTAGAAGGAAAATAATGTTTGGCTGCTAAGAAAGTTGAGAGAAATGTAACGCCTTGGTTTTGGGCCTAGCGGTTTAAGGCTAGTTAGATGGTCCGGTGGATCGGGTTAGAGATTTGAGTTAGATTCAAGAGCAAATATTTTTTTGAAAGATAAAAATATGGAAAAAAGTTTAAAAATCATTTTTAATATATTAAAAATATTGGTGAAAGAAAATTTAGAAAATGAGCTTTGGAAGGGTGACATTTTGGCTAGTGACCAAAATGCAATTTTTGAAAACTATTTGAGTCAAAACGTTGAATCTTTAAGGAGCTATTTTACCATTTGGTCTAATCTGAGTTTTCTCTTAATTAGGATTATTTTTAAAAGAGTTTTAATTAAAGGAATTAAAAAGGATTTAGTTAAAAGGTAGTTATTTTTCCAAATCACAATTTGACGTAACTTTATTCCTCTCATATTTTCTCTCAAAATACTCTCAGCCAAACACTCTTTTTTCCTATCAGAGATTCAAGAAGAAAACATCCAATTAAGGGGAAAGTCACTCATTGGAGGTAAGTTTCGTTCTTCTCCTCTAATGAAAGGTTCTTTACTGAAATTCCCAAGTTATTGACTCTTTACATAAGTTTTCTAATAGGTTTTAATTAATTAATTATGGAATTTTGCTTAATTGAGGATTATTTGACGGAATCTTGTGATTTTTGAATTGGATCTATTTTCCAGTGTTGAGGATTGATTTCAATCTTATTTTGGATGTATTATAATGCAGATAAGTTGTTTTAACAATGGAATCACGAAATTGGTCGAATCTCTAATTATTTAGGTTGTTAGTTAATGGTTTTTTGGGTCGTTTTTGGAGTTTAATCTTTTCTGGAAGTAAAAGGATGTTGTAAAAGGGTTTTTAGATGTTATTTGGTGAAGTTTGATGTTTTGAATCGTTATATTATGTATGGGTTAAGATTGAGAAGTATTTGAGGTTGATTTCGGTAAGTTTCAGATGTGTTTTGAGTGTGCATCTTGAGAGCTGCGGGATTTTGGTTTGAAATAGAGAGTTGGATGCATTTTAATGCATGTTTCCTCTGGTTTTGTGTCGCCAAAATAGGGGATAATCAAGGCGTAGCATCTTGAGGCGGTTTGAGGCTTGCAGGGAGCTTGGTTCGCTTTAGCAAGCAAGGTGAAGTGAAATTGGTGAGTGGAAATGGTCTTAACAGTCTTTCAAAGGTTTGAAAGTGGTTTTGGAAGTTTAGGTTAAGTTTGAAACACTTACCTAAGCTTGGAAGTAAGTTTCCCTCCTTTGATCTTAAATATCGGTTCGGATATAAGCATGTGTGACTCATGTTTTAGTCGTAAACATGGTTGGTTTTACTTACTGTAAATGTGTGATTTTGAGTACATATGCAGTGGTTTAAAAGTATATGAAATGCTAGTGAGCATTGGTTTTAATTTCGGTTAGAAATGTGATATTGCTATGGCAATGTGATTTGCATATGTGGGGATTTTGTGTAATGCATTGTAAAACAGTGAGTAAATGGTTTTGTAAATGATATATTGGCTATGTGACAAGGTGAGAAAACATTTGGATATAGTTGGCATGCCATAGGATAAAGTGCACTATAATATGTTTAAAAATCGATCGTGGTTAACGGTCCTTGAGGTATAACGGTCGGCTACTCGGACTATGATGTTATCACTTGGGTTGAGCGGTTGGTTCCCCTTGTTGATGTAAAGCTTGTGGTTGGCAAGTGGTAAACTCATACGGTCGGCATGGGGTAGTCTTGATGATGGTCGGTCATTAAGGGAGATTCGTGTATCCGATGTGTAAAGTTAACGGTCGGTTAACTAAAGATTAGCGATCGGCTAATCAAGGATATTGGTCGACTATCCAGGGTCACTATAATTGCCAATATATGAGAGTTCTTATGTTGAACCTATTTTTAATACTTTGGGATTTAAGCATGGTATATGATTTGATGCTTTGGGATTTAAGCATGGTTTTGTGTTTAATTTTTGGAATTCAAGCATGGTTTTGTATAAAATGCTTTTGGGGTTTAAGCATGTGGAATATATTGCTTTGTATATGGTCGATATGCATGTTTTGAATTGGAATTGTTGGAAATTGCTTAGGTCGTAAGCTTGGTTTGAAAACAAGTGTTGGTTTTCAAGGGTTATAATGCATCATTGTTTTAAGAGCATCCTCACTAAACAAGTGTTCTTACGCTCTCTTTTTCCTAATGATGTAGAGCATTAAGGCTTGGGGCAGCAAAGGCAAAGTCGTAGTGATCCAAGAGGCTAAGCAATTTTGAGTATGAACTTGGTTTATGTTTCCGGTTAATAAGACAATGTGTTCACCATGGATTTTGGGATATGTAATTCTGTTTTCCCCTAGTTTTGAGCATGTGTAATGCTGTGATTTCAGAGTTTGATTGATGTTGTTGTGCTTTTTGTGCATCGTTACCTATGGTTGATGTTATGTGGTTGCCTAGGTATGCATCTAGATGGTTTTGCTTGGATGGCATGCATTGATGAGCTTAACATGTTGAATATGGTATTAAAGTAATGTTGGTATGATGCTTGTGCTGGTAAATGTTTATTTGAGCATTTTGGTATGTTTGGTGGAGTGTTTTAGCGAGCATGCCTCTAGATTAATTCTTTTGGTGGCCTAATCTTGTACGGTAGCTAAATCTTGGTACAAGTGTTGATAAATGTATTGTTGGATGTTTATATTCATGTATGCAAGTTGCTAGGACCTAAATGCATCTAGATTTGTGTGAAAAAACCAGCTAAAAATGACATTACAAGCCCAGACGTACCGATCGCTGGGGACTATATCGGTATGGATAGGCAAGAATAGACTAGGCGTTTCGGTGCGGGCTCGATACATCAGTACGGTTCATTGCTACTAGAAATTGCCTTTTTGGATCAAAACCCGCGTACCGAAACACCTGGAAGGCGTACCGGTACGGTTGCTAGGTATTTTTTAACTGGTCGTTAATTTCAGTTAGGCGTACCGGTATGGTACTTAGTGTACCAAAATAAGGGCTGCTGGTTTAGGGCACCGTATCGATACGGTTGGTAGCGTATGGATGATGCAATTGTATGAGTATAGATGATATTTTTAGCTGATTTTTTTCATGTGAGCAAGTAACCTGACTAATTGAGGATCGGTAACCTTAATTTCAATTTTGGTCTTATAATTTAAAGTATTTACATTTTAGTCCTCGTAATGAATGTGGTGAGATTGGTTGCCTTTCTGTGATTCGTTTTCTTCGAAAATTCACCTGTTGCGCGTATGAACATGTAAGATTAATAATTTGCATCTAGACAAGATAAAAGGAAAAAAATAGACCAACTTTCCGTAACCTTTATCCGGTTTGCTTCGGCAAACCTAATGTAGCTCACTCAATTTCGTCAGGCGTCTAGGCCGGGTCGAGAGGGTTATAGAGGAAACAAAAGCAGAAACTGCTCCAACATCTCCGACCTACATTCTCACGTGGCTTTCTCAACAATGCGGTATCTCCACAACATCTTAACAATCCCAACCGTCTTACCACGCAGAACCCTACTGCTGGCACCAAGGATCTCCACCGGATCCTTATTATAAGATAAATCCAATCCCAACACAATGCCTTCCACCGGAACAACAGGCGAGGAATCTAACCGATACCTCCGCAACATAGTCACATGAAACACATCATGGAACCCCTCTAACACAGGAGATAACCTCAAACAATAAGCAACAGGACCCATACGCTCAACTATCTCGTATGGTCCACAAAACCTCGGGATAAGCTTTCCTCCCTGCCCAAAACATGTCACCTTCTTCCAAGGCGGCACCAATATGATCACCCGATCATCAACAACACACTTTATAACAATACGCTTCAAATCGGCGTAGAATTTCTAACAATCCGAAGCCGCTCTCAAGCGCTCACATATCAACTTCACCTTCTCACTGGTGCCTTTCAACACACCAGACATTGGAACGTACTTCTCCCTAATTTCAGCCCAACGCATGGGCGTACGACACTTCCTACCATACAACGCCTCGTACGGTGCCATCTGCATACTTGCCTGATAACTGCTATTAAAGCAAACTCTACCAAAGCCATTTGCTTTTCACACGTTCCCTCAGGAAGTCAATGATACACAACCCAACATATCCTTCAAAATCTGAATCCCACGCTCCCAACGACCATCCATCTAGGTATGATACGGAGTACTATAACTCAACCATACACTCAAGCTCAAGCAACACCCCTAGAACCTCATTGTAACCCACGGATCTCCATCCAAAACTATGGACTCAGGCACACTGTGCAAATGCACTAACCCGACAATATACAAACTGCCAACTACTGAAAGCACACATCACAAGCATAGCCACAAGGGTGCGCACACTTCAAAATTTAATCAACAACCACCCAAGTGGAATCCCTTTTTGTTCGGTGCCAAAGGCAAACCAGACATAAAATCCACGGTGATTCTTTCCTACTTCCATTCTAGTATCCTCAACGGTCGCAACAACCCGAAAGAAAATTGATACTCAGCTTTCACTCGCTGACATACCATGCATCAAGCCAAAAAATCAACCACATCTTCCTTTAGAACAACCCAATAGCAATCCCTTTCAAACCTTGATATATCTTGGTATTACCGAAATGCATATCACAAGCACTAACGCGCACCTCAACTCAACATCAAGAGACACCACTTTCCGACCTTTAAAATGCAACACCCTATCATCATTAACACGAAAATCCATCAGATTCTCTTCCCTGATAACCTGAACATGCGGTGATAACACATCATCACAAAGTTGCCCTTCTCTAACCAACTGCGACCAGGTTGACTTCACTTGCAACTTGACCATCAAGCCTCCATCATGCATCATACCCAACCGCATAAACAACATCCACAACTCCACCGCAACTCTCATATACAAAGCATCGGCTACAACCTTAGTTCGGATGATATCTAATCATCAAACTCTAACCCTTAAACAACATCAACCATCCAAGTTGTCAAATATTCAAATCATCATTCATTTATTTTTTTCAACCACTCATGATCCGAGTACACAACACATTCCTCGTCACAGAATTGGTGTCGATAAAACATTTAAACAACCACCATCGCGACAAGCTTCACAACATGCGCAAGACAAAAGCATTCGTGCACCCTTAACTATCTAGATGCATAAGCCACAACTTCACTTGCAATGCTACAAACTCAACAAACCTCAACGTTAAATAACTGGATCTAGCAAACCCACGAACTGCTAACTCTAACCTTAGTTGCTTCAAATCTAGCACAAGCCTAACCCCCAAGAATCATCTTTAACACCCTCTTAAAACCTAGAGAGCTCCAGAACCATATTACCCAAACTACTTACACACACTACCTTGCTTACACCATCTCCCCACTAATTTTCGATCAGTCATCCGTAAGTGTGAACATATGTATGCATGATTACTTATATGCCCTCGTAGATGTCTATGTGTATGTATGCAAAACCTCTAATGTCATGCCCAAATGTATGCATGTACTGACATATTTACACATACAAATAAGTGTTTTTGCATTGTGCATGTTTATCTGTTCACACTTACTAATAACATTCTCAGAACTAGAATTCTTTGCAACATACCCAAAACTCACACTTTCCAACAGAAGAGCAACATTCACTCCTCCCCAAGAATCCACTAAACCATCTATACTTATCGATCAAAACCCTTCTCGATGCTTTCACACACGGAAAAACCATCAATAAGCACAACAACCAGCTAACCCATAACTCATGAACTACCTGATTCATCATAACTATGAACGCAACCTATACATAGGTCAAACCAAATGGCATAACTAAGAACGTACACCGTCGTACCCCTTATAAAAGGCAAACCTAAATACAACCACATCCTTTACCTTCAACAGATAACACTCAGACCTCAAACCAATCTTACAAACTACCGAAGCACCCCTAAACTGATCAATAGAACATCAACTTGTTCAGCTACCAAAGCCCCATACGCATCCGCATCATGCCATCCTCATTTTCCACACCAACGCAACCCCCAACAAAACACTAAGCCTAATAAACCCTTGATCAAGAAACTCATGAAGTTGCGTCTTTAACCCCTCCAACTCCCTCAAGCCATGCACAGGGAGCAATAGACACTGGAGCTATGTTTTCATACAACTCAATGCCAAACTCAACCTCTCAATCCAATGGCAAACCCGACTATTCCCTCGAAAACACCCATAACTCACATATCGTATGCATATCCTGCATACGTACTTCCTTTGACCCCAGATTCATAACATAGGCTAGGATTGCCTTGCAACCAAAGATCCATAAAATGACTTGCTTCCAACGCCAAAAACAACATTAAACAAGAATTTAACAGTCTTACCCGTGATTACCACCTGGTAATGATCAGCAAGTTTCAAGGGAACTCGCTAGAATTCAAAACCAACCACAGCTCCCTGTTCCAGCCACTAATCCATACCCAGAATTACATCAAAAATCATAGAGTGGCAACTCCAACAAATCCATCACAACCTTAAGATTTAAACCCCCAAAGGCACTTTCAAACATCCTTCCTACAACAACCGTATCATCGAAAGAACTAGCCACCTGCATTTCCACAACTAACTCTTACGAGATGACCCCAACCATAGTTCCCACAAACTTTAACAACAACAAGCATAAGAGTTTACACTCCACATATCAAATGCAGATAATCCTGCCTCATATGATCACACGATCCACATACAACATGTATTAAATACTGTTCTAGTTTGGATATTCTAACCCCACAGTCTTCACCCAGTACTATCATCACCTCGCCGCAACTCAGGGTGATATCTTTTATCACAATTCCTTTTAAACTGAACACTACTGAAACTAGAATCTGCAACTCTCTAGCTAGAGCTAGAACCTCCCACACGAAACCAATAAACCAGGTCCGGCTCAATGTACTTTGCCCGTGTACCAACATGTATACCTTAACATCCTGCACCAATTCATAACATAATCGATCACAACAATACCTTTCTGCCCATACCAGTTCAGGAGCATACTGGCTCAACTGAACAAAATGTACCCTAAACTCGGCCACATACATACGTCCCTAAACCCAAGCCATAAACTCTTATTTTTTTCCAAGTATTTAAACCCCCAGATACTTCTTCCAAAAGATAGCATGGTAAGACTCCCAATCTACATCATTGGGTCCCACGCTAGCAGATACAGTTGTCCACCAACTAAAACATAACCTTGCAACAGGGATTCAATACATCCCAACTTACAGGCGCCAATACACCCCATTTGATACATAACCTAAGCAACTCTGGCCATCCATGTCTCGGATGCCTCGGGTGACAACCCACGGTACTCAACTCATCCCAAACTACATGGGTATTCCAACGACAACCTCGTTTGCCCAACAGCTGGTGCAAACACTCGCACTCCAGCAACAACAACTTAAAAGCTCAAAACATCACCTATATCAAGCCATCATATCACCCAACACTAGCCCAACCGGCACAGGAGGTCATACTTTAGGGTGACAAACCCCCAGGAGACACGACACTCTCCTCAACCCACTGCCCAAAGGCAACAGCATCACGCTAGTTCTCACTTATCCTCTCGGTCGTGATATAACACATTTTCTAAGGCATGATAATCATTTCAAACAAAAAATAGTTAGGCCAACTTCAAGCAAGGATCCAAGACTTCCATTTCAAAATCATAACATTTCATACTATAATAATAAGGCAATGGTTTCCCGAATTTCCCCCAACATGGCATAAAGCAACCACAGTGCATATTACAACACCGTGCATATCAACATCAGATGACAACTCAAAATAACACCACAACAATCAAACCAACTCCCAACTATCAGAAACCTAGCTCTGATACCGCCAAATGTAACCCCTCAACTCGGCCTAGTCGTAAGACCGAATTGAATGAGCTACATTAGGTTTACTGAAGTAAACCACAAAGAAGAAACTCGACCTGCACCTATTTTTTTGTTTCTTTTTATCTTATCTAGATGCAAATTAAATCTCTACATGTTCATACTGAAAACAGGTGAAACCTCAACTCAATCGGGCATCGAATTGACATCCAATTAAACACAATTGCAATTTAGGGACCAAATTGAAATTTTTGGAAATTAAAAGGACTTAACCCACTTTTAAGCTACCAACCTTTAATTGAACAGGTTTCATGCATGTCAAAAATCAGCTCAAAAGCATCATCCCAACTCAATTAATTGCATCCACAACATTGAGGGATTAAAACGAAAGAAACCAAAACTACAATTCCATCACATTAATTGAAATAACATCCAACCATATCGATACTTGAGACACCGTATTGATATTGTGCTTCAGCCCTATTTCGGTATACAATGCACTGTATCGATACGCTTGGTTTTGCCAAAAACCTATTTTTGCAAGATTGAATAGTCGTACCGATACGGTGCAAGGTCTTCTAGTATGTGGGACTTAATCAAAAAGCAACATTTCATTGGCGAAAGATCGTACAGGTACGCCTTAGCCTGTACCTAAACCCATAGCCTATTTTACCTAGTCGTACTGATACGGTCCCCCACGTATCTGTACGTCTGGGCCTGTAATGTCACTAAAACACCCTAACATGCTTCTATCATACATCCAACATATTCAAAGATCATTCCACACCATAACATCACAGATTTCAACATCATTCATTTCATCTTGCATTAGATGGTAAACTAGAGGCATACTTCCTAGAAAACCAAATAAGCAAGGCATGAAACTTCAAAACCATCACCAAAATAAACCATATTGACCATTTACAACTCAGGAGAAACTAAGCAAACTTGCTCAAGCAGGTAGTTCAACAAAACATCTCCCAAATCAAATATGGAAACCCCATTGCCCTTATTACTTATAGTCTAATCCAAAAACATACTTTGGTTACCAAGTCTTTCAAGATCCCTTGCTACCCCCTGCCTTCCGAGACTTTAATTCCCTGCATTGATGGACAAAGGGAGCGTAAGCACACTAGGCTTAGTGAGGAGTGCTCAAAAACAACACTCCATCAATGCATGTAAAACCATTTTTTACAACACATTGAAATCCCATTTCAAATCATGTTTACACAACATATAAATCATGCCTTGAAAACCATGCACTTTAACATTTTCAAAACCAGCATATTCAACCATATGCTACATGTACCATTAACCAACAGCTAGTCCCATTGCTAAACCTCAATTTAAGCCTTCCCATGCATAACAACCATATGCAAAGCTTAAAGAGTAAACATGTATAAATCACATTATACAACATAACCTTTCAATGATACATCAACAATTATATTGGCTCACAAGTGATAATTAACCAAGTTCCATTTCCAAAATAGTTCATCGGATACACGAATTCAATAAGTATTCTCCCAACACTTCAAGCCATCTCAACCGGAATAGCGATACAATCACAATTGCGGTACCTAAACAACCGGGTACACTTTCAACCCACTGGGACACCAACCTCATACATCGGTTAGATGTTTAACCCACTAATGGGAGTTTACGGGTACTATATAACCCTTCTACCGTTAGGGTACTTCGACGGAGTTTTCGGTACACGAATCTAAACCCCTCAACATCCAAGGTGACTTATTATAGTGTACTCAATCCTATGGCCTACCAACTATATCCTATAACAATTTTAAAACCACATCACTTGCCAAATATAATTAACCATTTACCTCATTGTTTTTAACAAGCATTAACCAAACTAATTTTTTCAAAGCAACAACCATGCTTTAAACCACAAGTATAAACCACATACTTACAAGGATAACTTACCATGTGCATCCTTCAACATTTCATGCTTAAAAAGAGTATATCACATACTTTAAAACATGCTTAAACAATAGGTAACATGTAATTCAAAACAAGTGCTTAAAACCATTTCATACTAGCACGACCGAGAGAGAAAAAACATAATTACTTACTTCCAAGTTTAAACCAGCGTATCAAGCTAAGTTTAAACTCCCATAAACCACCTTTAAAACATTCCATAGCTGGAATCCACGTTCTCACTCACTGATACACGAAACCTCGATTCGCCGTCGCAAAATGAAGCGTCCGAAGCCTCCAAAGCTTCACCGATCACTTCCGGATTAACCTCCCTTGTTTTAATCACATTACAACAGAGGATTAATGCATCTCAATGCATTCAAAACACTACAAAAATAATTCCTCACGAACTTCCATAATCCTCTCAAAATTACCCAACCACAACAACTGAAATCATCACCTAATCCTTTCCAAACACAACCCAGCCACAATCTAACAATATAACACTTCCGTAATCATCAATTTTCACTCAAAAATAGGATTAACTCATCCAAATACTTCCAGCAATTAAACAGCCACTACAACTTCACAAGAACACAAATCTAACAACTTAAACAATTTGAGATTCAAGAGTTTCGGGGTTCCATTGTTAAAAACGACTTATCAACATTATTATACATCCAAAATATGTTTAAAAACAATCCACGTCACTGGAAAACAGATCCAATTCGGATCTTTCACTATTTATTCAATTTCACCCAATTAAATCAATTAATTCAATATAAAAACACAAAATCAGATTATAAACCATAAATCAAGGATCAAACACTTGGGAATATCAATAAAGAACCATTCAATAAAGGAGATCACGGACCTTACCCCTATTGTGTGACTTCTCCCTCAATTGGTTTGTTTAAAGTTAAGAAAACATAAGATTTCAACGAGGTTTTGTAAATCAAAGTTAAATAATCAACTGTAGATCAAGAATCTAAGTAAAATTGATCTCTGACCTATGGTTTTTGATGAAAACTTGAGTGTTTGGCAGAAAATAAGTGAAGAGGAAAGGTTGAGAGAGAAATTACGTCAATTTTCTTTAAAACCAAATAACTAACATTAATATCCAAAATCGCTTTTTATTAACTTTAAAACACATGATAAAATTACTTAATTGAAGAGAGAAATCACCATAAAAAACTTGGTAAAATAGCTCCTTAAGGATTCTAAGAATTTGACCCTTTTCATTTTAGTCACCTTTAAAACTAGTTTTCAGAATTTGCATTTTGGTCACTAGCCAAAATGTCACACTTCCAAATCTCACTTTTCAAAATTGATTTCACCAATAATAATCATATATTAAAATATGATTTTTAACCATTTTCCATATTTTTATCTCACCAAAAAGTATACGGTCCCGAATCTGACTCGAATCTCTAACCCGGTCCGCCAGACCGTCTAATAAGCCTCAAAACCGCTAGGCCCAAAACTGGGGTGTTACACCGGTGCTAGTACAACCAGAATCGGGCAAAGATTATGTGGTTTATAGCAATGCTTCTCATAATGGTTTGGGATGTGTATTTATGCAAGAAGGAAAAGTGGTGGCCTATACTTCATTGTAACTTAAGACGCATGAGAGGAATTATCTTACTCATGATTTAGAGTTAGTAGCATTTGTATTTTCTTAAACGATATGGCGCCATTATCTATACAGTAAGCGATGCTACCTTTACACAGATCATAAAACTTTAAAGTATCTACTAACTAAAAAGGAGTTGAACATGAGGCAAAGAAGGTGGATCGCACTCTTAAGAATTATGATGGATTTCATAACTAGGTTACCAATGATACCGATTAAATATGATTTGATTTCGGTAATTATGGATAGATTGAATCAATCTGTAATGAATAAATATGCTGAGCGATAAATCTGAAGTACTGTAAAGTGACGTGATGTACCTATTTTCATTGTGTGTGATTAAGATCCAAGATTATCTCTAGATTTTGGAGTTCCTTGCATAAGACATTAGAGACTCGACATAATTTCAACACTACTTTGCATCCATAGAAGGACGAACAATCTGAAAGCTTAATTTAGATTTTGAATGATATGTATAGTTTTTATTTGATTGAGTTTGAAGGCTTTTAGGAAAAGTATGTGCCACTAGATGAAATTTCTTACAGTAACAACTATCAATCGAGTATAAAGATGGCTTTATCAAAAGTGTAGTATGAAAGAAGATTGTGATAAACATTTGCGAATAATGCTACAAGCCTTGTAGGAAAGGTAGTTGTATGCAAAGTTACTCAAATGTGACTTTATCAAGTATTGATCAAATCCTTTACATGTCATTACCTCAGAGGAAATAGAAATTCATGTCGAATTTGATTTATGAGAAAGAACCGATAAAGATTCTGGCACATGGAGTCAAAATAATTTTTAGTATTTTCTGAAAAATTGAAAATTTTGATTTTTTTCAAAATAATTTTAAAAAAATCAAATTAGTACCACGTGTCAAGTATTGATTGGTTCACAAATTTTTTTTAACACCTATTAACGGTCAGGCGCCAAAAACTGTAACGGTATAAACTTTAAGTACCTAGTTTTAGCAAAAAAATACTTTAGGCACCTAAAGCTCAAAAGATGCATACTTTGGGCACTTATTTTTCATTTAAGCCTAAAATTTAATACCTATGCTTTTATTTTCAAGAATTTAATCCTTTTACTTTTTTGGATTCAAAAATTGAACTCCAATCGTTAACAATGTTAGAATTTAAATTTGTAAAAAACTTTGATACATAGGTCGTGTAAATTTTAGTTTACACATGCCTTTTAGTTTTAAGAGCTAGGGTTTTAGTTTAGGGTTTAAAGTTTAGGTTGTAGGGTTTAGAATTTAAGGTTAGTGTTTAGAATTTAGGGTATAGGATTTAAGGTGTAGGTTTAGTTTTTTAAGGTTAGGGTTAGAAATTTAGGATTTAGGTTTTATAGTGTAAATATGCATGCTTGTGTAAAATTAGTTTTACACAGCCTGTGTATCAAAATTTTACCCTTTAAATTTAGGTCAATTACAAAATCATTTTTTACTAAAGGCTTTTGATGTAGGGCTTGCTTGTCACGTTGGAACTCTTCTCGAGTGCTTGGAAGCAATCCTAGGGGCGTTAGACTCAATGAAAGGCTAGAAAGAAGTTCTTGTATTTTCAAGACAAAAGGCAAAGAAGTTTCTTGAAAATTTTGCAAAGCAAGAGCTGAAATCAAAGAAACTAAGTTAAGAATCAAGTATGAATTGATAAATAATATGAACATAACGAAAATAAGACAAACGAATAAAGCAAAGGAATAAAGAATCAAATCTGAAAAAAATCAAGATCTGGAATTTAATGGAGGTGGCCTATGGATTTGAAGAAGAGATGGAGATGCCTTGTGGAATTGAGGAATCGTCTCCAGAACCCTCTTAGTCGCAATTAACTAGACAACCTCCGTGATACGGCTTTAACCGACCCTTTTACCCGTGTCATTTAAAAGTATTAAACATCCATAAATCCATAAAGGTAAATAAGCATTAAAATTAAGTTTACAAAATGGGAGCTTTAAGTTTAAAACACCGAATACCAAAATAATATTTCAAATAGAGTTACAGACTCAACAGTAGTAAGGTCCTATTAATACATTAGCCCAAACTAAATAACAAGTACTGTAATCTGAAGCGAACGCGGTGCTGGGAAATCCTCATTGATGTACTCATCCAAAGGGTGACATGTCAACCTACGCACGAAAAAACAACACTTCGCACGCTGAGCTAACAAAGCTTAGTGGTATATTTTTGCTCTGCCACAATTCGTGATTATCATAAAATAAGCATGCAAGATAAATACAATCTATAGAGCATAGATAAGGTTTTTCTATCTATGAGTTATCATCTAGCCTACACTAGCTAGAGTTCTTAGATCACCTATCTCAAGGCATCAATAAGTCTACAAGAAGTCTTACAAGATCCACCATACTTTACCATACTGAGGTTACATAGCCTATCGAGTTACTCGAGCTCACTCAGCCTATCGAGTTAGTTCATACAGTACCCTGATCACTCAGCCATTAGGTACATAAGCTATCATCTATAGCATCCACACAACATACATGAATACATCCATACATCATCTACATAATGTCCAACAAAAACCTACTTTACCCGTGCTCATACAATCATCGGGTTAGCCATGTTCACACAGATGTCGAGTTAAATGGACCATATACGGATCACCATAGCCACAAATATGTCCTAGACATACTTGGATCACATTAGCCACAAGTAGTCTTTACCCGAGGTCACACAACCTATCAGGTTACTGGAGCTCACTCAGCTTATCGAGTTACTTACCTTATTCGGATCACCATAGCCATAGATAGGTTTCTAATCGCACCCATATGACTAAGCCCGTAGGTACATCGGATGGTCACGCCCAAAGTAAACAAATGTATCTTGATCACTTTTAGCCTCAAACACACATCCTCCCCTTATATAAGACACAAATCAAAACACTTTTTAGGATGGGTACAAGTCGATCTCTCTAGAACATCCGGATTCCTTTACACAACCATAAGATAAGACATGTTCCCCAAGCATTCATACACCTCACCAAGAGGTAAATGGCACCAAGCCAAGCCATCAACAATTTCCTCAAGGCATGACACTAACCATTACAATTATATCGAGTCATCATTTACTAAGTTATTACACGTTATTCTCATCCATGATGGTTAAATCTTAGTTTCTCAGTTTTACAATTCATTTTATCACCTTAGAAGCCCATTGGGCCATAGCCTTCGAATTATCAACCCTTCAAACTCATTTTCAACATTTACGGACAGATTGCCCCATGGGTATCGATACCCACCCAAGTGTACCGATATGCCTCTATAGGTACCGATACCCACCCTATGCATATCAATACACAACTTCACACGTGAAGGGGTTCAACTAGCAACCCCGTACTAGTAAACGGGGAACGTGTACCGATACCCCATCAGTACCGATACGCCCCTAGGCGTACCGATACATTTTTTAGCTACTGGAATTCTGGTAGAACAAGGGGTATCGATACACTCCCTAGGCGTACCAATACGCCCTTTAAGAATTGTTTGTGTTCATCATTTTTAACACAAGGTATCGATACACGTTCAACCCGTATTGGTACTCGAACCCAGAATTCATTTTTTGAAGTTCGTAAATCATCTCCAACACCCCCAAACCCTTATGGAAACACCCCAAAATGAACCTACAAGTTATGAGAGGTATTTTAAGTGGTTTTCTACCATTTTTACTCCTTACTAACATTTAATCCAAGAATCACCATTTACAAAGCTTTAAGCTACCTTAACACCACTAGCAATCTTAACCATAAAATCAAGAAAAACAATCACTTTATGATCTTCAAGAAGAGTAGGAGTCAGAGATATACTGACCTTTAAGCAAGAACCCGAATCAAGCCTTCCAACCAAAAACCCTTCAACTTTTCTCTCAACTCAAGCTTGGAAGAAACCCCAAACACCTCATCTAGCCAAACAACCATGAAAAATGAATTAAAGCATGGACTAAAGATTCTGGAAGAATCTACCACGAATTTATAACCTTAAAAGCCAAGACAAAGCTCCATAGAAACCCCCAAAGCTCAAAACCTCATAAAAACCCATAAATGGTAGACTCACCTATTTGAAAAGAGAAGACACTTTTCATGAAGCTCTTAGGGAGGAGATTAACATACTTCAACCTTGAATCTTGGATGAGAAAAATGATTAGGAAAGTTGGCTCTTTTAAATCCAAATAGCCATGGGTGTTGGAGAAAAAAATGTGAAGAAGAAAGATGAGGAAAAGGGTCAGAAATGATGACCTCACCAAAAGCTATCTTGTCCCCTCCTCTTAACTCACATTTTTTCAAAATAATCTCTTGCCGCCAACCAAGAATGGACTTAGCACTTCACTTTACTATAACTCACCCCCAACTCGAACGAAGGCTAACTCATGAACATGCTATTTCGCTACTCGAGCAACCTGTTTCCAACAAAAAATCGATGCCGCTTACGAACTCTTACTAGAGATCAACACTCACCCAACTATCCTTGAAAGTCCAAACATTTTCTTCCAACCAACCACTTAATTCCAACGAACAGTTCTACTGGAACTCTAACAAGTTCTCAAGGATTTGCAAATGGTTCTTCCACAAGATCTGTTGCAACACAAGAATCCCGATTCCCCATAACCATAATCGATCAACCACACTTCCGTTGTCCTACTCTAACAATCTTTACGCTATTTTTACCATCCCTGTAGACAAACCGTTTAAAGATTCGGTAGAGCAAACACTCAAATCATCAAACTCAATAGGCGCACTCATGAGTCCAAACCACATCATGAATTGTTCTTAAAGTCCAAACATCACCTCAAACACGGTCTTTATCACAACTTCTCTTTAACTTTCACTTACGATACTCAAATTCTGAACGATCATACAAAAAGCTCAAACTTTTCAACCATTTACAAGATCATCAACCCTGAGAAATTGGTAACGATCTTTCACCGTTACACATAAACTCACAACATCCAACGCTACCATTCTTCACCATACCAACAAAGGTACATCCCAAGGTAAACAACTTAGCGATGATTACAAATGAGTCCTCACTCTAAAAGTTTAGTCGGTGCCATACCACAAGGTGATGGACACTAACACCGAACTCGACGATATATTTATCGTGGGTTCTAATCCATAATTAAGAGGTAAGCTCGCTCATTCCTCGTAGAGTCCTTCAACCTCTTAAACGTCCACGACTCTAAAGCATCAGACTCTCAACCCTTGTATCTACTATGTGGGCTAATAATGCCTTATAACTTACAAGGCTCTCCTTGAACTAACATCATAGAAACACGACCTCCATGCAAAAGAGTTAATGGTTCCTTGCATCTATTACCAAAAAAAATGGTTCATTTTAAACCTCAAACTTCAAGACTCTAGCTCGAGAACCATGGCATACATTATACTCAGACAACTAGCTTATACAAAGGTAACATCCACTAACTCGGGAGAGACTAAATCTAATAAGTCTATGGGGACGGTTACTCTCAATCCTCACTCACCATCCATGGTAAAACCTTACGTACAAGTACTTACAAATCTGACAAATTAATCAATCCAACATCAACCTCTAGATCTTAACACAACACTTATTCAACAACCATCAATACCCTTGCATAAAAAAGAAATCATATGTCCATCAAAGCAACAACTGAAATCACGACGAAACACATGTACCTGACATATCATCAGTGGCAAAGTTGTCATCTCTGGCCTGAATGGTAGACTATCTAGAAACGGCTCGAGCATCAACTCTAATAGTGGATCTTACAGGACCTCCCCTAATACCCAGACGACGTCCTAGTACTAACTCTCTCAAAACCCTAACCATGTTGAGAATAAGTCAACCTTCGAGACTGAACTAGTGTGTCACCATCTATAATGTTGGGATGATCAATCAATGGAGAAAGTAGACAAGATGGGGTGAATTGGCAATTAAAAATTTGGAAGCAAGTTGGAAGAATAAAAGCAATATGACGCAAGGATTTATAATGGTTCAACCTTCTAACAAGGTTTATGTCCACTACCTTAGATTCCTACTAAGGATTTCAACAAATTCACTAAAGAATTCTTCCCATTTTCTAGGCTTAGGAGGCAACCGTTACAAGATCAAAGCTTTCTACCCAAAGCTTTGATAGACTCACTCTTTTAAAAAGAAAGAATTTGACAAATGAAATAAATCCTCTCAAAGGTGATAAATTTGCCCAATTACAAGATCACTCAATCCAATCTTGAAAATAAATAATACAAATTTGCTCACTCAAGTGGGTTACAAAAGATTTGACTCTAATAGGCTCAATATGTTGGATTTTTGCTTGAAGGCTTGTAAGTTGATCAATGGTTTTTGTAGCAGCTTTGGAGACTTCAATTTATACCCCTTCATTGATTTCTAACCGTTTGGGTGGTTGAAGAATTCAATATAGTCGTTGGAAAGCTTGTTTTCCCGCAGTAAATGTAGTTTGCCAACCAACCGTATCGGTACGCGGGCTTGCCGCATTGGTACCTAACACACAAAATATAACTGTTGTACAAAGGCGTATCGATAAGCGGGAGTGGCGTATCGGTACGTTATATCAAAAATACAAAGGCATACCGGAACGATATTGCCATAATGCTACGTGGCTTACTCACTGGAATCTTTATTTTTTTAGTATGAAGCATCGTATTGATACGCTATACAGGCGTATCAGTACGCTATAACCGATTTTTCAAAGTTTGGGATTCCAATAAACTGACAAGGCAACAGTCAAGTTTTAAATGCAAAGATTTACAAAATATAACACCCCGTATCGATGGGTTGCAACCGTATCGATACTCTTATAGCCGTTATCTCCTAGGTTGAATAGTGTATCGAAACGGGTACATAATGTATCGAAACACCATACTGGAATGGTCACAAGCCATATCGGTACGCGGTAGCCATTTGCGTAAAATATTTTCCAATAGCTAAAGAGCGTATCGATACGGTAAAGGGTGTATCGGTACGCATGGGTAAATTTCAGCTATTTGAGTACAAAACACTTAGAAAATATTTTGGGGTTTTAGTCTTTGATTAAGAAACACTCTTGAGTTCGAATCCTTGTCATTTTGTGAGTATTTTTGGGTACTTAAAATTTTATCTTATTTTGCAAAATAATCCTTGAAAATACATGTTATATCAAAATGAAATATTATTTTTACAATCTCCCCCTTTTTGATATAACAAAACCCAAAATAATTTTTAAGTCTTTTTGAATAAAACTCCCCTTTTCTTTAAGACTATTTAAGTTTGAAATTTTTTTGAAAAATTTAACTACGTACTTCCCCCTTTTTGTTAGATCAAAATCAATAGGGTAAATATAGACAATAAATAACTCCAAGCAATTAAACAACATAGATATTAAATTCAAATCAAATATTCAAGAAACATAATATAAAATCCAACTTAAAACATAATCCAAAACTTAAACCATAAGTGTAATGTTCATATGAGTTAAAATAAAACATAGGTGCATAAACTTAAGTCCTAAATATGATATGAGATATGATATGACATGAGATGCACGAGCCTAAGGAGCTTCATCACTATCTTTATCCTCATCCTCATCTTCTATGCCATCATCTCCAAGCAAGTGACCACGCCATTCTCCATGGAAAGCGTTGAGAGTTATATCCATGGAAGCTTGTGAGGCTCAATGGAAGTCACTCGTGCCTCCAAGGAATCGAAACGAGCATCAATAGTATCAAACCTTATGTTCATCTCATTGAACTTCCCATCAAGATAGGCCATGAGGGCATCAAGGGAAGGTTGAGCAACCGAAGCTTCTTGAGCAACTGAAGTATTCACCACTGGATCAGGTTGAGCATCACCGGAAAGATTGGCATTCCGAATCCATTCACCAGTGTAAAAGGTGAACTTTGCACGCGTTAGAGAATGCTCATCAATGGGATCGGTGAGAGGCGAGGCAAGATCATAGGAACAGTCGATGTCTAGCTTATGAAAGATGAAGCTTAAGATGGTGCTATAGGTAAAAGATGTGACTTGAGAGGTATAGAAATTTTGGACAAGATGGACAAGCTCGACAAAGATAATTTGGGTAAGGTTCGGGCAAATTTCTTAACGAAAGTATCAAAGCTAAAAGTCATCGACTTGGAAAATTTTGGACCATTTACCATCGGATGGTCAAAACCACCAAGTGATAAGAAGGTGATGGAAACAGTTGTGAGCATCAAGAACATTAACGGAGCCATATAGAGTGTGAGGATAGCCATTCTCATCATCAATACTCGTGTTTTCCACTCAAAAATATCGGCTAAAATTTGAGAATTGAGGCGAATAGGTTTTCCCATAAGATAAGATTCTAAAGCAATAACCTCATTTTTCTCTTCATTTAAAATACACCGGGCAATTGAAAAGAAAATAAGGACATGATTTTTGTAAACAATCCCGGGTACACTTAAAAAAAATACATAAATTTCCATTCTCTCATTAAATCAAGATAGCGAAAGTTAAAATCTTCAGAAGTCATAAATGGAATGGAAACAACTCTTTCACGCTAGATTTTAAAATTTTGAAAGTGTTTAAAATGTTCTATATCAGTTGTTTTAGGAAGACATTGGCGATAGAGCTGGGAAAGGTTTGGTCGGGTACCATATTGTCAGGATTGGATGAAGGAGGATTTCTTAGAGCTAGAACTAGCTCCAATCTCCCTTCTTGCTCTTTTCTTTGGTCCCATATTTAAAAACTGGAAAAATTTTCAAACCAAAAATATATGTATGCATAAATCATCATATTCAATCCAATTAGTTAATCCATTAATCAAGGTAAGGTAAAAATCTATTTTATATAGTTTGAAAACATATACAAATATAAATAAAATTTTTGGTAAAAAGAATTTTTGAAAAACAGTTTAAAAAGTATACGAGTATATTCTTATATTCAAATAAAAAAATTATGAGTTTTTGAATTTTTTTTGTAAAAACAGTAATGAAAAAGATATATACATAGTAAAAGTATAATTTTAAAACATAAACAATGTACAAATATAAAGAAAACAAAAAATTGAAGAAAATAAAGTTTTACCTTGAGTTATGGAGATAGGATGAATGAGGGATGATTGTGCACTAAGTTGATGATGATGGCTTGGGTTTGATGTAGAAAGCAAAAACCCTCAAAAATTTTAGAGTGATTTGATGAAAAAATTATGGATTTGAGAGGTTTACAAAGAAGGGGTCGACCTAGGGTTTCTTAAGAAAATTTATAGTTTAGGTTGGATTAGGAAAACAACATTTAAAACCCTTTTAAAACACCCAGCGGCTACGCGTATCGACACTGTATTTTGGTATGCTTTACAACCGTACCGATCCTCGTCCTGTACCGAAATGGGGGAAAGCCCGATCGAAACACTGCTCGTTAAATCGTATCGATACACCTTGACCAAAAATGACATTTTTGGCTACAAGGTACCCAAACAATTCGAACTTAATCGAATCTATATGTATGTAAATGATATGAGATCATCATGAATGAGCAAACATAGATGTATACTCCCACTAACAACATGAATAGATGCATATAGGATTAAAAGCACATAAGCAATGAAATCAAACAAATTCAAGCAAGTTTTAAGCACCAAAAAGGCTCGATGGTTCAAGAAAGACTAGTAAGCCCTAACTCTCTCCTAAGAGACCAAAAATGCCCTTTATCTAATGGTTTGGTAAAGATATCCGCTAATTGGTTCAAGGTGTCTACATACTCTAGAACTACAACATTTTTCAAGACATGATCTCTAATGAAATGATGCCTTCTTTCTATGTGCTTGGTTCTAGAATATTGGATGGGATTCTTAGTGAGACAAATGGCACTAGTATTGTCACACCTAATGGGGATGGTACCTACATCAATTCCATAATCTAAGAGTTGTTGCTTCATCCAAAGGACTTGAGCACAACAACTTCCTACCGATATATACTCCGCCTCGGTGGTAGGTAATGCCACACTATTTTGCTTCTTAGAAAACCATGAAGATGCCATCCTTCCTTTGTTTGATTTGGAGCCCCAAGAAAAATGAGAGCACCCCCATCATGCTCATTTCAAACTTACCTTGCATCAACTTAGCAAACTCTTGACAAAGAATTTCATTAGTAGAACTAAAAATTATATCATCTACATAAATTTATACTACTAATATGTCTTTATATTTTCTTTTTATGAAGAGTGTAGTATCCACCTTTCCTTTATTAAAACCTTTTTTAATTAGAAAAATTGATAAACGTTCATACCAAGCTTTAGGAGCTTGTTTCAAACCATATAAAGCCTTTGAAAGTTTAAAAACATGGTTTGGATATTTTGGATCTTCAAAACAAAGTGGTTGTTCTACATACACTTCTTCATTTATAGAACTATTTAGAAAATCACATTTTACATCCACTTGAAAAAGCTTGAATTCATGATAACATGCAAATGCAAGCAACATCCTAATGGCTTCCATTCTAGCTACGGGTGCATAGGTTTCTTCAAAATCGATTCCTTCTTGATAGAGTAGCGCAATCTTGGATTTGGAAGCCTTCAATCAAGTTGTTGCAAGAACTATGAGCTCTAGATTCAATCAAGAAAGCTATGGGCAGATCTGAAAAATCAAGAGAAAAAAGAAGGGCTTTTCTTGAAAATTCAGATTCAAGGCTGGAAATTCAAAGAAACAAAGACAAAAAGAAAGATTAGAAGATGATTTATAAGAATAAAAGTAAAAAGATTGAAAAAGATTATGATAATGATAGATAAAACAAATCTGAAATTTCTAGCTTTGTTTATGGAATTATGGAAGATGGTGTGAAGGTTAAAGATGAAGATGGCTTGGCGAAATAGAAGTTGATGTCCTTGGCACCCTCTTTATCGCAATTAACCAAGAAAGCAACCTCAAGCGGCTCTAACCCACCCTCATAGACGCATTTACCTAGGCAAGCAAGAGTGTGAAGATGATCTCCATCACAAGAACTCGACGATCTTATGTTGAAGAAGACTTCTAAGGCACAAGTTATCAGCACTTGCAAAAACATATTCAAAGAATACTAAAATATCAAAAGAAAACTTTTTATTAATTAATGATAACCTGGAAAACAAAGAAGAAAGCATCATTCTTTTATAGATGAAGGATGGCTTTAACCTAAAGCTAAGAATAAATGAAATAAACAATGAAATCGGGTCCATTAAATTGGACTTGATCTAACGGGTTGGGAGAAGGGCGGCTGGTTCCTAAAGTATATAAAACCCTAAAAACATCAATTTAATTGATAATAAATACATTGGCTAAGTTTAATTCGTCCAAAGCCTTATATGTTATCTTTTGGGCTGAATTTTACAAAATCCCGTAATAATCTCGTATCCAGTTTTCTGCATGCGCAGTCTTCAGTAAACTGGACGTATCTTGAGTTTCCGATGTCCAATTGACGCGTTTCAAGATGCGTTGGAAAGGTAACTGAATGACAGACAATTTTTTAGGAGACAACTCGACCCAGAAATGCCTGGATCCCATCCGAAAACTCGTCACAAGTTGGCTGACTTTCCAGACTTCACAAACAGATTCCATTTCTTGTCCATGATGCATCATTTTTGACCTCCTATGCGTGCATTGTTTTGGCCTTTATTGTTTGCATCGAAAAAATTCAGCTTCTTGTCTAACATGAATAATTTAACCCTGTAACCCCTTAAATTTAACCTAATTGCTTAGGTTAAATCTTGGGAGTTAAGTTTGAAAACTTTTCCCTCAAGTAACACATTTTAGGTTTACTTATTTATAAAACAAAATAATTATTAAATCTTAGGTTGAAATATTTTAAAATACAAAACTTTTATTAAATTTAAATAACTCAAAAACATTTATCTTATTTTAAAACATGGTCTTATAACTTGGTTCCAATAGTTTGATTAAATATCCAAAACAACCTTACAAATGCATGCATCCGATAAAACCCAAATTTATAAATAGTCTCAATGTCCGATTTACATAAATATCCCAAAATATTTTAAAAATTAGTCTGAAATAATCAAAAGAGAGTTCATACTGAATAATAAAATTTCTGAGTAAAATGCGAGAAGCTCCAAGTACCGAGTCGCCTAATCAGTCTGAGTATATCTGAAAGAGGAAGCTATGGGGGTGTAAGCTAAAGAGCTTAGTGTGTCTCTAAAGTGCAAACAATCACAAACAAAATAGTATTTTATTTTCTGATAAATTATTTTCTGAAAATACAACAAATTCGATAAATTCAAATCATAATGATATGATGTTCGATGCATGACTCAATACCCGACTATTCGATATCATATAGAGTGGAGGTTGCCCTCGCCAGAGTGGAGGTTTCCCTCGCTTCTTTTCCGAACACATATCCAATCCCATGACACAAGGATATGATTTAAAAATCATAAATCCGAACTCTTACAAGTTTTTCATTTCCAAAAATCTGATGCTTGATTTAAAAACACAATTTAATATGCAGTGCATGATGTTTCAAACAGTCTCAAATCACAATTCAGATAACTAAATCAAGCAAGAATAAAACATTTATTTCACAATTTATAGCACAGTTAGAAACACACAAAAATGTGGCATAGGAAGAGAACACAACTTAGCAAGCAGTAGCTCTAATGTCGAGCAGAACACGCCTCACGCTCAAGTCTAGCTGAATCAGAACCTATGATGATAACTCTATTAATAACAAATTATAACACTAAGCCACCATTAAAAACATATAATTGAACCGAAGGCATACTCACGTAAGGGCCTCGAAGAACGTGTAGAAATGGTCTAAACAGGATGAGGTAACTCATTAGCCTCAAAGACGATACCTGAATACGAGAATATCTCAGGTTAATTCGATACTCAATTCTTCTAAAATTACTAAGGTACAAAAATAATTAAAATTAGCAAAACGGAGCTTTCGAGTTTGAATTTGACAAAACGGGCAGCGGATTCGAACTCATGAAGTCGAATAAGGTCAAGAGGAAGGATTTTTAAAAAAGTCAAATTTGGGTCAAAAAGTCAAAGTCAAAGGTCAAAGGTAAACTCTGGTCCAACTAGTCAACGGTCAAACTGGTCAAAGTTCAAAAGTCAAAGTTAACTAGTCAACGCTGATGTCTTCAAGATCAACGCTGACGTCATCAAGGTTAACGCTGACATCATTAGATCAACGGTTAGGTCGGTCAACTGTCGGGTAGGGTCAACTATCGGGTCGAGTCAACTGTCGGGTCAGGTCAACTGTCAGGTCGCGTTCAGTCAACAGTTCAAGGTCAAGACTGGTTCTACCAGTTCGGTCTGATAGCTTGTTCAGTGCACAGTTCAAAGGACCCGGTTCACTTATGTTAGTTCAAAGGTTCGGTCTGATCTGATTCACTTGCAAAAGCCCAATTTGGTTTACAAACACACAAGCCAAGCCCTCTCATTACGCCCACACACATGGCCAACCCAACAAGCCCAAACATTCACTCTCTCACACACACAACACCCAGCCCAAACTACAATCCCAACTCAATAGCCCAAACCATCTTTTCCTTCACATCAGACTTGTAATTAGGGTTCCTTAACTCCCAAAGGCGACGGCAACGATGAAGGATATTGTGACGATGGCGGTGGCTACTTCGACGGCGGTAGTGAAACCATGCTGCAGCGACGCGAACTCAACGGCAGTGGTGACCACAAGGATGACGACGACAGCGGTATGGAGGGACAACATGCACGGCAGCGCGATTCGATTGCAATAAAAACACAAAACTTCAATCGAGAAAAAACCCAACCATAAAAGATGATTAAACACAAATGAAAGGCAACCAAAGCTTACCCACAACCCAAGCACAATGAGAGGAGGCAAAACAGTGGTGGTAGGGTCAAGATCAGATGGAGGTGACGATGAAGATGGTGGTGGACGGTGACATGGGGCTGGTTCACGCAGACGTGGTGAACACAATGATGGTTGTGTTGTTAAACACAGTCACCGATGAGGTGCTCGTCAGAGCTTGATCGGAACACAAAGGGTGTAGGGGTTGGTTATTTCGGCAGAGAGATAGAGAACTGTGCGGCTGAAATTTTCAAATGGAAGGCCAAGGGTTTTTCTTTAGCTTCTAAACTTGTTAAAAGCCCTAGTGATAGGGTGAAACGCACATAGGGTCATCCAACTCTTCAAGGGTTTGCAGAACAGCTCATAAACTTTACCCGAGTTTCAAAATGGCCCCTAAAACTAGCCCACTTTTCATGTCGACCACAATTGCTCTGAATTAGCCCAATTAGGTCACTGAAACTCACTTTAATACCTAAATCTCAATTAGGGATTCAGAATTGAAATTCCCAAATTCTAGGGTTTATTGATTAGGGATTTCCACATCTAGGGTTTTTAAATTGTGATTATTTTTAGGGTGTTACAACTCTCCCACACTAAAAAAAATTCGTCTGCGAAATTTTCTGACGTAACAACAAATTTCCAAATTAACTGATATATTCTTATTCTTCTCCTTTCTAAATTTATAATCCATCAATCCAAAAGTAAGAACTGAACACATCAAAAAGTACCTGCTAAGCCATCATGTATATCCTCATATCCAACGTGAGATCCGGTCAAATATACAGAACCTGACTGTCTAGCCTTGGTTCTAACTGATCCACCTCTCTGAGCATGTCTACCTCTACTAGCAGTACCAGAAGCAGTTGACATAAGCTGCCATCTACCTCTGTGAGGTGCCTAAACTGATGCATGTGCCTGACTCTGCACGGATGAACTAGTAGGTGAACGCGGATAATTCTTTAAGTAATGATCCTGAGAACCACATCTAAAACACGCTCTACTCATCAATCTGCACTTTTCGTTATGCCTCTTATTACAAAAACCATATAGAGAAATAGGTCGACGAACTTTTAAACTACCCAAGCTACCAGACAGAATTGCTTGTACTGTAGGTCTCATATTCCGATAGCTATGAGGAACAGACTCATCTCTAGGCCTCTTTCTAGACAAGTTGACAAAACTATGCTGAGCAAATGTGTCCGATTGCTTCTCGGCTTGACTAGCATTATGAAGTTCATCCTTTTCCATAGATGTAATTATTCTCTCAGCAGTCTTAGCTCGACTAACCAACTCACTGAACACCTTATCATGATGCATAGCAACATCTCTCTAAATCGATAGGCGAAGCCTTTTCAAAAACCAATCACATCTATCTTTCTCGGTCGCAATTAACCCAGGAGCATATTTCACCAATCTCTGAAACTCTATCTCAAAGTCATTCACCGATATATCATTCTATTTCAGATTCATAAAATCATCGCGACACTTAGCTAAAAATTCATATCCCATATATCGATCCTAAAATGTGTGCCTGAAATACTCCCATGTGATCTAACTAGCGGGAATGGTATCTACCACTGACTCCCACCAATTTTGTGCTTCACCCTCTAGTAATGATGTCGCGGATCTCAACATCTGATTTGCAGGGTAACTCATCTCAACAAATAGCCTTTGTAACTTCTTCAACCAATACTCAGCATCAGCGGGATGAGTACCAATTTTACCCTCAAACAATCTCATTCCAATGGATATAAACTCTATGGATATGGGTTTCCTCGAACCCTCCGACTGACGGAGATAACGAAGCAACTCACGGTTCACTGTGGCACTGTCCAACTGAGATAACTCTAAGTCCTCAGAGTCGTGAGAGTTATTACTCTGAGTCTGATGTCCTCCCAATAGCTCGACCTCGTTATCCGATAGCTCATTTCGATTTTCCATCTCATCAAAAGAAGGTAAGTGATCCCTTTCAAAAGCGGGGGAATGACCCCGGCCTTGACCTCGACCACTAACAAAACTATAACCCCTACGCGGTGGCATAGTAGACTATCTACAAAAGCTAATAGCCTAAAGTTAGATTCGGTACTAGAGTCTCGAATTTCAAAAACACATTGAAAACGGTAAGACAAAATCACATAATATCGTAGTTTATTTTTCAAAAAATTCTCATTTATCCCAAAATATTTCAGATGCATGCAGAAGTCAAAATATTTTGAAAATAACTTTCGTGGGCCTCACAGTCCGAGGGTTAAACTTAGCTCTGATACCACTAAATGTGACCCCCTAAATTTAACCTAATTGCTTAGGTTAAATCTCAGGAGTTAAGTTTGAAAACTTTTCCCTCAAGTAACACATTTTAGGTTTACTTATTTATAAAAAAAAATAATTATTAAATCTTAGGTTGAAATATTTTAAAATACAAAATTGTTATTAAATTTAAATAACTCAAAAACATTTCTCTTATTTTAAAACATGGTCTTATAACTTGGTTCCGATAGTTTGATTAAATATCCAAAACAACCTTACAAATGCATGCATCCAATAAAGCCCAAATTTATAAACAGTCCCAATGTCCGATTTACATGAATATCCCAAAATATTTTAAAAATTAGTCTGAAATAATCAAAAGAGGGTTCATACTGAATAATAAAAATTCCGAAAAAAATGCGAGAAGCTCCAAGTGCCGAGTCGCCTAATTAGTCTGAGTATATTTGAAAGAAGAAGCTATGGGGTGTAAGCTAAAGAGCATAGTGTGTCTCTAAAGTGCAAACAATCACAAACATAATAGTATTTTATTTTCTGATAAATTTTTTTCTGAAAATACAACAAATCCGATAAATTCAAATCATAATGATATGATGTCTGATGCATGAGTCAATACCCACTATTCGATATCATACAGAGTGGAGGTTTCCCTCGCTTTTTTCCAAACACAGATTCGATCCCATGACACAATGATATGATTTAAAAATCATAAATCTGAACTCTTACGAGTGTTTCATTTCTAAAAATCTGATGCTTGATTTAAAAACACAATTTAATATGCAGTGTATGATGTTTCAAATAGTCTCAAATCACAATTAAGATAACTAAGTCAATCAAGAATAAAACATTTATTTCACAATTTATAGCACAGTTAGAAACACAGAAAAAAAGTGGCACAAGAAGAAAACACACCTTAGCAAGCAGTAGCTCTAATGTCGAGCAGAACACGCCCTATGCTCAGGTCTAGCTGAATCAGAACCTATGATGATAACTCTATTAATAACAAATTCTAACACTAAGCCACCACTAAAAACATATAATTGAACCGAAGGCATACTTACATAAAGGCCTCGAAGAACGTGTAGAAACGGTCTAAACAGGATGAGGTAACTTGTCAGCCTCAGAGATGATACCTGAATACGAGAATATCTCAGGTTAATTCGATACTCAATTCTTCTGAAATTACTAAGGTACAAAAATAATTGAAATTAGCAAAATGGAGCTTTCGGGTTCGAATTTGACAAAACGGGCACTAGATTCAAACTCATGACATCGAATAAGGTCAAGAAGAAGGTTTTCTAAAAATGTTAACTTTGGGTCAAAAAGTCAAAGTCAACCCTGGTCAAAGTCAAAGGTCAACTATGGTCAAACTGGTCAACGGTCAAAAGTCAAAGTCAACTTGTCAACACTAACGTCTTCAAGGTCAACGCTGACATCATCAAGGTTAACGACGACGTCATCCGATCAACGTAGGGTCGGGCCAACCGTCCGTAGGGTCAATTGTTGGGTCGAGTCAACTATCGGGTCGTCAACTTTCGGGTCGGGTCTCATCATCAACACCCAAGGTCAAGATCGGTTCGCGCGATTCGCACGATAGCTGGTTTAGTGCACAGTTCAAAGGTTCTGGTTCACTTATGTTGGTTTAAAGGTTCGGTCTGATCTGATTCACTTGCAAAAGCCCAATTTGGTTTACAAACACTCAAGTCAGGCCCTCTCACTGCGCCCACATACACGACCAACCCAACAAGCCCAAACATTCACTCTCCCACACACACAACACCCAGCACAAACTATAATCCCAACTCAACAGCCCAAACCATCTTTTCCTTCACATCAAACTTGTAATTTGGGTTCCCTAACTCCCAAAGGTGGCTATAATGATGAAGGATATTGTGACGATGGCGGCGGCTGCTTCGACGGTGGTAGTGAACCCATGCGGCAGCAACGCGAACTCAACGGAAGTGGCGGCCACAAGGATGACAACGACAATGGTATGGAGGGACAACATGCACGGCAATGTGATTCGATTGCAATGAAAACACAAAACTTCAATCGAGAAAGAACCCAACCATAAAAGATTATTAAACACAAATGAAAGGCAACCAAAGCTTACCCACACCCCAAGCATAATGAGAGGAGGCAAAACGGTGGTGGTAGGGTCGATATTAGATGGAGGTGACGATGAAGATGGTGGTGGACGGCAGCAATGGCGATGGCATAATGAGTCAGATCCGAATAGTTTCACTCTGTTTCTTACACAAACAGTTTCACTCTGTTTCTTACACAAAGGGTGCGGGGTTGGTTATTTCGGCAGAGAGAGAGAGAACTGTGCGGCTGAAATTTTCAAATGGAAGGCCAAGGGTTTTTCTTTAGATGCAAAACATGTTAAAAGCCCTAGTGATAGGGTGAAATGCACATAGGGTTATCCAACTCTTCAAGGGTTTACAGAACAGCTCCCAAACTTTACCCAAGTTTCAAAATGGCCCCTAAAATTAGCCCACTTTTTATGTCACCCACAAATGCTCCGAATTAGCCCAATTAGGTCACTGAAACTCACTTTAATACCCAAATCTCAATTAGGGTTTCAGAATTGAAATTCCCAAATTCTAGGGTTTATTGATTAGGGATTTTCACATCTATGGTTTTTAAATTGGGATAATTTTTGGGGTGTTACAAACCCCGCTCATACATGTATCATTCCCCCACTCCTCAAAAAGATTCGTCCCCGAATCTAAATCGGCAATAAGAGAACAATCATCAACTTCAATTGAAAAGGCTTCTTTGTTGTATGTGGAGTGGTCTAATTGATCTCCTTTCAATGGTTCAACAAAATCCTGAAAAAATAGGACAACACTACTCGAACATTTGTAGTGATTAGTCAAAACAAAATCACTAGTCGCGTTCTTTTTCTTGTCTTTTTATTTTGGACTTTGTGTGACTTTTACCTCATATGTATTTTCACTCACCAAATTTGGGCCATTAATTTAACTTTTTTCACTCTCGGCCTTTTTACTCTCAGTCTTTTGCATCTAACATCTCATATCTCTCTTGCAAAAATTATCATCAATGTACAATTTCTGTAGAGGAAAAAGTGCTTCTAACGGAATGATAGGACAAGAATCAAATGAAGGGTTAGAATTACACTTACTTCCTTTGTGTGGAGGTGATGAGAGTATAGCAAGTGGATCTACTACTTCACATGAGGGATTAGAAGCATTGCCATCTTGTCTAATGTGTTCACTATTACTATCCTCATGTTTGGGAGATGGTTCTTCTCCAACATCAACATTTGCATGAATGCTAGAAGTAAAAGTACGAAGAGAATCATGTGTACCTTCTGGTTTTGGGATGTCTTCATGGTTGGTTGCCTTCGGGCAGTCAATTGATTTAGCCTTTTGTGCTTCCAATCTTTTTCGTTTTATCCTCTCACACTGTTTTTTTTGCTTTCGCTATTTCTTCATATACTTTTTTTAGCTCTATTGAGCCGAACGAGAGCTTCTGGCCTTGGTGCACAACCGAGTATCCATTTGTTTTGATTCGATGTATATCATCTCGATCATTTTTCCAAGGTCTTCCTAATAGCAAGTGGGTGACTTCCATAGGAACCACGTCACACCATACATCTTCACAATAGCTTCAAGAGTAAAAGAGATTAAACAACGTTCGGTTACCTTCATATCTGGTCCGCTATTAAACCCTTGAAAATGATACGGCTTAGGGTGTTCTTGGCATAGTAGATCAAGTGCATCAACAATGAAGCTGCTCACTAAGTTTACACAACTGTCACCATCAATAATTAAAGAACATAGTTTACCTTGTATCCTACATCGTGACTGAAAGATATTTATTGGTATAGAATAATGCGTGTTTAAAACAGAAAAAAAATCCTAATTGCTTTAAGAATCCAAAGAAAATGTTAGACACCAATAGAATTATAGTTGCAAGGAGAAAGTAGAGTATGCAACTTTTAATCCTACTAACACAAGGAAACAAGGTGTTAGTGGCGTAACAGAAGAAAGAAAAAGCAAAACAAAGGAACTTAAGAAAAACTAAGAGTAGAAAAAAATTAGTCGAGAAAGATGATAACCCTAAAACCCAAAAACAACTTGAAGGATGAAATCCAATGTTGAATCCACTTCAATGTGATGCTTGTGGTGGTTGATGATGGTGATCTTGATGATTCTTGATGGTGGTTGATGGCTAGGTATGAGCTTTCTCACTTTTCTTCACTTTTATTTCTTTTCTTTTCTTTTCTATTTTCTTTTCTTTTCTTTTTTCTTTTCTTTTTCTTTTTCTTCTTTTTACATGGTAAATAAACTGAAAATAACGAAAATTGAAGAAAAGTAATAAAAATAGGGGGAAAGTAGGGGGAAAACCCTAATTTTGCTAAAACTTGATCCACTTTGTTCGAGGTGTTACCGGTGTCAAAAAATTCTAAAATTTTATGTAGTGACTTCTCCAATGGTGCAGATCTGATTTGGAAATTTTCAGCTCAAAATTCGCTCGTTTAGTTTTAATGAATTTTCCCTAATTTTCAAGTTTTTTCCCAAAAACACCAAAATTCTTGCCAAGAATCATTCCAAATCTGATACCAAATGATAGAGTAGCGTAATCTTGGATTTGGAAGCCTCCAATCAAGTTGTTTGAAGAACTAAGAGCTCTAGACTCAATCAAGAAAGCTATGGGCAGATCTGAAAATTCAAGAGAAAAGAGAATGGCTTCTCTTGAAAATTTCAGATTCAAGGTTGGAAATTCAAAGAAAAAAAGACAAGAAGAAAGATTAGAAGATGATTGATAAGAATAAAAATAAAAAATATTGAAAAAGATTAAGATAAGGATAGATAAAACAAATCTGAAATTTCCAGCTTTGTTTATGGAATTATGGAAGATGGTGTGAAGGTTGAAGATGAAGATGGCTTGGCGAAATAGAAGTTGATGTCCCTGGCACCCTCTGATCACAATTAACCAAGCAAGCAACCTCAAGTGGCTCTAACCCACCCTCCTAGACGCAATTTACCTAGGCAAGCAGGAGTGTAAAGATGATCTCCCTTACAAGAACTCGACGATCTTATGTTGAAGAAGACTTCTAAGGCACAAGTTACAGCATTCGCAAAAACATATTCAAAGAATACTAAAATCTCAAAAGAGAACTTTTTATTAATCAATGAAAATCTGAAAAAAGAAGAAGAAAGCATCATTCTTTTATAGATGAAGGATGGCTTTAACCTAAAGCTAAGAATAAATAAAATAAACAATGAAATCGGGTCCATTAAATTGGACTTGATATAACAGCTTGGGAAAAGGGTGGTTGGTTCCTAAAGTATATAAAACCATAAAAATATCAATTTAAATGATAATAAATACATTGGCTAAGTTTAATTCGTCCAAAGCCTTATATTTTAGCTTTTGGGCTGAATTTTACAAAATCCCGTAATAATCTTGTATCCAATTTTCTGCATGTGCGGTCTTGATAAATTGGGCGTATCTTGAGTTTCCGATGTCCAATTGACGCGTTTCAAGATGCGTTGGAAAGGTAACTGAATGACAGACAATTTTTTAGGAGACAACTCGACCCAGAAATGCCTGGATCCCATCCGAAAACTCGTCACAAGTTGGCTGACTTTCCAGACTTCACAAACAGATTCCATTTCTTGTCCATGATGCATCATTTTTGACCTCCTATGCGTGCATTGTTTTGGCCTTTATTGTTTGCATCGAAAAAAATTCAGCTTCTTGTCTAACATGAATAATTTAACCCTGTACCCCCTTAAATTTAACCTAATTGCTTAGGTTAAATCTTGGGAGTTAAGTTTGAAAACTTTTCCCTCAAGTAACACATTTTAGGTTTACTTATTTATAAAACAAAATAATTATTAAATCTTAGGTTGAAATATTTTAAAATACAAAACTTTTATTAAATTTAAATAACTCAAAAACATTTATCTTATTTTAAAACATGGTCTTATAACTTGGTTCCAATAGTTTGATTAAATATCCAAAACAACCTTACAAATGCATGCATCCGATAAAACCCAAATTTATAAATAGTCTCAATGTCCGATTTACATAAATATCCCAAAATATTTAAAAAATTAGTCTGAAATAATCAAAAGAGAGTTCATCTTGAATAATAAAATTTCGAGTAAAATGCGAGAAGCTCCAAATACCGAAGTCGCCTAATCGGTCGAGTATATCTGAAAGAGGAAGCTATGGGGTGTAAGCTAAAGAGCTTAGTGTGTCTCTAAAGTGCAAACAATCACAAACAAAATAGTATTTTATTTTCGATAAATTATTTTCTGAAAATACAACAAATTCGATAAATTCAAATCATAATGATATGATGTTCGATGCATGACTCAATACCCGACTATTCGATATCATATAGAGTGGAGGTTGCCCTCGCCAGTGGAGGTTTCCTCGCTTCTTTTCCGAACACATATCCAATCCCATGACACAAGGATATGATTTAAAAATCATAAACCGAACTCTTACAAGTTTTTCATTTCCAAAAATCTGATGCTTGATTTAAAAACACAATTTAATATGCAGTGCATGATGTTTCAAACAGTCTCAAATCACAATTCGGATAACTAAATCAAGCAAGAATAAAACATTTATTTCACAATTTATAGCATGATTAGAAACACACAAAAATGTGGCATAGGAAGAGAACACAACTTAGCAAGCGGTAGCTCTAATGTCGAAAGCGAGAACACGCCTCACGCTCAAGTCTAGCTGAATCGGAACCTATGATGATAACTCTATTAATAACAAATTATAACACTAAGCCACCATTAAAAACATATAATTGAACCGAAGGCATACTCACGTAAGGGCCTCGAAGAACGTGTAGAAATGGTCTAAGCAGGATGAGGTAACTCATTAGCCTCAAAGGCGATACGAATACGAGAATATCTCAGTTAATTCGATACTCAATTCTTCTAAAATTACTAAGGTACAAAAATAATTAAAATTAGCAAAACGGAGCTTTCGAGTTTGAATTTGACAAAGCAGGCAAATGATTGAACTCATGAAGTCGAATAAGGTCAAGAGGAAGGATTTTTAAAAAGTCAAATTTGGGTCAAAAAGTCAAAGTCAAAGGTCAAAGGTAAACTCTGGTCCAACTAGTCAACGGTCAAACTGGTCAAAGTTCAAAGTCAAAGTTAACTAGTCAACGCTGATGTCTTCAAGATCAACGCTGACGTCATCAAGGTTAACGCTGACATCATTAGATCAACGGTTAGGTCGGTCAACTGTCGGGTAGGGTCAACTATCGGGTCGAGTCAACTGTCGGGTCAGGTCAACTGTCAGGTCGCGTTCAGTCAACAGTTCAAGGTCAAGACTGGTTCTACCAGTTCGGTCTGATAGCTTGTTCGATTACAGTTCAAAAGGACCCGGTTCACTTATGTTAGTTCAAAGGTTGATGCGATCGATTCACTTGCAAAAGCCCAATTTGGTTTACAAACACACAAGCCAAGCCCTCTCATTACGCCCACACACATGGCCAACCCAACAAGCCCAAACATTCACTCTCTCACACACACAACACCCAGCCCAAACTACAATCCCAACTCAATAGCCCAAACCATCTTTTCCTTCACATCGGACTTGTAATTAGGGTTCCTTAACCCCAAAGCGGCGGCAGCGATGAAGGATATTGTGGCGATGGCGGTGGCTACCGGCGGCGGTAGTGAAACCATGCTGCAGCGGCGAACTCAACGGCAGTGGTGACCACAAGGATGACGGCGGCAGCGGTATGGAGGGACAACATGCCGCGGCGCGATTCGATTGCAATAAAAACACAAAACTTCAATCGAGAAAAACCCAACCATAAAAGATGATTAAACACAAATGAAAGGCAACCAAAGCTTACCCACAACCCAAGCACAATGAGAGGAGGCAAAACAGTGGTGGTAGGGTCAAGATCGGATGGAGGTGACGATGAAGATGGTGGTGGGCGGTGACATGGGGCTGGTTCCCTTTGAGCGTGGTGAACACAATGATGGTTGTGTTGTTAAACACGATCACCCGAGGTGCTCGTCGAGCTTGATCGGAACACAAAGGGTGTAGGGGTTGGTTATTTTCAGAGAGATAGAGAAAGCATGCGGCTGAAATTTTCAAATGGAAGGCCAAGGGTTTTTCTTTAGCTTCTAAACTTGTTAAAAGCCCTAGTGATAGGGTGAAACGCACATAGGGTCATCCAACTCTTCAAGGGTTTGCAGAACAGCTCATAAACTTTACCCGAGTTTCAAAATGGCCCTAAAACTAGCCCTTTTTTCATGTCGACCACAATTGCTCTGAATTAGCCCAATTAGGTCACTTTGAAACTCACTTTAATACCTAAATCTCAATTAGGGATTTGAATTGAAATTCCCAAATTCTAGGGTTTATTGATTAGGGATTTCCACATCTAGGGTTTTTAAATTGTGATTATTTTTAGGGTGTTACAACTCTCCCACACTAAAAAAAATTCGTCTGCGAAATTTTCTGACGTAACAACAAATTTCCAAATTAACTGATATATTCTTATTCTTCTCCTTTCTAAATTTATAATCCATCAATCCAAAAGTAAGAACTGAACACATCAAAAAGTACCTGCTAAGCCATCATGTATATCCTCATATCCAACGTGAGATCCGGTCAAATATCTGAACCCATTTGTCTAGCCTTGGTTCTAATCGATCCACCTCTCACGAGCATGTCTACCTCTACTAGCGATGCGAGCGATTGACATAAGCTGCCATCTACCTCTGTGAGGTGCCTAAAGCGATGCATGTGCATGACTCTGCACGGATGAACTAGTAGGTGAACGCGGATAATTCTTTAAGTAATGATCCTGAGAACCACATCTAAAACACGCTCTACTCATCAATCTGCACTTTTTCGTTATGCCTCTTATTACAAAAACCATATAGAGAAATAGGTCGACGAACTTTTAAACTACCCAAGCTACCGCATGTAATTGCTTGTCTTGTAGGTCTCATATTCCGATAGCTATGAGAGCAGACTCATCTCTAGGCCTCTTTCTAGACAAGTTGACAAAACTATCTTTGAGCAAATGTGTCCGATTGCTTCTAAACTTGACTAGCATTATGAAGTTCATCCTTTTCCATAGATGTAATTATTCTCTCGGCAGTCTTAGCTCGACTAACCAACTCACTTTGAACACCTTATCATGATGCATAGCAACATCTCTCTAAATCGATAAGCGAAGCCTTTTCAAAAACCAATCACATCTATCTTTCTCGGTCTTAATTAACCCGGAGCATATTTCACCAATCTACGAAACTCTATCTCAAAGTCATTCACCGATATATCATTCTATTTTGATTCATAAAATCATCGCGACACTTAGCTAAAAATTCATATCCCATATATCGATCCTAAAATGTGTGCCTGAAATACTCCCATGTGATCTAACTAGCGGGAATGGTATCTACCTGCGACTCCCACCAATTTTGTGCTTCACCCTCTAGTAATGATGTCGCGGATCTCAACATCCGATTTGCGGGGTAACTCATCTCAACAAATAGCCTTTGTAACTTTTTCAGCCAATACTCAGCATCAGCGAGATGAGTACCAGTTTTACCCTCAAACAATCTCATTCCAGCGGATATAAACTCTGTGGATATGGGTTTCCTCGAACCCTCCATTGACGGAGATAACGAAGCAACTCACGGTTCATCTTTGTGGCCTTTGTCCAACTGAGATAACTCTAAGTCCTCAGTCGTGAGAGTTATTACTCACGAGTCGATGTCCTCCCAATAGCTCGACCTCGTTATCCGATAGCTCATTTCGATTTTCCATCTCATCAAAAGAAGGTAAGTGATCCCTTTCAAAAGCGGGGGAATGACCCCGGCCTTGACCTCGACCACTAACAAAACTATAACCCCTACGCGGTGGCATAGTAGACTATCTACAAAAGCTAATAGCCTAAAGTTAGATTCGGTACTAGAGTCTCGAATTTCAAAAACACATTGAAAACGGTAAGACAAAATCACATAATATCGTAGTTTATTTTTCAAAAAATTCTCATTTATCCCAAAATATTTCAGATGCATGCAGAAGTCAAAATATTTTGAAAATAACTTTCGTGGGCCTCACAGTCCGAGGGTTAAACTTAGCTCTGATACCACTAAATGTGACCCCCTAAATTTAACCTAATTGCTTAGGTTAAATCTCAGGAGTTAAGTTTGAAAACTTTTCCCTCAAGTAACACATTTTAGGTTTACTTATTTATAAAAAAAAATAATTATTAAATCTTAGGTTGAAATATTTTAAAATACAAAATTGTTATTAAATTTAAATAACTCAAAAACATTTCTCTTATTTTAAAACATGGTCTTATAACTTGGTTCCGATAGTTTGATTAAATATCCAAAACAACCTTACAAATGCATGCATCCAATAAAGCCCAAATTTATAAACAGTCCCAATGTCCGATTTACATGAATATCCCAAAATATTTTAAAAATTAGTCGAAATAATCAAAAGAGGGTTCATCTTGAATAATAAAAATTCGAAAAAATGCGAGAAGCTCCAAGTGCCGAGTCGCCTAATTAGTCTGAGTATATTTGAAAGAAGAAGCTATGGGGTGTAAGCTAAAGAGCATAGTGTGTCTCTAAAGTGCAAACAATCACAAACATAATAGTATTTTATTTTACGATAAATTTTTTTACGAAAATACAACAAATCCGATAAATTCAAATCATAATGATATGATGTCCGATGCATGAGTCAATACCCACTATTCGATATCATACAGAGTGGAGGTTTCCTCGCTTTTTTCCAAACACAGATTGATCCCATGACACAATGATATGATTTAAAATCATAAACGAACTCTTACGAGTGTTTCATTTCTAAAAATCTGATGCTTGATTTAAAAACACAATTTAATATGCGAGTGTATGATGTTTCAAATAGTCTCAAATCACAATTAAGATAACTAAGTCAATCAAGAATAAAACATTTATTTCACAATTTATAGCCTGATTAGAAACATGAGAAAAAAAAGTGGCACAAGAAGAAAACACACCTTAGCAAGCGGTAGCTCTAATGTCGAGCAGAACACGCCCTATGCTCAGGTCTAGCTGAATCAGAACCTATGATGATAACTCTATTAATAACAAATTCTAACACTAAGCCACCACTAAAAACATATAATTGAACCGAAGGCATACTTACATAAAGGCCTCGAAGAACGTGTAGAAACGGTCTAAACAGGATGAGGTAACTTGTCAGCCTCAGAGATGATACCTGAATACGAGAATATCTCAGGTTAATTCGATACTCAATTCTTCTGAAATTACTAAGGTACAAAAATAATTGAAATTAGCAAAATGGAGCTTTCGGGTTCGAATTTGACAAAACGGGCACTAGATTCAAACTCATGACATCGAATAAGGTCAAGAAGAAGGTTTTCTAAAAATGTTAACTTTGGGTCAAAAAGTCAAAGTCAACCCTGGTCAAAGTCAAAGGTCAACTATGGTCAAACTGGTCAACGGTCAAAAGTCAAAGTCAACTTGTCAACACTAACGTCTTCAAGGTCAACGCTGACATCATCAAGGTTAACGCTGACGTCATCCGATCAACGTAGGGTCGGTCAACTGTCAGGTAGGGTCAACTGTTGGGTCGAGTCAACTATCGGGTCAGGTCAACTTTCGGGTCGGGTCCTGTCAACAGTCCAAGGTCAAGATCGGTTCTGCCAGTTCGGCCTGATAGCTGGTTTAGTGCACGGTTCAAAGGTTCTGGTTCACTTATGTTGGTTTAAAGGTTCGGTCTGATCTGATTCACTTGCAAAAGCCCAATTTGGTTTACAAACACTCAAGTCAGGCCCTCTCACTGCGCCCACATACACGACCAACCCAACAAGCCCAAACATTCACTCTCCCACACACACAACACCCAGCACAAACTATAATCCCAACTCAACAGCCCAAACCATCTTTTCCTTCACATCAAACTTGTAATTTGGGTTCCCTAACTCCCAAAGGTGGCTATAATGATGAAGGATATTGTGACGATGGCGGCGGCTGCTTCGACGGTGGTAGTGAACCCATGCGGCAGCAACGCGAACTCAACGGAAGTGGCGGCCACAAGGATGACAACGACAATGGTATGGAGGGACAACATGCACGGCAATGTGATTCGATTGCAATGAAAACACAAAACTTCAATCGAGAAAGAACCCAACCATAAAAGATTATTAAACACAAATGAAAGGCAACCAAAGCTTACCCACACCCCAAGCATAATGAGAGGAGGCAAAACGGTGGTGGTAGGGTCGATATTAGATGGAGGTGACGATGAAGATGGTGGTGGGACGGCAGCAATGGCGATGGCATAATGAGTCGATCCGAATAGTTTCACTGTTTCTTACACAAACAGTTTCACTCATTTCTTACACAAAGGGTGCGGGGTTGGTTATTTTTGCAGAGAGAGAGAGAACTCAGCTGGCTGAAATTTTCAAATGGAAGGCCAAGGGTTTTTCTTTAGATGCAAAACATGTTAAAAGCCCTAGTGATAGGGTGAAATGCACATAGGGTTATCCAACTCTTCAAGGGTTTACAGAACAGCTCCCAAACTTTACCCAAGTTTCAAAATGGCCCCTAAAATTAGCCCACTTTTTATGTCACCCACAAATGCTCGAATTAGCCCAATTAGGTCTTTGAAACTCACTTTAATACCCAAATCTCAATTAGGGTTTCAGAATTGAAATTCCCAAATTCTAGGGTTTATTGATTAGGGATTTTCACATCTATGGTTTTTAAATTGGGATAATTTTTGGGGTGTTACAAACCCGCTCATACATGTATCATTCCCCACTCCTCAAAAAGATTCGTCCCGAATCTAAATCGCAATAAGAGAACAATCATCAACTTCAATTGAAAAGGCTTCTTTGTTGTATGTGGAGTGGTCTAATTGATCTCCTTTCAATGGTTCAACAAAATCCTGAAAAAAATAGGACAACACTACTCGAACATTTGTAGTGATTAGTCAAAACAAAATCACTAGTCGCGTTCTTTTTCTTGTCTTTTTATTTTGGACTTTGTGTGACTTTTACCTCATATGTATTTTCACTCACCAAATTTGGGCCATTAATTTAACTTTTTTCACTCTCGGCCTTTTTACTCTCAGTCTTTTGCATCTAACATCTCATATCTCTCTTGCAAAAATTATCATCAATGTACAATTTCTGTAGAGGAAAAAGTGCTTCTAACGGAATGATAGGACAAGAATCAAATGAAGGGTTAGAATTACACTTACTTCCTTTGTGTGGGTGTGATGAGAGTATAGCAAGTGGATCTACTACTTCACATGAGGGATTAGAAGCATTGCCATCTTGTCTAATGTGTTCACTATTACTATCCTCATGTTTGGGAGATGGTTCTTCTCCAACATCAACATTTGCATGAATGCTAGAAGTAAAAGTACGAAGAGAATCATGTGTACCTTCTGGTTTTGGGATGTCTTCATGGTTGGTTGCCTTCGGGCAGTCAATTGATTTAGCCTTTTGTGCTTCCAATCTTTTTCGTTTTATCCTCTCACACTGTTTTTTTTGCTTTCGCTATTTCTTCATATACTTTTTTTAGCTCTATTGAGCCGAACGAGAGCTTCTGGCCTTGGTGCACAACCGAGTATCCATTTGTTTTGATTCGATGTATATCATCTCGATCATTTTTCCAAGGTCTTCCTAATAGCAAGTGGGTGACTTCCATAGGAACCACGTCACACCATACATCTTCACAATAGCTTCAAGAGTAAAAGAGATTAAACAACGTTCGGTTACCTTCATATCTGGTCCGCTATTAAACCCTTGAAAATGATACGGCTTAGGGTGTTCTTGGCATAGTAGATCAAGTGCATCAACAATGAAGCTGCTCACTAAGTTTACACAACTGTCACCATCAATAATTAAAGAACATAGTTTACCTTGTATCCTACATCGTGATGAAAGATATTTATTGGTATAGAATAATGCGTGTTTAAAACAGAAAAAAAATCCTAATTGCTTTAAGAATCCAAAGAAAATGTTAGACACCAATAGAATTATAGTTGCAAGGAGAAAGTAGAGTATGCAACTTTTAATCCTACTAACACAAGGAAACAAGGTGTTAGTGGCGTATGAAGAAGAAAGAAAAAGCAAAACAAAGGAACTTAAGAAAAACTAAGAGTAGAAAAAATTAGTCGAGAAAGATGATAACCCTAAAACCCAAAAACAACTTGAAGGATGAAATCCAATGTTGAATCCACTTCAATGTGATGCTTGTGGTGGTTGATGATGGTGATCTTGATGATTCTTGATGGTGGTTGATGGCTAGGTATGAGCTTTCTCACTTTTCTTCACTTTTATTTCTTTTCTTTTCTTTTCTATTTTCTTTTCTTTTCTTTTTTCTTTTCTTTTTCTTTTTCTTCTTTTTACATGGTAAATAAACTGAAAATAACGAAAATTGAAGAAAAGTAATAAAAATAGGGGGAAAGTAGGGGGAAAACCCTAATTTTGCTAAAACTTGATCCACTTTGTTCGAGGTGTTACCGGTGTCAAAAAATTCTAAAATTTTATGTAGTGACTTCTCCAATGGTGCAGATCTGATTTGGAAATTTTCAGCTCAAAATTCGCTCGTTTAGTTTTAATGAATTTTCCCTAATTTTCAAGTTTTTTTCCCAAAAACACCAAAATTCTTGCCAAGAATCATTCCAAATCTGATACCAAATGATAGAGTAGCGTAATCTTGGATTTGGAAGCCTCCAATCAAGTTGTTTGAAGAACTAAGAGCTCTAGACTCAATCAAGAAAGCTATGGGCAGATCTGAAAATTCAAGAGAAAAGAGAATGGCTTCTCTTGAAAATTTCAGATTCAAGGTTGGAAATTCAAAGAAAAAAAGACAAGAAGAAAGATTAGAAGATGATTGATAAGAATAAAAATAAAAAATATTGAAAAAGATTAAGATAAGGATAGATAAAACAAATCTGAAATTTCCAGCTTTGTTTATGGAATTATGGAAGATGGTGTGAAGGTTGAAGATGAAGATGGCTTGGCGAAATAGAAGTTGATGTCCTCGGTACCCTCTTGATCACAATTAACCAAGCAAGCAACCTCAAGTGGCTCTAACCCACCCTCCTAGACGCAATTACCTAGGCAAGCAGGAGTGTAAAGATGATCTCCCTTACAAGAACTCGACGATCTTATGTTGAAGAAGACTTCTAAGGCACAAGTTACAGCATTCGCAAAAACATATTCAAAGAATACTAAAATCTCAAAAGAGAACTTTTTATTAATCAATGAAAATCTGACAAAAAAAGAAGAAGAAAGCATCAATAGATGAAGGATGGCTTTAACCTAAAGCTAAGAATGAATAAAATAAACAAAGAAATCTGGTCCATTAAATTGGACTTGATATAACAGCTTGGGAAAAGGGTGGTTGGTTCCTAAAGTATATAAAACCATAAAAATATCAATTTAAATGAAAATAAATACACTGGGCTAAGTTTAATTCGTCCAAAGCCTTATATTTTAGCTTTTGGGCTGAATTTTACAAAATCCCGTAATAATCTTGTATCCAATTTTCTACATGTGCGGTCTTCAGTGAATTGGGCGTATCTTGAGTTCTCGATGTCTGATTGATGCGTTTCAAGATGCGTTGGAAAGGTAGCTGAATAACGGACAATTTTTTAGAAGACAACTCGACCCAGAAAGGCCTGGATACCATTAGAAAACTCATCTGAAGTTGGATAACTTTCCAGACTTCACAAACAGATTCAGTTTCTTGTCCAAGATGCATCGTTTTTGAACTCCTATGTGTGCATTGTTTTGGCCTTTATTGTTTGCATCGAACAAATTCAGCTTCTTGTTTAATATGAATAATTTGACCCCACTCTGATACCAAATGATAGAGTAGCACAATCTTGGATTTGGAAGCCTTCAATCAAGTTGTTGCAATAACTAGGAGCTCTAGACTCAATCAAGAAAGCTATGGGCAGATCTGAAAATTCAAGAGAAAAGAGAAGCACTTTTCTTGAAAATTTCGGATTCAAGGTTGGAAATTCAAAGAAACAAAGATCAAAAGATGATAGATAAGAATAAAAATAAAAAGATTGAAAAAGATTAATATAAAGATAGATAAAAACAAATCTGAAATTTTCAGCTTTGTTTATGGAATTATGGAAGATGGTGTGAAGGTTGAAGATGAAGATGGCTTGGCGAAATAGAAGTTGATGTCCTCGACACCCTCTTGATCGCAATTAACCAAGCAATCAACCTCAAGCGGCTCTAACCCACCCTCCTAGACGTAATTACATAGGCAAGCAGGAGTGTGAAGATGATATCCCTCACAAGAACTCAACGATCTTATGTTGAGGAATACTTATAAGGCACAAGTTATCAGCACTTGCAAAAACGTATTCAAAGAATACTAAAATCTCAAAAGAGAAATTTTTATTAATAAATGAAAATCTGAAAAAAGAAGAAGAAAGCATCATCCTTTTATAGATGAAGGATGGCTTTAACCTAAAGCTAAGAATGAATAAAATAAACAAAGAAATCTAGTCCATTAAATTGGACTTGATCTAATGGCTTGGGAGAAGGGTGGTTGGTTCCTAAAGTATATAAAACCATAAAAACATCAATTTAAATGATAATAAATGCATTGGGCTAAGTTTAATTCGTCCAAAGCCTTATATGTTAGCTTTTGGGCTGAATTTTACAAAATCTCGTAATAATCTCGTATCTAGTTTTCTGCATGTGTAATCTTTAGTAAATTGGAAGTATCTTGAGTTCTCGAAGTCTGATTGATGCGTTTCAAGATGTTTTGGAAAGGTAACTGAATGGCGAACAATTTGTTAGAAGACAACTCAACCCAGAAATGCCTGGATCCCATCCGAAAACTCATTGTAAGTTTGCTGACTTTCCAGACTTCACAAACATATTCAGTTTCTTGTCCAATATGTATCGTTTTTGACCTCCTATGCATGCATTGTTTTGGCCTTTATTGTTTGCATTGAACAAATTCAACTTCTTGTCTAATATGAATAATTTGACCCCGCTCATGCATGTATCACTTCTTCTTGAGTACAACCTTGAGCAACATGTCTAGCCTTGTTTCTCACTATGTTACCACTCTCATATAGTTTGTTTCTAAAAACCCATATAGTTCCTATTGTAGATTTATTACTAGGCCTATTTTTAACTCATCAAAAGTACTAAATCTTATGCTTATTTCACATCGTCTTTGCTTGCCTTTAAGTACATTTAGCTGCATTTAGCATTAAAATTCATGCATTTGCATAAGGAGTTAGGAATTGTGCTCTGCCAGTGTGAAGGGTTGCTTTGTTGGCATTATTGCAGGCATGACAGAGCATTGTAGCGTAGAAAGGAAGGAATGCCAGAGAGAATGTCGAGTTGCTGTTGGCAGCGATGAACTAAAAATTGTCGAAACACTGGTTGAAAGCGAATAGGAGTTTGATGCCCGGCCAAGTAGCTGTTGGACCTTGATGACGTCAGCCCTAAGATTCAAATATAGGATAAGATGATCACATCCCTTATACCTTGAGCATTCAAAATTCAATTTTCAAGGCTTATCCTTGCACGCCTGTTTAAAGAACTCAAGCAAGTACATAATGGACATTGATCAATCATCAATGATCGGATTGAGAGGTAGGCTGCGCCATGGAGATGTGGTTCGACCAGCTTGACCGAGAGCCTATACCTAGAAGGGATGCATCGACCGACACCCTTCTAGCCCATTCTCTCTGTCTAGTTATTTTTATTTTTAAATGATGATGTTGTTAGAAAACGATAAAGGTTTTTATTTTGATACCCTCATCGTGAACTAATTTAATATTTGGTGGGGGATGTTTGCATTGAACGTTGTTTCTATGTTTTATTTTTAATAATCAAAACATGCCTTGGCATTGTTTTCCCTATCTGGCATGTTCTTCAGTTTTCTAATTTCTTTGCCAAGCGACCACTGGCATTGTTTTCTTATTGCACCTTAATATCTTAACAGACTTAGGGGGCAAAGATTAGTTATAGATACTAAGGCGATATGCTTCGACAGAAGATGTTCAAGTAGATGAACTTACTTCGAGAGTGAGTCTACCTCCTAGGAGTATAGATTGGGATTTAATCAAATTGATTTATGAAAAACTTCATTATAGAGATATAAGGGTTTTTACATGGTTAATTCTGGGCATTGTCATTGATAGAGGCAATGCCAACTTTGAATCTGCTTGACAAATAATATCAAGGCAAAAAAATTATTAAAAGCTGGCATGAAAAGTGTGAAAAACAGGCATCCCTTGCCAACGCTCATACTCATTTAAACTAACCTTATGCCAACGTTGTTTTCCTTTTATTTCTTTCCTTTTAATCCCTATTTTCAAACAACCTCAAATCAACCGACACTTTTTCCTTGACAAGTAAACAAGCAAAGCAACCAAACTGTTGGCCAATCCTTGTGGGATCGATAACTTAGCTTACTACTGTGTTGCTTGCAGACCGTGTATACTTGCGCGCAAAAGACTTAGTCTTGGCACTATTTTCATACATTTCCAATACATTTTCCAATCTTTTGCCATGCACTTACACAGTCGAACACCTATCAACTAATGTTCATACTTTACTTCTCTCAATTTGATTTAACTCTTCTTGCATAGCCAATATCCAATAATTATCATTTAATGCTTCTTTGATATTTTTAGGCTCTATGCATGAGATAAATGCAACATGATTACAAAAATTCTTAAGAGAAGATCTAGTGGTTACCCTTTTGGATGGATCACCCAAAATCTCACCACCTTTGACATAGTTGAACTCTTTTGGGTGAGTGACTTCCTTTTCCTCTAGAGTCATGTCCTTCAAGGCTTCGAGAGGTGGATCTTTTGGTTCGTCTTTTTATTAAACTTCTTCTACCTTTGATGATTGTCCTCCACCATCATTGGCATCAAAACTTCCTACATCATCATCATCACAAGAATCCTTCCTCGAAAGGAGGTTATCATGGAAAACCACATGTATAGACTCTTCTACTACTAAAATTCTCTTGTTAAGTACATGATAGACTTTAGAATTTAAAGAATGACCTAGAAAAATAGCTTCATCACTTTTAGCATCAAAATTTGCCTAAATTATCTTTTCCATTGTTTAAAACAAAACATTTACAACTAAATGGATGAAAATAGCTAATGTTAGGTTTTTTATTTTTGAAAAGTTCATAAGGAGTTTTCTTTAAAACAGGCCTAATCATTACTCTATTTACAATATAGCAAGCCTTATTAGTGGCTTTCGCCCAAAAATACTTAGCCAAATTGTTTTCACAAAGTATGGTTCTAGACATTTCTTCTAAAGTTCGATTTTCTCTCAACAACCCCATTTTGTTGAAGTGATCGAGGAGCTGAAAAATTATGGCTTATACCATTTGAATTACAAAACTCTTCAAAACCTAGATTTTGGAATTTGGTTCCATGGTCACTACGAATTTGTGCAATTGAGTAACCAAAATCGTTTTGATTTGTTTTTGAAAAAGTGATGAATTTTTCTAAAGACTCATCCTTGGTACTTAAAAATAGAACTCAAGTATATCAAGAATAGTTATCTACTAAAACAAATGCATATGAGTTTTCACCCAAGCTCATTGTTCTAATAGGACCAAAAAGATCCATTTGGATCAATTGTAAAACTCTACTTGTAGAAACATCATTAATAGGTTTAAAAAAACTCCTTTATGTTTGCCTTTTGCACAATCATCACAAATTTTGTCATAAGAAAACTTTATTTTAGGCAAACCTCTTACAAGATCATTTGAAACCAATTTTTCCAAAACACTCATGCTTGCATGCCCTAGTTTTCTATGCCATAACCATGAATCATGCTCATCTTTAGCTACAAAATATGCATTTGAAATATGAATATCATCTAAATGCACCATGTATATGTTTCCTATTCGATGACCAACAAGCACAATTTTGTTGGTTTCGATGTTTATAATTTTGCAACCATATAAATCAAAAATCACAACGAAACCTTTATCACAAAGTTGGCTTATGCTTAACAAATTATGCTTAAGACCATTGACATATAAGACATTTTCAATAAGTATAGAAGAGTGATTACCAATGGAACCAATTCCTTCAATTTGGCTTTTGGAGTTGTCACCAAATGTCACTACTCCTCCCCTCTTTAGATTTAGTTCCGAGAATCTACTCTTGTCTTCGGTCATGTGTCTCGAGCATCCACTATCAAGGTACCATGAATTTTCACTTAAAGCTTTGGTCTTGTAGCAATGCTCCCCCTACAAACAAAGAATTATGTCTTGATTTTTGGTACCCAAATCATTTTGGGTCCATGAGTATTAGCTCCCAAATACTTGGTTCCCTTGGGAATCCAAGAAGCATTAGCCTTTAGATTGTTAGAAGTGACAAATTCCTTAGGAACCCAAACACTCCTAATCCTCTTACCTTTAGATGGCCTTTGGAAGCCTCTTTGGTTGTACCCATTAAAGTTTCTTTTTACATAGTTGGGTTTTGAATAATTTCCTTTTTCAAAACGGGAATTCCTAACTTTGCTCAAAGAAGCTTTAAGATCACCAACTTATTTTTGGTGATCATCATGAACTTTGGAAAGAAGGTTATTTAAATCTTGATTTTTCTTTTCAAAATTATTTTGTTTGGCTTGTAAATCCAAAACCTTCTTTTCAGGTTCCGAATTAGTTTTGGATAAAGAATCATATTGATTTTTCAGATCAAAAATTATTTTCTTGTTTTTCAAATGTGATTCTTTGTATTTCAAAACTAATTCGTCATAAACCTCTTGCAACTCATTGTCTTCATCATATAATTCATCAAAATTAAGATCACTAGATGAGTTGAAGGTTACCTTAGGATCCTTTTTGAAGGCCATAAGGTAAAGGTTTGCAACTTCTTGCTCCTCATCACTTGAAGACTCTTCATCGCTCCAAGTGGCTACATGGGCCTTGTGCTTCTTTTTCTTCTCGAATCCTTTCTTCTTGAGTTGGGGACAATCCTCTTGATGTGTCCCAACTTCTTGCATTCATAGCACACTGTAGGATCCTTATCTTCTTCCTTGTTCTTGTTCTTGAAATCTTTTCTTCGATGGAACTTTCTTCCCTAGTTGGATTTCATGAACCGAGTGAATCATTTGGCTAGAATAGCCAATTCCTCATCTTCCTTCTTGCTAGAATCACTCTCATCTTGTGAAGCTTTGAGAGCAATTCCAATCTTCTTCTTCTCCACTTCCTTTTCTCAACCTTTATCTCTTACTTCCTTTTTTTTTCTTCTCTTCTTTTATTCATTATCTCATGAGTGAGAAGAGACCCTATGAGAGCATCAAGCTTTAAAGTCTTGAGATCTTTGGCTTCGATGATGGCAGTTCTCTTACCATCCTAAGACTCAGGAAGAGAATAGATAAGCTTTCAGACAAGCTTTTCCTCTAGAATGACTTCCCCAAATCCTTTTAGACCATTGACTATGACGGAGAATTGATCGAACATCTTTGAAATATCTTCATCCGGATCTATCTTGAAGTTCTCGTAACTTAGATTTAGGAGTATAATCTTGGTTTCCTTTACCTCATTGGTGTCGTCATACGTAACTTCTAGTTTATCCCATATATCTTTCGCACTTGTGCAAGAAGACATCTTTGAATACTCATCCGGTCCAAGTGAGCAAAAGAGCATATGCATAGCTTTGTCATTGATTTGTAGCTTCTTTCGATCTTTATCGGTCATATCATGCTTGGACTTTGGAACGAGCCGGTCACCTTCTCTCTTCATCGGAATAGCCGGTCCATCTTCTACTACATCCCAAATGAGGTAGTCATGGGATTTAATGAAGAGCCTCATACAATTCTTCTAATAGGGATAGTTATCCCTATGGAAATAAGGAGGTTTGGTGATGGATTATGACTCGTAAAGGTTGTTTCCAGAAGTAGATACCATGGCTTGATCGTCTATTGATTGAATCACCTCTAGGATCACCTCAACGGTGGTTAGACCTTTGATTGAGTTTGGCTCTGATACCAATTGTTGGGATGATCAATCATTGGAGAAAGTAGCCAAGAGGGGGTGAATTAGCATTTAAAAATTTGGAAGCAAGTTGGAAAAATAAAAGCAATAGGACACAAGGATTTGTAGCGGTTCAACCTTCTAACAAGGTTTACGTCCACTACCTTAGCTTCCTACTAAGGATTTCAACAAATTCACTAAAGAATTCTTCCCCTATTTTTTAGGCTTAGGAGCCAACCGTTACAAGATCAAAGCTTTCTACCCAAAGCTTTGATAGACTCATTCTTTTACAAAGAAAGAATTTGGCAAATTAAATGAATCCTCTCAAAGGTGATAAATTTTCCCAATTACAAGATCACTCAACCAATCTTGAAAATAAATAATACAAATTTGCTCACTCAAGTGGGCTACAAAGGATTTGACTTTAATAGGCTCAATGCGTTGGATTTTTGCTTGAAGGCTTGTAAGTTGATCAATGGTTGTTGTAGCAGCTTTGGATACTTCAATTTATACCCCTTCATTGATTTCTAACCGTTTGGGTGGTTGGAGAATTCAATATAGCCGTTGGAAAGCTTGTTTTCTCGCAATAAATGCAGTCTGCCAACTAACCGTATCGGTACGCGGGCTTGCCGTATTGGTACCTAACACACAAAAATATAATCGTTGTACAAAGGCGTATCAATATGCGAGACTGGTGTATCGATACGGTATATCAAAAATACAAGGCGTACCAGAACGGTATCGCTATAATGGTACGGGGATTACTCACTGAAATCTTTATTTTTCGAGTATGAAGCACCGTATCGATACGCTATACAGGCGTATCGGTACGCTATAACCGATTTTTAAAGTTTGGGATTTGAATAAATTGACAAGGCAACGGTCAAGTTTTAAATGCAAAGATTTACAAAATCTAACACCCCGTATTGATACGGGTGCAACCGTATTGATACTCGTTTAGCCGTTATCTCCCAGGTTGAATGACGTATCGGAATGGGTACATAGTGTATCGAAACACCGTACCAGAATGGTCATAAGCAGTATCGGTACGCGATAGCCATTTGCATAAAATATTTTTGTAATACCCCGAAATTTGCTAAATTGTTTAAGAGTCATTTAGTACTAAGATAAGGGCTTAAAAGTTAACTTAGTGACTAAAATAACAAAATATAAAAGTTAGGATTTCTTTAATTATGGATTCTAGGAAAGGAATTTTTGAGAATTTAGAGTACCGTGTGATAGAGAGTAAGCAAAATAGGGTACTTGCGAAGTTTAGTTGAAATCCGATAGGAAAAGTATTAGGCATCTGATGTAATATTTTTACCATTAAATGTTTTTATTCCACAGATAAGTAGTACAGGTTACAGGAAGTTGATCTGTATAATTAGATTTCTGGCATGGGATAGAAATCTATTTTTGATCGAACAATTAAGGGATAAGTAAATACTTGATTCAAATAAAAATGTAGTATAAGATATCGAATTTCGATTGAACTGCAAAGTTAAGCGTGCTCTGGGCATGGGTGACCTATTGGGAAGGTCCCATGTCAGTACTTTAGACTAATAAAAAAGAATCAATCCGAGTTAATATTATTCATATGGATAGACGATCAAGAAATATAAGAGAAATTGTATCCGATAAAGATTTCAGCTAATTATCGGTATATTTGGACCGAGTCAAAATTTTAAGTTTGAATTCATAAATATGGAATATTTTATCTGATAATATTATTTATTTTGCAGATATGGAAATAAAGAATTTTTAGAATTTATTTGATATCCGGTGAAGGGGAAATCACAGTAGAAGTAGTACGTGAATATCGGGAAATCAGATCGAATCAAAATTTTAGAGGTTGTTCCATAAGTCAAGAAAAATTCATAAAATGTTATTTTATGAATAAATTATTAATTGGTTGATTGTGATCTAACTAGAATAGTTGGATTTTTACAAAATGGCAAAATTAGTGATTTAAGTGACTAGTTTTGGTAATTTGGTAATTTGATCACAATTGCAATTTTGAAATATTTTGAAAGTACCATGAGTAATATGGTAATTTCGCATGTGGAAGCATTACTCTAGTTTGGTTAGAGTTGAATGGAATTTGGTTGGAATTGAACTAGAATGGCAACTTGTAAATTATGATTCAATTGGAGGTTAATTTTTGAATAAGGACTAAATTGAATTAAAAATTCAATTTATCAATTACATGTGGCATAAATTAATAAAAGATGAACAAAATGTTCATCTTCTACCCCCTCTATTTTGAAAATACCATAGAGAGAAGGGAAAATATGCAAAAAAATATCCTAGGCATTTTGAAGGCTCTCAAACAAGATTTAAGGTATCTTTTTGGTAGAAAGTTGATCTATTTTCAATTCTCTTTCATTTGATAGTAATTTTATCAAGAGTTATGAAGATTTTATTATGTTCTTGAAGAGAGAGAAAATAGGTTTTCATGCTCCATGTTTAGATTGAAGCTGGATCTATGCAAATCTAGTGTTGTAGAGATGAAATCAAGCATAAATTGTGATTAATTTCATGTTTAAGGATTAAAAACCCTAACCCTATAATTTGGGATTTTATTTAGGGATTTGAAATTGATGATGAAAATTAAATATTGATGATATAGAAGCTTGATTTTGTTGTTAGAATCAAAAATCCTCAACTAGTCCTTTAAGTGACCATTTAGGCATACGTGGGGAAATTTGGAGAAATATTGTGAAAATTATCCTAGTGATGGATTTGAAGAGATTATGAACTTAGAAGCTTGATTATGGTGTTTGGACTAACATAAAGTCATTGGAAAAATATAGATACCCATTCTAGCTTGTAGAGAAATTATGGGAAAATATTTTGAAATTATTATGAGTTTTTATGATTCGAATATGTTGTATGAAGTTAGAAATGAAATTAGAATCCAAGGGATTAAATTGACAAGAAAGGAATTGACAAGAAAGGAAATGACAAGGGACCATTTTGACAGCCCTGATTAGTTCAAGGACCAATTCAGATTTGGTCTAAAAGTAAGGGAAAAATGTGAGAAAAATTATAGAAATGTTGGATTAATTATTCGATACAAGTTTGCAAGTTTATGTGTAAAATTAGTGACTAAAATGTCACTTTGGTAAAAGTTAGTGGATGAAGGGTATTGAATAAAAGTTTGTGAAAATGATGGAATTATTGATTAATTGTGATTCGAGCTTGAATAAATTGCAAAATGTGCAAAATGGTCACTAGGGACCATAATGAACAATTCGGCATTATTAAAGGAAAATGTGAAAAAATTTGGAAATATTTTATATTCAGATAATTATACTAGTATAGTATAGTTAAACAATGTTAGATTAAAAATCTAACATGAATATTGTTATGTATGTTCAAATGGTATTGTACAGTTATTGACAAGGCTAAGGGTACCAGATGAAAAGAAAGCAAGGAAAAAGTATCGAAATAGCTTAGTGAGGCTAATATCATGCATGGCCCAGGTGAGCGCATTTTTACTTATTTATTATATATGTGATATGAGTGAGTGCATTATATGTATTTATGACATGTTGTTAAATAGGACGAGTTGTGATGAGTCGACCTTGGTATAAATAAAAATGTATGATGGCTTATTTATGCAAATAGCATAAAATATTAAATGGCATATTGATACAATGATTGTAGCACAATGATTTACTCAAGGTAAATCAAATTTTAGATATTTGGGTATGAACTGCCCATTATCGAATTATGGATGATAGTATTGATGAATTGGATATTGAATGTGAAAATATTATATTGTTATGCCCAAGTACTAGTGTGAGAGTCTTTAGTATAATTGGACATCCATAGAGTCATAGCAGCTGCATTCTAGCACTACGGTGCGTTCCAGACACTTCGGTGTTGACATTAGACGCTACGGCGTTGCAGACACTACGGTGTTGTTTAGACACTTTGGTGTTGACATTAGACGCTACGGTGTTGCAGACACTACGGTGTTGTTTAGACACTATGATGTCGACTATCACAAAAAGGTGCGATAATGAGGAGAAAAGGGTGTCCTCGAGTACGTACTTACCACCAGACGCGACGGCTGTAATATCCCAATTTTTGGCTAGTGACTAAAATAAAAATTTTGAAAGTTTTGTGGTTAAATTGTAAACTTTATAAAAGTTTAGGGACCAAAGTGTAATTTTCAAAAGTTATGTATTTTGATTATGTAAATGAATAGTTTACCCCCAGAGTGACATTTTCGTGTTACCCGGATTTTTCGTACGGAGTTTGTATTAATGGCTATAAAGCGATAAAGTTTAGAAAAATATTCGGATAATCGGATCGAATTGAATATCCAGGATATTTTGAAGGATGATAATCCAAGGTTGATTATGTAATTTTACATTTCTAAGATATTTTCTTTGTGTTGGAAGAATATGAACCCTTGGATTTAAGTTGATTTTCCATGTTAAATATGAGTCGTTGGATAAAAAATGACAAGATCGTAATTTTGGAAAATTATAGGGGAAAAGTTTGTAACTACTAACTCAAGATTAAATCTAGACCATTGGATGAAGGATGATGACATGAGGTACATTATGGAAATATAGAATTTTTGGAATAGATCCGATAGCTCGGTAAAGGTAAAATCGTAGTAGAAGTATTTAGTGAATATCGGGAAATCAGATTGAATTGAAATTTCAGAGGCTGTTCCATAAGCCATGAAAAATCATAAAATGATATTTATGGAATAGTGGACGGTTGAGAAGGAACTAATTTAGTTAGATTATAATGGAATGACAATTTTGAAACAAACCAGTAAATAAAGACTAGTTTGAGGGCAAATTGGTCATTTGGCAAGGATAGCATTTTTTTAAATATTTGAAGTTACAAATGCCATTTTTGGAAGAAGAAAATTAAAGATTAAATCTTGGCTCTTGATTGATGATAAGATCAATCTCAATTGTTGGATAAAAGGGCACTTTTGTAATTTTCCTATTTGAATGAATTTAAAATTCATTTATATAATACAAGTGGCATAATTGGAGCAATTAAAAATTGAAAGGCCAAAAAGATGAAGCCTTCTTCATATTTCAACTTTCGAAATTTGGGGAAAAAAGGAAGAAAATTTTCCAAGTTCGGTTCAATACCTGAAACTCGATTTTCAGGTAATCTTTCGAACTGCAAAGTTGTTCTACTCTTCAAGCTCTATCTTTTGATATTATTAATTCATGGAATACATTCTTGATTGATGAAAATTTTACATGAGAAGGAAATTAGGGTTTATGAACAAAATTGGGGCTTTTGAAAATTTATGATTCCATGGTTGAACTTAAGTTGGAATCAAGCCTATATGATGTTAAAATCATGTTACTGAGTTAGGATTTAAACCCTACATATTTTGGTTTGTATGGAGAAGATTAGGGCTTATGGATTTAAGCTTAACTTAGGGTTTGTGATGTTTGATTAATGATCTAGTAAGCTTGATTTGTTGTTTGGAAGCAAAACCCTAAGTTAAATATATAGGGACCAATTCGGCGAGCTTCAAAGTTATGGGACCGAATCTGAATTTTATGAAATTGGAGTGTATTTATGTAATTAATGATGTTGGAGATGTGAAATTGATGTTAGAATGCTAAACTGATGTTGAATCCTTACCTTTGCATTTTAGTGACTCTTTTGGAAAAGAAAGAAAATTAGAAGGAATTATTTTTGAATAATTATTTGATGAATAAGATGATCAATTGGTGGTTTGAAGCAAGTGATGGGACTAAATTGACAAGTAGAAAATGTAACACCCCTTTTCTGTATCCGTACACCGGGTACGAGTCGAAAATGTTACAACTTCTTTAATCCAAAAATCAGGGTAATTTAAAATTTTTAGAAAACTTCCCGATGGTCATCCATCCTAAAATTTCTCTAGCCCAGACACACTTAACTTTATTTAAAATTGACTTAAATTATTTGTTCGAGTTCCAATATAAATCAAGTATCTTAGCATGCAACTCATCACTTAATGTTATTCTTAACCTTGAATCTTTCCAGAAACGCAACTTATCTTGAAACCATAACGAACTTTAAAGGTCAATCACACTCAAATAGGTTTAGCTAGTATACATGCCACTGTAATAATTGTAATACCCCAAAATACGGTCTAGGAATGTGATGCTAATTCGTGTATGCTTAAAATTGATTTGTGAAGTTTAAAAGTAGATAATTAAATGAATTAAGGACCTATTACGAAAAATTGAATTGTTTGAAATTGTTATGTAAAGAACATAGGATCAATTAAGTGATTTGGGACCAATTTTAAAGCAAGAAAAAAATTAGATAGCCAATGTGAAAAAGGACTAAAATGAATTATATTAAAAACATAGGATTGCATGCTAAAGGAAAATGCATGTGGGACTTTTACACATGTCAATTCTTGACCAATGCATGTGAGGAGTTGTTGTGTCTTTAGGGTAATAATTAAAAACCTTGTCATCTTCTTTCTCCCTTGAGCTGGCCGAACCATTTGTTGAGAGAATGGGAGAGCTGGAAAAGAAGATTGTTGGGATTAAACTTCATTTTGATCCATTTCTTTAAGACATTAATCGAATAGTGAAGAAGAGGGTAAGAAATTATCTTCCTTACTTTTGATTTAAGACCCAATTTATGTATTCAATTGTAAATTCCTTGTATACTACGTTCGTTGGAAAAGAAACAAATGTATGCTGTGAATTTTCTCATACCAATAGAATGATATACTGGCTAAATTGGCATGCTTCTTGTGAATTTGCAATTTAGTTCAAGATGTTAGGATTACTTGATTTTGAGTCCTAGAGTTCTAAGGGGGGATTGAATATTCGAAGGGATTTTTGTTCCATTGGACTGTTTTGCTATGAAATTATGCATACATGTTTAAGTTGGATTGATTTGTGTAAAATAAAAGTTTATGGACTGATTTTGATGTGTAATTGTATATATATACCTGGCTAGACAGTTTCGAATAAAAAAAATGAAATGAAAGTATGCTGGACTATTTGAATGAATAAAAGTGTGTACACATGTAATTTGGATCGTTTTATTCGATTGGAAACAAACAACTATTTGTCATTGTCGGATTCTGCCTTTGGACAAACAGGATAAAATTGAAAGTTGGTCAACTTGCTTTAATTGTGGTAACATGGCTGCTATTGGATACATAACTTGATAATTTTGAAACGTTAGACTAAGAATGATACGGCTATATGGTTATAGTAATTGCAATTTAGTAAAAATTGGATGTACATGGGATCTGTTTGTTATAGTAATGTGTTATAGAAGTTGAGAAAGCTAATTAAATGGTTTGATTGGAATAAATTTGAGACGGCTGCCATTATACTTTGTTTTAGAATCACTTGGAATAATTTAGGCCATTGTTTGAAAGTATAAGTTAAACTTGAAGTCTTAAATTTAACTACATTGCTTGCTAGAAATCAACCCGGGATTATTGTAACTTAGAATGAAATGCAAAAAGGGGCTGTTTTAGTGTTAATAATGAACTGCTTTGTGTGATTGTTTTATAGATTCAAGGGCTGTTTTGGTATATCTAAGTATGTGTAAAAATGTTTGGATTGTTCATGAATAATATATAAATGTTAGGGGCTATTTTATAAATAAAATTAATGGACAGATTTACACTTTGTAGGAGAGCAGTTTGTATTGATCTAAAGACTTTTTTGAGCATGTGTTAATACATATATACATATATTTATGAAAATAAGACAGCATTGTAAATATTTGAACACTAGTGAATTGTTTGGAGCATAAACATATGTGATTATGAATAAAAGACTGTTATGTATTCATGTAAATGAATTAGAGATTGTTTTTGAATATTTATAGATACTATGGACTGGACTGTTTGAATGTATATGTGTACATGTGAAAATATAAACTGTTTTGAGTACATAAATAAGTGTGTGTAATTGGACTATTAGTGAATGAATTAAATTGGTTCTAATATATAGTTATATTCTTGTTGTACTTAGACCAAGAAGAAGCTAGGAAGGAAATTGAATAAGTAGCAAGTTTGGTTAAGGATTCGAGTATCCCATAACTTTGGGATAAGAGGTGAGTGTAGTTTACAATAGGGTTAGGACTTAGGTCCTAACCAAATATGCATGACTACCTTATTGCTATTGATATGCCATGATAATGAACTTAATTTAACTTGAATTTGAATAAAAAAAAAGGGGAAGATTGGACTAAACTAAAATTGTGAGTAAGTAATAGCATGCAAATTGATAAATTAATTAGAAAGAAAAGTGAAAACAAATGTATGATTCCATGCCTTGGATATGACTTATTATAATGCTTGCTTGATAGTGCTCTATGAAGTAAATGCTTGATTCTTGATGCCTTGGGTGTGAACCATCGAATGCTTGCTTGTATGGATTTCTATGATGAAAATACTTGATAACATGAATTAAGTCATGAAATAAAGACCTTGCTTGATGCCTAAGATAAGTCATGAAATAAAGACCTTGCTTGATGCCTAAGATGGCATGTGTAAAATGTTTACTCGAATAACAAGTTAAATTGAAAAATGTTGAGCTAAGGCTCAATTGGCCTAAGGGCTAAGTTTGACCTTGATATAACTTGCTTGAATGTGATCCTTGAACATGAATTGTCTTGCCTTGAACATGAAACACTTGAAAACGTGAAAAGTAATTGAAGAGCTAAGGCTCAACTAGCCTAAGGGCTAAGCATGGTATTGCTATAACTTGCTTGAATGTAATTCTCGAATATGAATTTTCTCGACTTGAACATGAAAGCATAAAACATAAGAAACAACAACAAGCTTTAAAGTATAAGAATACCCCTCTAATAAAAGTTTAAAGATTAAAAAGACTTAAATTGTCTACAATGGAAGCCCTTGGATACAATGGTATGATGCATGGTATACTTGGGACTACGGTCCATACTACGGTCCATTAGCCATGGCTCAGGGGTATGCCCCCATTACATGTAATATTTTATTTGCGACAGTTGGAGGTAACATGGGAGTTGTACGAAGATTGGCGACAGTTGGTTGGATAGTGAGAAGTATAGGATTTCATGTTTTCGATATTAACCATTGCTATGTGCTTTGAGCTAAATATCTCTTGGACATTTATGGTCAAACACTGACCAATGTTATTCATGACCAATTGAATAAGATATTCAAAAGAAAATCTTGAATACTTGAATTATATCTTGAAATACTTAAATGACTTGACAAGAAATCTTGAACACTTGAATCACTTGACATGAATCCTTGAAATAAAGAAATTCAAAATAAAATCTTGAATACTTGAATTATATCTTGAAATACTTAAATGACTTGATAAGAAATCTTGAACACTTGAATCACTTGACATGAATCCTTGAAATACTCATGTAATGCTTGATTTTTGACATGAAACTCTTGAAATGATAATTGCCTATGCTTAGACCTTGTATTGTATGATTTGCTACTTGGAATGGCTTATGGTCTCACTTGAGCTAATATCTACTTGATTGGTTTGCTTGAATTGCTTGACATGCAAACTTGATTACTTGAACATATTACTTGACTTGTATACTCGAACTTCTTGTTACATGATTGTTACTTGAAAAAGATCTCGATCTTACTTGAATTAATGAGTGTTACTGCCAGTACATCTTGTACATGAAAATATGGACTGATTTGGCATTGTGAATTATGTGTACGTGTTATATGACTGAAATTGGCTAGATTAAATGAAAATATGGACTGATTTGGCATTGTGAATTATGTGTACGTGTTATATGACAAAATTGGCTAGATTAAATGAAAATATGGACTGTTTTGGCATTGTGAATTATGTGTACATGTTATATGATTGAATTGGACAGACTAAATGAAAACATGGAATTTTTGCATTGCAAGAATGTATGAACATGTATAATGGATAGCTAAGTAATAAGGCTCAAATTAAAGAAAGTAAACAAGCAATAATTAAGGCTTACATGCTACTTAAAATGTATACTTGTACACTTGATAAACTTGTCACATGAAATGCTACTCGAAATGGACTTATATTCTCACTTGAATCAATGTGTATAACTTGTGAACATATCTTGAGTGATAAGCTTAAAATAAATTGTGATTATGTTACTTGACTTGGAAATGTTGTGATTTGCTTAAACATGTTATCGATTGACTTGAAATGATTGAAGATTGAATTGTGATCTATGATTTTGCTTGTCATGCTATCTTGCTATTCGAATGATACTAGAAAATGTTCACTTGATAATTACTCGATAAGCTTACCATGCTACTTGATTTGCTTGAAAATTTGGTTACTTACCATTTGCTTGCCTTGATATTTGATTGCCATAAGTATGATGATACATGAGTTCATGATTTTTGCTTGACTTGGAATGCTATAAACCTTAATAGGGCTACTTGATTAATGGAGACATGACATAATAATTGGTTAGAACTAGTACTACCTCACTAAGTGCATATCGTACTTATCACTCTCATTTCCTCTCTTCCCAAACCATAGGTTAGGTGCTTCAAGGTGAATTGCTTGATCCTGAAGTCAGATCTCTCGAGCTTGAAGTAAGGCACAAGCAAAGCATAAGTATGAATCCATACTTGTTTGCAATGCTCCTAGTAGTTGGTGGCACCTAGATTTGTATATGGTTAAGCTAAGTCATGCATTTTGATACTTGAAAGATCTTTTGTATATATGTATGAAGTTGGCCTTTAATGTTGTCAACTTGGTAGCTAGAACTCTATGTGTAAATGTTAAAATTTCATGTGAATGAATGAGTCTTGCTGCGCATATATGTACTAAAATGAACAATGGAAATATTTATTATTATACTTGAGCTTGTTAATGCCATATAGCTAAGGAGTGTTATGTCACATGCTTACTTGAAGTTATTTTTAATGTACGTACATAAAAGTATAACTAGTTAAACCTACATGAAATATTTACATGACTTAAATGGAATGTTGGATTGAAACGAAAATGTTCTAGTCTATATAGGCCATTCGAATGCCTTTCTTGTTCACATGCCTAAATAGCAATTAATCTTGAATGAACAATTAAAGGTAATCAATCCCATTAATGACCTATAATGTCTATGGAACATGATATGCTTGCTTGAGATAGATTTGACTTCACGTATATATGATTGTGTTTAGTCAAACTTACATGAAATATTTACATGTCTTGAAAATAATGAGACTGAGTTAAAATGAAACATGCTAGTCTAGGTATGCTAATTGAAAGTTTATATGATCGCATGAATGTAGATTTGAAAATGAATATGCTAAGTTGTAACCTAGATGAATAATAAGATAGACATGCTTGTATACTTGATTGTCAATGCCTTGCTAATTAAGAATGCTATTTGAATGTTACATATGACTACATGACTAAATAGTTATTAATCTTTGAATGTAACTTAAAAATGACTAATCAAGGGTTGGCATATAATAAACAAGAATGATAAACATGTCTTACTTGTATGATCAAAAGTAATTGTCTAGATTGCTTTCTTGCTAATCACTCATCTAGCCTATTAGAGATGAGTTCTTGAAAAGTTTTAAATTATTCGTGTTTCCAGTGTTCCCAGTAATGCTCCCAAGCCGGTTTACTACTAAATCGAGATAGGGGGTGTTACAATAATCAACCTTAATTAGGATGTCATTACTGTGATTACCTATTGAGCTAGCCAATATTGATGCAATGCTTTTCTCCCTCTTATCTTGATTTACCTACGTGTATACAATCAAACACGCGCTAAGTACGAACTAAGTGAGGCAATAAAAGAAGTTAATAACAATTATTTAAACTTTATTCAATTCCAAGGCTACATTTATATAGCATGATATATGTCAATGCATCAACTTTCACATTGCATTAGTAATTATTTACTATATGTCAATGTCATAAGATTTTCATGCTTGCCCGATTATCATAATATGCCGTATATGCATAATTACATCATGATCACTAGATAAGTATACAATCATACTAATCATGTATCAACATAATATAAATCGAATATAAATTTCTTACCGATATACTTGCCATAATTTTAAGAGTGTATAAACTCTTTAACCCGTTTATCAAATATTTATCGATTTTATAGCCCAATTTTATATCCCGATTTGATAGCCCAAATATAGACCTATGAGGACCCTGGATACACGAGTCAAATATCCATCGAAGTTCTAATTCCCGCACATTTATAAGGCTGTGCTAACCATACACTAAGTGACCTTTAGGTACACTATAGTGCTATCCCGAATTCCCGATTATGCAACGTGTTGCTAGTCTCTATGGCATGCCAACCCTTAATTGACTTATTTCGGCATAAGTTCCATATTTATCCCATCCATGGCAATGTATATCAATATAATTTAACATTGGGTAGTTCATACCCAAAACAACATTCATGGCATACCATCATCAATAACTAGTGATCAATGCATTTGTTTTCAACCTTTGACATATTTAAAATATGTCAAATATATGATAAATGACATAAATACCATGCCAATATATAAATAAGGTAGACTCGTCGCAAGTCTTACCGTCGATGTATAAAACATCCATGTATCATGATATGTATGCAATTGCACTCACATGGGCCATTTATTAGCATGCCTCACTAAATTCTACTCGATCCTTTCCTTTATAGAACCTCGAACCTTCTTTGATTCGGCCTTGACTTCATTAATCACATGAATAAGATAAAATATTTGTTAGATTCAAATCTAACAATACCTTAAACACGCTGTCGAATATAATTATTCAAATATAAAATTCCCAAATATTTTTCCTTTCTTCCTTGTATTGTTCAAAACTCGTTATGGTCCCTAGTGACCAATTTTAACTTCCAATAATTCTTCCGAGCTTGCTAACTCACATTTAAATATAAAATGTTTCAAATTCCATTTTCTGACTGCTTGCGCTATATTCAAAGATTTGCTTATACCGGGCAGAATACATACCGGATCTTAATTTCCTTTATACTGGAAAAACTATATTAGATAACGGTTCTAACGGTATAAGCCACATAAATTAATAAAATCTACAAAAATTATGAAAATTCTTCAAACTCCCGTCACAGTGTTGTTTTGACAGAAATTGCACTGTAAATTGTCTGACCTTTATTCGATTAAAAATTCATATCTTTTAACTCGGAACTCGAAATCAATTTCTGTTTGTTGGAAAAGAAACTATACGAACACATATTTACAACGATATAAATTCATCATCTAACAATTTTTTGTAGAATTTATGTTGAATTTTTGAAGTCACTGCCAAAATTCAATCTTCTACATAGCTTTCCATAATAAACTTCTAATTTCTACTAACTTCTCCTTATTTTTCTACTTATGAATTTAGCCTCATCACTTGCTTCAAACCACCAATTCATCATCTTCTTCATCAAATAATTATTCAAAATAATTCCCTCTAATTTTCTTTCTTTGCCCAAAATAGTCACTAAAATGCAAAGGTAAGAATTCAAACTTCTTAACTTTGCAATTTAGTCCTCAAATCAACACTACTATCTTAATTCTATTATTTTAACTAAAAATCAGATTTGATCCCCATCCAAGAATTCCTCTCCTATTTGGTCACTTGATTTTGACAATTTGTCAAAATGGTCACTAATTCGATTCAACATCGGTTTAGCATTCTAACACCAATTTCACATCTCCAACACCATTAATTACATAAATACACTCCAAATTCATAAAATTCAGATTTGTTCCCTTAACTTTGAAGCTTGACGAATTGGTCCCTATATATTTAACTTAGGGTTTTGCTTCCAAACAACAAATCAAGCTTACTAGATCATTAATCCAACATCACAAACCCTAAGTTAGACTTAAATCCATAAACCCTAGTCTTCTCCATAGAAACCAAAATATGTAGGATTTAAATCCTAACTCAAAAACATGATTTTAACATCATATAAGCTTGATTCCAACTTAAATTCAACCATGGAATCATAAAATCTCAAAAGCTCTGATTTTGTTCATAAACCCTAATTTCCTTCTCATGAAAAATTCTCATCAATCAAGTATCTATTCCATGAATTAATTACATCAAAAGATAGAGCTTGAATAGTAGAAAAACTTTGCAGTTCGAAAGATTGCCTGAAAATCGAGTTTCGGGGATTGAATCGAGCTTGGAAAATTTTCTCCCTTTTCCCCCATATTTTCGAAATGTAAAAGATGAAGAAGGCTTCATCCTTTTGCCTTTTAATTTTCAATTCCTCAAATTATGCCCTTTTATCTAACGGCTGAGATTGATTTTATCATCAATCAAGGGCCAAGATTTAATCTTTAATTTTCTTCTTCAAAAAATAGCCCTTGTAACTTCAAATATTTCAAAATTGCCATCCCTGCCAAAAGACCAATTTGCCCTCCAACTAGCCTTTATTTACTAGTTTATTTCAAAATTGTCATTCCATTAAAATCTGACTAAATTAGTTCCTCCCCAACCAGTCACTATTCCATGAATATCATTTTATGATTTTCCATGGATTATGGAATAGCCACTAAAATTTCAGTTCAATCCGATTTCCCGGTATTCACAAATCACTTCTACTACGATTTTACCTTTACCGAGCTATCAGATCTATTCCGAAAATTCTATATTTCCATAATATTCCTCGTATCATCATCCTTCATCCAATGACCTAAATTTAAATCTCGAGCTAGTAGTTTACTAACTTTGCCCTTATGATTTTCCAAAATTATGATCTTGCCATTTTTCATCCAACGGCTCATATTTAGCATGGAAAATCCAACGTAAATCCAAGGGTTCATATTCTTCCAACACAAAAAATATCTTAGACATGTAAAATGACATAATCAACTGTGGCTTATCATCCTTCAAAATATCCTAGATATTCGATTCGATCTGATTATCCGAATATTCTTCCGAACTTTATCGCTTTATAGCCAATAATACAAACTCCATACGAAAAATCTGAGTAACACGGAAACGTCATTCTTGGGGGTAAACTATTCATTTACGGGGTTAAAATACACAACTTTTGAAAATTACACTTTGGTCCCTGAAGTTTTCCAAAGTTTACACTTTAACCCCTAAACTTTCAAAATTTACATTTTGGTCACTAACCAAAATTTTGGGATATTACAGAAAAATAATAAGAAGTTAGTATAATTTAGAAGTTTATCATGGAAAGCTATGTAGAATATTGAATTTTGGCAGTGACTTTGAAAATTCACCATAAATTCTACAAAAATGGTTAGATGATGAATTTTATACCGTTGTAAAGATTTGTTCGTCTAGTTTCATTTCCAACAAACGAAACCTGATTCCCAGTACCGTGTTAAAAGATATGAATTTTTATTCGAATAAAGGTCAGAAAAATTATAGAGCAGTTTTCTGTTTGGACAGTATGTGACGTGAATTCAGTGATTTTTCATAATTTTTGTAGATTTTATTAATTTATGTGGCTTATGCCGTTAGAACCGTTATCGAATCTAGTTTCTCTAGTAGAAAAGAAATTAATATCCAGTATGTATTCTTCCCGGTATAAGTAAATCTTTGAAGGTAGCGCAAGCTGTCAGAAAATGGAATTTGAAACATTTTATATTTAAATGTGAGTTAGCAAGCTCGGAAGAATTATTGGAAGTTAAAATTGGTCACTAGGGACCATAATGAGTTTTGAGCAATACAAGGAAGAAAGGAAAAATATTTGGAAATTTTATATTCGAATGATTATATTAGACAACGTGTTTAAGGTATTGTTAGATTTGAATCTAACAAATATTTTATCTTATTCATGTGATTAATGAAGTCAATGCTGAATCAAAGAAGGTTCGAGGTTCTATAAAGGAAAGGATCGAGTAGAATTTAGTGACGCGTGCTAATAAATGGCCTAGGTGAGTGCAATGCATGCATAACATGATACATGGATGTTTTATACATCATTGGTAAGACTTACGATAAGTCTACCTGGTTTATATATCGGCATGATATTTATGTCATTGATCATATATTTGACTATTTCAAATAGTCAAAGGTTGAACACAAATGCATGGATCACTAGTTATATATAATGGTATACTATGATGTTATTTCAAGTATGAACTACCCAATGTTAAATTATGTTGATATACATTGCCATGGATGAAATAAATACGGAAATTGTGCCCAAATAAGTCATTGAGGGACAGGGTATAGTTGGCATGCCATAGAGTCCAGCAGCATGCTGCATATTCGGGTATCCGGGATAGCACTATAGTGTATATAAAGGACACTTAGTGTATGGTTAGCACGGCCTTATAAACGTGCGGATGGTTAGCACATCCTTATAAATGTGCGGATGCTGGCGACGACCTTATGTCTATTAGCACTTCGGTGCATATTTGACTCGCGTACCCAGGGTCCTCAAGGTTTAGTTTGGGCTATAAATAAATGGTAAACAGCTTAGGGAGTATGTGAACTCTCGAAACATATGGCAAGTATATTGGTAAGAAATTTATATATGGTTTATATTATGTTGATATATGATTAATATGAAGGTATACATATCTAGTGATCATGATGCATTTATGCATAGAAGGCATATTATGATAAATGGACAAGCATGAAAATCTTATGACATTGGCATATAGTATTACTAATGCAATGTGAAAGTTGATGCATTTGCATATATCATGCTATATGAAATTGAATAAAGTTTAAATAATTGTTATTACTTCCTTTATTGCCTCACTAAGTTCGTACTTAGCGTGCGTTTGATTGTACACACATAGGTAAATCAAGATGAGAGTGAGAAGAGCATTACATCAATATTGGAAAGATCAATAGATAATCACAGTAATGACATCCTAATTGAGGTTTGATTATTATAGTGGCATGTATACTTGCTAAACTTATTTGAGTTGTGATTAGCTTTTAAAGTTTGTTATGGTTTCGAAGTAATTGGTGTTTATGGAAAGATTCAAGGTTAAGAATAACCTTTGGTGATGAGTTGCATACTAAGATAATTGATTTATGATTGGAACTCGAATAAATAATTTATGTCGATTTTAAATAAAGTTAAGTGTGCTTGGACTAGAGAAATTTGAGGATGGTGACCATTGAGAAGTTTTTCTAAAAAATTTAAATTACCCTGACTTTTTATTAAAGAAGTTGTAACATTTCTGACTCGTACCCGGTGTACGGATGCAGGAAAGGGGTGTTACATTTATTGGTATTAGAGCTACAAGTTTAGCCGATTCTAGAGTTAAACGAAGTATGGTAAAGGTCAAAAATGTATACATGCCACTAGGATGTCAGAATTACTGATGATTTTACTTGCTGGAATGGATGAAATTGCTTACTTCATTATGATAATAATGTTAAATTCCAATATGTGAAGGTAAAAGAATCGTGTTAGGTGTTTAGGCGAGTGGATCAATAAGAGATTCACGAGCATGATAAGATTATGATAATATTCTACCCTTAGCTTAGCATGGTGCAGAGGCACCAGAGTAACATGATATGCATGTTCTAGATTAAGAGCTTTTCTTCCAGACATTAGATGCGATCATGAATCAGCCTGCGTATGCAGCGATTGCAAAAGAATTAAGAGTTCTGGCATTCTAGATTTTCAGAGAGATATTGATGGAGATCCTATGATTGTTAATTTATGGTTTAAGGATATAAAAGTTATGTTGAAGGAACTCTGTATTGATGATCAGAGGAGACTAAAAATAAAGTAGTATTTCATCTGAAAGGATTAGACCCGTATTTGATAAAGTAATGTTACGGTACATACTCAAAAGTCTGTTAGCTAGAAGTTCTTTCTTTGAGGGTTCTGTAACATAGTTTATCTTAGAGATGCAACGGAGTTCTTGCATCTTAATTTGGGCAATTGGATTATTACGGATATGAGTGCAAGTTTAATAAACTGAGCTGATTTGTTTCTAAACTGCTTCTTACAGACAGAAAAAAAGCTTGTTATGAGAGCTCATAGAGGGCTAGAGGTCAGGTACAAAGAAGTACTGACTACCCTATGTATTTTAAAATTTCATGAAGTAGTAAATTATGTCAAATGCAATGAAAAGGGGTTCAGAATGAGAAAATATCTAAACAGAGGTCACAGCTCGTAAAGAGGAACAGTAAATCATTATTCATTTCACTACTTCTAAAAAGTGGTGAGGATTCCCGACAAAGATATTAAGCTGAATTTATTACATAGTTCTGCTAAGAGATCGGGACAAGGAAAATTAATAACTCTCTGACATTTATAATTAATGTTGGAGATTTAAGAAAACCACAAAACCAATCATATGAGTGAAGGGGTTTAACCAGCAACCTCGTATCGGTACATGGGAAACGTGTATCGATACACGGAGAACGTGAGGATTTCTAAATTCCTTTTTCTAAAATTGATTCCACCAAAAATCAATATATTTTAAAAGATGATTTTTAACTATTTTTCCATATTTTTATCATACCAAAAAATATGCCATCCCAAATCCGACTCGAATCTCTAACCCGGTCTATCGGACCGTCTAATACAACTCTCCCCCACTAAAGAAATGTCATCCCTAAAATTACCTAGAGGAAACAGATGCGGAAATTGCTTCTTCATATCCGCCTTGCTTTTCCAAGTAGCTTCCTCAACACCTCGGTGTCGCCACAAGACCTTTACGAGCTCTATCGTCTTACCACGTAGAACTTTCTTTCTGGTACCGAGGATTTTTATGGGTTCCTCATCAAAGGGTAGATCCGGCCTCAACTCTATATCCTCCACTGGCATAACATGCGGTGGATCTGATCGATATCTCCTCAACATCGAAACATGAAATACATTAAGAATTTTCTCCAACTCGGGAGGTAACCTCAACCGGTATACCACAGGACCCACACGCTCAATAACATCGTATGGTCCAATGAACCTCGGACTAAGCTTACCCTTACGTCTGAATCTCATCACCTTTTTCCATGGTGATACTTTCAAGAATACGCGATCCCCTACCGCATATTCAACCTCCTTACGCTTCAAATCCGCGTAAGATTTCTGCCGATCCGCAGCTGCTTTTAACCAGTCGCATACAAGCTTAACCTTCTTATTTGTGTCTTTCAACAAATCTGGTAGGGTAACATGCTTTTCCCCCACCTCAGCCAACATAAGGGCGTACGACATCTCTGGCCATATAACTACTCAAAAGGTGCCATCTGTATACTTGTCTGATAACTGTTGTTGTAAGCAAACTCAACTAAAGGCAAATGCTTCTCCCAGGTTCCTTGGAACTCTATAATAAAACACCTCAGCATATCCTCTAAAACCTGGATAACCCGCTCAGACTGCCCATCCAACTGAGGATGATACACAATGCTAAAACTCAACCTCGAACCAAGGTCTGGTGCAAAGTCCTCCAAAACCTTGTCGCAAACCTTAGATCCCTATCTGAAACGATGGATTTAGGTACACCATGCAAGCGCACAACCTCCGTTATATACAAATCTGCCAATTGTCCATGGTGTACGTTGTATGCACTCGCAGGAAATGTGCACACTTTGTGAACCTGTCAACAATCACCCAAACGGAATCCTTCTTAGCCGATGTCAACGGCAACCTTGTTACAAAATCCATGGTGATTCCTCTAGAATTTTAGTGGTTGCAACAACCCAGATGGAAATTGATGTTTAGCCTTGACCCGCTGACATCCCATGCACTTGGAAACAAACTCAGCCACATCCTTTTTCAACTCAAACCAGTAGTATGCCTTCTTCAAATCACGATATATTTTAACACTACCAGGATGCATAGCAAAAGGACTAGAGTGTGCCTTCATCAAGATAGTGTGCCTGAACTCTGGATCATCTGGCACCACTATTCGACCCTTGAAACACACAACTCTATCATCATCAAAATGAAATTCCGTCAGATTACCATCCGTTATATCCTTAACATGCTCAACCAATGAATCATTGTATAGTTTCTTATCTTTAATCAACTGTGATAACGTAGGCTTAACTTGCAATTCAGCTAGCAAACTGCCCTCCCGCGTCACACTCAACCTTGCAAACATAGCTCAAAGCTCAACCGCAACCTTACGACTTAATGCATCTGCCACTACATTGGCTTTACCATGATGATACTCAATTGTCAAGTCATAATCCTTAAACAACTCTAACCACCTACGTTGCCTAAGATTCAAATATTTCTGCGACATCAAATACTTCAAGCTCTTGTAATCCGTAAAGATCACGCACTTCTCACCATAGAGGCAATGTCGCCAAATTTTCAAAGCAAAAACCACAGCCGCAAGCTCCAAATCATGAGTTGGATAATTGTGCTCGTGAACTTTAAACTGCCTTGATGCAAAGTCCACGACCTTCCCATCCTGCATCAACACACAACCTAAGGCAATATACGCCGCATCACTATAAACCACAAATTACTTCCTAGATTCAGGTTGAATCAACACATGAGCGTATGTTAGAACTTCTTTCAACTTCTCAAAACTATGATGCTGCTTCTCCGTCCACACATAAGGAACATTCTTCTGCAACAACTTGGTCAACGGTGTTGCAATACTCGAAAGCCTCTCAACGAAACGACAATAATAACCAGCCAACCCAAGAAAACTACGTACCTCTTATACAAACTTAGGTGGATTCCAATTGAGAATAGCCTCAATCTTCTGTGGATCAACGCGAATACCCTCCTCAGAAAGCACATGACCAAGGAATGTCACTTCCCTTAGCCAAAACTAGCACTTGCTCAACTTAGCGTATAACTAATTATCCTTCAACACTGGAAACACTATCCGTAAATGCCGAACGTGCTATTCCTCGATACAGGAGTACACGAGAATATGATCTATGAACACCACCACAAACGGATCAAGATACTCATGGAACACTCTATTCATCATGTCCATAAATGCATCTGGGCCATTTGTCAAACCAAAAGGCATGACTAGAAACTCATAATGCCTATACCTCGTATGGAACACGATTTTATGCACATCCACATCCTTCACCTTCAACTGGTAATACCCCAATCTTAAATCTATCTTCGAAAACACTACTGCTCTATGAAACTGATCGAACAAGTCATCAATTCACGGCAACGGGTACCTGTTCTTTACTGTCAACTTGTTCAACTGACGATAATCAATGCACATACGCATCGTACCATCCTTCTTTTTTACAAAGAGAACAGGAGCACCCCACGGAGAAACACTTGGTCGAATAAACCCATGGTCCAACAACTCTTGAAGCTGAGACTTCAACTCCTTCAATTCTTTCGGTGCCATCCTATAAGGAGCAATGGACACCGGTGTTGTACCCTCGTATGTATAATACTAAACTCTACCTCTCTATCCGGAGGTAAACTCGGCAACTCCTTAGGAAAAACCTCAGGAAATTCGCAAACAGTCTGAACGAAATGAGATATATGGTAATCACTAGTGTCTTATTTGGTAGTAAGTTTGAAAATTCCCCATAAATTCTGCAAAAATGGTTAGAAGGTGAATTTTATACCGATGTAAAGATTTGTTCGTCTAGTTTCGTGTCCAGCAAACAGAAACTAATTTTGAGTTCCAAGTAGAAATATATGAGTTTTTAAGGGGTGAAAGGTCAGAAAACAGTATGGCAGTCTGCTCCGAAATCGACAGTGGAAATTTATTTTGAAAATTCGCCAGAAATCGTACAAGTTGAATTTGGGCTATTAATTTATATGATTGAAAAGCTTATTGAATCTAGTTTCTTCCTGAACAAATGGAATCGAATTCTGAGCTATAAATTATTTTATATAAATATTTCTTTGATGGTAGTGCAAGTTGAAAAAAAATGGAAATTGAGACAATTTGTGTCTAATGTTTGTTAGCAAGCTTGGAGGAATTACTTGAAGATCAAAATGATCATTAGGGACCAAAAATGAGTTTGTGAACAGTATAAGTAAGGAAAGAAATTTATGGAGAATTTTTATGTTGAATAATTAGATAGCTTAAGTGAAATATTGTTAGAAGTAAATCTAACAAATGTTTATTTATATTCATGTGATAAATTAAGTTGGATTCGAATCAAGAGAAGGTTCGAGGTACTATAAAGGAAAGGATCAATAGAGCTTAGTGAGGCATACAAATAAATGGCCCAGGTGAGTGCAATGCATACATAACATTATACATGGATGTTTCATACATCACCGGTATGACTTGCAATGAGTCTACCTGGTTTATATATTGTCATGATAATTATGTCATTGATCATATATTTGACATATTTTAAATATGTCAAAGATTGAAAATAAATGCATTGATCACTAGTTATTGATGATGGTATACTATGAATGTTATTTCGAGTATGAACTGCTTCACTAGTCATTGAAAACTTACGAATGGAAATGGTAACGATATTGGTAAGATCTAATATTATCACTTTATATACATATATGCTATTACATATTTATTTATGTTAACGAGCATGTAATGGCAAGGTGATCATATGCATTGTTAATTTATTAATATTGATATTATGCCAATTGCACTTGAATTTGAATTATTGCCTCACTAAGTAAATATTTAGCATGTGACTATTTTCACACGTAAGAAAAGAGGAGCATTTGGAGTAGGGAGCACTAGTGGACATCATTTATCAAGAACAGGTACATCAGTATCAGTAATATAATATTTGAAGTTGTTTGATATTCACTAGTGGGCATGTTTATTAAAAGGTTATGCATGCTCTGATATAAATTGTATTTTATTGGAATCTGGATGAATTTTAAATCAGGCAGTTTCACTAATTATATAAAGTTGAATTAAATTGATATGTAGCTACCTGAAATTAAACCTAATTTGAAGATAAAAATATAAAGTTTAAACTTTACGCGATTAATTAGATTTGAAAATAAAGATTAGATTGTAATTTTTTTATAAAACAATTTTTTACCAAATTATAAATATAAATGGTTTTACAAATGTTTTGTGACATCTCTGCCTTGTATTCAATGATTGATACAGGAAAGGGTGTTATAATTATTGGTATCAGAGCTACAGGTTTAGCCTGTTCTTGGCCTAAATGGAAGTGGTTTATGTTAAAAACGAGTATACATGCCACTAGGATATCAATATTACTGATCTGATGTTTATATGATTTAATTGATGTCGCTCCTTACTAAAATAAATTTGAGATGAGTCAGTGAATGAGAGATTCTGAAAAGAACCAGCAGTGGTAATAGTACTTTGAATTTAGTGGAATAAGAAAGAACACTGACACAAAAGGGAGTGACGGTGTAGGACTAAGGAATATCTGAATTTAAATGAAAAGCAGATAAAGGTCTTGGTCTAGTGACTGCAGATTTGTGGTTAAATTATTTGAAGATCATGATGGATGGATTTTACTATTGGATAGAAAGAAATTGGACGAAATTGTATTGTTACTTTGAGAATAAATTAGATCGAGGGAATCATAAGAATTTGCTTCACAGTCAGGGTTGTGCACATCAGTCTAATTTTATAATTTTAGGACTAATAAAGATTTGAATGAACTGAAAATTATAGTTGGCACATTTTATCTTTTTGATAAAATTGTATTGGTTTTGATTGATCAAGACTCTATGTACATTCGTATATAAGTACGAAGTTGAGTGGTGAACGATATATCCTCTTAGAACCCATTTTGAGTAACATAGTGATTACAAAATTGTTGAGTTATAATGTAAGGATGAGTTGGACAAGGACATGTAGAAATTGTCTGAAAACGTGCAGGAAACTGAGTTTCTGGCAACCCTAATGGAGCTACCTTTCGAAGAAATTAAAATGGTATTAGGCATGGATTGGTTATCTTTTTACCATGCTATTGTGGATTGTCACTTAAAGTGATTAATCTTGAAAATTTTGAAAGGTGAAGAATAATAGTAGTAGGTGAAAGGATGAATTTTCTATCTAATTTGATTTCAGTTGTTTCTGCTACGAAACTGTTGCTACAAGGCTGCCAAGTTTTCTTAGCAAATGTGGTGAATACCATAACTGCTGAAATAAAATTGGAAGATATTCCTACAGTTTAGGAGTATCCAGAGGTATTTCTTGATGAATTACCGGGATTACCCCTGATCAAGAAGTAAAATTTAAAATAGAGGTATTACCTGGTACTGCACCCCTATCGATGGCCCCGTACAGAATGGCTTCAACCGAGCTTTGAGAGTTAAAGGCACAATTACAAGAATTGTTGGATTGGGGTTTTATAAGACCAAATGAGTCACCTTGGGGTTCACCGATGTTATTCGTGAAAAAAAGATGGATTTATACGATTATGCATAGATTATCGTCAGCTAAATAAAGTAACAGTGAAGAATAAGCATCCTCTCCCAAGGATTGATGATCTTTTTGATCCATTAAAAGAGTGTAGTTGTATTTTCCAAGATTGATATTCGATTAGGGCATCATCAATTGCAGATTCGGGAAGAAGATTGTAGTACCCCAAAAAATTTACTAAGTTATATAAGGGTCATTTAGTACTAAGGTTTTGGCATAAGGCTAACTTAGTGACTAAAATGACAAAAGATAAAAGTTAGTGACCAAAATGAAAAATTGGTAAAAGTTCAGGGACCCAAGTGTAAATTTTCTCAAAGATGATTTTTATTCAGTATGAGGATAAATTTGATCAGAATAAGGATTTTGGTAATTGTTTTGGAGGTTAGTATGTAGCATAAAATATAAAATTTTGATCGAATAAAATTGTTAAGCGTGCTCGGATTAGAGAAAAGTTGTGGGTGACCTTTTGAGAAGTGTCACATAATAGTATTTTGATTTGTAAAAAGGACTCAGAAGAAGTGGGAAAGATTCGTATAAATGCTTAATGAAGGATTTTCAAGAAAGATGCTACCCGATAAATATTTCGGGTAATTATCGGTATTTTGGATCGAGTCAAATTTCTAAGTTTGAATTTATTAAATGGATGATTTTATATAAAAATATGAATTTATTCATGGAATTAGGGGAATATATGATTCCCGAATTAGAGTTGATAGTTCGATAGAGAAAAAAATCGTAAAAGGTGAAAATCGGAGAATTGGATCGAACAAAAATCATAAATGATATTTTATGATTATTTAATGATGATGGCCGGTTGGATTGGAACCAACCTAGTTCAAATGTAAAGGGATGGCATAATTTTGAACTAGTTGTAATTTTTATTTAGTTAAAGGGGTATTTTGGAAAGAAAGAAAAATGAATTTAAAATTCATTTTTCATGAAATATGTGACAATTTTTAGTTTTATACTAGAATTAATATTCAAAAGGATGAACATATAGTTCATCTTTCTTTCTACCTTTCGAAAAGCATAAGAGAATTGGGGAAAATAATAAAAAAATTTTCTAGTTCAAAATTCAATGCTTTTGATCAATAATTCAAGCAAGGTTCTTTGAGGTAAAGTGATCTACTCTTCATTATCTACATTTTGATGTTAAAAATTCATGGAATTATGAAGTTTTGGATTAGGGTTTGAAGAGAGAGAAATTAGGGTTTCATGGAAAATTTATGGAATTCAAGTAGTAGATGATGAATTAAGCTTAGTTGTGATGAAAACAAGCTTGAAATCAAGTTAATTTCATGTTGGAAGTTATAAACTCTAATCCTGAATTTAGGGATTTGTTAGGATTTTGAGAATTAAGGACGAAAATGGATAGATTATGATGTTTGAAGCATTATATTGATGATGGAAGTTCAATTTTGATGTTTGAAGGTCAAATTCCCTTTAAGGACTAATTCGAAAATTTGAAGAAAATTTGGGACTAAATTGTCAAAATTTAATTAATGATGGAAATAAATATAAAATGATGTTTCAAGCTTGAATTGACAATTTGGGACCAAATTGAATATTTGAAAAAGTTTAGGGACCTATTTGGCTATTTGAAGAAATAAGGGTATGGTTTTGGAAATTTTGTTTTGAAGGGAGACTGATCTGTAAACTGTTGAAATTATGATCAAATTAGCTTTAATTGATGAAAAAGTACCATTTTGGCAAGAATGAGAAAGTAAGGGATTAAAATGGAAGAATTGAAAATTAAGGCATGAATAGTTGTCAAATGTTCAAAATGGTCATTAAGGACCCAAAATGAGATACATGGCAAATATTAGTATTTTATTTGGCAATGTTAGACTCGAATTAAGTAAGTGTATAGTAATAAGTATATTCGATTGATTTCTACAGTTGCAAGAAATACTGGGAAGGTACAAGTATTCAAGGAAATAAGAAGATTAATGAGTAAGCTTAGTGAGGCAAGATAATAAATGGCCCATGTAAGTGCATTTATATGTTTTGAAATGTATTTTAGTAAACTTTTATAAATTTTATTTATTTGATTTTATTAAAATGATAACATGGTTTTTCTATAAGTTATATGATGATTCATAGGCAAAGGAAAAAGGTTAGTACATGTTAGGGTATGATTGCCCTATTATGTTTTATTTTGATAAGTTTTATTATTGAATAATAGTGATATATGAATCATTTATCAAATGATAATTTACAAGTCAATTATATGAATTATTTGCCCAAGTTTATGATAGAGAGTTACAGTATAGTGGCATGCCATTAGAGGTCTAGCAGTCAAGGACTGCAGTATAGCTATACACCGATCTTCGGATCTATACGTTTTCGGCACTTATGTGTCTATATGTTTTCGGTACTTTATGTGTTTATATGTTATCGTCACTTTGGTGACTAGTACTCAAGGAGTACCGACCTTGCATACTTTAGTTTCTCTTTATACAAATTCTTGGGCTAATTATAAAGTAAATGTATATGAAATTCACCATTTCTTATATGTGATTGTTTATAAGTATATGAAAGATTTGATATGATTTTGCTTAACCATGTTTTCATTTATTTCGATACTTATTTTATGATTATTTATAATGACTCACTAAGTTATACTTAGCGTGTGATTGTTTCACGCGTAGGAAAAGCGAAGCATTGAGAATAAAGAACATTAGCGAACATCATCTATCGAAAACATGTACATCAGTATCAGTAATATAATTTTTATGCTATTTGATATTTACTAGTCGGCATGTATAGAAAAATGTGAAGCCTGCTCTGATATGAATCGTATTTTATTTAGAATCTGAATGATTTTAAATTAGGCAGTTTTCAGGCAGTTTTATTATTTATATGCTAATGGATCAAACTTTTAAGTTGTTGCCTGAATCTAGGTTCAAAATTGAATGTGAAATTATTAAGTTTAAATTTTACGCGATTAACTATTTTTACAGTAAAAAATAAGATTTTCTTAATATTAAAGAATTATTTTACAAGTACATGTGACATCCATAACTCTTATTCAGCGATGAATACGGGAAAAGGGGTGTTACATTTAATGGTATCAGAGCTACAGGTTTAGCCGGTTCTAAGCGCAAACAGAAGTTATTTTATGTCAAAAAGTTTATACATGCCACTAGGATATCAATATTACTGATCTGATGCTTATATGATTTGATTGGTGTCGCTTCTTACTAATATGAAATGGGATAAGTTATAATTAATATTTGAGTTAAGAAGATTGAAATGAACTAGTAAATGGGAGGTTCAAGAAAAAACCATAGTGGTAATAATAAGGTTAACCACAACCTTTTGGATTAATCAGAACAAGAAAGAACTTTGGCACAATAGGGAGTGCCTATACAGAATTTGGGAAAATCATGAATTTCATAGTAAAGGTGGTCTGATGGCTACTGACTTATGGTTTAATGATGTTAAAATTATAAGAGAAGAGCTAAATTGTTCCGATGTGGAAAAGTTAGAAGGAATTGTATCCCTGTTAAGAGGACATGTTCAAATATGGTGGACAAGTATCAGTTAGAAGATACTTGCAACTAAAATGACATAGGTATTCTTTCAAGAAGCATTCAAGGCAAAATATATTGGTGATCATGGAAAATTTATGGAATTCAAGTAGTAGATGATGAATTAAGCTTAGTTGAGATGAAAACAAGCTTGAAATCAAGTTAATTTCATGTTGGAAGTTATAAACTCTAATCCTGAATTTAGGGATTTGTTAGGATTTTGAGAATTAAGGACGAAAATGGATAGATTATGATGTTTGAAGCATTATATTGATGATGGAAGTTCAATTTTGATGCTTGAAGGTCAAATTCACTTTAAGGACTAATTTGAAAATTTGAAGAAAATTTGGGACTAAATTGTCAAAATTTAATTGATGATGGAAATAAATAGAAAATGATGTTTCAAGCTTGCATTGACAATTTGGGACCAAATTGAATATTTTAAAAAGTTTAGGGACCTATTTGGCTATTTGAAGAAATAAGGTATGGTTTTGGAAATTTTGTTTTGAAGGGAGACTAATCTATAAACTGTTGAAGTTATGATCAAATTAGCTTGAATTGATGAAAAAGTACCATTTTTGCAAGAATGAGAAAATAAGGGATTAAAATGGAAGAATTGAAAATTAAGGCATGAATAGTTGCCAAATGTTCAAAATGGTCACTAAGGACCCAAAATGAGATACATGGCAAACATTAGTATTTTATTTGGCAATGTTAGACTCGAATTAATTAAGTGTATAGTAATAAGTATATTATTGATTTCTACAGGAAATACTGGGAAGGTACAAGTATTCAAGGAAATGAAAAGATTAATGAGTAAGCTTAGTGAGGCAAGATAATAAATGGCCCAGGTGAGTGCATTTATATGTTTTGAAATGTATTTTAGTAAACTTTTATAAATTTTATTTATTTGATTTTATTAAAATGATAACATGGTTTTTCTATAAGTTATATGATGATTCATAGGCAAAGGAAAAAGGTTAGTACATGTTAGGGTATGATTGCCCTATTATGTTTTATTTTGATAAGTTTTATTATTGAAAAATGGTGATATATGAATCATTTATCAAATGATAATTTACAAGTCAATTATATGAATTATTTGCCCAAGTTTATGATAGAGAGTTACAGTATAGTGGCATGCCATTAGAGGTCTAGCAGTCAAGGACTGCAGCATAGCTATACACCGATCTTCGAATCTATACGTTTTCGGCACTTATGTGTCTATATGTTTTCAGCACTTTATGTGTTTATATGTTATCGTCACTTTGGTGACTAGTACTCAAGGAGTACCGACCTTGCATACTTTACTTTCTCTTTATACAAATTCTTGGGCTAATTATAAAGTAAATGTATATGAAATTCACCATTTCTTATATGTGATTGTTTATAAGTATATGAAAGATTTGATATGATTTTGCTTAACCATGTTTTCATTTATTTCGATACTTATTTTATGATAATTTATAATGCCTCACTAAGTTATACTTAGCGTGTGATTGTTTCACGCGTAGGAAAAGCGAAGCGTTGAGAATAAAGAACATTAGCGAACATCATCTACCGAAAACATGTACATATGTATCAGTAATATAATTTTTATGCTGTTTGATATTTACTAGTCGGCATGTATAGAAAAATGTGAAGCCTGCTCTGATATGAATCGTATTTTATTTAGAATCTGAATGATTTTAAATTAGGCAGTTTTCAGGCAGTTTTATTATTTATATGCTAATGGATCAAACTTTTAAGTTGTTGCCTGAATCTAGGTTCAAAATTGAATGTGAAATTATTAAGTTTAAATTTTACGCGATTAACTATTTTTACAGTAAAAAATAAGATTTTCTTAATATTAAAGAATTATTTTACAAGTACATGTGACATCCATAACTCTTATTCAGCGATGAATACGGGAAAAGGGGTGTTACATTTAATGGTATCAGAGCTACAGGTTTAGCCGGTTCTAAGCGCAAACAGAAGTGATTTTATGTCAAAAAGTTTATACATGCCACTAGGATATCAATATTACTGATCTGATGCTTATATGATTTGATTGGTGTCGCTTCTTACTAATATGAAATGAGATAAGTTATAATTAATATTTGAGTTAAGAAGATTGAAATGAACTAGTAAATGGGAGGTTCAAGAAAAAAACCATTGTGGTAATAATAAGGTTAACCACAACCTTTTGGATTAATCAGAACAAGAAAGAACTTTGGCACAATAGGGAGTGCCTATACAGGATTTGGGAAAATCATGAATTTCATAGTAAAGGTGGTCTGATGGCTACTGACTTATGGTTTAATGATGTTAAAATTATAAGAGAAGAGCTAAATTGTTCCGATGTGGAAAAGTTAGAAGGAATTGTATCCCTGTTAAGAGGACAGGTTCAAATATGGTGGACAAGTATCAGATAGAAGATACTTGCAACTAAAATGAAATAGGTATTCTTTCAAGAAGCATTCAAGGCAAAATATATTGGTGATCAATATATGATTAGAATTTATAGCAAATTTGATAAGTTGTCAAGATTACCTCTAGATCGAGAAGTGGAATTTATAATAGAGGTATTACCGGTCATTGTATCTATATCGATGGTTCCGAGCTTCGGGAAATGAAGGCGCAATTGCAAGAAATGTTGGATCAAGTTTTATAAAACCATGTGTGTCACCTTTGGGGCGCACCGGTATTATTTATGAAAAGAAAGATGGATCCGTGCGACTATGCAATCAGATGAAAACAAGATGTAGCAAGGTTTAAAAAGTCAATATTGGTGGCTAGGCATGAAAAGAACAATAAATGAGATAGTTTCTAAATGTTTATCATGTCAACAAGTAAAGGTAGAACATCGGATACCTTCTGGATTATTACAACTGATTTTCATTCTTCAGCGGAAATGGGATCGAATGACTATAGATATTGAATAAGAAGTTGGAGATAAAGTATTCTAAAGGTATCACCATGGAAGAAAGTCCTATGATTTGGACAAAAAGAGAAAACTTAGTCCCAGAATTGGTGGACCATATGAAATCTTAAAAAAAAAAAGAATAGGACTAGTGGCTTACCAGTTATCTTTATCACCAGAGATGAGCACGATTATTTGATATATTCCATATAGTTATGTTATGAAGGTATCGGTCAAATCCTTCACATGTCGTCACTGTTGAGGAAATTGAACTACAACCAGATCTGATGTATGAAGGAGAACCCATGAAAATTCTAACATATGAACTTAAAGAGTTAAGGAACAAGAAAATTCATTTGGTCAAAATTCTTTGGAAGAACCACAAGATTGAGAAGGCCACTGGAGAAAGCTTAGAAGAAATGAAAAAGCAATATTCGTAACTATTCAAATTAGTCACGTTCTAAAATTCGAGGATGAATTTTATTTTAAGAGGGGTGGAATTGTAATACCTTGAAAATTTTACTAAGTTATATAAGGGTCATTTGGTACTAAGGTTTTGGCATAAGGCTAACTTACTGACTAAAATGACAAAAGATAAAAGTTAGTGACCAAAATAAAAAGTTGGTAAAAGTTCAGGGACCCAAGTGTAAATTTACCCAAAGATGATTTTTATTCAGTATGAGGATAAATTCAGTCAGAATAAGGATTTTGGTAATTGTTTTGGAGGTTAGTATGCAGTAGAAAATATAAAATTTTGATCGAATAAAATTGTTAAGCGTGCTCAGATTAGATAAAAGTTTTGGGTGACCATTTGGGAAGTGTCACATAATAGTATTTTGATTTGTAAAAAGGACTCAGAAGAAGTGGGAAAGATTCGTAAAAATGCTTAATCAAGGATTTCCAAGAAAGATGCTACCCGATAATGATTTCGGGTAATTATCGGTATTTTTGGATCGAGTCAAATTTCTAAGTTTGACTTTATTAAATGGAGGATTTTATATGAAAATATGAATTTATTCATGGAATTAGGGAAATATATGATTCCCGAATTAGAGTTGATAGTTCGATAGAGAAAAAATCGTAAAAGGTGAAAATCGGGGAATTGGATCGAACAAAAATCATAAAATATATTTTATGATTATTTAATGATGATGGCCGATTGGATTGGAACCAACCTAGTTCAAATGTAATGGGATGGCATAATTTTGAACTAGTTGTAATTTTATTTAGTTAAAAGGGTATTTTTGGAAAGAAAGAAAAATGAATTTAAAATTCATTTTTCATGAAACATGTGGCAATTTGTAGTTTAATATTAGAATTAATATTCAAAAGGATGAACATAAATTTCATCTTTCTATCTACCTTTTGAAAAGCATAAGAGAATTGGGGAAAATAAGAAAAAAATTCTAGTTCAAAATTCAAGGATTTTGATCAAGAATTCAAGCAAGGTTCTTTGAGGTAAAGTGATCTACTCTTCATTCTCTACATTTTGATGTTAAAATTTCATGGAAATATGAAGTTTTGGATTAGGTTTTGAAGAGAGAGAAATTAGGGTTTCATGGAAAATTTATGGAATTCAAGTAGTAGATGATGAATTAAGCTTAGTTGTAATGAAAACAAGCTTGAAATCAAGTTAATTTCATGTTGGAATTTATAAACCCTAATCTTGAATTTAGGGATTTGTTAGGGTTTTGAGAATTAAGGATGAAAATGGTTAGATTATGATGTTTGAAGCATTATATTGATGATGGAAGTTCAATTTTGATGTTTGAAGGTCAAATTCCCTTTAGGGACTAATTCAAAAATTTGAAGAAAATTTGGGACTAAATTGTCAAAATTTAATTGATGATGGAAATTTATAGAAAAATGATGTTTCAAGCTTGCATTGACAATTTGGGACCAAATTGAATATTTTAAAAAGTTTAGGGACCTATTTGGCTATTTGAAGAAATAAGGTATGGTTTTGGAAATTTTGTTTTGAAGGGAGACTAATCTATAAACTGTTGAAGTTATGATCAAATTAGCTTGAATTGATGAAAAAGTACCATTTTGGCAAGAATGAGAAAATAAGGGATTAAAATGGAAGAATTGAAAATTAAGGCATGAATAGTTGCCAAATGTTCAAAATGGTCACTAAGGACCCAAAATGAGATACATGGCAAACATTAGTATTTTATTTGGCAATGTTAGACTCGAATTAATTAAGTGTATAGTAATAAGTATATTCGATTGATTTCTACAGGAAATACTGGGAAGGTACAAGTATTCAAGGAAATGAAAAGATTAATGAGTAAGCTTAGTGAGGCAAGATAATAAATGGCCCAGGTGAGTGCATTTATATGTTTTGAAATGTATTTTAGTAAAATTTTATAAATTTTATTTATTTGATTTTATTAAAATGATAATATGGTTTTTCTATAAGTTATATGATGATTCACAGGCAAAGGAAAAAGGTTAGTACATGTTAGGGTATGAATTGCCCTATTATATTTTATTTTGATAAGTTTTATTATTGAATAATGGTGATATATGAATCATTTATCAAATGATAGTTTAAAATTCAATTATATGAAATTATTTGCCCAAGTTTATGATAGAGAGTTACAGTATAGTGGCATGCCATTAGAGGTCTAGCAGTCAAGGACTGCAGTATAGCTATACACCGATCTTCGGATCTATACGTTTTCGTCACTTATGTGTCTATATGTTTTCGGTACTTTATGTGTCTATATGTTATCGTCACTTTGGTGACTAGTACTCAAGGAGTACAGACCTTGCATTCTTTAGTTTCTTTTTATACAAATTCTTGGGCTAATTATATAGTAAATGCATATGAAATTCACCATTTCTTATATGTGATTGTTTATAAGTATATGAAAGATTTGATATGATTTTGCTTAACCATGTTTTCATTTATTTCAATACTTATTTTATGATTATTTATAATGCCTCACTAAGTTATACTTAGCGTGTGATTGTTTCACGCGTAGGAAAAGAGAAGCGTTGAGAATAAAGAGCATTAGCGAACATCATCTATCAAAAACAGGTACATCAGTATCAGTAATATAATTTTTATGTTGTTTGATATTTACTAGTCGGTATGAATAGTAAAATGTGAAGCCTGCTCTGATATGAATCGTATTTTATTTAGAATCTGAATGATTTTAAATTAGGTAGTTTTCAGGCAGTTTTATTATTTATATGCTAATGGATCAAATTGTTAAGTTGCTGCCTGAATCTAGGTTCAAAATTGAATGTGAAATTATTAAGTTTAAATTTTAACCTATTAACTATTTTTACAATAAAAAATATAAGATTTTCTTAATATTAAAGAATTATTTTACAAGTATCATGTGACATCCCTAACTCTTATTCAGCGATGAATACGGGAAAAGGGGCTTTACAAAGATATTTTAATGACGGTTTACCAAATTTAGTATGGACATTATGAGTTTGTATTAATGCTGTTTGGACTGACTAATGCTCATGCTGCATTTGTGGATCTGATGAACCGAATAACTCAGTCTTATTTGGATTAGTTTCTGATGATATTTATTGATGATATTTTGGTTTAATCAACGACAAGAGAGGAACATGATGCTCATCTTCGAATTGTTCTTTAGATCCTTAGGGGAAAGAAACTATATGTCAAATTATCAAAGTGTGAATATTGATTTTCGGGAGTTACTTTTCTTGGTCATATGGTTTCGGAAAAATGAATAAGAGTGAATCTCAAGAAAATACAAGCTATAGTTGATTGGAAAATACCAAAGAATATATCAGAGGTTCGAAGTTTCTTGAGACTGGCTAATTATTATAGAAAGTTTGTAAAGAATTTTTCAATGATTGCTTTTCCAATGACCAAGATACAAAGAAAGATGTATCATTTATTTGAGTGAATAAAAAGATTTTCAAAGAAAAGATGAGAATTGTTATCAAGGTTCAAACAAGTGGAAAATGGTGAAACCAAAGACTTTAAATTTAATCTGAAAGATGCTTGTATTATCGAGTAAGAATCTATATTTCGATTGATGAAGAATTGAATTGTTTGAGGCACATTATATTCTTTTGACTAAACATCCAAGTGGAAACAAGATGTATCAAGACCTAAGATTGATATTGGTGGTCAATCATGAAAAGATTTATAACTGAGTTTATTTATAAATGCTCAACATGTCAGCAAGAAAAAGCAGAACATCAGGTGCCTTCTGGATTGTCGCAATCGATTTCCATTCCTTAGTGGAAAGGGGAAACGAGTAACTATGAATCTTGTAACAGGGCTACCTTTGACATCGTATAAGAAAGATTCAACTTGGGTAATAGTAGACAGATTGACTAAATCAGTACACTTTTTTCCTGTCTGAAATAGATTATTCTATGGACAAGTATGCGGAGTTATATATTAAGGAGATAGTTCGGTTATATAAAGTACCTGTTTCAATAGTATCTGAAAGAGATCCAAAGTTTACTTCAAGATTTTAAAAATCTTTGCATAAAGTCTTGGGTACTCGATTCAATTTTAATACAGCTTTTCATCTTCAACAAATGAACAATCAGAATGAACTATCTAGTTTTAGAGAATATGTTAACGGGTTGTGTAATTGAATTGGGAAGATCATGGAAAATGTATCTTCCTTTAGCTGAATTTGCTTATAATAATAGTACCAAGAAAGCATCAGAATGGCACCATTTGAAGTATTATCTGGAAGAAGATGTAAGGCTCCACTTTATTGGTTTGAGCTACATGACCAAAATGTACAAAGTGATTCAAAGGAAAACGGAGTTGATCTAACTCTGGAAAAGGAGAACAAAGTGAGAATTATTCAGAATAATTTGAGATAAAGTGTTTCTAAAGGTGTTAACCTGAGAGAAAAGGTTACGATTTGGATAAAAGGAAAGCTTAGCTCCAGATTTATTGGACCATATGAGATCTTGAAAAGAGTAGGACCATTGTTTTACTAGTTAGCCTTACCACCAGAGATAAGCCAACTCCACGATGTACTTCGTGTATCTATACTATGAAGATATTGGTCAGATTCCTCGCATGTCATCACTCTTGAGGAAATTGAGTTACAACTAGATTTAACATATGAAGAAGAACCAGTGAAAATTCTAGTATACAGAGTGAAAGAATTAAGGAACAAGAAAATCCATGTGGTTAAAATTCTTTGGAGAAACCACAAGGTTGAGGAGGCCAATTGAGAAACTAAGAAATAGATGAAAAAGCAATATTCAAACCTTTTAAATCAAGTATATGTTAAAAATTCGAGGACGAATTTTATTAAGGGGGAGAGAATTGTGATACCCCAAAATTTACTAAGTTGATTAAGGGTCATTTAGTACTAAGATAATAGCTTAAAAGCTAACTTAGTGACTAAAAAGACAAAAATACAAAAGTTAGGATTTCTTTAATTATGGGTTTTAAAAAGGAAATTTCTAAGGTTAAAGGTCTCATGTGATAGATAGTGAATTGAATAAGTTGTTCTTAAAGTTTGGTTGAATTTCAAGGAAATTTGGAATGGGAATTGAAGTTTAAAAAGTTAGTGACCAAAATGTAATTTTTGGAAATTTCGTGACTAAAGTATAAACTTTGGAAAATTTTGGGGACTAAAGTTGTAATTCCCCAAAAGTTAAGGGTTTGTATTTTATAAATAAATAGATCACCTAAGGGTGCGGATCGAATGTGAAGATTTTAGTTGGATCTGATGTTTCTATTATTGGGAAATTACAATCAAAGTTTAAATGGAATTTGGATATCCGAATTGAATCGAATAATTATGAGATTTCATCATCAGATAGAGAAGGTTATAAAAGTTCATTATAAATGCTTAATGAAGGATTTTCAAGAAAGATGTTACCTGATAGAGATTTCGGGTAATTATCGATATTTTTGGATGAAGTCAAATTTCTAAGTTTGACTTCATTAAAGTTGAGGATTTTGTATGAAAGTATGGATCTATTTATGGAATTAAGGAAATATGTGATTCCTGAATTAGAGTTGATATTTTATAATTATTTAATTATGATGGCCGGTTGGATTGGAACCAACCTAGTTCAAATGTAATGGGATGGCAAAATTTTGAGCTAGGTTGTAAATTTGATTTAGTTAGAGGGGTATTTTTGGAAAGAGACAAAAAATTAATTTTAAATTTATTTTTACATGAACTTGTGGCATTTTATGGTTTTATATTGGATTTATTGTTAAAAAATGATGAACAAAAGTTCATCTTATTCCCTAGCAATTCGAAAAAAAGAGAAATTTGGGGGGAAATGTCTACAATTTTTCTAGCTCAAATTCAAGGAATTTGATCAAGAATTCAAGCAAGGTTGTTTGAGTTAAAGTGATCTACTCTTCATTCTCTACGTTTTGATAGTAAAATTGCATGGAATTATGAAGTATTGAATTAGGGTTGAAGAGAGAAAAATTAAGGTTTCACGGAAAATTGATGGAATTCAAGTAGTGAATGATGAATTAAGCTTAGTATTGTTGAAATCAAGTTAAATTCATGTTAAAAGTTATAAACCCTAATCTTGAAATTAGGGATTTGTTAGGGTTTTGAGAATTTAGGATTAAAATGGTTAGATTATGATGTTTGAAGCATTACATTGATGATGGAAGTTCAATTTTTATGTTGAAGGTCAAATTCCCTTTAGGGACTAATTCAAAATTTTGAAGAAAATTTGGGACTAAATTATCAAAATTTATTTGACGATGGAAATGGGTAGAAAATGATATTTCAAGCTTGAATTGACAATTTAGGACCAAATTGAAAATTTTAAAAAGTTTAGGGACCTATTCAGCAAATTGAGAAAATTAAGGGGATGTTTGTGAAATTATTGTTTTGAAGAAGGATTAAAGAGTAATTGTTGAAAACATGATCAAATTAACTTGGATTGATGAAAAAGGGCCACTTTGGCAAGAATGAGAAAGTAGAGGATTTAAATGGAAGAATTAGAGCATTAAGGTATGAATAGTTTGCCAAATGTTCAAAATGGTCACTAAGGACCGAAATGAAATATATGGTAATCACTAGTGTCTTATTTGGCAGTAAGTTTGAAAATTCACCATAAATTCTACAAAAATGGTTAGAAGGTGAATTTTATATCGATGTAAATATTTTTGCGGCTAGTTTTGTGTCCAACAAACGGAAACTAATTTCGAGTTTCGAGTAAAAAGATATGAAATTTTAAGTGGTGAAAGGTCAGAAAATAGTATGGCAGACTGTTCCGAAATCGACACTGGAAATTGATTTTGAAAATTTGCATAAATCGTACAAGTTGAATTTGAGCTATTAATTTATTTGGTTGAAAAGCTTATTGAATCTAGTTTCTTTATGAGCAAACGGAATCGAATTCCGAGCTATAAATTATTTTATAGAAATATTTCTTTGATGGTAGTGCAAGTTGACAAACAATGGAAATTGAGACAATTTGTGTCTAATGTTTGTTAGCAAGCTTGGAGGAATTACTTGAAGATCAAAATGGTCATTAGGGACCAAAAATGAGTTTGTGAACAATATAAGGAAGGAATGAAATTTATGGAGATTTTTTATGTTGAATAATTAGATAGCTTAAGTGAAATATTGTTAGAAGTGAATCTAAAAAATGTTTATTTATATTCATGTGATAAATGAAGTTGGATTCGAATCAAGAGAAGGTTCGAGGTACTATAAAGGAAATGATCAATAGAGCTTAGTGAGGCATACAAATAAATGGCCCAGGTGAGTGCAATGCATACATAACATTATACATGAATGTTTCATACATCACCGGTAGGACTTGCGATGAGTCTACCTGGTTTATATATTGTCATGATAATTATCTCATTGATCATATATTTGACATATTTTAAATATGTCAAAGATTGAAAATAAATGCATTGATCACTAGTTATTGATGATGGTATACTATGAATTGATCACTAGTTATTTTAAATATGTCAAAGATTGAAAATAAAGTCATTGATCACTAGTTATTTCGGGTATGAACTGCTTCATGTTAATATAAATTGATATACATTGCCATGGATGAAATATTTGATGATATACAACCCAAGTATGATATAGAGATTCAAAGGTATAGTTGGCTAGCCATAGAGTCATAAACAACAGTATAAATATTCTAAGCACTTTAGGTAAAGTGCAAATTTATTCTAAGCACTTTAGGTAAAATGAAAATTTCATTAATGGTATACTCCGGTAAGTATACCGAAGCACTTCTGTGCTAAGCATTCCCAATAGAGTGCAATAATATACTATACTCAAATAAGTATAGGGGGATGACTCGTGTACATAGAATCTCTTAATTCGATACCTTGGGCTAAGTAAATTGAAATGAATCAAAGAAATAGAATGATAAGCTTGAAAGCTTGCAGATAGAAATGGAAAAAAGTATTGGTAAGCATTGAAAGCTTACGGATGGAAATGGTAACAGTATTGTTAAGATCTAATCTTATCACTTTGATATACATATATGCTATTACGTATTTATTTATGTTAACGAGCATGTAATGGTAAGGTGATCATATGCATTGTTAATTTATTAATATTGATATTGATATTATGACAATTGCACTTGAATTTGAATTATTGCCTCACTAAGTAAATATTTAGCGCGTGACTGTTTTCACGCGTAGGGAGCACTAGTGGACATCATCTATCAAGAACAGGTACATCAGTATCAGTAATATAATATTTGAAGTTGTTTGTATTCACTGGTTGGCATGTTTATTAAAAGGTTATGCATGCTCTGATATAAATTGTATTTTATTGGAATCTGGATGAATTTTAAATCAGGCGGTTTCACTAATTATATAAAGTCGAATTAAATTGATAAGTCGATGCCTGAAATTAACCCTAATTTGAAGATGAAAATATAAAGTTTAAACTTTACGCGATTAATTAGATTTGAAAATAAAGATTAGATTGTAATTTTTTTATAAAACAATTTTTTTACCAAATTATAAATATAAATGGTTTTACAAATGTTTTGTGACATCTCTGTCTCGTATTCAATGATGGATACGGGAAGGGGTGTTACACTTGTAACCCTCCCCCTTGTAAGCATCCAATCTAATGTTCAATTCATCACCACCCGCCTTTCTATTCCTTACTTTTCACCTCCAAAAGTACTCTCGTGACGCTCTGCGAGCGAAAGATACCCTCAATCAAGACCTATAAATCCAACTACCATCTAATCTCTCAATCACCCTCCTAGCTGCAACCTCCGACTCCATACTCACAAACCCAAATCTTGCTCCATCAATCGCCCTTTTTACTTGAACAAAAACATCCAAAACCCGCTCGTGGCGATCTAACACCTGCCATACTCCCTTCCAATGTATTTGATCCGATGGATTCCCAATGTACAGAGTCCAAACCTGATGGCAGCTATGACTTCTTGACATTACTCTTGATCTCCAATCTCAATTTTAACCTTTGACTAATGCTAATGAATTCCAAACAGTTTACCCATAAACCCTCAATTCATCCTAAATTGACGCCTCAACCCGATAAAATAATTGTAAAAATAACAACGGTTGTGACTCCAAATACCATATCTGTAATCAATAGATTAAAAGCTTTCAAATAATCGAGAGAAAATGAATAAGAAAAGACCAATCGAAAGAGAAGAAAAGGTGACTTACGAATCTAAAAACCTTTAATTAGCCCGAAATTAACCATAATTCCTTTTTAATCTTAATATTTTAGTCTAATATTTTTAATATAATTATATTTTGGTTAATTTTAGTCAAAAAAATATTTAGTTAACTCGAAATTAACCACAATTTCTTTCTAATCTCTATAGTTAGTCCAATATTTTAAATATAATTATATTTTTGTTCAATTTAGTCCTAAAAATCTTTATTTAACCCAAAATTAACCCCAATTTCTTTCTAATTTTTATAATTTAGTCCAATCTTTTTAATATAATTATATTTTTGTTCATTTTATTCCTAAAAGTCTTTATTTAAACTAAAATTTACCCCTATTACTTTCTAATTTTTATAATTTAGTCTAATAATTTAATATGATAATATTTTGTTCAGTTTTGTCCTAAAAATCCTTATTTAACCCAGATTTGAACCCCTTTTCTTTCGAATTTTTAGGAATAAAATGAACAAAATTATAATTATAATTATATTTAAAAATATTTTACTCAATTATAAAAATTAGAAAGAAATATGGATCAACTTCTGGTTAAATAAAGATTTTTTGGATTAAAATGAATAAAAATATAATTATATTAAAATTATCGGACTAAATTATATAAATTAGAAAGAAATATGTGTCAATCTTGGATTAAATAATGATTTGTAGGACTAAATGAATAAAAATATCATCATATAAAAATATTGGACTAAATTAAAAAAATTAGAAAGAAATTGGGGTCAAATTCGGGTTAAAGAAAGATTTTTAGGTCTAAACTAGACAAAAAATCATCATATTAAAATATTGGACTACAATATAAAAATTAGAAAGAAATTGGGGCTAATTTTGGGGTTAAATAATGATTTTTAGGACTAAATTTAACAAAAATATAATTATATTTAAAATATTGGACTAAATTATAAAAATTTGAATAAAATTTGGGTCAATTTCGGGTTATAGAACTAAATTGATCAAAAATAAAAATTTGAAACACTTAACGTACAATTTACTATTTTATTAAAGCCAGCTAATTTTTTTGTTAATAAGGTGACACGTGACACGTTCTGATTGGTTCATAATTTTTTTAAGAGAAGTCAACGGTATGGGGCAACTGAGGTAAGAATTTTAAGTTTAGGGGACAAAACGTCTCGAAAATTTTTTGTATGGTGCAACTCAGTAAAAAGTGTATACTTTAGAGGCAATTGGTACCATTAAGCCTTTGTTAAATGGCTTTCAAATTGGTATATTTTATTTTAAAGTATCACATCAATAAATTTAATAAAAGACTTTTAACAACGTTAATAACTAAATTTGATTTTTTTACTCTGAAAATTAAAGAAACTAAATTTTCTGAAAATAAAAGTAGGAAAACTGAATTCTAAATGTACAAGGAATACAAGACCTTTGAAACATATTTTAACCTTAAAGAAAATATAATGTTTGATATAGAAAAGATTATGTTGTCATTGCTACTCCTTCTGCAGGCTGTTGCTTTGTTCAAATCTTATTTTGGTGGCACTTTTGATAAAGATGATATTAGTCTTAATTACGTAATGATTTACGAACTATTGTCGTGTTATATTGTGCATGAACTGGTTACATTTGATCCGTAACTCCTAGTATTATACAATGTAATAGGAAACTTAGATTGACATAATTAATGGTGACAGCAACTCATCATTTGATTAACCATTGAAATTTAATTAGTAGAGTTTCTCTCTCATAGATTGCATGCTAGCTTCTGTACCGTACATTTATAATGAGACATTTTTCTGCTAAATGAAAATTGCATGCGCGAAGAACATCATTGGGTTCCAAACATAAAAAGGTTATTTGAATGAGTACATGTATGGTTTCTGATTGACATTGCAGAAATCATGGACTTTGGCTACCCACAAAATCTTTGAGCAATAGACCGAGGATGGCTCGACGAAACAGAAGAGGGGGAAGCAATTAGTGTTGTAAACAGACTTGCGAACCTTGAATTAGATATCTCGATAGTTGGTGTTTGACTCATGGAAGCAAGGCAAGAACTTCGACAGTTTAATAGTTTACGTATACCAGTGGCGGATCTAAAAATTTAAAAATAGAGGTTTAAAATATTTTTTTCTCAAATGGGTATACAAAAAAAATTCCCTTTACATAATAAACAAAATTAAATTTTTTTAATAAAAATAACTCTAAATTAAATCTACTTTTTTTTAAAAAATCTTCGAAATGGGATGTGAGTGCTTCCGTCATTAACGCATACACTATGTAAATAGGGAAAATTAGACATTTTAATAGTTTACGCATACTAATGGTAGATCTAAAAATTCAAGAATGAAATTTAAAATATATTTTTTCTTAAATAGGTATACGAAAAAATTCCCTTTTACATAATAAAAAAAAATAAATTTTTTATAAAAAATATTTCTAAATTAAATTTATTTTAAAGAAAAACCAAAAATGGGATGCGGGTGCTTCCGTCATTGACGCATACACTATGTAAATAGGGTATCTAACTCTATTGCACATAGCTTGGCTCATTGGGCTTTGGATCTAGTTAAATCAGTCCATTTTGAAATGAATTATTCAGATTCTGTTTTGGCTGATGTAATGCTCGATACGATTAATAGTTGAGCAATAAAATTCATCCTTTCCTTAAAATATATATATATATACAATTTTTTACCATTTTTAACATTAAAAACATACTAGAACATGTATTAGGCCTTAAAGTTCGTTTCATGCAACTTAAGCCACTTTTTAAGAACTTAATTGCTCATTTTACAATCTAAAGTTCTTTTGATCATACCAGCAAGTCACATAAACTCCACACATGTTTTTAAACTTTTTCAAATTATTAAAACAACATCATATAAACATATGACACCTTTTAACTCAAAATTCATGCAATTAAGCTACGAAACATGCTTCAACTTCTTAATACATTTATATCAAACATTCTAAAGTCATATCATCACATCAAACCACTTTTAGCATGCATATCTACCGGTAAATCAATTTAACTATAAACGTCACTCTAAAAATTCTCAAAACATGCATTTCTCGACTATTATTTATCGCTCAACATCTCAACCACAAATCCATCATTAAAATTCAAATCAATCAAGTTTGAAACACTTATTACATATTCAAAACATAAATCTCAATTGCACTACCCAAAATTAAGTCCCATATCGTCTCAAATGTTCAAACATGAAATACATCATTACCGCTTTATAGTCTTGATTGAATAACTTAAGAGCCCATATTTTCTCTTGGTTAACTCCTACTTTTCTATATTATGTGTGAAGAAAGTGTGTGAGCTCAAAGAATTTAGCGAATGAACTAAATTCACATCAACCAAACATTACAACAATGGTTAAGAATGGACATACTATATGTAAACACTACACCTTAGTCAATGTAATACCTATTTTCCGTATCTGCACACCGGTTACGAGTCGGAAATGTTACGACTTCTTTAATCCAAAAATAATCTGGGTAATTTAAAATTTTCAGAAAATTTCCCGATGATCACCCATCCTATAATTTCTTTAGCCTAAGCACGCTTAACTTTATTTAAAATTGACTTAAATTATTTGTTCGAGTTCCAATCATAAATCAATTATCTTAGCATGCAACTCATCACTTAAGGTTATTCTTAACCTTGAATCTTTCCAGAAATGCCACTTATCTTGAAACCATAACGAACTTTAAAGGTCAATCACACTCAAATAGGTTTAGCAAGTATACATGTCACTATAATAATCAAACTTTAATTAGGATGTCATTACTGTGATTACCTATTGAGCTTTCCAATATTGTTGCAATGCATTTCTCCCTCTCATCTTGTTTTACCTACGAGTGTATAATCAAACACACGCTAAGCACGAACTTAGTGAGGCAATAAATGAAGTTAATAACAATAATTTAAACTTTATTCAACTTCATAGCTACATTTATATAGCATGATGTATGCCAATGCATCAACTTTCATATTACATTAATAATTATTTACTATATGCTAATGTCATAAGATTTTTATGCTTGCCCGGTTATCATAATATGTCGTATATGCATAAATGCATCATGATCACTAGATAAGTATACCTTCATATTAATCATATATCAACATAATATAAACCGAATATAAATTTCTTATCGATATACTTGCCATAATTTTAAGAGCGTATAAACTCTTTAACCCGTTTATCAAATATTTACAGATTTCATAACCCGATTTCGTAGCCCGATTTTATAGCCCAAATATAGACCTATGAGGACCCTAGATACATGAGTCAAACATGCACCGTAGTGCTAATTCCCGCACATTTATAAGTTTGTGCTAACCATACACTAAGTGACCTTTAGGTACACTATAGTGCTATCCCGAATTCTCAATTATGCAGCGTGCTGGTGGACTCTATGGCATGCCAACTATATCCTGTCCCTCAATTGACTTATTTGGGCATAAGTTCCATATTTATTCCATCCATGGTAATGTATATCAATATAATTTAACATTGGGCAGTTCATACCCGAAATAACATTCATAGTATACCATCATCAATAACTAGTGATCAATGCATTTATTTTCAACCTTTGACATATTTAATTATCATGCCAATATATAAATCATGTAGACTCATTGCAAGTCTTACCAGTGATGTATAAAAGATCCATGTACCATGTTATGTATGCATTACACTCATCTGAGCCATTTATTAGCATGTCTCATTAAATTCTACTCAATCATTTCGTTTATAGAACCTCGAACCTTTTTTGATTCGACCTTGACTTTATTAATCACATGAATAAGATAAAATATTTATTAGATTCAAATCTAACAATACCTTAAATACGTTGTCTAATATAATCATTCGAATATAAAATTTCCAAATACTTTTCCTTTCTTCCTTGTACTGTTCAAAAACTCATTATGGTCCTTAGTGACCAATTTGAACTTCCAATAATTCTTCTGAGCTTGCTAACTCACATTTAAATATAAAATGATTCAAATTCTATTTTCTGACAGCTTGCCCTATCTTCAAAGATTTCCTTATACCGGGCAAAATACATACCGGATCTTAATTTCCTTTATACTGGAAAAACTAGATTCGATAACGGATCTAATGGTATAAGCCACATAAATTAATAAAATCTACAAAAATGATGAAAATTCTTCAAACTCCCGTCACAGTATTGTCCTTACAGAATCTGCTCTATAAATTTTCTGACCTTCATTCAATTAAAAATTCATATCTTTTAACTCGTAACTCGAAATCAATTTCCGTTTGTTGGAAACGAAACTAGACAAATACATCTTTACAACGGTATACAATTCATCATTTAACCATTTTTGTAGAATTTATGGTGAATTTTCGAAGTCACTGCCAAAATTCAATATTCTTCGTAGCTTTCCATAATAAACTTCTAATTTCTACTAACTTCTCCTTATTTTTCTACTCATCAATTTAGTCCCATCACTTGCTTCAAACCACCAATTCATCATCTTCTTCATCAAATAATTATTCAAAATAATTCCCTCTAATTTTCTTTCTTTTCCCAAAATAGTTACTAAAATGCAAAGGTAAAGATTCAAACTTCTTAACTTTGCAATTTAGTCCTCAAATCAACACTACTACCTTAATTCTATTATTTTAACTAAAAATCAGATTTGATCCCATCCAAGAATTCCTTTCCTATTTTTTCACTTGATTTTGACAATTTGTCAAAATGGTCACTAATTCGATTCAACACCGGTTTAGCATTCTAACACCAATTTCACATCTCCAACATCATTAATTACATAAATACACTCCAAATTCATAAAATTCAGATTTGTTCCCTTAACTTTGAAGCTTGCCAAATTGGTCTCTATATATTTAACTTAGGGTTTTGCTTCCAAACAACAAATCAAGCTTACTAGATCATTAATCCAAAATCGCAAACCCTAAGTTAGACTTAAATCCATAAACCTTAATATTCTCCATATAAACCAAAATATGTAGGGTTTAAATCCTAACTCAATAACATGATTTTAACATCATATAAGCTTGATTCCAACTTAAATTCAACCATGAAATCATAAAATTTCAGAAGCCCCAATTTTGTTCATAAACCCTAATTTCCTTCTCATGAAAAAATCTCATCAATTAAGCATGTATTCCATGAATTAAATACATCAAAAGATAGAGCTTGAATAGTAGAACAACTTTGCAGTTCAAAAGATTACCTGAAAATCGAGTTTCGGGACTTGAATCGAACTTGGAATTTCTCCCCTTTTTCCTTTAATTTTTCAAAAATGGAAGATGAAGAAAACTTCATCTTTTTGGCCTTTTAATTTTCAATCCCACCAATTATGCCACTTGTATTTTATAAATGAATTTTAAATTCTTTCAAATAGGGAAATTACAAAAGTGCCCTTTTATCTAACGATTGAGATTGATTTTATCATCAATCAAGGGCCAAGATTTAATCTTAAATTTTCTTCTTCCAAAAATAGCCCTTGTAACTTCAAATATTTCAAAATTGCCATCCCTACCAAATAACCAATTTGCCCTCCAACTAGTCTTTATTTACTAGTTTGTTTCAAAATTGCCATTCCATTAAAATCAAACTAAATTAGTACCTCCTCAACCGGCCACCATTCCATAAATATCATTTATGATTTTCCAAGGATTATGGAACAACCTCTAAAATTTCAATTCAATATGATTTCTCGATATTCACAAATTACTTCTACTACGATTTTACCTTTACCGAGCTATCGGATCTATTCTGAAAATTCTATATAATATTCCTCGTATCATCATCCTTCATCCAATGACCTAAATTTAAATCTCAAGTTAGTAGTTTACTAACTTTGCCCTTATGATTTTCCAAAATTACGATCTTGCCATTTTTCATCCAACGGCTCATATTTAGCATGGAAAATCAACTTAAATCCAAGGGTTCATATTCTTCCAACACAAAGAAAATATCTTAGATAAGTAAAATGACATAATCAACCTTAGCTTATCATCCTTCAAAATATCCTAGATATTCAATTCGACCCGATTATCCGAATATTCTTCCAAACTTTATCGCTTTATAGCAAATAATACAAACTCTGTACGAAAAATCCGGGTAACACGAAAACGTCATTCTTGGGGGTAAACTATTCATTTACGGGGTTAAAATACACAACTTTTGAAAATTACACTTTGGTCCCGGAACTTTTCCAAAGTTTACACTTTAACCCCTAAACTTTCAAAATTTACATTTTGGTCAATAACCAAAAATTTGGAATATTACAATTCTCTCGCCTTAAGAAAATTCGTCCTCAAATTTTCAACACATACCTGGTCAAAAATTGAGGAAATTGTTTTCTCATATCTTTTTCTCTTTCCCAAGTCACTTTTTGACTTCATAATTTCACCAAAGAACTTTAACAAGTGAAATCATTTTATTTCTTAAATGTGAGTTAGCAATCTCGGAAGAATTATTGGAAGTTCAAATTTGTCACTAAGGACCATAATGAGTCTTTAAACAGTACAAGGAAGAAAGGAAAAATATTTGGAAATTTTATATTCGAATGGTTATATTAGACAGCGTGTTTAAGGAATTGTTAGATTTGAATCTAATAAATATTTTATCTTATTCATGTGATTAATGAAGTCAAGGGCGAATCAAAGAAGGTTCGAGGTTCTATAAAGGAAATGATCGAGTAGAATTTAGTGAGGCATGCTAATAAATGGCCCAGGTGAGTGCAATGCATATATAACATGATACATGGATGTTTTATACATCACTGGTAAGACTTGCGATGAGTCTACCTGATTTATATATTGGCATGATAATTATGTCATTGATCATATATTAGAAATATTTTAAATATGTCAAAGGTTGAAAACAAATGCATTGATCATTAGTTATTGATGATGGTATGCTATGAATGTTATTTTGGGTATGAACTGCCCAATGTTAAATTATATTGATATACATTGCCATGGATGGAATAAATATGGAACTTATGCCCAATAAGTCAATTGAGGGACATGATATAGATGGCATGTCATAGAGTCCAGCAGCACGCTACATAATCGGGAATTCGGGATAGCACTATAGTGTACCTAAAGGTCACTTAGTGTATGGTTAGCACAGCCTTATAAATGTGCGGGAGTTAGCACTTCGGTGCATATTTGACTCGTGTATCTAGGGTCCTCATAGGTCTATATTTGGGCTATAAAATCGGGCTACGAAATCGGGTTATGAAATTGGTAAATATTTGATAAACAGGTTAAAGAGTTTATACGCTCTTAAAATTATGGCAAGTATATCGGTAAGAAATTTATATCTGGTTTATATTATGTTGATATATGATTAATATGAAGGTATACTTATCTAGTGATCATGATGCATTTATGCATATACGACATATTATGATAACCGGGCAAGCATGAAAATCTTATGACATTGGCATATAGTAAATAATTATTAATGCAATGTGAAAGTTGATGCATTTGCATATATCATGCTATATAAATGTAGCTATGAAGTTGAATAAATTTTAAATTATTGTTATTAACTTCATTTATTGCCTCACTAAGTTCGTACTTAGCGTGTGTTTGATTGTACACACGTAGGTAAATCTAGATGAGAGGGAGAAAAGCATTGCATCAATATTGGAAAGCTCAACAGGTAATCACAGTAATGACATCCTAATTAAAGTTTGATTATTATAGTGGCATGTATACTTTCTAAACCTATTTGAGTGTGATTGACCTTTAAAGTTCGTTATGGTTTCAAGATAAGTGGCATTTCTGGAAAGATTCAAGGTTAAGAATAACCTTAAGTGATGAGTTGCATGCTAAGATAATTGATTTATGATTGGAACTCGAACAAATAATTTAGGTCAATTTTAAATAAAGTTAAGCGTGCTTGGGCTAGAGAAATTATAGGATGGGTGACCATCAGAAAGTTTTCTGAAAATTTTAAATTACCCTGATTATTTTTGGATTAAAGAAGTCGTAACATTTCCGACTAGTAACCGGTGTACGAATACGGAAAAAGGGTGTTACAGTCAATATAGGTTCCAACCATTTTGTATTACTTGTTCATACATGGTCATATACATCAAAAACTTGCAACAACTTAAATAAGCTAAAAAATATAATTTTCATCATCATAAGAGCCAATTAATTGGAAATATTGTTTACTTATCTCATGTCACAAGTTCATATCATAAATCGTTTTTAAGATATTGTTCATTATAATGATTACATATTGGATACTTGGATTTTAACCTTATTACCTCAATTTAGGAATCAAAGAGTCAAGTCATGTCACCTGAATTAGTGTAGCATGAAGATAACACTCCTACAATGCTTAGCATTCCTTTATGTCTCTACTATCCCATGGATCTCGACATCTATCTTAAAGTTTAGAAACATAAGAGTATACTCAATCCTATAACATGTCAACTATATCCAATCGTACCAGGAGTAACAATAGGCCAATAAATCTTTATTAATTCATTTACTTAGTATTTTTAATGCATATTTACTAAACATAAATATCATGCTTTCATTTGCAAGATTAACTTATCTATTACTCAACTAGTGAACTCTTTAGGTGCCAACAAAGAGTTTCATGGATCTATTTCACAGACTTCGACATTTCCATAGCATAAAATGAACATTAACTCAATAGTAACACTATTGGATACTCAGACTCCAACCTTATTACCTCGATTTAGGACTCAAATAGTCAAGTCATGTCCCCTAAATTAGTGTAACTTGAAGCTAACACTCTTACATTGAACCAATCATGTCATGTTGAATGCTTACTATTCCTTTATCTCTCCACTATCCCATGGATCTCTAAATCCATCTCAAAGTTTAAAAAATACAAGAGTACTCAATCCTATAACATGCCAACTATAATTGATGGTACTAATACTAACAATAAGCCAATAAATCTTTATTAATTCATTTACTTACTATTTTTAATGCACATTTACTAAACATAAACATCATGCTTTCATTTGCACTATTAACTTATTTATTACTCAACTAGTGCACTCTTTAGGTGCCAACAAAGAGTCTCATGGATCTATTTCACATACTTGACATTTTCGTAGGATAACATGTGCATTAAATCAATAGTAACACTATTTAATCATTCTGAAAATCACATCTTAATACATATCACATTCTCATACAAACTTTAATACCGAAATGGGATAAAGCAAATAAATACTTACTCCGAAACGTAGAACACTGGTTTAGCCTATTCCTAAGCTCTTAAACACTTTCCCACGGAAGCTTTGACGTCTTCCTAGAGCTAGATTTACTTAGATTTTCCCCTTTCTTGACTTGTTGATGGTAAGGATGAACCCAAAACTTCAAACTCGCAATATATATCATATATTAGCACCAAAGGATGCAATAAAGATGTAACACTCCTAAAATCGATTTAGTATTTAACTGAATTTTCAGTGATAAAATTTTTTTCTCGACAATATTAGTCATTGAACTATTGGTTAGATAAATTTTGGAATATCAAATTCAATTACAAGGTTATGTTAAAAAATTCAATTTCAACGTATTAAGAATTTATGACAAAAATGAAAGAATGTAGAAGTCGGTGACTAGTGCAAGAGGTGTAAAGCTCAATGGCTAGATGTGTATTGGAACCCCTTGGTGAATCACATATCCATGTGTTTACTACACATTTGTTCTTGATTTCTTAATTAAGAAAAAAGTTGGAAATGGTTAATTGGTTAACCTTACCTTTAGTTGAAGGAAAAGAAGAAAGAATGTTGTGTTCATCTTCTTCATTTTACCTTTCCTCCATGGATGAATGCGTAAAGAACACCCAAATTTAAAATTTAAATTTTATTCAACCTAATTATCAATCCTTAGTTCTAGTAATATATTGGATCAATTTGATATCGATGGGTCATTAAATCCTCAAGGAAAAGCTAAATCTACCAATTAAGGGATTGTGATTCGGAAGCAAGCATAACTTCAAAAGTCTCAGTGAGTGTAGTTCGAGGCTCAGTATTAGCTCAATGCCATCTTGATTGCATTTGTTATGTCAATGTGATTTGTGATAGTTACTTGGCGTGAAAGCTCAATTAGAGAAACTTGGTGAAAAGCTATACATGGTAAGCTTATTTCATGTTTATGTTTGATGAGCATATTGATATATTATGATAATAAATCTATGCAACATGAGAATATGTGTTTATATGGAAAATTGCCTCGACTTTGATATATGATTTATTTTTGAAAAGCTCATAAGGGCTTTCTTTAAAAGTGCCCTAATCATTACTCGGTTGACAATACTACATGCGGTATTTGTGTCTTTCGCCCAAAAATACTTTGACAATTTATTTTCACAAAACATGGTTCTAGCCATTTCTTGTAAAGTTCTATTTTCCTCTCAACAACCCCGTTTTGTTGAGGGGTGCGAGGAGCCAAAAATTATGGCTAATCCCTCTAGAGTTACAAAACTCGTCAAAACCAAGATTTTGGAATTCGGTTCCATTGTCATTTTTAACATGTGAAAATTACGTAACCTACATCATTTTGGTTTGCTTTTGAAAATGTGATGAATTTTTCTCAAGCTTCATCCTTTGTACTTAAGAATAGAACCAAAGTAAATCTAGAGTAATCATCAACTAAAACAAATGCATATTGTTTTCCACCCAAACTCATAGTCCTAATATGGCTGAAAATATCTATATGGATCAATTGTAAAATCCTACTAGTAGACACATCATTAATAGGTTTAAAAGAAACTCTTTTGTGTTTGCCTTCAACACATGCATCACAAACTTTATCTAAATCAAATTTGATCTTAGACAAACCTCTTACTAGATTATTAGAAATTAATTTTTGCAAAACACTCATGCTAACATGTCCTAGTTTTCTATGCCACAACCAAGATGTTGGAGAATGCCCGACGACCAATCATGAGATGATTATAATTACCTACTCATTTTACTTCGTTTATTACTATAATGTATTCCATTATTGTTTCAATTAATTCATTGTGCAGTAATAAATTGTTTTATAATAAAGTCCTAATAATAAATATGTTTATTCTTAAAAAGTCCTTAGTCAAGTATTATTGCGGGCTTCGACAACAATAATGTATTGAGACTAATATGTAGTTGATTATTGAAAAAGTTTGTCATTGACATGGAAATGTCAAAATCAACACATAAGTATGTGTTAGAGAACGACATATTAGACTAACCTGTTATGAGAATGTTGCTTGGATTATTATGTGACAATCACAATATTGCTCATAGTGATAACTACATGCATGATCCTCGGACTTAAGATCATCATTATTTCAACATCGTGAGTCACATATTTTGATAAAGTCAAACTTGTGTCATAACTGAACACACTATAATGACTGATATTAGATATGTCACAATCTATGTAGTGGGATATAGTTTATCAAGATAAGATTTGTCCCTCCGACATAATAGGAGCAATGTCTAAGGCCACTTGATTAAGTGAGACTATAAATGCATGACCATGCTCGAATAAGTTGATACGAGATATCATAAACTATTCGTTTATAATAGTCTACTCAAGATATCAAGAAATATTAGATGGACTATACAAGTGTGACTGTTACATAACTTGTGTCCAATCTAGATATAAAGGACAAATGATGTATTACATGAAAACAGTTAATCACGAATATGTTATGTTGAATCATGATTTCTTGTAACTTAAGTGACAATGACATATGGCTAGATGTCACTCATTGTTTGTAATATTAGAATTGTTCTAATATTTACTACTGACGTACAAGAACCTACAAGGTCACACCCACGATTGAAACGAACAGATATTAAACGAATTATATATGTGCAAATTTGTTGTACACGAATTTAGTTGAATTAATATATATATATATATATAATTTAACTATTACATAAATATTAAAAGAAAATAATTATTGTAATTATAACTATTTTAATATATAAATAATATAATTTGATTTAAATTAATATATATTGAAATTTTAATTAAAGTTGAATTGAGATTACATATATTAATATGTACAATGAAATCCTAATTAAGCTGAATTAGGATTATATATATTAATATATATATATATAATGAAATCCTAATTAAGTTTAATTGAGATTATATATATATATTGAAATCCTAATTAAAGTTTATTGAGTTGATGAGCTCGAATTACTTCAACTGAATTGCTTGCCAAGTGGTGGAGAAGTCGATTTTTGGGTGTTAGTGGTGGAAGCAAAAGATAAAGAAAATAACACAAGGATTTAGAGTGGTTCGGCTTTCTAACCAAAGCCTACATCCACTACCTTAGCTTCCCCACTAAGGATTCCAACCAATTCACTAAGAATCCTTCCCATTTTCTAAGCTTAGGAGGTAACCCATACAATCCTAGACTCACTCACCAAGTCTAGCATCCAAAGCTCATAAATTGAGCTTTGGGATCACTCTTAAACAAGAGAATTCTTAAGCAAACTGAAATCCCTCTTAAAGGTGTTTGTTTGCACTCTAAAGCTCACTCGCCCAAACCTAAACACTTGAGCAAATATAACAATTAAAGCTCACAAGTGTTGTCTATACAAAGAATAAGAATTAAAAGCCCTAAGACAATTTTGGCATCATAATGTTGTTGACAATTGTTTCATTAGTTGTTGCTGAAGCTTGAAGGGTCCTTTTATAGTCCCAATTGAGTTTCTAGCCGTTGAAGACTGTTGGGATTGAATTGGAGCCGTTGGAAGCTTTATTTCCCGCAATAAATGCAGTTCTGCAGCTTTCCGTATCGGTACGCATGTTCGCGTATCAGTACAAGTACTAGCCGTTATGCACAATCTGACTGTGCGTACCGAAACGCCTTGGGCGGTATCGATACGTCGTATCGGTACGCCTTGGTCTATTTTGCTATGCCCTGCAATTCAAATAGCCATTGGGAAATAGCCATTGGGGGTAGTTGAAATCTAAATCGGTACGCGTACAAGGGTATTGGTATGATCCAACCTGTATCGATACGCGTAGGAGCGTATCGGTACGAAATTTCAGTTCTGAAAATTATTATAGTTAAAACCCTTGGACTGTATCAATACGGGGTATACCGTATCGGTACGCCTATGTTGAAAACAACATTTTGTCTACTTTAAAAACGTTTAAAACATTTCCAAAACCTCTCAAAAACTTCTCGGACTTATTTTCAAGTTGTTTGGACTTAAAACCATTATTGAAACCTTTTCGAATTAGTCCAAAACTATTTTTCAATTATTATATCAAAACATAAATCCTAACAATCTCCCCCTTTTGATATAATAAATCCGACTTGAAAAATTGTTTTTGAGGTTCTCCCCTTAGTAAAAATAAAATTTGAATAAGAGATAAATTGTTGAAAATCTTATAAGTTCCCCATTATTCATTTGAAAAATCAATTTTTCAAAACATTCTCTCCCTTTTTGTTATATCAAAAATGGTTCAAACTTTAAAGACCAATAACAATGGAGAGTTAAAAAAATTTACAAAAAAGAATTTTGTTTTATAATTGGCTCCCCCTTACTCAAACATCATTCAAATGTTAGTCCCACAATTATGATAAACTAGTTGAATTAAAAAAATAAATCAAATAAAAATAACTAAATTCAACTAATTTTTACTACACTTGAACTAAAGGTAGGATGTGAAGCCTTCATTCTTCAAGTGTTCTTCTTTTGTGTGTATAGAGCTCCCCCTCAATTTCATCACTTGTAGATCAAAGCTCCATCACACCTACAAAAGACAATCATTTGATTTTTGGTATCCAAATTGCTTTAGATCCATAGACATTAGTAGCACATGGTTTAGTCCCCTCAGGAATCCATTTTTCAATTTCATCCTTTTTATGTGAAGTACTTAGTCCTTTTGGGACCCAAATACTTCTAAAACATTTTCCATTTACAAATCTAGGGGCACTAGATTGTCTCACATAAAAATATGATTTTCCCAAATTATTTTTCTTTTAAAGTTCATTGAAAATCAAATCTTTTTCTTTCTTAAGATCATCTAATTCCTTTTGATGATTTTTTTCTAAACTTTGAAGCAAATTTTGTAAATTTAAAACTTTAAGTTCAAAATCTTTGATTTTTGCTTCAAATTCCAAATTGGTTTTTAAAAGCAAATCATTTTCGATTTTCAAATTTGAAATCATCTTTTTTATTTTTTAAAAATGAAGCCTTGAACTCAAAAACCAATTAGTCATAGGTTTCTTGTAACATATCAAATGTATATGAATTTGAAATTGAACAAGATGAGTTAGAAGTTACCTCCCCCTCATTGAGGGCCATTAAGCGTAGGTTGACTTCTTCATTGATAGAGTCTTCATCACTCCATGTAGCCACATATGCTTTTTTGATGATGATTTTTTTTGTTGAAGTAAGAGCAATCGTATTTGGCGTGCCTCGTCTTCATGCATTTTGAGCACTTGGGGGGATCCACCATCTTCTTCTTCGATTCATGCTTGGATTCTTCTATGTTGTTCTTCATGAATTGAGAAAATTCCTTGAAGAGATAGGTCATCTCTTCATCCTCACTTAATTCTTCTTGGTTGCTTGTGGAGGATTTAAGAGCAATGATGTTGGCATCAACTCCTTGCTCTTTGATTTTCTTCTCCTTCTCCCTTTTTAAGGGTAGAGACATCATCTCAAGGGTGAGAAGAGATCTTATGAGCTCTTCAAGCTTGAGCTTCTTCAAGTCTTTGACTTCAATTATAGCCATCTTTTTGCTCTCCCATGATTTGGAAAGTGAATAAATCAACTTTCAAATGAGTTTATCTTCGAAATCTCCTCTCCAAGTCCTTTTAGCTTGTTGACAATTGTGGAGAACCGGTCGAACATACTTTTGATGTCTTTATATGGGTCTATCTTGAAGTTTTTATATTTGAGGCTAAGTAGACCAAGCTTTGTCTCCTTCACCTTATTTGTACCTTCATGGATTGCTTCAATCTTGTCCCATAAATCCTTAGCACTCTCACAAGAAGTTACTTTGGCATACTCATCCGGGCTCAATGCATAAAATAGAATGTGCAAAGCTTTGCAATTGAGCTCCATCTTCTTGCGATCTTCCGCACTTCATTTTGTTTTACTTTGATTTGGCTCGAACGGTCCATCTTTAAATATGTCCCAAAGACGGTAGTCTTTGCGTTTCATGAAGAACATCATTTTATGCTTCCAACAAGCATAGTGATCACTGTTGAAGAAGGGCAATTTGTCGATGGATAACGCCATAGAAATCGGTTGACTTGTTTGATGGTCAAGCTTGCTGGATCACCTTAATAGGATGTTAATCCTTCTCAATTGAGCCTCGCTCTGATACCAAATGTTGAGTTGAAGAGCTCAAATTCCTTCAACCGAATTGCTTGCCAAGTGGTGGAGAAGTTGATTTTGGGTGTTGGTGGTGGAAGCAAAAGATGAAGAAAATAACACAAGGATTTAGAGTGGTTCGACTTTCTAACCAAAGCCTACATTCACTACCTTAGCTTCCCCACTAAGGATTTCAACCAATTCACTAAGAATTCTTCCCCTTTTCTAGGCTTAGGAGGCAACCCTTACAATCCTATACTCACTCACCAAGTCTAGCATCCAAAGCTCACAAATCGAGCTTTGGGATTACTCTTAAACAAGAGAATTCTTAAGCAAACTGAAATCCCTCTTAAAGGTGCTTGTTTGCACTCTAAAGCTCAATCACCCAAACCTAAACACTTGAGCAAATATAACAATTAAAGCTCGCCAGTGTTGTCTATACAAAGAATAAGAATTAAAAGCCCTAAGACAATTTTGGCATCATAATGTTGTTGACAATTGTTTCATTAGTTGTTGTTGAAGCTTGAAGGGTCTTTTTATAGTCTCAATTGAGTTCTTAGCCGTTGAAGACCGTTGGAGTTGAATTGGAGCCTTTATTTCTCGCAATAAATACAGTTCTACAACTTTTTCGTATCGGTATGCGTGTACTCGTATAGGTACAGGTACTAGCCGTTATGCACAATCTGGCTGCGCATATCGGAATGCCTTGGGCCGTATTGGTACTCCGTATCGGAATGCCTTGGTCTATTTCGGTACGCCCTGCAATTTAAATAGCCTTTGGGAAATAGCCGTTGGGGGTAGTTGAAATCTGGATTGATACGCGTACAAGCGTATCGGTATGATCCAACCTGTATCGATACGCGTAGGAGCGTATCGGTATAGAATTTCGGTTCTGGAAAATTATTGTAGTTAAAACCCTTGGACTGTATCGATACGGGGTATACTGTATCGGTACATTTGTGTTGAAAACAACATTTTGGCTACTTTAAAAACGTTTAAAACATTTCCAAAACCTCTCAAAAACTTCTCAAACTTATTTTCAAGTTGTTTGAACTTAAAACCATTTTTGAAACCTTTTCAAATTAGTCCAAAACTATTTTTCAATTATTATATCAAAACATAAATCCTAACAAAGTTGAATTGTGATTACATATATTAGTACATATATATTGAATCCCTAGTTATGTTAGATTATGATTACATATATTAATATATATATATATATATATATATTAAAATTCTAATACGAGTTGAATTAGGATTACAAAGGCTACCTAAAGGCATGAGAGGTCTAGCAGTCATTAATGTTTTTTCGCAAAACCCTCTAAATAGTTTAGAGAGTTTTATTTGCTCTTTTTAATTGGGTGAACTAAGTAGAGGTAGGAGCATTATCGTTGCGGCTTATGAATCAACATCATGGAATCGTGATTGGACCTTTGTAATCCTAATTCAACTCGTATTAGAATTTTAATATATATATATATATATATTAATATATGTAATCATAATCTAACATAACTAGGGCTTCAATTTATATGTACTAATATATGTAATCACAATTCAACTTTGTTAGGATTTATGTTTTGATATAATAATTGAAAAATAGTTTTGGACTAATTTGAAAAGGTTTCAAAAATGGTTTTAAGTCCAAACAACTTGAAAATAAGTTTGAGAAGTTTTTGAGAGGTTTTGGAAATGTTTTAAACGTTTTTAAAGTAGCCAAAATGTTGTTTTTAACACAAATGTGCCGATACAAGATATACCCGTGATCGACAGATCCAAGGGTTTTAACTACAATAATTTTCCAGAACCGAAATTCTATACCGATACGCTCCTACGCGTATCGATACAGGTTGGATCGTACCGATACGCTTGTACGCGTATCAATCCAGATTTCAACTACCCCCAACGACTATTTCCCAAAGGCTATTTAAATTGCAGGGCGTACCGAAACGGACCTAGGCATTCCGATACGGAGTACCAATACGGCCCAAAGCGTTCTGATATGCGCTGCCAGATTGTGCATAACGGCTAGTACCTATACGAGTACACGCATACCGATACGATAACAAAGTGATTACATCCCTTGTTAGAATATATATATATATATATTAGAATTGTCGATAAATAATATGCATCGTATTAGAATTTTAAAAATTTTCGTAAAATCACATGGACTAAAATGAAAATTGTTAGAATATAGTGAAATTATATGCATCGAATCCTTATAAATAATGCTATGTATGAACAAAAATTTGAATTTTTAATCATGTTAGATTAAAATAGATTGAAGCCAGATATTTAAAATTGTCGATAAAAAGAAAAAATTCAAAATTAAAAGCTAAAACGATATTTTTAAGATGAAAACGATAACAAAGTGATTACATCCCTTGTTGGCATGTAGATTACAAAAAATTACGATTTCAAAAAAAAAAAAAGCGCGCCTCAATCAAATGTTCGAGCATAAAATTATGGCCTTTCACAGTTTTGGATTAAACTTATAATTCAAACATTAATATGTTTTAATTCCTTAAACTCACCATTTCAATTGATAAAAATAATTTGGAGAAACTCACCATTTATATAAAAAGGGTTAAGTATCTGTAAATTTAGTCCCTGTAAGTTTTATATTTCATTTTAGTTAAATAAAAAAACTAAAGTTGCCGGCATCCGCTGATAATTGCACCTCTCCCCCACACCTCGTAATGTCGTTGGTAACTGAAGATGACTCTCTTAATAAAAATAATAATTTTTTGAATATTTAAAAAATAATTACTACTTAAAGGAGGGTAGATTTATTCTTAATTGGTAATAAATCTACAACCTCATGAAGAGTGAAGAGTGTGAACTAAAAGCTTTTAACCACTACAGATTGTTGACTTCTCAAATAATTTCTTATATAACCTATTACCTATTATTTTTATGGGTAAAATTTTGATACACAGATTGTGTAAAACTAATTTTACATAAGCATGTATATTTACACTATAAAGTTCAAATCTTAAATTTTAATCCTAGCTCTAAAAAATTAAACCATATACCTTAAATTTTAAACACTAACTTTAATTTCTAAAACATTAAACTTAACCCTAAACTTTAAATTCTAAACTAAAATATTAATCTCTAAAACTAAAAGATATGTGTAAATTTATAACTCATGTGTACAAATTTTTTTCTTATTTTTATTTTTAACTTTTTTCCGTAAAATAACCTAAAGTTGGGATGACGTGGATAGTTTATAGTATCTGTTTTAACCAAAATTAGTTTTTTTTATTAAAGTCTTATTAATTTGGATTGTACTCTTTCCCTGTTCCACTTCACCAGTTGTCAGAGTAGATAACTCATACAACTCTTAAACTCCCTGGAGTTTTTTTCTCCAACACAATCTTTCGCTATTTCAGTTGAATTACAATTTGCTTCACATTCACTTCTTCTTCCTTTTAATTTTCTTTTTTCCCATTTGAAACTCTGAACAAACAAACAAACAAACAAAGATTCCTTTTTTTTTCTAAAAAGAAATAATAATGGAGTCGAGAGAAGTACAAGGTCAGGCAGCAGCGGGAAGGGGATTACATTTACAGCCACAACAAGCGCAACCCATGGTAGCAGGAGCCGCATCTTCACCATACCCTTCCAACTCCGCCTTCATCAACTCTAATCCCACGGCTAATATACCTCCTTCTTCAGCTCATCGTTTCTCTTTCAACCCCTTAGCTTCTCCGCCGTCCCATAATCACCACCATTTGCAACAGTATCATCATCAAAATCAACAGCAGCTCAAGCCGCTGGATTGTTTGAATTCCGTGGGGTTTGATGGATCGCCTCAATTTCAGTACAATACGGAGCCCGCCATAAAAAAGAAGCGAGGTAGGCCTAGGAAATATGCTCCCGACGGTAATATCGCTTTACAATTGGCACCCACCTCCCCAATTGCTACTCACTCCGCCAATCACGGTGGTGACTCTGTCGGTTTAACAAGAGTTGGTGCTGCGGTGGAAGCGCCTCCAAAAAGGAATCGCGGAAGGCCGCCAGGTTCTGGAAAAAGACAGATCGAAGAATTAGGTAATTAAGAGTTGAATTGTCAAAGTTTTAGCCTTTTTTCCCCTTTTCTGTCATAATTTGATGTTTAAATTTTGTGCGTTTGTTTCTTGGAAAAGGTGGAGTTTCAGGGGTGGGATTTACTCCTTATGTGATCACTGTGAACGTTGGTGAGGTGAGTGATATATAAACTTATAGTGATTGTTGTAATTTGAGAAATATTATGTTTCTTAGGGCAGGCTTGACAATGTATGGAGTTTTCTTTGCCTGAATGGATTTGTACTTGCGGATGTTTAGTTTTTCTTATTTTTAGTCTTCATATGTTTTAATCTACCATGGAAGAATAGTTTCAGCCCTTTGTAATACAGCTGAAATTACGCATATGTATCCTATAATTTCTAAGCTGAGCACCTTGAGGTAATTTAGATCAAATTCAGTATTTGCACTCTGCACACACTAAATACTGAGTTGGGAAATGTAAATTGTGTAGAGCATGTCCTTCCTAGCTCGAGTCATGGCAAATTTATCCTTTCATGTGTTGTTTCAAAGATTCATTGATGGTGATACTTCTTTGTTTATCTGCCTTGAGTAGTATTGCCTGCCAATAAACTTGCAATACTATTCTTTTTTCACGTATTCTGTATGCTCTGTTAATAATTGAGAGACTGTTTTGTAGAGAGAATGAATTCTCAAATGTATTGACTTGAATAATGCATCGGTACAAAGCCTTTATATAGGCTGAATACAAGAGAGTTATGTTACAATCAAATTACTTAATTTAAAATTTAAATCTAACTAGAATATAAGATAAAAGAGATAAGAATCCTAGATAATGCTAGGAGATAGAGTTTTATTAGCAGATAATAACAAATAATATTTACAATATTTGAAGTTTATCTTTTATAACGGCTGTATTCTTCACTCTCCCTCAGAAATAAAGTGACGATCTAGCTCCACGTGTTTTGTTCTATCATGGTGTACAGGATTCTTAGCAATACTAATTGCTGACTGATTATCACAATGAAGTTCAAAATCTTTACTGTGATTGAGTTTTAGTTTTGACAACAACCTTTGAATCCAAATCCCTTCACATATTCCATTAGCTAAGGCTCAAATTGCCGTCAGACCGCTTCTTGATACTACGGATTGTTTCTTGCTTCTCCATGTCACTAAATTTCCCGGACTAGAGCACAATATCCACTTGTAGATCTTCTAGATGTAAACTCTCCGCTTGACTTGCATCTGTAAAGACTTTCACTTTTACATTTCTCATTTTTGGTGAAAATTAAGCCATGGCACAGTGTCATCTTCAAATATCTCGAGAATCTCGAACACCGCTTCTAAATGCTCTTCTCTAGGATCATTCATAAAGTGACTAACAATACCAATTGAAAAAGAAATATCAGTCGTGTAAGTGATAGATAAATAAGCTTACCAACTAGCCTCGATATTGTTCCTTATTAGTAGGAGCTTCATTGTTGTCGGTTCTAAACTTGATTATGCTCCATTGGTGTTTTGCAGGCTTGTAACCTAGCATCCCCTGTCTCTGAAAGAAGATCTAGAACATACTTTCTCGATTTATCACAATCCCAACATTTGATCTCGCCACTTCCATTCCTAGGAAGTATCTTAATCGACCTAGATCTTTTATTTCAAACTCGTGAGCCAAGAACTCTTTTAATTTTTTGATTTTGAGCGTCATCACTGTGATGATTATATCATCAACATAGACTATTAAAATAGCTTTTTTTTATTTTCGTAAGAGGTCTTGATGAACATAGTATGATCAGCTTGGCATTGAAGGTAACGACTTTTAGAACAACCCCTGGTAAATCGCCAAACCATGCTCTAAGTGATTGTTTAAGACCATAGAGTGATTTTAACAATTTACATACCTTAGTTGGATCTCGAGTTTTCATCTAGACCAGATGGCCTTTGCATGTACACCTCTTCTTCTAGATCCCCATTTAGGAAGGCATTCTTTATATCTAGTTGATGAAGAGGCACCCAAATTCGCAGACAAGGGACAATAAGATTCTTCTTGTGTTGAGTTTTGCCACTTTGGAGCAAATGTCTCCTAATAATCAATCCCATAGGGTGAGTGAATCCCTTTGCAATCAGCCTTGCTTTGAACCTCTCAATGCTCCCATCCGAATTATATTTAATCAGTAAATACCCATTTACAACCTACAACCTTCTTTTCCGGAGGTAAAGAAGTCATCACCTGTGTTTTATTTTCTGCGGTGCTTGAATCTCATCTTCTCTGACTTTTTTTCATCTTGGATCCTTCAAGGCTTCATGTCTTGTTTGAGGATCCGGATATTATCAATCTTGGTTGTGAAAGCCTTAAATGAGGGCATTAGCTTTCCTTAAGCCACATATCTTTGTATCGGATGACTTGTACATGTCCTGATACCTTTTCTTTTAGCAATTGGTAAGTCAGATGTATCAATATGTTCAATATCATCATTATTCAAATTTTCCATACCTTCCTCCTCCAAGGACAATGGGATCGGTTCCAGTTCTTGAGCAGTCCTAAGCTGTGTAGTGTCCTGAATAGGCCTTCTTTTCTTCCTTGTATAGACACTGAGTTCTCTGGTTTCAAGTTGGTTCTCGGAAGGAGGATTTAATGGAGTTTTTGGTACGGATTCAACTCTAGGAGATAAAGTTTCAAGAACAGAATCTGATATCATATTAGATTCAGGGATAGGATCCTGTGTTGGAATAAGGGTGGGTATAATAGTAGGTTCATTTAGAGGTAACAAAACAGTAGGTTCATTTAGAGGTAACTGAATCTGTTGAGGCTGAAATTCATCCCAACTCTCCCCCTGAGTTTGAGAATCTGAGAAAAAAGGTTGAGATTCATGAAATGAAACATCCATAGAAACATAAAATTTTCTAGTGACAGGGGAACAAAAATTGTTTAGAACAAAGGTTCATTTAGAGGTAACAAAACAGTAGGTTCATTTAGAGGTAACAAAACAGTAGGTTCATTTAGAGGTAACTGAATCTGTTGAGGCTGAAATTCATCCCAACTCTCCCCCTGAGTTTGAGAATCTGAGAAAAAAGGTTGAGATTCATGAAATGAAACATCCATAGAAACATTTAAAACCCTTCTTCTGAGTAGAATATCCCAGGAAAATACATTTGATGGCCCTAGGATCTAACTTACCCCGAAATTGTTTAGAGATGTGAACAAAAGCACAAGAACCAAAAACTCTAATGGGCAGTGTACATGACATTGGTTTGAAGGAAGAAAAAGTTTGAAGAAATACCTCCCTTGGTGTTTTGAACCCCAAAACTCTACTAGGTAACCTGTTAATTAAAAAAGTAGCATGAAGCAATGCCTCTCCTCAAAAATGCTTAGGGACATTAGAAGAAAATAAGAGGGCTCTAGTAACCTCTAATAGATGTCGATTTTTTCTCTCGGCTACTCCATTTTGCTGAGGGGTATCTACACAAGAGCTAATATGAACTATACCTCTCTCTTTAAAAAAAATACCAAAGTTTTAGTAAAGAATTCACTCCCATTATCACTCTTGAATATCTTAATTTTACTGCAAAACTGAGTTTCAACCATAGAATAGAATCTTTTAAAGATCTCCTCAGTCTCAGATTTTGTTTTCATAAGATAAGTCCAGGTTGTCCTAGTGTGATCATCAATGAAAGAAACAAACCACTGAGCCTCTGAGATATTCTTAACATTAGAAGGACCCCAAATGTCACTATGAAAGAGAGAGAAAGGTTGTGAAGCTTTATAAGAAGGTGGATGGTAAGAATTTTTTTTATGCTTGGCAATTTGACAGATATCACAAGTAAATGAAGTTGGTTTTTTAGTAAGAAATAATTTAGGAAACAATTTCTGAAGATAAAAGAAACTAGGATGACCTAGTTGAAAATGCCATAGCAAAATTTCATTTGAACTTAAACTAGAAAGTTGAGAGGGTAAACAAACGAATTTAAAGGTGCAACTTGAGTGAACTTGTCCATTGGGAAGAGGTTGACCTTCAAGAAGATAAAGGCCACTACGTATCTTAGCATTGCCAATCTCTTTTTCCGAAGCCATTTCTTGAAAAATACAACCAACAGAATCAAACTGAGTGAAACACTGGAAAACATCACAGAATCTATTGACTGAGAGTAAATTGCATTTTAGGTTGGGAACATATAAAACAGAGGAAAGAACAATGACCTTGTTAATGTAGATTGTCCCAATCCCTTCTACTGCAGTCATCGAACCATCAGCTGTCTTCACACTCTTTTGACAAGGTTGCTTTGTAAGAGTAAGAAAGAGACTTTTATTTCCTGTCATATGGTCAGTAGCCCCAGAATCGACTATCCAAGGGATGAGATTTTTGTTACCAGCAGTATTTGCAAAGGAAATGCTACCTCTGTTTGCTGCCATGGTCACACTTTGATTAATTTTTACTGATGGCTGCCTAGCCATTTGTTTTAATTCCCCAAGCTGCTCGCTGTTGATCTTTTGGCTGCTGCATAAACTATACGGCAGATCTGCTTGTGGGAGGGTTTGATCAGACCCTAAACTAATTTCAGATGTTGGAGAGGTATGCATTCTCTAGGTTTTGTGGATCGAAAAAAAAACGTAAGCAACTGATACCATGTTAATAATTGAGAGATTGTTTTGTAGAGAGAATGAATTCTCAAATGTATTGACTTGAATAATGCATCGGTACAAAGCCTTTATATAGGCTGAATACAAGAGAGTTATGTTACAATCAAATTATTTAATTTAAAATTTAAATCTAAGTAGAAGATAAGATAAAAGAGATAAGAATCCTAGATAATGCTAGGAGATAGAGTTTTATCCCTTTAGACTTAATCCTAAAATGTTAGCAGATAATAACAAATAATATTTACAAATTTGAAGTTTATCTTTTATAACGGCTGTATTCTTCGTGCTCATGTTTGTAATTCTTGAAACTTAATTTATAATGTGCCTTATCGCGTGAACTTTACATTTGCAGGATATAGCATCAAAGATTACGACTTTTTCACAGCAAGGACCCCGCACAGTTTGTATTCTCTCTGCAAATGGTGCTGTCTGTAATGTTACACTCCGCCAGTCTGGTGGTATGGTAAAATATGAGGTAATTTTTATCAATAAGAGATCCTTCTGATAAAATAAGCTTTATCTTGAATACAATCATCTGCTCGGGACCTTGGCATCGGTAGGAGTAGGGCTGCTGAAGTACAAACTTTCTAGACTTTCCTTTAATATAAAGAAGGCATTTCCTGTCTCTCTATGTTTGTGTGTGTGTATGCACAATGCCCATACAAATTTGTTTGTCTTTCTTCTTTTAGAGAATAATAATTGTCATACAAAACAAAAAATAAAGCTTAGCTGCCACCATTTGGAGGAAAGCTAATGAACCACAAAAAGAAGCTCGGTGTGAGAAGTATGCTTAAAGAGCATGAATTGTGAACAATATACATAGGCACATGCATGTAATTACATAGTGTGAAAACCGTACATTGGAAATCCATATACCAGAAAACAATACCCTCGAAATCATATGAGGTGATCTTGAGTCACTCATTAAATATTTACTGCTAGTTTTTAGTCAAATTCTTGACTATCCATTTGTACCAGCTAGTAAAATAAGGTTGAATTGAGAGAGGGAATAGATGAGTGCATATGTGAGAATGAGATCAAGGAAGAAGTTAAAGTTAGATAATTTGCATGTACAGGTTGTTGAGGTGAAATGAAGAATATAAACTGAAGCAAGCTAATACTGCGATGCAGCCAGGAGTTGTCTGTTCTTTTTAACTCCATAGGTTTTACCACTTTAGTTTACTTTCTGATAGCTAATGGTACCAGCTGAAGTCTCAAAATTAAATGGCTATAGGCACATGAAATGTTTGTCAAACCAAAATAGTCCATGGAATTTTCGCAGTTTGAATTATAATTACTTTTATCAGTTATGCACAATGTAGTTACAGAATACTTTTAATTGCAGGGACAGTTTGAAATTATTTCTTTATCAGGTTCGTTCTTGGTTTCTGAAAATAATGGTAGTTGCAGCAGGTCTGGTGGATTAAATGTCTCATTGGCTGGGTCTGATGGTCGAGTAGTAGGTGGAGTTGCAGGCACACTACATGCAGCAACACCAGTTCAAGTACATTTGTTACTTATTTTGTGTTTATGATTGGAAGGTTCATGTCTAGTAACTAATTCTCATAAGCTGCATTCACATCCGAGAAGCCCAAGTAGTTTGTGTTTGAGGCTTGATTCTGTTTAAATAGTTGCATCTTACCATGCAGCTGGGGATCAATGCGTATGCACATTGATTATCGTCAATTAAATAAGTTGACGATGAAGAACAAGTATCCGTTGCTGCGAATTGATGACTTGTTCGATCAGATTCGCAGGGCAACAGTGTTTTCGAAGATAGATTTAAGGTCGGGTATTATCAGTTGAAATTTAAGGATATGGATGTTCATAAAACTATGTTTCGTATGAGGTACGGGCATTACGAGTTTTTGCTAATGCCGTTTGGTTTGAAAAATGCCCCATTGGCTTTCATGGACATGATGAATAGAGTGTTTCATGAATACCTTGATCGGTTTGTGGTGGTTTTTATCGATGATATACTCGTGTACTCTCATACCGAAGAGGATCATGATCAGCATTTGCAAATTGTGCTGCAAGTATTGAAGGATAATCAGTTGTATGCCAAGTTGAGAAAGTGCGAGTTTTGGCTCAAGGAGGTGATGTTTCTTGGACATGTAGTATCCACGGAGGGAATTTATGTTGATCCATAGAAAATTGAGGCTATTCTCAATTCGAAACAACCTAAGACCGTGTTAGAGGTGCATAGTTTCCTTGGGTTGGCAGGTTATTATCGTTGTTTTGTTGAGAGGTTTTCTAGTATTGCGGCACCGTTAACAAAGTTGCTGCATAAGAGTGATCCTTTTGTTGGGGCGAAGAAGCAACATCAGAGTTTTGAGAAGTTGAAGGAGGTTTTGACACATGCTCCTGTGTTTATTCAACCGGAATCTAGAAAGGAGTTTGCGGTTTATAGTGATGCATCGTATGTTGGTTTGGGTTGTGAGCTGATGCACGATGGAAAGGTTGTGGCCTATGCGTTGAGGCAGTTGAAGGTTCATGAGCGCAATTATCCAACTCATGATTTGGAGCTTGTTGTTGTGGTGTTTGCCTTGAAGATTTGGCGACACTACCTTTATTGAGAGAAATGTGTGGTCTTTATGGATCACAAAAGTTTGAAATATTTAATGTCTCAAAAAGATCTCAATCTTAGGCAACGAAGGTGGTTGGAGTTGCTTAAGGATTACGACTTGACTATTGAGTATCATTCTGGAAAAGCCAATGTTGTTGCAGATGCATTGAGTCGTAAGGTGGCAGTTGAGCTTAGGGTGATCTTCGCGAGGTTGAGTGTGACACGAGAAGGTAGGCTGTTGGATGAATTGCAAGTTAAGCCTACGTTGTTAGAGTTGATTAAGGCTAAGCAACCATTTGATGATTCCTTGGTTCCTCACGTTAAGGATATAGCAGATGGTAATCCGATGGATTTTCATTTTGATGATGATGGTGTTTTGTGCTTCAAGGGTCAAATAGTGGTGTCGAAAGTCCCGGAGCTCAGGCATACTATTCTGACGGAGGAACATTCTAGTCCTTTTGCTATGCATCCTGGTAGTACCAAAATGTATCATGATTTGAAGGAAAGATATTATTGGGTTGGTTTGAAAAAGATATGGCAGAGTTTGTGTCAAAGTGTATGGTGTGTCAGCGGGTTAAAGCTGAACATCAATTTTCATCCGGGTTGTTGCAACCATTGAGAATCTCGGAATAGAAATGGGAGAGAATCACCATGGAATTCGTGTCAGGGTTGCCGTTGACATCGGCTAAAAAGGATTCCATTTGGGTGATCGTTGATAGGTTTACAAGGTGTGTGTATTTTCTTCCAGTGCATACGACGTACACCTTGGACAAGCTAGCAGATTTGTTTATCTCTTAGATTGTGCGTTTGCACGGGGTACCAAAGTCTATCGTTTCAGATAGAGATCCGAGGTTCACATCAAGGTTTTGGAGATGTTTTCATCATGATTTAGGTTCGAGGTTGAGTTTTAGTACCGCATATCATCCTCAGACGGATGGGCAGTCTGAGCGCGTTAGCCAGGTCTTGGAGGATATGCTGAGGTGTTGTATTATAGAGTTTCAAGGAACCTAGGAGAAGCATTTGTGGTTGGTTGAATTTGCTTATAATAACAACTATCAAGCGAGTATACAAATGGCACCATTTGAGGCATTGTATGGTCGGAGGTGTCGTATGCCCTTGTGTTAGGCCGAGGTAGAGGAAAAGCATGTTTCCTTGCCACATGTGTTGAAAGACACGGATGAGAAAGTTAAGCTTGTGTGTGAACGCTTGAAGGCGGCTGCGGATCGGCAGAAATCTTACGCGGATTTGAAGCGTAGGGAAATTGAATATGCGGGGAAAGCTTAGTCTGAGTTTTATTAGACTGTATGAGATCGTTGAGCGTGTAGGTCCTGTAGCTTATCGGTTTAGGTTGCCTCCCGAGCTTGAGAAAATACATGATGTGTTCCATGAATCCATGTTACGGAGGTATCGGTCGGATCCTTCGCATGTTATGCCGGTAGAGCATATTGAGTTGAGACCAGATCTATCCTTTGATGAGGAGCCAGTGGAAATCCTTGATTCCAGCAGCAATGTTCTACATGGTAAGATGATAGAACTGGTTAAATTCTTGTGGCGACATCGGGGTGTCGAGGAAGCCACTAGGGAAAGTAAGACGAATATGCTGGAGCAATTTTCGCATCTTTTTTCTCCAGGTAAATTTTGGGGACGAAATTTCTTAAGAGGGGGAGAGTTGTAATGCCTCGGTTTTGGGCCTAGCGGTTTAAGGCTAATTAGACAGTCCGATGGACCAGGTTAGAGATTCAAGTCAGATTCGGGAGCGAATATTTTTTTGAAAGATAAAAATATGGGAAAATGTTTAAGAGTCATATTTTATTATATTAAAAATATTGGTGAAATAAATTTTGGAAATGATCTTTGGAAGGGTGACATTTTGGCTGGTGACCAAAATGCAACTTATGAAAATTGCACTATAAAAGGTGGTTGTTTTGTAAAGAGTCAAAACTTTGAGTCTTTAAGGAGCTATTTTACCATTTGGTCTAATCTAATTTTTTTCCTTAATTAGGATTATTTTAAAAAGGTTTTTATTAAAGGAATTAAAAAGGATTTAGTTAAAAGGTGGTTATTTCTTTCAAAACTCAATTTGACGTAACTTTTCTTTTCTCACATTTTCTCTCAAAACACTCTCAGCCAAACACTCTTTTTCCATCAGAGATTTAAGGTAATGATCTTAATTTCTTAACTCGTTGTTTTGCTAAATGATTTCTCAATTTGTTTTCCAAAAATCTCATTGAATTTCTTTGTTTTTCAAGAGGAAAAAACCATCCAATTAAGGAAAACTCATTCATTGGAGGTAAGTTTTGTTCTTCTCCTCTAATAAAAGGTTCTTTACTGAAATTCCCAAGTTCTTGGCTCTTTATATATGTTTTCTAATAGGTTTTGATTAATTAATTATGGATTTTAGCTTGATTGAGGTTTATTTGATGGATCTTGTGATTTTCGATTTGGATTTGTTTTTCTCGAGTTGTGGATTAATTTCAATCTTATTTTGGATGTATTATAATGTGGATAAGTTGTTTTTAATAATGGAATCCTAAAATTGGTTGAATCTCTACTTGTTTAGGTTGTAAGTTAAGGGTTTTTGGGTTGTTTAAGGTGTTTATGCATTGCTGGAAGTACAAGGATGTTGTGAATGAGTTTTTAGATGTAAATTGATGAGGTTTGAAGTTTTGAATTGCTATATTATGGTTGGGTTAAGTTTGATTAGTGTTTGAGGTTGATTTTGGTTAGTTTCGGATACGATTTGAGTGGGCATCTTGAGAGTTACGGGTTTTTGGATTGAAACAGAGTGTTGGATGCATTTTAATGAATGTTTCCTCTAGTTTTGTGTGACCAAACAGGAGAGAATCAAGGCGTAGCATCTTGAGATGGTTCTAGACTTGCCGGGAGCTTGTTTTGCGGTAGCAAGCAAGGCGAAGTGAAATCGGTGAGTGGAAACGGTCTTAAAAGTCTTTCAAAGGTTTGAAACTGGTGTTGGAAGTTTAGGATAAGTTTGAAACACTTACCTAAGCTTGGAAGTAAGTTTCCCCCCTTTTCTCTTTAATATCGGTTCGGATATGAGCATGTGTGAATCATGTTTTAGTCGTAAACATGGTTTGATTTACTTACTGTAAATGCATGATTTTGAGTACATATGCAGTGGCTTAAAAGTGTATTAAATGCTAGTGAGCATTGGTTTTTATTCCAGTTGGGAATGTGATATTGCTATGGCAATGTGATTTGCATATGTGGGGATTTTGTGTAATGCATTGTAAAACAGTGAGTAAATGGTTTTGTAAATGATATATTGGCTATGTGACAAGGTGAGAAAACATTCGGATATAGTTGCATGCCATAGGATAAAGTGCACTATAATATGGTTTAAAAATCAATCGTGAGTTAAGAGTCCTTGAGGTATTGCGGTCGGCTACTCAGACTACGTGCTATCACTTGGGTTGAGCGGTCAGTTCCCCTTGTTGATGTAAAGCTTGCAGTTGGCAAGGTTGTAAAGTCATACGGTCGGCATGGGGTAGTCTTGATGATGGTCGGACATTAAGGGAAATCCATGTATCTGATGTATAAAGTTAACGGTCGGTTAACTAAAGATTAGCGGTCGGCTAATCAAGGATAGTGGTCGACTATCCGAGGTCACTATAATTGCCAATATATGAAAATCCTAATGTTTAATCTATTTTATAATGCTTTGGGATTTAAGCATGGTTTGTATATAATGCTTTGGGATTCAAGCATGGTTTGTATATAATGCTTTGGCACTTAAGCATGGTTTTGTACTTAACGCTTTGGAATTTAGGCATGTGGTATATTTATATTGTTGCATATGGTCGATATGCATGTTTTGTTTTGAAACTATTGGAACTTGTTTAGGATGTAAGCATGGGTTGAAAACAAGTGTTGGTTTTCAAGAGTTAAATGCATCATTATTTTAAGAGCATCCTCACTAAGCAAGTGTACTTATTCTCCCTTTTCTCTAATGGTGCAGAGCATTAAAGCTTGGATGCAGCTAAGGCAAGGATTAATTGATCCAAAGACAAGACTATTTGAGTATGAACTCGGTTTTAGTTTACGAATAATAAGGCAATGTGTTCGCCATGGATTTTGGGGTATGTAATTCTGTTATTTCCTAGTTTTGAGCATGTTTAATGTTGTGATTTTGGAGTTGTTTTGTAGCTCCCCGGTTTTGGGCCTAATGGTTTTGGGGCTGGTTAGACGGTCCAGTGGACCATGTTAGAGATTCGAGTCGAATTCGGGAGCAGATATTTTTCTAAAAGATAAAATTATGGGAAAATATTTAAAAATCATATTTTATTATATTAAAAATATTGGTGAAAGAAATTTTGGAAAAGGAGCCTTGGAAGGATGACATTTTGGATAGTGACCAAAATGCAATTTTTGAAAACTATTTTAAAAGGTGATTGTTTTGTAAAGACTCAAAACATAGAATCTTTAAGGAGCTATTTTACCATTTGGTCTAATTTGAGTATTCCCTTAATTAGGATTATTTTAAAATGGTTTTAATTAAAAGAATTAAAAATGATTTAGTTAAAAAGGTAATTATCTTTCTAAAACACATTTTGACGTAACTTTTCTTTTCTCACATTTTCTCTCAAACCACTCTTAGCCAAACACTCTTTTTCCATCAGAGATTTAAGGTAATGATCTTAATTTCTTTACTCATTAATTTGCTAAATGATTCCTCAATTTGTTTTCCAAAAATCTTATTGAATTTCTTTGTTTTTTCAAGAGGAAAAACCATCCAATTAAGGGGAAACTCATTCATTAGAGGTAAGTTTCATTCTTCTCCTCTAATGACAGGTTCTTTACTGCAATTCCCAAGTTCTTGGCTCTTTACATATGATTTTCAATATGTTTTGAGCAATTAATTATGGATTTTAGCTTAATTGAGGTTTTATTCAAGAATCTCATGATTTTTTATTTGGATCTGTTTTTCAGTGTTGTGGATTGATTTGAATCTTATTTTGGATGTATTATAATGTGGATAAGTTGTTTTTAATAATGAAATCCCAGAATTGGTTGAATCTCTAATTGTTTAGGTTGATAGTTAAGGGTTTATGGGTTGTTTAAGGTGTTTAATCATTGTTGGAAGTAAAAGGATGCTGGGAATGAGTTTTTAGATATCAATTGATGAAGCATGACGTTTAAGATCATTGTTTTATGGTTGGGTTAAGATTGAGTAGTGTTTGAGGTTGATTTCGGTAACTTTCAGATGAGTTTTGAGTGGGCATCTTGAGAGCTACGGGATTTTAGGTTGAAACAGAGTATTGGATTCATTTTAATGCATGTTTCCTCTAGTTTTGTGTGGCCGAAACATGGGATAATCAAGGCGTAGCATCTTGAGGTGGTTCTAGGCTTGCCAGGAGCTTGTTGCGCAGTAGCAAGCAAGGCGAAGTGAAATCGGTGAGTGGAAACGGTCTTAAAAGTCTTTCAAAGGTTTGAAAGTGGTTTTGGGAGTTTAGGATAAGTTTGAAACACTTAACTAATCTCGGAAGTAAGTTTCCCTCTTTTGCTCTTCAATATCAGTTCGGATAAGAGTATGTGTGATTCAGGTTTTAGTCGTAAACATGGTTTTGCTTTACTTACTGTTAATGCATAATTTTAAAGTACATATGCAATGTCTTAAAGGTATATTTCATGCTGGTGAGCATTGGTTTTTATTCCAGTCGGGAATGTGTTATTGCTATGGCAACGTAATTTGAATATGTGGGGATTTTGTGTAATGCATTGTAAAACAGTGAGTAAATGGTTTTGTAAATGATACATTGGCTATGTGACAAGGTGAGAAAACATTCGGATATAGTTAGCATGCCATAGGATAAAGTGCACTATAATATGGTTAAAAATCGATCGTGGGCTAAGAGTCTTTGAGGTATAGCGGTCGGCTACTCGGACTATGTTGTTATCACTTGGGTTGAGCTGTCGGTTCCCCTTGTTGATGTAAAGCTTGCGGTCGGCACCCCTTGTCGATGTAAAGCTTGTGGTCGGCTACTCGGACTATGTAGTTTTCTGACATTCCATCGAATAAAAATTCATAACTTTTTACATACAACTTGAAATCAATCACCGTTTGTTTTGAAATAAACTAGATAAAATTTATAGTTCATACATATAAGATTCACTTTCTAAGTCCATATGTGGAATTTATGCTGATTTTTCAAACACACTATTTTTGCATACACTTCTGGACAGATTTTTAATTTTTCTACCTTAAGACCCACATTTACTAAAAACTTAATCCATTATCATTTATAGACATAATAGGACTTACTAGGTTTATCATCCATATTATAACAACTATTAAACCAACCATATTTGGTTATAAGTTATTACAACCCCACTAATTATACATTCCATCCAGTACATTTCCAAAAGAAAGGATGGATGTCATTAACATTACTATGAATATGGAGATATACCTCCCAAAATGAGAAAGTGATGCTTGGCTACTCCTCCATCGAAGTTCCTTTAAAACCTACGCATGAAATTCATCATACACTAAGTATATACTTAGTGAGGCAACAATGTTTAAATCAAATGCAACTTAACATAGATATCAATATAATAAAATAACAATGCATATGATCACTTACCATTTTATGCTTGCTAGCATATATGACATTATATGAACATATCACAAGGTAAAAACTTTGATTCTTACCATTGTCGTTACCATGTTTATCATCGAGCTTTCAAACTTTTTATCATGTTTTTCAATTCATTTAGCCCAAGTACCGATTTAAGGAAATCTATGTACACGAGTCATCCCCCCTATACTTACTTGAGTATAGTGTATTATCTGCACTTTACTGAAAGTGCTTAGCACCGTAGTGCTTCTGTATACTTACCGGAGTATACAATTAGTGAAAATATGCACTTTACCTGAAGTGCTTAGAGTGTTTATACAGTTGTTTATGACTCTATGAATATCCAACTATACTTTTAATTTCCTATCTCATATATTGGGCTTTATATCAATCATAATCTCCTTCATGGCAACATATATACATATTGAGCAATTCATACCCAAAATAACATTCCATGAATAATTAGTGATCCATGCATATGTTTTCAACCATTGACATCTTTCTAACATGTCAAATATATGCTAAATGACATAAAGATCATGCTATACATGCATTGCACTCACCTTGACACTTTCAAAAGTACAATTTATACTAGCCTCACTAAGCTCGGTTGCACTTTTTATATTCCTTCTTCACTCGTTTGATCTCGAACTTGCTTGTTATCTGTATGTACATTAAATACATAACACAAGCAACCTTATGTACACATCGAACCCTTACTAATACATGTACATACCAAGTTGGAAAATTTAACATTTTCAACCAAGTACTTCTTTGCAATAACAATGCTTCCTACACTTTAATCTTATCTCAAATTGCACATTGCAACCAAGAGTCTGATAATTTCACTTTAAACCCTAAATTCTCTCGCTTAGGGTTTATAATATAAAATTTGGAAACTTTCACATTTCATCTCAATTTTCAAAAATTTTAATACTAGAATGATCCTTGTATAATAGCAAACAACATAACCATGTTTCTTGAATATTTTCCAATTTCTCACTTATTTCACCAAATTTGCAAAATTCACAAAATAGTCCTAAAATGATGTTTTCTTCATTCCAATAACATAATTCAACTCAGAGAACATCACTCTAATCAAATCTATCATCAAAACAATTTTTACAAAATTTCCCCTAATATTCTTCATATTACCGAATTGGTCCTTATAGGTTTTCCAAGAGTTTTTAATCATTTAAAGCATAGAAACAACACTACAACACCATTTCCAACTTGATTAAACCTTAAAACATGAAAACATAACATGTTCTTCAACCACCCTAATCATCAATCTCAACCTAGAGACATGGAAACTGAGCAAAACTTATACCAAAAGATAGAGAATTCAATGGAGATCACTTTCTTGTTTCATGTCTCTAGCCAAAAATCAAACAAATCAAGCCAAAAATTGAATTGGAATTTTCTTACTGAGTCCGCTTGAGGTTTTGGCCACTTGAGAGAAAGATGAACAAAGTTTCTAGCTTTTCTTATCTTTAATTTTAATGCCAAATGGCTTATTTTCCTTATTTTAAAACAAAAATCCCCTTCATAGTAAAATGACCATTTTACCCTTGAATTATGACCAATTAAAAGTTGACACTATGTTCAACCTTATCATTAAATCAATTATAATTAAAAAGTATGGTAAAATGACCATTTTGCCATTAATGAATCTTTATATCTTCCAAAATCCCATTTTTGCATTATTCCATATATTGTGTTTAATCGAATCTAAATTGATCAAGCACAATTTAAAACTTCAATGTCATGTTCCTCGGGTCTTCCTAAGACTTCCTTCAAATTTTCATAAAACTTCAAGCTCATACGAGTACCCGAATTCTATTTAAACTTTAATCGTAATTTCCCAATAATAGAAACATCAGATCAAACCAAGTTTTTATATTCGATCCACACCCTTTATGATCTATTTATTTATGGAATAAAAATAATTATTGGGAAAATTACCATGTTGGTCCTTGAACTTTTCTCAACTTTTCACTTTTGTCACCAAACATTAAAACTTTACGTTTTAGTCACTAATCAAATAATAGGATATTACAATGTTGGGGCATGAACTCGGAACACATTGCCTATTACCGAGGTTTTAAAATGTTTTATGAGATGGTCTTGGATCCTTTGCCTTGTGTTAGCCTGACTTTAATGTGTTTTTTTGCTTTTGTTAGCATGACTCGACGTGAGACACGTTCTATGGCTGGTAATGTCGGAATAGGGCAGAATAATGTTGAGCAAGAGAATCCCACAAATGTTTTACCTTCTCCTCTTCTGTTGGTTCTGCCAGTCAATGTTGGGGCTGGTGGTATGCCCCTAACTCATCAAGTGTCGGTATTTGGTGATCTAACTCCGTTAGTTCAGGCAATAACAGGAGCTTTTCAAGCAGTGATGGCTGGAGTGCATACACAGGAGCTAGCACCTGCTATGGCAGTTAACCCAGGGTTACCTTTAGAGCATCTCTGCAGTTTGGGAGGTGTTGAGTTTAGGGGTTTGAGCCCTGAGGCAGCCGAGGGTTGGTAGGAGAGTACAGTCCGTATTCTGGATCAAATGGGCTATAATGATGAGCGTAAGATGGGTTGTATAGTGTCACTGTTACATGGTGATGCTTATCAATGGTGGGTGACCACAATTGCTAATGTCCCAGAAGCGGATGTAACATGGGAGTTCTTTCGAAGAGCTTTCAAGAAGAAGTACCTCGGTCCTCAGTATCTAGATGCGAGGAAACGAGAGTTTATGTCCTTGGTTTAGGGTGACATGTCCGTGGAAAAATATGAGGTGAAATTCATTTGTTTGAGTCAGTATGCTTTAGAGTTAGTTTTGGGTGATCTTGAGAGGTGCAACAGGTTTCGCTATGGGTTAGTGAAGGATATCAAAACATACCTGTTGGCGGAAGACTATACAGATTTTGATGTGCTTGTAAACCGTGCTAAGGATATTGAGCAGTCCTTGAGGGTGTCAGGACAAGGTTCGGACATGGTCTCGAATAAGCAAGGAGCTGACTCTGGCTATTCTGGGAGGCAAAATAGAATTGGAGGTTATGAGATAAGAGGCACAAGTCGGATCACAGGCGTGGTGGTGGCCATGATAACCAAGGTGTTCGTATTGTAGCTAAGTGTGAGCGTTGCGGACGGCACCACACGAGTGAGTGTTGGGGAAATACTATGAGTTGTTGGATATGTGGATCTCTTGGTCACATGAAGCGTGACTGTCCTCGTGATGTGGGTGATGCACCGGTTCAGGTTGTTGTACCTGCTAGGGGCCGAGGCCGTGGCAGGGGTAACTTTTAGAGGTGCGAGGATGGTCAGAGAGCTGTGGCTCATGCTGTTGGTGTACAACCGGAGAATGGTGGACCAGCACGGATCTATGCTCATCGTGAGGGACGCAACGACACAGATGTGATCGCAAGTACTTTCAGTTTGCAATCCTTGTCGTTGTTTTCTTTGATTGATTCGGGGTCTACTCATTCATACATCCTAAGTAAGCATGCATCATTTTTCAATGTTCCTATTGAGATATTGGATGTTGGCATGTTGGTAACTAGTTCTTTTGGGGAGACGGTTACAACTAGAAGGTTGTATAGGCGTTGACCTTTGGCGGTGCAAGGTCATGAGTTTGCCGCCGATTTGATGAAGTTTATATTCCATGGTTTTGACGTTATCTTGGGTATGGATTGGTTAAGAGAGCACAAGGCGGTGGTGGATTGTGAGTCCAAAAGAATTTCTCTGAAGTTGGCCGATGATTATGAAGTCGTTGTGGTGGGTGAGAATGTAAAATTCTTGTCCAACGTTGTTTCGGCTACCCGAGCGAAGAAGATGTTGTTTGATGGTTGCCAAGCTTATTTGGCTATTGTTATGAATCCGAAAGCCAAGGGTGTTCGGGTGCATGGCATTCGAGCTGTTTGTGATTATCCGGAAGTTTTTCCTGAAGAGTTGCTTGGTTTACCTCCGGATAGGGAGGTGGAGTTTCGTATTGAAACTTTTGAAGGTACAACTCAGGTGTCCATTGATGCTTATCGGATGGCACCGAAGAAGTTAAAAGAGTTGAAATCGTAGATTCAGGAGTTGTTGGATAATGGGTTCATTCGACCAAGTGTTTCTCCTTGGGGTGCTCGGGTTCTCTTTGTGAAAAAGAAGGATGGATCGATATGTATGTGCATTGATTATCGTCAGTTGAATAGGATGACAGTGAAGAACAAGTATCCGTTTCTGCAGATTGATGACTTGTTCGATCAGTTCCGTGGGGCTGCAGTGTTTTCGAAGATAGATTTAAGGTTGGGGTATTATCAGTTGAAAGTTAAGGATGTGGATGTTCATAAGATGGCATTTTGTACGAGGTATGGCATTACGAGTTCTTGGTGATACCGTTTGGTTTGACAAATGCTCCGGCGGCTTTCATGGACATGATGAATAGAGTGTTTCATGAGTACCTTGATCGGTTTTTGGTGGTTTTTATCAATTATAAACTCGTGTACTCTCGTACTGAGGAGGAGCATGATCAGCATTTGCGGATTGTGTTGCAAGTTTTGAAGGATAATCAGTTGTATGCCAAGTTAAGCAAGTGCGAGTTTTGGCTCAAGAAGGTGATGTTTCTCAGACATGTGGTATCCGCGAAAGGAATTCATGTTGATCTGCATAAAATTGAGGCTATTCTCAATTGGAAGCAACCTAAAACCGTGTTGGAAGTGCGTAGTTTTCTTGGGTTGGCAGGCTATTATCACCATTTTGTGGAAGGGTTTTCTAGTATTATGGCTCCGTTGACAAAGTTGCTGCAAAAGAATTGTAACACCCTCAACGTATATTCAATAATTAAATACACATTGAAGATGTTACTAAAGTTTTTAATTGATTTCTTGACATAAATATTTTTAAACCAGTTTAGTAAAATAACTTTTCTTCTGTTTTATAGAATTATAAACCTATCTTGTAACACCTAGTTTCAACCCTAAATTGTGGAAGGAATCGGATCCCGACATGCTACTCAACAAATGGGGCCTGTGAATGCTCCAGAAGTATAGGAGGAAGTACAACAGCCTGTTCAATAGGAGGCTGGTGCACCTATACAGAAAATGTCAGTCTAAGACTAGGGTACATTTCTGCAAGCCCTGGACGCAATACTTAATAGACCCCCTCGAATTTATGTTCTGAAAGAGTTAAAGAAGCTTCTGGCTCCTGATTTTAAAGGTGACATTGATGGGGATCCTATATCGGCAGATTTTTGGTTGAATGATTACAAACAATGTTGGCTCAGATTGGGTGTGACGATCAAGGAAAGCTGGAAGGAGTTGTCTCCTTATTGAGAGAGCATGCACTGGTATGGTGGAATAATGTCACTGCTCGTGTTCGAGAAGAGGTGAATTGGCAGTTTTTCCTCCGTGAGTTTAGGAAGAAATATATTGGAGATGCATTTATCCGGGAGATGAGACAGCGATTCTTGGACCTTAAATAGGGAGACCGCTCGGTGTATGAATATGAATGCGAGTTTAATAGATTATGCATATTTGCTTCTGAATTGCTACCAGATGAGAGAGCCATCACTGATAGCTTCATAAACGGACTAGATGGTAGATACCAAGAGGTGATGGTGGCAATTATTCCCAGGTACTTTCAAGAAGCAGTTAATAGAGCTAAAGCAATGGAGATTGTCCGAGAGAAGGCTGAAAAAGAATCACAAAGTCAGAAAAGGAGTGCTAAAACATCTTTTGCTTCTCGATCCTCAAAGTGGGGCAAAGGATATTCACAGCAGGGGAGATCTAGATTTTCAGCATCTCGGGAATAATCAAGTCAAGCTGGAAAGCCCAAAAACACTTCGATATTAGTGAAAGGCTCTGGAAAGAAACAAGGACCTCCCCAATGCAATATTTGTAATCGAAAACATTATGGAGAGTGCAGGATGATCACTGGAGCCTATTTCCGATGTGGTGAAACTGGACATTTTGTACGTGATTGCCGAGATCAAGATGACAGATCGATTCAGACTGAAAGATCTGTTGGAATGCAAAGAGGCAGAGGCCGTGGATTTGCAGGATCATCTAGAGTGGGTTCTCGAAAGGAGACTGAAGTTGTTATGGGCGGAGATGATAGAGCTTCAGCTAGGGTATATCACATCCGGGCATAGAATGACAATGGCGACAGAGAAAAACCCGACATTGTGACAGGTACTTTTCAACTCTGTGGTCAACCTGTAATTGTTTTAATAGACACTGGGTCTACTCATTCATATGTTAGTTCAAAGTTAGTTAGGGAAAGAGGAATTCCCTTAAAACTAACTTAGAGTGATGTAATAGCCATAAACCCCTAGGACAAAGTGCTCGGGTAACAAAAGTAAGTAAGAAATGTCCGCTTAAAGTTCAGGGAATTAAATTCCCAGATAACTTGTTGGAGCTGCCATTTAATGATCTTGAGATTATTTTGGGCATGGATTGGCTTCATGCCTATGATGCTATAGTAAGGTGCCGCCAACAACAGTTGATTTTAAAGACTGCAGATGGCTTAGAGATTATAGTGTTGGGTGAAGGATCTCAATGTATAAAGAATGTGATTTTGGCTTTTAAAGTCAAGAAACTATTGGAGCAATGTTGTGAGGCTTTTCTAGCCCATATAGTGGATATTAAGAAGGTTAATAATGACCTCAGTGCGATTTTGACAGTTCGAGAATTTCCTGAGGTATTTCTGGAAGAGTTACCAAGATTACCTCCAGAGAGAGAAGTACAGTTTAGAATTGAGGTTATTCCTGGTACTAAAACAATATCCATGACTCCCTATAGAATGGCACTTGCAGAATTAAGGGAGTTAAAATCAAAGTTGCAGGAGTTATTAGATAGAGGATTTATACGTCCTAGTACATCACCCTGGGGAGCTCTGTTGTTATTTGTCAAAAACAAAGATGGTTCTCTGCGACTGTGCATTGATTACCGACAGCTGAACAAGGTGACCATAAAGAATAAGTATCCTTTGCCTAGAATAGAAGATTTATTTGATCAACTAAAAGGAGCAGCAGTATTTTCTAAGATAGATCTTTGGTCTGGTTATTATCAACTAAGAGTCAAGGAGGAAGATATTCCGAAAACGGCATTCTGAACGAGGTACGGGCATTATGAGTTTATAGTGATGTCATTTGGCCTTACAAATGCTCCAGTAGCATTTATGGATTTAATGAACCGAGTATTTCAGCCGTATCTCGATCGGTTTGTTGTAGTTTTCATTGATGATATATTGTTGTACTCGAAGACTAAAGAAAATCATGATGCACATTTGAGGATAGTACTACGTACTTTGAAAGAAAATAAGTTATATGCTATACTCTCAAAATGTGAGTTTTGGTTATCTGAAGTGGCTTTTTTGGGCCACATTGCTTCAGCTGAAGGAATCAGAGTTGATCCTAAAAAGATACAATCTATTGTGGAGTGGAAGGTTCCTAAGAATATTACTAAAGTTCATAGTTTCTTGGGACTTGCTGGATATTATCGAAGGTTTATGAAAAACTTTTCGATGATAGTTGCTCCACTTACAAAGTTATTGAGAAAGGATGTTACATTTGTTTGGACTGAAAAGTGTCAAGAAAACTTTGATCAGTGAAAGAAAATTTTGACAGAAGCTACAGTTTTAGTACAGCCAGAATCGGGAAAGGAGTTTACTTTGTACAGTGATGCATCTCATAATGGATTGGGGTGCGTATTAATGCTTTAACCCCATCGACCCGGCCTAGATGCCCAACCGAAACAAACGGGTCACACGAGGAAATCCGAAGTAAACTGGGTAGGTTTACCCCATAAAACAACCCTTTTTATCTTGTCTAGATTCCAATTAATCCTACATGTTCATGCTGATATCAGGTGTAACCTCAACTCAATCGGGCATCGATTTGACATCCAATTGCACTCAATTGCAATTTAAGGGCCAAATTGCAATTACAAAATATTATAGGACCAAAACCAATTTTTAAGTTACCAAACCTTAATTATTTAGGTTTCAAACATACATCTCAAAGTTTAGCTCAATTCGATCACTCAAACAAATTTAATTACAAAAGCAAGATTCAGGGACTGAAATGCAAGAAATTAGAACTGCTTCAAGATGACTTAACAACTTTAACTGTCATCCATACCAATACAGGTACACCCGTACCGATACGAATTGAAATGCTCTGTTTTGATACACCTCTGTGTCGTACTAATACGCCCCACTAAAATACTGAACTTTTGAAAATCCTTGTAGACCGTATCGATACGATACCATGACTTTTGGTACACAGGTTTGGGTTAAAAAGCAAATTCCAGAAGCTAAGACCCGTACCGGAACACCTTTTGCCGTACTGATACGCTAAGGCCAAAATGGCCTAGGCGTATCGAAACACCCTTAACCTATACCGATCCTTCAAGCTTAGAAAGGCCCAGTCGTACCGATACGGTCCCCTGCGTAGCGGTACGCCTAGACCTGCAACGCCACTTTTTCCTGGTTTCTCATCCAATTAACACTCTCATATCATTCCAACATGCTTGCAGCACAACACCAACATACCAAACATACCACAAGCATTCAAACTTCACAATCTTAAAATCATAACATAGCATTTTGCATCAAAGAAGATCTATATGCATGCACCCTATAAAACCTTTCAACCAACATATGAAATTCCAAACCATCACTATAAACAATCCACAATTGTCACTTACAAGCCATGGATAGAAAACCAAAGTTGCTCAACCAGAGAGTTTAACAAAACGTATCCCAAAATGAATAAGGAAACCCCCATTGCCCTTATTATCTACAGTCTAATCCAAAAACATACTTTGAATACCAAGTCTTGCTAGATCCCTTGCTTCCCGCTGCTTTCCAAGCCTTTAATAATCTGCATTGATGGAGAAAGAGAACGTAAGCACACGAGGCTTAGTGAGGAGCGCTCAAAACCCAAAAGCACCATCAATGCATTTTAAACCATTTTACAACATCACATTGAAATCCCATTTCAATCATGTTCAAACCACATTGTAAACTACATCATGCCTTGTTAACCATGCACTTTACCCTTTTAAAACCAGCATATTAAACCATATGCAACATGTATCATTTTACAACAGAAAATCCCATTGCTCAACCTCAATTTAAGCCTTCCCATGCATAACTACCATATGAAAAGCTTAAAGAGTAAACATGTATAAATCACATTATACAACGTAAACCTTCCAATGATACATTAACAATTAAATTGGCTTACAAGTGATCATTAAACAAGTCCAATAACAAAAAGGGTTCATCGGATACACGGATTCGACAAGTGTTCAACCAACACTTCAGGCCATCTCAACCGGAATAGCGATACAATAACAATCGCGATACATTACCAACCGGGTACTTACAAAACCCTTGGGGACACCAACCCCTTTCATCGGTTAGATGCTTAATCCACTAACGGGAGTTTTTGGTACTGTTTAACCCCTCTACTGTTAGGGCACTTGGATAAAGTTTTCGGTACATGGATCTAAACCCCTCAACATCCAAGGCGACTTATTATATTGCACTCAATCATATGGCCAGCCAACTATATCCGATAACAATTTTAAAACCACATCACTTGCCAATATAATTAACCATTTAACATTTACCTTACTTTTTAAAAAAACATTAACCAAAATACTTTTCCAAAGCAACAATCATGCTTAAAACCACAAGTATAAACCATATACTTACAAGGATCACTTACCATGTGCATCCTTCAGCATTTCATGCTCAAAAACAGTAACTCAAATACTTTAAATCATGTTTTAAAAGTAGGTACAATGTAAATCAAAACGAGTGCATAACCATTTCATAAAAACATGGCCGAGAGAGAAAACCACCTTATACTTACTTCCGAGTTTAAAACAGCGTATCAAGCTAAGTTTAAACTCCCACAAACCACCTTTAAAACATTCCAAAGCTGGAATCCACGTTCTCACTCACCGATACCGAAACCTTGGTTCGTCGACACGAAAACAATTGTCTGAAGCCTCCAAAGCTTCATCGATCACTTCCGGATCAACCTCCCCTGTTTTAACCACAATACCACAGAGGATTAGTGCATCTCAATGCATTCAAAACACTGCAACATCAATCCTCCACGAATTCCTATTATCACCTCACAATTACCCAACCACAACCAAAAACATCACTTAAACTCTTCCAAACACAACCCAGTCACAACCTATCAATCTAACATCATTTTTATCATCAATCAACATCTAAAAACAAGATCAAAGCAACCTAACACCTCCAGCAATCATACAGCCACCACAACACCTCAATAACACCATTCTAACAACTTAATCAATTAGAGATTCAAGAGTTTCGGGATTCCTTTGATAAAATCGACTTAATAGCATCATTCAACATCCAAAATATGATCAAACTCAATTCATATTACTGGAAATCAGATTCAATACGAATCTCTCAATAATTCATCAATTTTACCCAAATAATCCATTAAATCAATATAAAAACATGTAAATCAGATTGTAAACCACAAATCAAGGATCAAATACTTGGGAATATCAATAAAGAACCATACAATAGAGGAGATCTCGGACCTTACCCCTATTGTGAAGTTTCTCCCTCAATTGATGTGATAAAAGCTAAGAAAATGAAAGATTAATATAAGATTTTGTATAAACAACCTTTATCAATCAATTAGAAATCATAAAACCAATTTAAACCATCTCACCTCTAAAATTTGATGAAAACTTGAGTGTTTGGCTGAGGAGAGAATGAAGATAAAGGTGGAGAGAAAAAAATGATGTGATTTCTTTTCCAAAACTAATAACCAAATTTTAACTAAAATCCTTTTTATTTAAATGATAAAACACATGTTAAAATAAGTCTAATTAAAGGGGAAACTATCATAAATAAATTGGTAAAATAGCTCCTTAAAGACTCTAAGGATTTGATCCTTTTCATTTTGGTCAGCAACCAAAATGTCACATTTCCAAATTTCATTTTCCAAAATTAATTCCACCAATATTAATCATATATTAAAAGATAATTTTTAACCATTTTCCATATTTTTCTCTTACCGAAAAATATACTATCCTAAATCTGACTCGAATCTCTAACCCAATCCATTGAACCGCGTAATATGCCTCAAAACCGCTAGGCCCAAAACTGGGTCGTTAAAACTCTCCCCCACTTAAGAAATTTTGTCCCTAGAATTTACCCGGAGAAAACAAGACAAAATCTATTCTAACATCTCTGACTTACCTTCACACACATGGCTTCCCCAACACTGTGGTGTTTTCACAACACCTTAACAAGCTCAATCATCTTTCCACGTAGAACCCTACTGCTGGCATTAAAGATCCCCACCAGACCTTATTACAAGAATAATCTGATCGCAACACAATGTCTTCCATCAGCACAACACGCGAGGAATCCAACCGTTACCTGAGCAACCTCGTCACATGAGACACATCATGGACCCCTCCAACACTAGAGGTAACCTCAAACAAAAAGCAACAGGACCCACACGCTCAACACTTTCGTATGGTCCACAAAACCTTGGGCTAAGCTTTCCTTCCTGTCCAAAATATATCACCTTCTTCCAAGGCGACAACTACATGATCACCTGATCGTCAACAACACACACTATATTACTACGCTTCAAACCTGCATAGAATTTCTGACCATACAAGCTGCTCTCAAGCACTCACACATTAGCTTCACCTTTTCACTGGTTCCTTTCAACATATCAAACATGGGAACATACCTTATCCTATTTCAGCCCAACTCACGGCGTACAGCACTTCCCAGCACACAACGCCTCGTACAGTGCCATCCTCACACTCATCTGACAACTGCTACTAAAGCAAACTCTACCAAAGCCAGCTGCTTTTCCCACGTTCCCTGGAACGCAGTGGTACAACAACTCAACATATCTTTCAAAACCTGAATTTCACACTCGGATCCACCATCCATCTGGAAATGATACAAGGCATTGAAACTCAACCACACACTCAATGCTCAAAATAACATCCCCAAACCTCGCTATAAACCGTAGATTTCCGTCCATACCATATACTCGAGCACATAATATACAAACATGCCAGCTTATACAAAGCACATAACGCAAGCATAGCCACAAAGGTGCACACACCACGCAACTTGATCAACAACCACCCAAATGGAATCCTTTTTGGTCGGTGTCAAAGACAACCCAGACATAAGGTCCATGGTGATTCTTTCCCACCTCCATTCCGGCATCCACAACCGATACAACAATTCGAAAAGTAACTGGTGCCCAGCTTTCACTTGCTATCATATCATGCAGCGATCAACACAATCAGCCACATTTTTTTTAAACCAACCAAACAACAAATGCATACGCCTCCATCAAAACAATACACCTCAACTCAACATCAAAAGACACGACTTCGATCCTTAAAACACAACACCCTATCATTATTAACGTGAAATCCATCAAGTTTCCTTCATCGATAACCAGAACATGCGGTAACAACACAACATCGTAAGGTTGCCCTTACCTATCCAACTACGATCCGGATAATCTCACTTACAATTCGGTCATCAAGCCTCCATCACGCATTATACTCAACCGCATAAACACATTCTCAACTCCACCATAACTCATACATACGAGGCATCAGCTACATCCTGAGCTCGGACGATAATCAATCATCAAACTATAACTCTTAAACAACTCCAACCATCCAAACTGTCAAGAACCCAACCCATCATTCATTCATTTTTCTTTTAACCACGCATGAACCGTGTACACAACACACTCCTCATCATAGAACCGGTGTCTCCAACCTCCAACCAACATAACCACGGTAAGCTCCGCATCATGCGTAGAGCATATGCGCTGTTGTACCCTTGACTATCCAGATGCATAAACTGTAACTTCCATTACAAGATACAATCTCAACAAACCTTATTGTTAAACAACTGGATCTAACAAACCCACAAAACTGCCATTTCCAACCACCCTAGTTGTTCACAAAATAGCACAAGTCAGACCTCCACAAACCATATTACCAAAACTACTTACACCACTACCCCACTGATTTCTGGTCAATCATCCGTAAGTGTGAACATATGTATGCATGATTACTTATATGCCCTCATAGATATCTATGTGTATGTTTGCAAAACCTCTAATGTCATGCTCAAATGTATGCATATATTGACATATTTACATATACATATACATATAAGCGTTTATACACTGTACATGTTTTTCTGTTCACACTTACTAATAACTTTTCCAGAACTAAATCTCTTTGCAACATGCTCAAAACTCACACTTCCCAACAGAGGAACAACATTCACTTCTCCCCAAGAAACCACTAGACCATCCACACTTATCGATCTAAACCCTTCTCGATGCTTTCACGTACAAAAAGACCATCAACAAGCACAACCAACTGACTCACAACACCTGTGCTACCTGGTTCAGCATACCCACGAACACAACCTATCCATCGATCAAACCAACAGCATAACCGAGGATTCACAATGCCGTACTCTTGGCAAAAAATAACCCCAAACACAAACACATCCTTTACTTTCAATTGATAACACCCGAACCTCAAACCAACCTTACAAAACACTAAAGCATCCCTAAACTGATTAGCAGATCACCAACTTATTCAACCACCAAAACCCATTGCATTCCCGCAACGTGCCATCCTTTTTTCCACAACCACGTCGGTGCACCCCCAGCGAAACACTAAGCCTAATAAAGCCTTACACAAGTAACACCTAAAGTTGTGTCTTAAACCTCTTCACCTCTATCGAGCCCTACACAGAGAGTGATAGAAACTGGAACTGTGTTTTCACACAATTCAATGCTAAACTCAACCTTTCAATCCAATGGCAAACCCGGCTATTCCCTCGAAACACCTAGAAGCCTGCATAACGTATACATATCCTACACACGCAGTTCCTTTGACTCTGGAGTCATAACATAAGCTAGGAATACCTTGCCACAAAAAATCCATAAAACAACTCGCTTTCAACACCAAAACAGCATTAAACAAGAATTTAACATTCTCGCCAGGGATCACCACCCATAAACATCAGCAAGTTCAAAGACAACTCGCTAGGATTCAAAAATCAACCACAACTCTGATCCAACCACAAATCCAACCCAGTATTACATTAAAAATAATGGAGCGACAACTCCAATAAAACAACCACAACCTCATGACCTTAAATCATCATAGAATACTTACAAACATCCTTCCCGCAACAATCGTCTTTCCTGAAGGACCAACCACTTACATTCTTACTTTTAACACTTATGGGACGATCGTTCAACCACAACTCTCATAACATTAACGCCAACAAGCACAAGAGTTCATACTCCACATCTCAAATGCGGTTAATCCCGCCTCATGAGATCACTCAATCCACAGACTCAACAAGTATTAAATACTATTTATATCTGGATACACTGACCCCTCGGTCCTCACCCAGCACATCATTACCTCGCCTCAACACATAGCCATATCTTTTATCACACTTCTTTTCAAATTGAACACCGCCAGAACTAGATTCTGCAATTCTTATGCCGAAGCTAATAAACCCAGGTTCTGCTCAATGTACCTCTCCTATGTACCAACATGTCAAAAAATGGTGTAGTTAGAAACCAACATGTACACCCTAACATCCTGTACCAATTCATAACAGAATCGATCACAACGATACCTTTTTACCGATACCAGTTCAGGAGCATACCGACTCAACCGAACAAATTATACTCTAAACTTGGCCACATACACACGACCCTGAACCCAAGCCATGAGCTCTCACTCCTTTCTATCCAAGTATCTAAACCCTAGACACTTCTTCCAAAAGACAACATGAAAGAATCCCAATTCACAACATTGGGTCCCCACGCTAATAGATACAGTTGTCCACAAACTAAAACATAGCATGCAACAGGGATTCAACATTTCCCAACCTAAGAGTACCAAAACACCCCATTCAACCCATAACCTAAACAAAACTGGTCATACAAACCTCAAATGCCTCAAGTGATAACCACGGTACTCAACTCCTCCCAAACCACAGGGATATTTCAACGTCAACCTCGTTTGCCCAATAGTCGGTGCAACCATATGCACTCTAGTAATAACAGTTTAAAAGCTCCAAACATCGCATATACCTAGGCATCATGACACCCAACACTGGCCCAACCGGCACAGGTGGTACATACTTCGGGATAACTAACCCCCATGAGACACAACACTCTTCTCAACCCACTACCCTAACGCAACAACATTACGCTATTCTCATTTATCCTTTTGATCGAAACATACCACATTATCTAAGGCATGATAATCATTTTAAAACAAAAATAGTCAGGCCAGCTTCAAGCAAGGATCCAAGACTTCCATTTCAAAATCAAAACATTTCAGACTATGATAATAAGGCAATGGTTTCCATATTTCCCCCCCAACATGGCATAAAGCAACCAACATGCATATTACAATCACCATGCTAGCAAACAACGAAGTATAACTCACAACAACATTACAAAAACCATAAGGCAATAGCATCACACTATTCTCATTTCTCCTCTCAGTCGAAACATACCACGTTATCTAAGGCATGATAATCATTTTAAAACAAAAATAGTCAGGCCAGCTTCAAGAAAGGATCCAAGACTTCCATTTCAAAATCAAAACATTTCAGACTATGATAATAAGGCAATGGTTTCCATATTTCCCCGCCAACATGGCATAAAGCAACCAACGTCCATATTACAATCACCATGCATATCAAACAACGGAGCATAACTCACAACAACATTACAAAAACCATACCCACTCCCAATTATCGCAAACCTGGCTCTGATACCACCAAATGTAACCCCCTCGACTCGGCCTAGACGCCCAACCGAATCGAACGGGTCACACAGAGAAATCTGAAGTAAACCGGGTAGGTTTACCCCAGAAAAAACCCTTCTTTTTTTATCTTGTCTAGATGCCAATTAATCCTACATGTTCATGCTGACATCAAGTGTAACCTTAACTCAATCGGGCATCGATTTGACATCCAATTGCATTCAATTGCAATTTAGGGGCCAAATTGCAATAACAGAATATTATAGGACCAAAACCAATTTTTAAGTTACCAAACCTTAATTATTTAGGTTTCAAACATACATCTCAAAGTTTAGCTCAATCAGATCACTCAAACACATTTAATTGCACAAACAAGATTTAGGGACTGAAATGCAAGAAATCAAAACTGCTTCAAGATGACTTAACAGCTTTAACGGTCATCCGTACTGATACGGGTACACCCGTACCGATACAGATTGAAACGCTCTATTTCGATGCACCTCTATGCCGTACCGATTGCCCAACTAAAATACCAAACTTTTGAAAATCCTTGTAAACCGTACCGATACGGTACCATGTGTTTTGGTACATGGGTTTGGGCTGAAAAAGAAAATTCTAGAAGCTAAGACCCGTACCAGAACACCCCTTGTCGTACCGATACGTTGAGGCCAAAATGACCTAGGCATATCGAAACACCCTTAGCTTGTACCGATCCCTCAAGCCTAGAAAGGCCCAATTATACCGATACGGTCCCCTACGTATCGATATGCCTGAACCTGCAATGTCACTTTTTCCTTGTTTCTCATCTAATTAACACTCTCATATCATTCCAACATGCTTGCAACATAACACCAACATACCAAACATACCACAAGCATTCAAACTTCACAATCTTAACATCATAACATGGCATTTTGCATCAAAGAAGATCTATAGGCATGCACCCTATAAAACCATTCAACCAACATATGAAATTCTAAGCCATCACTATAAAAAATCCACAATTGTCACTTACAAGCCATGGACAGCAAACCAAACTTGTCAACCAGGGAGTTTAACAAAACGTATCCCAAAACGAATAAGGAAACCCCCATTGCCCTTATTATCTATAGTCTAATCCAAAAACATACTTTGAATACCAAGTCTTGCTAGATCTCGTGCTTCCCGCTGCTTTCCAAGCCTTTAATAATCTGCATTGATGGACAAAGAGAGCATAAGCACACTAGGCTTAGTGAGGAGCTCTCAAAAACCAAAAGCACCGTCAATGCATTTTAAACCATTTTACAACATCACATTGAAATCCCATTTCAATCATGTTCAAACAACATTTTAAACTACATCATGCCTTGTTAACCATGCAGTTTACCCTTTTAAAACTAGCATATTAAACCATATGCAACATGTATCATTTTACAACAGCAAATCCCATTGCTCAACCTCAATTTAAGTCTTCCCATGCATAACTACCATATGCAAAGCTTAAAGAGTAAACATGTATAAATCACATTATACAACGTAAACCTTCCAATGATACATTAACAATTATATTGGCTTACAAGTGATCATTAAACAAGTCCAATAACAAAAAGAGTTCATCGGATACACGGATTCGATAAGTGTTCAATCAACACTTCAAGCCATCTCAACCAAAATACCGATACAATAACAATCGTGATACATTACCAACCGGGTACTTACACAACCCTTGGGACACCAACCCCTTTCATCGGTTAGACGCTTAATCCAATAACGGGAGTTTTTGGTACTGTTTAACCCCTCTACCGTTAAGGTACTCAGATAGAGTTTTTGGTACACGAATCTAAACCCCTCAACATCCAAGGCGACTTATTATAGTGCACTCAATCCTATGGCTGAAAACCTATATCCGATAACAATTTTAAAACCACATCACTTGCCAATATAATTAACCATTAAACATTTACCTCACTGTTTTAAAGAAGCATTAACGAAAACACTTTTCCAAAGCAACAATCATGCTTTAAACCACAAGTATAAACCATATACTTACAAGGATCACTTACCAAATGCATCTAATAAGTGTTCAAAAGTACTATTTTTATTACCCTTTTTACTCATATTATTGTTAGACTTAAGCTCATATTAGTTGCATAATTAATTATTTATGCATTAATTCATGTTTCTTTCCACTGTTGAGCTTGATTACATAACTTGGTGATTTTTGTGGAAAAAGATGTTGCTTTGGTGTGTTTTTGTGTGTGTATGTGCAGGATCACTTGCCAAAGCAATGCCGAGCTAGTTGCCAGGGCAATGCATGAAGGATATGCCGAGCTAGTTGCCAGGGCAATGCATGAAGGAGACGCCGAGCCAGTTGCCATGGCAATTGTCGACAAAGAGAAAATGCAACAGGGATATCGAAATTAATGACTATACAAGCCCAAGATGACGTGGAGCAAAGCCCAAACCCAAAGGAATTTGATTTCCATGCAGAGATTAAAGAAGAATTAAATTCCAAGAAGATAGAAGAAGTCCTAGTAGGAATACAATTATAATAAAGAATTATATTCTTTAAATATAATTTAATTCCAACTCAAACTCCTCCTCAAAGAAGGAGTTTGGCCTAGCCCTATAAATAAGATGGAGATTTCGACAATCCATAGGGAGCAAAAGGAGAGAGGATTTTCGACAACTCCAAAGGACAAGAAAGAAGAGATTTCGACAAGATAACAAAGGGGGAGAGAGTTCGATTTCTTCTTCTTCTTCTTTGCTTCCATTAGATTCATGGTTTGGGGATTATTCTTTGTATATATTTTGAACCCAACCATGAACTAACTTGATTGGTTGGGGTTATTGTGTTTTGTTGTTGTGAAAAACAATTGGATTTTGTTTAGGTAATAAGAGTTTGCACTTTCAATTCAAGGTTTACTCATTCTTGGTTCTTATTCTTGTTTGCGAGTGAATTGGGAGAGGATCTCGTAACTTCATCTATTTATCTAATATCGGGAGAGTTAGATTCAAGAAACGAATGAGTATGGTCTTTATTCAATCTATTGATGGTGAAGATTAATCCAGCTTAGGAATAAGTTAAGGATTTCAACGGCTAAGAGGAGCGCAAGATTGGTTGTTGTTCACCCTTGATTCACGCAGGGATGTATTATCAAGGCATGCACAAGTAGCTAGAGTTTCAACTTAGGGATAAGAAGAAACCATTGAAGAACGCTCTGCCGAACCTTGAAGTTGCTGCCATACGCCCAAGTAGTTGCCCAGCTAGTCGCCCAGGCAACCATCGATTAGTTGCCAAGGCAACCCCGTTGTGCAAGTTCCCACGGCAACTGAGTTGCCCGTGCACTCTTTTACCAAGACGATGCAATCGGCTATCACACCTCAACTCACGATAACCTGGCCTATTCTCTCTTTTTCTTTCATCTATTCTTTTAGTTTATTGCTTTTACTTTTCTCGTTAATTAAAACCTCTATTATCAATTGTGTTTTTATTTTCGCAGTGCAGTAACTTAAGCAAAGTGGCCCAAACCAATCCCTGTGGAGACGATACTCGATAGTCATATCACTTTATTACTTGCGACGTGTATACTTGCACATTTTCGTAGCACTTATTACACGCAACAAGTTTTTAAATGCATCCTTCGGCATTTCATGCTTAAAAATATTATCTCAAATACTTTAAACGGTAGGTAGAATGTAAATTAAAACGAGTGCATAAACCATTTCATAAAAATGCAACTGAGAGAGAAAACCACTTTATACTTACTTCCAAGTTTAAACCAGCGTATCAAGCTAAGCTTAAACTCCCATAAACCACCTTTAAAACATTCCAAAGCTGGATTCCACGTTATCACTCACTGATACACGGAACGACACGAAAACAATTGTCTGAAGCCTCCAAAGCTTCACCGATCACTTCCGGATCAACCTCTCATGTTTTAACCACAATACCAAAGAGGATTAATGGATCTCAATGCATTCAAAACACTACAACATCAATCCTCCACAGATTCCTATTATCACCTCACAATTACCCAACCACAACAACCGAAAACATCACGTAAACTCTTCCAAACACAACACCAACACCTCAAGAACATCATTCTAACAACTTAATCAATCAGAGATTCAACAGTTCTGGGATTCCTTTGATAAAATCGACTTAATAGCACCATTCAACATCCAAAATGTGATCAAACTCAATTCATATTACTGGAAATCGGATTCAATACAAATCTCTCAATAATTCATCAATTTTACCTAAATAATCCATTAAACCAATAGAAAAGCATGTAAATCAGATTGTAAACCACAAATCAAGGATCAAATACTTGGGAATATCAATAAAGAACCATACAATATAGGAGATCTCGGACCTTACCCCTATTATGAAGTTTCTCCCTCAATTGATGTGATAAAAAGCTAAGAAAACATAAGATTAATGTAAGATTTTGTATAAACAACCTTTATCAATCAATTAGAAATCATAAAACCAAGTTAAAACCATACCACCTCTGAAATTTTATGAAAACTTGAGTGTTTGGCTGAGGAAAGAATGAAGAGAAAGATGGAGAGAAAAAATGACGTGATTTCTTTTCCAAAACTAGTAACCAACTTTTAACTAAAATCCTTTTTTATTTAAATGATAAAACACATGTTAAAATAAGTCTAATTAAGGGAGAAACTATCAAAAATAAATTGGTAAAATAGCTCCTTAAAGATTCTAAGGATTTGACCCTTTTAATTTTGGTTACTTTAAAAACAGTTTTAAAAAATCGCATTTTGGTCACCAAAAAAATGTCATATTTCCAAATCTCATTTTCCAGAATTAATTCAACCAATATTAATCATATATTAAAAGATTATTTTTAACCATTTTTCCATATTTTTCTCTTACCAAAAAATATATTGTCCCGAATCCGACTCGAATCTCTAACCTGGTCCATCAGACCGTCTAATATGCCTTAAAACCGCTAGGCCCAAAACCAGGGGCGTTACAAATGCAAGATGGAAAGGTGGTTGATTATGCTTCTCGACAATTAAAACCGCATGAAAGGAATTATCCGATCATGATTTAGAGCTGGCAGTTGTAGTTTTTGCTCTAAAAGTGTGGCGACATTATCTTTATGGTGAACGTTGTCACATTTATACAGATCATAAAAGTTTAAAATATTTGATGACACAAAAAGAGTTGAACCTACGGTAATGAAGATGGTTGGAGTTAATAAAGGATTATGAATTGATTATTGACTACCATCCAAGCCGAGCTAATGCTATAGCTGATACTTTAAGCCGGAAAACATTTGCTGCATTGAGAACTTTAAATGCTCAGTTGAAGAGAAAACCATATGGTTCATTGTTGGTAGAGTTGCAGTTGAGATCATCATTATTAGATCAGATTAAAGAAAGTCGGCAATGAGATAAAGATTGCAAAACCAAGATAAAGCAAGTTGAATCAGGTAGAATGAAAAATTTTGAGATTAAACCTGATGGATATCTCTATTACAAAGATAGAGTGTATATTCCTGAAGATGCTGAGTTGAAACATGATTTGCTTTTTGAGGCACACTATAGTCCCTTGACTATGCATCCTGGGGGAAACAAGATGTATCAAGATTTGAAGAGTCGATATTGGTGGTCTGGTATGAAAAGAATGATATCAGATTTTGTGACAGGATTGCCATTGACTCCCGGCAAGAAAGATTCTATCTGGGTAATTATGGACAAGTTAACCAAATCTGCTCACTTTATACCAGTTAGAATGGATTATAAAATGAGCAAGTATGCTGAGCTGTATATCAAGGAAATAGTTCCACTACATGGAGTGCCTATATCCATAATATCATATCGATATCCAAAGTTCACATCAAGATTTTGGAAAGCTTTACACAGAGCTTTGGGGACACGATTGAACTTTAGTATTGCATTTCATCCTCAAACCGATGGTCAGTCAAAAAGAACAACCCAAATACTGGAAGATATGTTAAGAGCTTGCATAATTGAATTAAAAGGATCATGGGAAAAATACTTACCATTAGCAGAATTTGCTTACAATAATAGTTATCAGGCAAGTATTCAAATGGCCCCTTTTGAAGCTCTTTATGGTCGGAAGTGCAGATCACCATTGAACTGGTTTGAGTTGCATTATCGTAAGTTCATTAAGCCAGTTATGTTGCAAGAGATGGAGGAAAAGGTTAAGATTGTACAAGACAATCTCAAAAAGGCCGCTGATCAACATAAATCTTATTCAGATTTGAAAAGAAAGGATATTCAGTTTGAAGTTAGAGAAAAAGTATTCTTGAAAGTTTCTCCTTGGAAGAAAATAATGAGATTCGGCCGTAAGGGTAAGCTAAGTCCCATGTATATAGGACCATATGAAATTATAAAGAAAGTTGGCCCTGTGGCATATCAATTAGCTCCTCCACCAGAGATGAGTAAAATTCATGATGTTTTCCATGTTTCGATGCTCCGAAGATATAGATCAGATCCATCAAATGTGATTGTACAGGAGAAAATTGAGTTGCAATCAGATTTGACATATGAGGAGGAACCAGTAAAGATATTAGAGTATGGTGTCAAAGAATTAAGGAGCAAGCAAATACCATTGGTGAAAGTCCTTTGGCGCAATCACAAGGTGGAAGAAGCAACTTGGGAAGCTAAGGATGTAATGGAAAAACAATATCCACATTTATTTAAAACATGTACGTTTTGAAAATTTGAGGATGAATTTTCTTAAGTGGAAGAATTGTTTTATTCCAAATTTTTGTTTAGTGACTAAAATGAAAATTTTGAAAATTTGGTGGTTAAAGTATAAACTTTGGAAAAGTTTAGGGACTAAATTGTAATTTCCAAAAGTTAAGTATTTTAGTCCTGTAAATGAATAGTTCACCCCCAAGAATGACGTTTTTGTGATACTTAGATTTTTTGTATGGAGTTTGTATTTTTGGCTATTAAGCGGTAAAGTTTGGAAGAATATTCAGATAAATCGGATCGAATCAAAAATTTAAGATAATTTAAAAGATGATAGGGTAAGGTTAAAAATGTCATTTCCATGTTTTAAAATGGTAGGATTTAACATGGACCATTGGATTGAAGTAGGTTTTCCATGTTAAATATGAACCGTTGGATGAAAATGGCAAGATGGTAATTTTGGGAAATTCCAAGGGCAAAGTTGGTAATCACTAACTCATTGGCATATTCTTGACCCTTGGATTGGTAGGTAGACATGTGGCAAATTGTGGAGCATTGGATTATAAGGGTAAAAAGGTCATTATACATTAAAATGAATTTAAAATTCATTTTAATTATATTAGATGACAAATGGCTAATTTGGAGACAAAAGAAAATTCAAGAGTTTTCTCTCAAATTTCCCCTAGTTCGAACACCCCTCCAAAGGTAAGAGCAAATTTTCTTTTGGATTTTTAAGCTTGCTTGATTGGATTTGAGGCTTAGACATGAAACAAGAAATTTATCTCCATTGAATTCTCTATCATTTGATATAAATTTTGCTTGATTTCCATGTTCTTAAGTTGAGTTTAGTGATTAGGGTGGATGAAGAACATGTTGGAATATTATGTTTTAATGGTTGTTCATGTTGGAAATAAGGTTGTGATGTTGTTTCTATGTTAGAAGTGATGAAAATTCCATGAAAAAATGATTAGGGACTTTTCGGCAATATTAAGGAAATTATGGGAAATTATGGAAAATTTATTTTGATGATGGAAATGATGAGAATGATGTTCCATAAGCTTGATTTTGTTATTTGGATGAAGAAATGATCATGTTCTTGAAAACTAAGAATTAGGGTTTATGTTAAAGTTTGGAATTTTGGAACATGATTGAAGAGAGATTGGTTGTATATGTTTATTTAAGGTGTTTGGAATGAAAATCCCTAATTAGATGGCACTACAGACCAAAATGTAAATTTTGAAAAGTTTAGGGATTTGATGTTGAGCTTGTATTTGAGGTATACTATGTTGGAAAATTAAGTTTAGTGATTTAAATGCTGATTTTGAAGTTTAAATCAACATTTTGGTTTAAATTGAATATTCGGCTATTTTAGGGACCAAAGTGAAAATTTTTAAAGTTTAGGTCCTAAAATGTAAAGGATGAGAAATGTAAGGTTTAGACTTGAAAATTTTGGTTGGAAGTTTAAAAGTCCTTAGGGACTAAAATAGAAATTTTTGGGAAAAGTTGGAGATTTAAAGAAAAGTATGGGAAATTGCGATTCGAATATAAAAAGTTTCATCGGATCAATTTTCCATATAATGGATAGTTATTTTATTTACTTTCCATTATTGTGTATGGTATGAATATGTACTAACATATACTTGAAATGGTATATGTTATTTTATTGTAGATTGTGATATAAATTGAAGTCGTGACGGTAGAAAAGGAAAGAAAATAGTCCAGGAGTAATATCGAATAGTAAAGGCTACTACATTGCAAGGCTAAGGTGAGTGCATATATGTTTTTAAATGTATGTTAGTAACATACATATTATAGGAAGACTTGAGATAAGTCGACCAAAAAGGTAATGATTTTTATAAAGCATGACATGTTTTTGGTATGATACTTTATTTTACTGATTTAAAGATTGTGGTATTTTTACGATCACACATGTTTTATAGCATGATATACAGATAATGATTTATTTCTTACAGTTTTCAAATGGCATGTGCACCATGAAAGTTATAGAACATATAAGAGTATGAACTGTATTTGGATTACTTGCCATTTTGCAGGAATTGTCTTAAATGTTTGTCATTGGTAGTATAATATTAAGAATGACAGTATTGTGGTATACCATAAGAGTCGAGTAGCTACACTGACACATTATGTGTCTATCGCTGATACTTATTGTATCTACCATTCGACACTTTACTTGCCTGACACCTTGTGTGTCTACCGTTGACATTTATATATGTCTAATGCCCGACACTTAATTGTGTCTACCGTTTGCACCTAAGGGTTTCTACGAGCTCGTTACCGTCTCCTCGTCCCTAAGGGGAGTGACTAGTACTCTGATCCGTAAAGATCACGCACTTCTCACCATAGAGGTAATGTCTCCAAATTTTCAAAGCAAAAACCACAATCGCAAGCTCCAAATCATGAGTTGGATAATTGCGCTCATGAAATTTCAACTGCCTCGATGCAAAGGCCACAACCTTCCCATCCTGCATCAGCACACAACCCAAGCCAACATACGAAGCATCACTATAAACCACAAACTTCTTCCCAAATTCAGGCTTAATCAACACAGGAGCGTGTGTCAGCACCTCCTTTAACTGTTTAAGGCTATGCTACTGCTTCTCCGTCCACACATACGGAACATTCTTCAGTAACATCTTGGTTAACGGAGCTCCAATACTCAAAAACCCCTTAACAAAACAGTGATAATAACCAACCAACCCAAGAAAACTTTGCACCTCTGATACTGACTTAGGTGGCTTCCAATTGAGAATAGCCTTAATCTTATGTGGATCAACGCGAATACCCTCCGCGAACAACACATGACCTAGGAATGTCACTTCCTTAAGCCAAAACTCGCATTTGCTCAACTTGGCGTATAACTGATTATCCTTAAACACTTGCAACACAATTCGCAGATGTCGAACATGCTCTTCCTCGGTACTGGAGTACACGAGAATATCATATATAAACACCACCACAAACTGATCAAGATACTCATAGAACACTCTATTCATCGTGTCCATAAATGCAACCAGGGTATTTGTCAAACCGAAGGGCATGAACAGAAACTCATAATGCCCATACCTCGTACGGAACGCGGTCTTATGCATATCCACATCCTTAACCTTCAACTGATAATAGCCCGATCTTAAATCTATCTTCGAAAACACCGCTGCTCCATGAAACTAATCAAACAAATCATCAATTTGCGGTAACGGGTACCTGTTCTTTACTGTTAACTTGTTCAACTGACGATAATCAATGCACATACACATCGTACCATCTTTCTTTTTCATGAAGAGAACAGGCGCACCCCACGGAGAAACACTTGGTCGAATGAACCCATGATCCAGCACCTCCTGAAGCTGTGACTTCAACTTATTCAATTCTTTCGGTGCCATTCTAGAAGGAGAAATGGACACCGGTGTTGTACCCTCGTATGTCTCAATACGAAACTCCACCTCTCTATCCGAAGGCAAACCCGACAACTCCTCAGGAAAACCTCAGAAAAGTCGTAAATAGTCTGAATATCCTACACTCGAATACCCTTGGCTTTAGGATTCATAACAATAGCCAAATAAGCTTGGCAGCCATTAAACATCATTTTCTCCGCTCTAACAGCTGAAACCATGTTAGACAGGAACTTAACATTCTTGCCAACCACTACAACCTCATAGTTGTCGGCCAGCCTCAAGAAAATCCTCTTGGACTCACAATCCACAATAGCTCTATGCTCACTCAACCAATCCATACCCAAAATGACACCAAAACCATGGAATGGCAATTCCATTAGATCTATGGCAAACTCATGACCTTGCACTGCCAAGGGACATCACCGATACAACCTTCATTTTGTAACTGTCTCCCCAAAAGAACTTATGACAAACATACCAACATTTAATATCTCAACAGGAACATTCAGTAAGGATGCATGTTCAAGCAAGATATATGAATGCGTAGACCCTGAATTAATCAAGGATAACAATGAAAAAGATTGCAAAGTAAAAGTACCTACGATCATATTCATGTCATTACGACCGTTACGGTGAGCAAAGACACGAGCCGGTCCACCACCTTCAGGTCTCACTGCTGCAGCATGAGCCATACCCCTCTGACCATCCTCTCGCCTCTAAAAAATACCCCAGCCATGGCCTCGGCCCCTAGTCGGTGCAGCAACTTGCGCTGGTACATCTCTCGCAGCCTGAGGACAATCACGCTTCAGGTGATCAGATGATCCACAAATCCAACAGGTTCCAGTGTTACCCCAGCACATACCCACATAACGCCTACCGCATCGCTCACACTCTAGTGTAACACGAGCTCCCTGAGCACACTGGCCAACTCCACCACCACGCCTATGGTCTGGCTTATGCCTCTTGTCCTTGAATCTCCTATTTTGTCTCCCAGAATAGCTAGAGTCTGCCACTCTCTTACCCAAGTTTGCACCTACGGCCTGAACTGGTGCATCCAAGGACTGCTCAATATCCTTGGTTCAATTGACCAACACATCAAAATCTGTGTAATCTGCGGCCAGGAGGTACACCTTAATGTCCTTTACAAATCTATAACAGAATCTGTCACATCTCTGCTGGTCATCTAGAACCAACTCTGGAGCATACTAACTCAACTGGACAAACTTCACCTCATATTCAACAACAGACATGCTTCCTTGAGATAGCTACATAAACTCGCGCTTCTTCGTATCCAAGTACTAAGCACCAAGGTACTTCCTCTTGAAAGCCCTCTGAAAGAACTCCCAAGTAACATCCACCTCAGGAACGCCAGAAATAGTGGTCACCCACCAATGGTATGCATCCCCCTGCAGCAGGGATACAGTGCAACCCAGCTTGCGCTCCTCGTTGCATTCCATCTGATCCATAATGAGGACCGTCTATTCTAGCCATCCCTCTGCTGCCTTAGGGCTCAAACCTTGAAACTCCACACCTCCTAAACTCCCCAAACGCTCCAAGGGTAAACCTTGAATTGCCACCACAGCAGGTGCCAGTGCCTACGCCTGTACTCCAGCCATCACTGCCTGAAAAGCTCCCGTTATTTCCTGTACTAACGGAGTCAAATCACCATATACTGGAACTTGATGAACTTGGGGTGCTTTACCCGCCCCAACATCAACTGGAGGAACCACGAGAGGAGGAGGAGGTAAAACATGAGGGAGATTCTCCCTTGTCTCATTATTCTGCCCAACCCCGGCAGTATTAGCCATACATCGTGTCTCAAATCGAGCCATGCTAACAAAAGCATCAAAACACATTAGAATTAGGATAGCATTAGGCAAAGGATCCAAGTTCACTTTAAGATGCATTTAAAATCCTCGATAATAGGCAATGTGTACCCAATCCAGCCCCAACAATACATCAAACACTCATCGAACATATACACAATCACCGTGCAATTCAACAACATCAGCTAAACAAGCAACAACATCCCAACAAGCTACATTAGGTTTACCGAAGTAAACCGAGATTATTAAACCTAAAACTCACTCATTTTTTTCTTTTATCTGATCAAGATGCATTAACGTTATCCTACATGATCATATTGTTCAAAGGTGAGCACTCATCTTAATCAAACATCATAATGATATCCAATTGGCCATGATACAACTTAGGGACCAGAACGTAAATTCAGCAAATTAAAAGGGTTTTTTCCACTTTTAAGTTACCAACCTTAAATTAGATTCATTTTATGTTTATATGCCAAATATCAGCCTCAAATGATCATCCATGCATAAATAATTGACAAAACAAGATTCAGGGACTAAAACGAAAGAAAATAGAACTTTACAAAAGCCATTGACTAACTTAACAGCCATGGGTATCGGTACTCCTATTCAAGCATCGTTACGCCCTTTGCATTTGAATTTCCAAAAATTCTAGTAGCCATACCCCATACCAGTATGACCCTGCGTACCGATACGCCTTACCAAAATTGAAGGCCTGTACCAATCCTCAAACCCGTGTACCAATCCCCTAAGCCAAACTCAGCCTATCCGTACTAATATGTGAACCCGTGTATTGGTACGCGACTCTAATTATGCATTCTCGTATCGCAATGCCTAGCTCGCGTACCGGTACCACAAGCTTAAAATGGCTTCCCATACCGATACGTGAACACACATACCGATACGCCTGGACCTGAATGGTCACAAATGGCTGGTTTAACAAGCTTATCTCAGAAATAACCCACCTCACTAAGCCATAAACTTTCATACAACTCTACCTAGACGCAAAGGAAACCTAAACAACATAAGCTCAGCAACCCAAAAAGGCTTCCATTCATTCAAAGATATTCTAAAGGCATGCTTCTTAAAACACTTTGCCAAACTTCTCAAATTGCACCATTAAACCATTCACAACATAGGCAACATAACAACACCCTCCTCATAGCATATTAAACTTTCTCAAACCATCACAACAAGGTAATCATCAAGGGAGCTCTAGATACATACCTAAGACATCATTCAACCACAACTACTATCAAATATTGAAATCAAGCTTAGCAACATCAACCATCCTCAAAACCCAGCATAGAAAACATATTCAGAATCCATAAGAAAGCAATATTACAACCCCCAAAAACCTTGGCAAACACATTGCCTTATTAACCGGAAATAGAAACCGAGTACATACTCAAAGTAGTTTATCTCTTGGATCCTTGCAAACCTTGCCTTTGCTGCCCCGAACTTCAATGCTCTGCATCATTAGGAAAAATATAGCGTAAGCACACATGCTTAGTGAGGATGCTCATAACAATGATGCATTTACATTCTTTTAAAAACATATGCTTGCTTTTCCCAAAACATGCTTACTTACAAAGCACTTCCTCATGATTCTATCCGAATTAAAACATAATGATAATCATAACATCAATAACATCTCATGCTTAAATCCCAAAGCATTTTAATCAAACCATGCTTAAATCCCAAAGCATTTAATCCAAGAATCAACACATGATCTTTTTCATATATTAGCAATTAGAGTGACCCAGATAGACTACCTCTATCCTTTACACATATCGGATACACGGATCTCTCATACCATTCCTATTTAAACCGTAGGATATCCCAAACCTTGCCTAGTTAAACCGCAAGATTTGACACCATTGCCTAGTTAAACCGCGAGATTTCACCCTTGCCAAGTTAAACCGCAAGAGTACCGACCTTGCCTAGTTAAACCGCAAGATCACCATCAATTTGGGTTGCCTAGTTAAACCGCATGCCCCAGATGATGTCCCAACAGTCTGAGTGGCCTAGTTAAACCGCCATACCTCAAGGACCCATGGCCACGTTCGATTTTGTTCATATTTTATAGTGCACTTTTAATCCTATGGCATGCCAACTATATCTGATTGTTTTCACCATGTCACATAGACAATATATCATTTACAAAACCATTTACTTGTCGTTTTACAATGCATCTCATAAACAACACATATGCAAATCTCATTGCCAATGCAATAACACCATTCCCAACCGGAATAAAAACTAATGCTCAATAGCATTTAATATATACTTTCAATCCCCTGCATATGTACTCAAAATCATGCATTACCAGTAAGTACATCCTACCATGTTTGTTACCAAAACATGCAAACAACATGCTCAAAACCAAGCCGATATTCAAGAGCAAAATAAGGGAAACTTACTTCCGAGCTTAGGTAAGTGTCTCACGCTTACCCTGAACTCCCAACAACCTTTTCAAACCTTTTTAAAGCATTTAAAACCAGTTTCCACTCACTGATACGCTTCACCTTTCTTGCCAACAAGAAACAAGCTCTCGGCAAGCCACCAAACACATCACGCTTCGTCGCCTTGATTATCCCCTGTTTTAAACACATAAATCCATACGACAAATGAATTAAAATGCATTCAAACCATTGCCCAATAGCAATCTCCCGTAACTCCCAAGATGCCCACTCAACACCATCCGAAACATACCGAAAACACCATCAAACATTTCCAAAACTTAACCCAGCCATAAAACTACAATACAAGCCTTCAATTAACATCAAGGAACATCCAAAAACCCGTTCCTAACATCCTTTTACTTCCAGCAAAGATTAAACTTGAATATCACCACAAAACCCCAATCTAACAACGTAACTAATTAGAGATTCAAGAGTTTCGGGATTCTATTGATAAAAACAACTTATCAACATCAAATTACAACCAAAACATATATTAAATCCAACTAAAACACTGGCAAAATAGATCCATTTCGAAAATTATAATATCTCATCGATATTCTCAATTAAACATTGATATAACATAAAAATTAGTTTCCAAACTATAAATCAATGATCAAATACTTGGGAATTTCAGTAAAGAACCATACAATAGAGGAGATCATGGACCTTGCCCCTATTGTGAGATTTCTCCCTCAATTGATTTGACAAAAGCTAAGAAAACACAAGATTTAAATGAGATTTTGCAAAACAATGTTAATCAAATTATTATCAATCATAAAAACAAGTTAAAAGACTCCCCACCTCTAGATTTTGAAGAAAACTTGAGTGTTTGGCTGAGGAGAGAGTGGAGAGAAAAGTTACGTGAATTTTCTTTAAAGAGCTTAACTAACTTTTTAACTAAAATCCCATTTTAATTATCTTTAAAACACATGTTAAAATATCTTAAATTAAGGGAGAAATCATCATAAAAACCTTGGTAAAAAAACTCCTTAATGATTCTAAGAATTTGACCCTTTTCATTTTAGTCACCTTTAAAAACAGTTTTAAAAAATCGCATTTTGGTCACTAATCCAAAATGTCACATTTCCAAATTCCGTTTTCTAAAATTGATTCCACCCAAAATCATTATATAATAAAAGATACTTTTTAACTATTTTCCACATTTTTATCTTACCTAAAAATATACGGTCCCGAATCTAACTCGAATCTCTAACCTGATCTACCGGACCGTCTAACAAACCTCAAAACCGCTAAGCCCAAAACCGGGGTGTTACAACTCTCCCCCACTTAAGAAATTCCGTCTTTGAAATTACCTGGAGAAAACAGATGCGGAAATTGCTCCTTAATATGTGCCTTGCTTTCCCAAGTAGCTTCCTCAACACCTCGGTGTCACCACATGACTTTCACGAGCTCTAACGTCTTACGACGAAGAACTTTCTTACTGGTATCGAGGATCTCTACTGGTTACTCATGAAAGGTTAGATCTGATCTCAACTCCACATCCTCCACTGGCATGATATGCGATGGATCTGATCGTTATCTCCTCAACATGGAACATATTGTGAATTTTCTCCAGCTCAGGAGGCAACCTCAACCGATATGCCAGAGGACGCACACGTTCAATAACCTCATATGGTCCAATGAACCTCGGACTAAGCTTACCCTTACGTCCAAATCTCATCACCTTTTTCCACGGTGACACCTTCAAGAATACGTGATCGCCCACTGCATATTCAACCTCCTTACGCTTTAAATCTACGTAAGATTTCTGCCGATCAGCAGCCGCTTTCAATCGGACGCACACAAGCTTGACCTTCACATCCGTGTCTTTCAACACATCCGGTACGGTAACATGCTTTTCCCCCACCTCAACCCAACATGAGGGCATGCGACATCTCTGGCCATATAACGCCTCATAAGGTGCCATATGTATACTCGTCTGATACCTGTTATTGTAAGCAAACTCAACTAAAGGCAAATGCTTCTCCCAGGTTCCTTGGATTTCAATAATACAACATCTCAACATATCTTCCAAAACCTGAATAACTCGCTCAGACTGCCCATCCGACTGAGGATGATACGCGGTACTAAAACTCAATCTCGAACCCAAGGCTTGGTGCAAACTCCTCCAAAACCTTGTCGAAAACCTCAGATCCTTATCCAAAACGATGGATTTAGGTACACCATGCAAGCTCACAATCTCCGCTATATACAAATCTACCAACTTGTCCAAGGTATACGTTGTATGCACTGGCAAGAAATGAGCACACTTTGTAAACCGGTTAACAATCACCCATACGGAATCCTTCTTAGCCAGTGTCAACTGCAACCCTGTTACAAAATCCATGGTGACTCTCTTCCATCTCCACTTCAGAAATTTTAGCGGTTGCAACAACTCGAATAGAAACTGATATTCAGCCTTAACCCGCTGACATACCATGCACTTGGACACAAACTCAACCACGTCCTTTTTCAACCCAACCCAGTAGTATACCTCTTTCAAATCACGATACATCTTAACACTACCAGGATGCATAGCAAAAGAACTAGATGTGCTTCTGTCAAGATAGTGTGCCTCAACTCTAAATCATCCAGCACCACTATCTGACCCTTGAAACACAAAACTCTATCATCATCCAAATGGAAATCTGTCGGATTACCATCTGCTATGTTCTTAACATGCTCAACCAGGGAATCATCAAATAGTTGCTTAGCTTTAATCAACTGCGATAAGGTAGGCTTGACTTGCAACTCTGCCAGCAAGCCACCCTCCTGCATCACACTCAACCTTGCAAACATAGCTCGGAGCTCAACCACAACCTTACGATTTAATGTATTTGCCACTACATTGGCTTTACCAGGATGATACTCAATGGTCAGGTCGTAATCCTTAAGAAACTCCAACCATCTACGTTGCCTAAGATTCAAATCTTTCTGGGACATCAAATACTTCAAGCTCTTGTGATCCGTAAAGATCACGCACTTCTCACCATAGAGGTAATGTCTCCAAATTTTCAAAGCAAAAACCACAGCCGCAAGCTCCAAATCATGAGTTGGATAATTGCGCTCATGAACTTTTAACTGCCTCGATGCAAAGGCCACAACCTTCCCATCCTGCATCAACACACAACCCAAGCCAACATACGATGCATCACTATAAACCACAAACTCCTTCCTAGATTCAGGCTGAATCAACAAAAGAGCGCGTGTCAGCACTTCCTTTAACTTCTCAAAGCTATGATGTTGTTTCTCAGTCCACACATACAGAACATTCTTCTGTAACAACTTGTTTAACGGAGCTGCAATACTCGAAAACCCCTCAACAAAACAACAATAATAACCAGCGAACCCAAGAAAACTTTGCACCTTCGATACTAACTTAGGTGGCTTCTAATTGAAAATTGCCTCAATCTTCTGTAGATCAACGTGAATACCCTCCGCGGACACCACATGACCTAGGAATGTCACTTCCTTAAGCCAAAACTCGCATTTGCTCAACTTGGCGTATAACTGATTATCCTTCAACACTTGCAACACAATCTGTAGATGTCGAACATGCTCTTCCTCGGTACGAGAGTACACGAGAATATCATTTATAAACACCACCACAAAATGATCAACATACTCATGGAACACTCTATTCATCATGTCCATAAACGTAGTCAGGGCATTTGTCAAACTGAAGGGCATGACCAGAAACTCATAATGCCCATACCTCGTAAGGAACGCGGTCTTATGCACATCCACATCCTTAACCTTCAACTGATAATACCTCGATCCTAAATCTATCTTGGAAAACACCGCTGCTTCATGAAACTGATCGAACAAATCATCAATTCGCGGTAATAGGTACCTGTTCTTTACTATCAACTTGTTCAACTGACGATAATGAATGCACATACGCATCATACCATATTTCTTTTTCACTAATAGAACAGGCGCACCCCACGGAGAAACACTTGGTTGAATAAACCCATGATCTAGCAATTCTTGAAGCCGTGACTTCAACTCCTTCAATTCTTTCGGTGCCATCCTTTAAGTAGCAATGGACAGCTGTGTTGTACCCTCGTATGTCTCAATAATAACTCTACCTCTCTATCCGAAGGCAAACCCGGTAACTACTCATGAAAAACCTCAGGAAACATTCTGAATGTCCTGCACTCGAATACCATTGGCTTCGGGATTCATAACAATGCCAAATAAGCTTGGCAGCCATTAAACATCATCTTCTCTGCTTTAGAAGCCGAAACCATGTTGGGCAGGAACTTAACATTCTCGCCAACCACCACAACCTCATAGTTGTCGGCCAGCCTCAAGAAAATCCTCTTGGACTCACAATCCACAACAGCTCTATGCTCACTCAACCAATCCATACCCAAAATGACATCAAAACCATGGAATGCCAATTCCATCAGATCTGCGGCAAACTCATGACCTTGCACCACCAAGGGACATCACCGATACAACCTTTTTGTTGTAACTGTCTCCCAAAAAAAACTTGTGACCAACATACCAACATCTAATATCTCAATAGGAACATTCAGCAAGGATGCATGTTCACTCAAGATATATGAATGCGTAAACCCCGAATCAATCAAAGATAACAATGACAAAGATTGCAAAGTAAAAGTACCTGCAATCACATCTGTGTCATTACGACCCTCACTGTGAGAAAAGATCCAAGCCGGTCCACCACCTTCAGGTCTCACTGCTGCAGCATGAGCCATACCCCTCTGACCATCCTCTCGCCTCTAAAAAATACCTCTGCCACAGCCTCAGCCCCTAGCCGGTGCAGAAACTTATGCTGGTACATCTCTCGTAGCCTGAGGACAATCACGCTTCACGTGATCAGATGATCCACAAATCCAACAGGTTCCAGTGTTACCCCAGCACATACCCGCATGATGCGTACCGCATCGCTCACACTCTGGTGTAACACGAGCTCCCTGAACACCTTGGCCAACTCCACCACTACGTCTATGGTCTGGCTTATGCCTCTTTTCCCTGAATCTCCTATTCTGCCTCCCATAATAGCTAGAGTCTGCCACTCTCTTACCCAAGTTCGCACCTGCGGCCTGAACTGGTGCACCCAAGGACTGCTCGATATCCTTGGCCCGATTGACCAACACATCAAAATTTGTATAATCTACGGCTAGGAGGTACGTCTTAATATCCTTTACAAGTCCATAACGGAACCTCTCACATCTCTGCGGGTAATCTGGAACCAACTCTGGAGCATACTGACTCAACCGGACAAACTTCACCTCATATTCAGCAACAGACATGCTTCCCTGAGATAGCGACATAAACTCGCGCTTCTTCAAATCCATGTACTGAGCACCAAGGTACTTGCTCTTAAAAGTCCTCCGAAAGAACTTCGAAGTAACATCCACCTCAGGAACGCCAACAATAGTGGTCACCCACTAATGGTATTCATCCCTCTACAGCAGGGATACAGTGCAATCCAGCTTGCGCTCCTCGTTGTATCCCATCTTATCCATAATAAGGATCGTCTTTTCCAGCCATCCCTCGGCTGCCTCAGGGCTCAAACCTTGAAACTCTACACCTCTCAAACTCCTCAAACGCTCCAAGGGTAAACCTTGATTTGCCACCACAGTAGGTGTCGATGCCTGTGCCTGCACTACAGCCATCGCTGCCTAAAAAGTTCATGTTATTGCCTGTACTAACGGAGTCAAATCACCATATACTGGCACTTGATGAACTTGGGGTGCTTCATCCGCCCCAACATCAACTAGAGGAACCATGGGAGGAGGAGGGGGAGGTAAAACATGAGGGAGATTCTCCCCTGTCTCATTATTCTACCCAACCCCAGAAGTATTAGCCATAGACCATGTCCCACGTCGAGCCATGCTAACAAAAGCATCAAAACACATTAGAGTTAGGCTAGTATTAGGCAAAGGATCCAAGCTCATTTTAAAACAAATTAAAAATCCTCGGTAATAGGCAATGTGTCCCCAATCTAACCCCAACAATACATCAAACAATCACCGAACATATACACAATCACCGTGCAGTTCAACAACATTAGCTAAACAAGCAACAACATCCCAACAAGCTACATTAGGTTTACCAAAGTAAACTGAGATGATTAATCCTAAAACTCACTCATTTTTTCTTTTATCTGATCTAGATGCATTAACGTTATCCTACATAATCATATTCTTCAAAGGTCAGCACTCATCTTAATCGGGCATCATAATGATATCCAATTGGCCACGATACAACTTAGGGACCAGAACGTAAATTTAGCAAATTAAAAGGGTTTTTCCACTTTTAAGTTACCAACCTTAAATTAGGTTCATTTTATGCTTATATGCCAAATATCAGCCTCAAATGATCATCCATGCATAAAAAATTGACAAAACAAGATTAAGGGACTAAAACGAAAGAAAACAGAACTTTACAAAAGCCATTAACTAACTTAACAACATAGGTATTGGTACTCCTATTCGAGTATCGGTACGCCCTTTACATTCGATTATGCACTCCCGTATCGTAATGCCTAGCTCGCGTATCGGTACTACAAGCCTAAAATGGCTTCATGTACCGATACGTGAACACGCGTACCGATACGCCTGGACCTGAATGGTCACAAATGGCTGGTTTAACAAGCTTATCTCAGAAATAACCCACCTCACTAAGCCATTAACTTTCATACAACTCTACCTAGATGCAAAGGCAACCTAAACAACATAAGTTCAACAACCCAAAAAGGCTTCCACCCATTCAAAGATATTCTAAAGGCATGCTTCCTAAAACACTTTGCCAAACATCTCAAAATGCACCATTAAACCATTCACAGCATAGGCAACATAATAACACCCTCCTCATAGCATATTAAACTTGCTCAAACCATCACAACAAGGCAATCATCAGGTGAGCTCTAGATGCATACCTAAGACATCATTCAACCACAACTACTATCAAATATTGACATCAAGCTTAGCAACATCAACCATCCTCAAAACCCAGCATATAAAACATATTCAGAATCCATAAGAAAGCATGATTACAACCCCAAAAACCTTGGCGAACACATTACCTTATTAACCAAAAATAGAAACCGAGTTCATACTCAAAGTAGTTTATCTCTTGGATCCTTGCAAATCTTGCCTTTGCTGCCCCGAACTTTAATGCTCTGCATCATTAGGAAAAAGAGAGCGTAAACACACATGCTTAGTAAGGATGCTCATAACAATGATGCATTTACATTCTTTTAAAAACATATGCTTGCTTTTCCCAAAACATGCTTACTTACAAAGCACTTCCTCATGATTCTGCCTGGATAAAAACATAATGATAATCATAACATCAATAACATCTCATGCTTAAATCCCAAAGCATTTAATACAAGAATCAACACATGATCTTTTTCATATATTGGCAATTATAGTGACCCGGATAGGCTACCTCTATCCTTTACACGTATCGGATATCCCAAACCTTGCCTAGTTAAACCGCAAGATTTGACACCCTCGCCTAGTTAAACTGCGAGATTTCACACTTGCCTAGTTAAACCGCAAGAGTACATACCTTGCCTAGTTAGACCGCAAGATCACCATCAATTTCGGTTGCCTAGTTAAACTACATGCCCTAAATGATGTCCCAACAGTCTGAGTGGCCTAGTTAAACTGCCATACCTCAAGGACCCATGGCCACGATCTATTTTGTTCATATTTTATAGTGCACTTTTAATTTTATGGCATGCCAACTATATCCGATTGTTTTCACCACGTCACATAGCGAATATATCATTTACAAAACTATTTACTTACCGTTTTACAATGCATCTCATAAACAACACATGTGCAAATCTCATTGCCAATGCAATTACACCATTCCCAACCGGAATGAAAACCAATGCTAAATAGCATTCAATATATACTTTCAATCCCCTGCATATGTACTCAAAATCATGCGTTAGCAGTAAGTAAATCATACCATGTTTGTTACCAAAACATGCAAACAACATGTTCATATCCAAGCCGATATTCAAGAGCAAAATAAGGGAAACTTACTTTCGAGCTTAGGTAAGTGTCTCACGCTTACCCTAAAGTCCCAACAACCTTTTCAAACCTTTGTAAAGCATTTAAAACCAGTTTCCACTCACTGATATGCTTCGCCTTTCTTGCCAACACGAAACAAGCTCTCGGCAAGCCACCAAACACGTCACGCTTCATCGCCTTGATTATCCCCTATTTTAAACACATAAAACAAGAGGAAAATGCATTAAAATGCATTCAAACCATTGCCCAACAGCAATCTCCCGTAACTCCCAAGATGCCCACTCAACACCATCCAAAACATACCGAAAACACCATCAGACGTTTCCAAAACTTAACCTAGCCATAAAACAACAATTCAAGCCTTCAATTAACATCAAAGAACATCCAAAAACCCTTTCCTAACATCTTTTTACTTCCAGCAAAGATTAAACTCGAATATCACCACAAAAACCCCAATCTAACAACCTAACTAATTAGAGATTCAATAGTCTCGGGATTCTATTGATAAAAACAACTTATCAACATCAAAGTACAACCAACACATATATTAAATCCAAATCAAACACTATAGAAATAGATCCACTTCAAAAATTATAATATCTCATCAATATTCTCAAAATAACTCAATTAAACATTGATATAACATAAAAATCAATTTCCAATCTATAAATCAAGGATCAAATACTTGGGAATTTTAGTAAAGAACCATACAATAGAGGAGATCACGGACCTTACCCCTATTGTGAGATTTCTCCCTCAATTGATTTGACAAAAGCTAAGAAAACACAAGATTTAAATGAGATTTTGCAAAACAATATTAATCAAATCATTATCAATCATAAACACAAGTTAAAAGACTCCTCACCTCTGGATTTTGAAGAAAACTTGAGTGTTTGGCTGAGGAGAGAGTGGAGAGAAAAGTTACGTGAATTTTCTTTAATGAGCTTAACTAACTTTTAAACTAAAATCCCTTTTTAATTATCTTTAAAACACATGTTAAAATATCTTAAATTAAGTGAGAAATCATCAGAAAAACCTTGGTAAAATAGATCCTTAGAGATTCTAAGAATTTGACCCTTTTCATTTTAGTCACCTTTAAAAACAGTTTTCAAAAATCGTATTTTGGTCACTAATCCAAAATGTCACATTTCCAAATTCATTTTTCTAAAATTGATTCCACCAAAAATCATTATATAATAAAAGATGATTTTAACTATTTTTCCACATTTTTATCTTACTGGAAAATATACGATCCCGAATCCGACTCGAATCTCTAACCCGATCCACCAAACCGTCTAACAAACCTCAAAACTGCTAATCCCAAAATTGGGGTGTTACATGGCCTGAATCAGCGGTGCCATATCACCCATCCCTAGCCCAACTGGCGCAGGTGCTACTTGCTCCACTCCCTCAAGCGGAATAGGTGGGGGCGGTGGCAACCCTCTAGGAGGTACATCATCTCCCTCGACATCCTACCTAGTTGCAGCAACAATCGTACCAGATTGCAACTCTCTCCTCGGTCCCATCATTCTAAAATATATCTAAGGCATGATAATCATTTCAAAACAAAACAGTCAGGCCAGCTTCAAGCAAGGATCCAAGACTTCCATTTCAAAAATTAAAGTTTCCAGCCTATAATATTAAGCCAATGGGTTTCCCAAATTTCTCCAAACATGGCATAAAGCAATACCGTGCATATTACACATCAGATAACAACTTAAAATCATATTACAACAATCAAACCAACTCCCAACTATCGCAAACCTGTCTCTGATACCACCAAATGTAACCCCCTCAACCCGGCCTAGTCGCAAGACCGAACCGAGCGAGCCACATTAGGTTTACCGAAGTAAACTGGAAAGATGAAACCTAAAACACGTCCATTTTTTTCTCTTTTATCTTGTCTAGATGCATTATTACTTTCCTACATGTACATATTGTTCACAGGTGAGAACTCATCTCAATCGGGTATCGAATCGACATCCAATTGGACACAAACACGAATTAGGGACTAACTTGTAAACTGAGCAAAATATAGGGACTTTTCCGAATTTTAAGCTAACAACTTTTAATTATATACATTTCATGCTTACATGTCAAAAATCAACTCAAAACGATCATCCATACTCATCTAATAGCATCCACAACATTTAGGGACCAAAACGTAAGGAAACAGAACCTTGAAACAACCAAAAATAACTAAATTACCGACCACTGTATCGGTACGGTGAAGTCCGTTTCGGTACGCCCTTGCTGATTTGAAAACAAAATTTTTCAGCAGCCATATCCCGTTTCAGTACGCCCTCGCATATCGAAACACCCTTCGCAAGTATACTATACCGTACCGAAACACCCTTTGCAAGTATACTATACCGTACCGAAACACCCTTCGCAAGTATACTATACCGTACCGAAACACCTTACAGTGTATCGAAACGCAGGCCAGAATTGTATCTGACCGTAACAAAACACTTGCCCGCATACCAGTACACTAAGCCTAAAATGGCTTACCCGTACCGAAACGGAGACACCCGTACCGATAAGCCTGGACCTAAAATGTCCATTTCAGCTAGCTAAACATGCTCTCGAACATACCAAAACACCCTAACATGCTTCTAACATACATCCAGCATACTCAGGGTTTAAACAACATCCAAACATCACAGTTTCAGCATCGATTCATAACATCTTGCGTCAAATGTAAATCTATAGGCATGCAACCTAGAAAACAATTCAAGTAAAACATGAAACTCCAAACCATTACCAAAACCAAACCATAATGGCCATTTACAACCTTAGAGCAACCAAACAATCTTGCTCAAACAGGGAGTTTATCAAAAACATCTCCCAAAACTAAAATGAGTACCCTCATTGCCTTTAAAACCATGCACTTAACATCTTTAAAACCAGCATATTAACCATATGCAGCACGTATCATTAACCAACAGCAAGTCCCATTGCTCAACCTCAATTTAAGCATTCTCATGCATCACTACCATATGCAAAGCTTAAAAAGTAAACATGTATAAACCACATCATACAACATAAACCTTTAAATGGTACATTAACAATTATATTGGCTTACAAGTGATCATTAAACAAGTCCATTAACAAAAGAGTTCATCGGATACACGGATTCAACAAGTGTTCAACCAACACTTCAAGCCATCTCAACCAAAATAGTGATACAATAACAATCGTGGTACATTACCAACCGGGTACACCGTTCAACCCACGGGGACACCAACCCCAATCATCGGTTAGACGCTTAATCCACTAAAGGGAGTCTACGGTACTGTTTAACCCCTCTACCGTTAGGTACTCGGATGGAGTTTTTGGTACACGGATCTAAACCCCTCAACATTCAATGCGACTTATTATAGTGCACTCAATCCTATGGCCGGCCCGATAACAATTTTAAAACCACATCACTTGCCAATATAATTAGCCACTTAACATTTACCTCACTGTTTTTAACAAGCATTAACCAAACCATTTTCCCAAAGCAACAACCATGCTTTAAATCACAAGTATAAACCATATACTTACAAGGATCACTTACCATGTGCATCATTCAGCATTTCATGCTTATAAACAGTATATCAAACACTTTAAATCATGCTTAAATAGTAGGTAACATGTAAATCAAAACAAGTGCACAAAACCATTTAACACTAGCACGATCGAGAGAGAATATTAGTTTTTACTTACTTCCGAGTTTAAACCAGCGTAACAAGCTAAGTTTAAACTCCCATAAACCACCTTAAAACATTCCAAAGCTGGAATCCACGTTCTCACTCACTTATACGTGAAACCTTGATTTGCCGACACGAAATCAAGCGTCTGAAGCCTCCAATGTCACACCATTTGCTTCCAAAATGACCTCCCCTGTTTAAACCACATAACAACAAAGGATTAATGCATCCCCGTGCGTTCACAACACTGCAACAACAGATCCTCATGGATTCTTGCATTCACCTCACAATTTACCAAACCACAACAACTGAAAACTTCAACTAATCCTTTCCAAACACAACTCAGCCACAACCTAACAATCTAACACCACTTTTATCATCAATTAACATCTAAAAACGTAATCAAATCAACCTAACACCTTCAGCAACCACACAGCCACCATAACACCTCAAGAACACAAATATAGCAACCTAAATAATTAGAGATTCAAGAGTTTCGGGATTCCATTGAAAAAATCGACTTATCAACATCATTAAACATCCAAAATATGTTCAAAAACATTTCATAACACTGGAAATCAGATTCAATTCGAATCTTTCATCATCTCATCAATTTTACCCAATTAAATCTATATAAAAACATAAAATCAGATTATAAACCATAAATCAAGGATCAAATACTTGAGAATATCAATAAAGAACCATTTAACAGAGGAGATCATGGACCTTACCCCTGTTATGTGATTTCTCCCTCAATTTGCTTGTTTAAAGCTAAGAAAACATAAGATTTCAATGAGATTTTGTAAAACAAAGATAAAGAAACAATTACAAATCAAGAAATCAAGAATATAGGTCTCTCACCTCTGAATTTGTTGAAAGCAAAAATGCTTGGTAGAAAAGAAGTGGAGAAAAAATTTGAGAGAAAAGTTATGTGAAATTGGTTTAAAAGAAATAACTAACTTTAATATCTAAAATCCTTTTTAATTATGTTTTAAAACACGTGTTAAAATGACTTAATTGAAGGGAGAAACCACCAGCAAAAACTTGGTATTTTAGCTCCTTAAGGATTCTAATAATTTCACCTTTTTCATTTTAGTCACTTTAAAACAGTTTTCAAAAATCGCATTTTGGTCACTAACCAAAATGTCACATTTTCAAATTCCATTTTCCAAAATTGATTCCACCAAAAATTAATATATATTAAAATATGGTCTTTAACTATTTTTCTACATTTTTATCTTACCGAAAAATATGCGGTCCCGCACCCGACTCGAATCTCTAACCCGGTTTACCGGACCGTCTAATAAACCTCAAAACCGCTAGGCTCAAAACCGGGGCGTTACATTTCAGATTAGTTTTTTTTCATGAGTATCACTTAAATAAGTTTTTGTGATTCTATTTTAATAATTTTATTTTCTTTGTCTTTTTAGAATTTTGATGCCAATATAGCTGCTTCAAGGAGTGGCAAATCGGATGTTGACTCCTACCTTAATTTGCCCCTTGTCCCTCGTACTGAAGATGCTGAGTTTGATATTTTAGAATATTGAGAATCACAAACTATTTTTTATCTGAGAATCTCTCTCATGGCGAGAGATATTTTAGCCATTCAAATTACTTTAATTGTTTTTGAATTTTCCTCTAGTATGGGGATTGAATTTTGAACAAGTTGAGAACTAAAATCTTACCTAAATATTGAGATTTTTGTAACAACTCGTAATTGGTTGTATGATTTTGAACCAGAGAAAAGATATGAAGTTATCTTACTGTAGTCAATGATTTTTCCCTTTAAAGTTAAATATATGATTTACCTTAGTTCTATTATGTTTATTTCATTAATATTTGAAATTTTTTATTAATGACTTTATTTTTGCTTTTGTAGTGTACCTTTACGGCAAGTACATTTGAATTGGTTTGTGAATAATTATGTCTTGATTCTTCCCTTCAAAGGTAACTTCATTCTTCATGTTTATTTCATTAATATTTTAAATAATTTAAATAATTTGTGAATGATTCTGTTTTGATTTAGTATTAGATGTTTGACACTGTTGTAAGGGTTTACCACAAATTTAGTATTAGAGGTTTGACACTTTTGTAAGGGTTTAATAAAGTCAGAAATGTTTGGCATTGTTGGCCATTGTATTCCCTTTGGCTTTACCAGTGAATGTTGAATTGATGCTTGCTAACTGGTCTGAATGTTGAATTGATGCTTGTTGCCTTATAAAATTTATAATGTAAATTGTTGTTGGTCTGACTGAACTAAATTGTTGTAAATTTTTATCTAAGTGGTTGCTCATGGTTAAATTATATTGGTGCCATTTTGGCTTTTAAAACTGAAAAGACAGTCATAATTTAATCATGTTGATAGCATTTAAAGCTTTTGAGATAAATAAAAGCTCGATGACGAAATTTCTGGTAACAAAGTCAGGTTTTTAGCCTTGTAAAACTTTTTCTATAAAATTTGAGAACTTAAATTTTAACATAAATTTATTTAATTAATTTAATTATAATTTTAGTGTACTAAATTATAATAAATTTAATTTGTACATTTATAAATTTTGTTAGTTTTAGAATTTGTAAAGTTCCTAAAATTTTCAATCTCATGTTTTGATATTATCATAAATAAAATCACGTTTAAATATATATATATTAAAATTTTAAGTTAAATTATATTTAAATTGTTAATTAATTATTACATCAAAATAATGAATTAAACTTATTGATATATAAAGTCATCTTATATAGTCTAATTTCTAATCTAATAAAATTCATAATCAATAAAATAATCATTTAATACAATTAACTTAACGGTTCAGTTCAAAAAAAATAACTTAATGGTTCTAATTAAAATTTCTAATATAATGATCATAATTAATATAGAAAGCAAATTTATTAATCTCAAGTTATTAATTTAATTAAAATTTTAAATATATTTATAGACTATAATTTATAAATATAAAAATTAAATATATTAATTTAATGGTCATAGTTAATCATGTACCTTAAATTGTGAAGATGTATTTTGACACACTATAATATAATAAATCACTACAGTAAAACAAGTTTTTAGCGGCATTTTTTAAGTAAACGTCGCTATAGACACGTACAAACGCCGCAATAGGATTTAAATGTTTATATCACACATCGACTCCATATATATCTTATTGAAATTTTATAAAGAAGCGAAGCGCAAGTATAAATCGACGAGTTAAGTAATGAGCTAAGAGATGCAGGAGAAACATAGTCAATAGCGGCATTTGGATGAAGAAACGCCGCTAAAGACATAGTCAATAGCGATGTTTAGAAGAAAAACACCAGGAAAGACAAGGTCTTTGGCGGTGTTTGTTCTAACAAACGGCACTAAAAACCTTATCTTTAGTGGTGTTTTTCCCTCCAAAAGTCGTTATTGACTGTGTCTTTAGCTACGTTTTTCGGAACAAACGCCGCTACATAACTATACCTTTTACGGCATTTTTTGTTCACAAACGCCACTAACTATTGCGATGTTTGATCTAGCGACACTTCTTGCGGTGTTTTTTTCTAGCGCCGGAAAAGTTTTTAGCGGCGCTTAAAAATGCTGCTATAGGGATAAAAATGCCGCTAAAAGCCTGTTTTGTTGCAATGAATTCATAATCTCACAAGTTCATAAATTGTAACTTACAAGTCAGATAAATACCAAGTCAGGCAAAAATCAGATCAGTCAATAACAAGTTAAATCATTTACAAGTTGAGTTAACCACATATGAGGTTCATAACAGGTCGGGTAATATCAGTTATTTACCAGGTTAATCTCATGTTCGGGTTCATATAAAATCGGCTGCAAGTCGGGTTTGGTTATCACATTATTAGGTTGAATTTAGGATCAGGTTATTCTCAGGTTGGGTGTAGGTCGGGTTTAGATCCAAAATTTCCAGCTCCAACTCGGTTTCAGGTCAACGCCAGCTCGAACTCAAATCGATTTTGGATCATCATCACCTTGGGTAACAAACAGTTCTGACTCAAGTTGATTTCAATTAGTTTTACAGGTCGAGTCAATTTTTTATATCCCTAACGGTGAGAGGGCAATAGGGGTCATGGTCCCACCCCTAATGATATTGGTGTAGCGACTAATTTTTCTTGGCCGCTACAAAAATAATAAATTATTAAATTATATTAAAAGGGGTCTCGCTTTTATTTTAAAAATTTATTGAAAAGGGGAAATTAGATAAAACTCGTATATTTGAAAATATAGAGTCACCACCGGCCACTTCGGGTAGACCGGACACCATTAAAACAAAAAACCAGATATTCTTTTTAAAAAAAACTTAGGTTTCGGGAATTGATTACGGATGACGAAGAATTGATTACCAAACAATTATCGCTTTATTAATATCAAATTTTATGGGTTAAAGTGAGATTAAATTAAATTCGGTTATATGTGCGAGTAAATTTTAAGGGCTCCAATGTTCAAAGGATAAACGAAAACTACCATCTATGTCTTAGACTGGTAGCCAAGTTTACCGTCAAAAAAAGAGCACCGTATTGGCAATTAATATCCCGATATGCCACTTAATATGTAGCACCCCCTTCCCGAATTCGTATACCGAACACAAGTCAAAGATGTCACAATAACTTATAGATCATTATATTTAAAAATAAGGGTTACCAAAAATTTTCAATTAATTTATAAATGTTAATCTCATCATATTAAAAAGTTAAATATAAAACATATTAATTATACATACCATATCTCATATAATATATAAAAACAAAACCATTACAAGGCAGGCCAGTTTAATAATTTTACAAAATAGACAGATTATTTCGTACATGCCACTATTTACATACAAAACTAGGATGTCATAGGTACTAAAAATAACCTGTCAATATCGTATTTCCTTCCAAAGGATCTAATGCAAAACCTCGGCCTAACTACTCTGGATTACCTTCGTGTATTCAGAAATACACGCTGAGAATATACTCAGTGAGGCATAAGGTAAGTAACATAAATAAACAATACAATTACATGATATTTTTAAAACTTGATCATCTTTGAAATCACATACTTTAATTTGCAGGAATGTTTATGCAAGAAAGTATATCATATCGCTCTTTAACATAAAGCATATTTATCATGTGAAATCATACAGCCCAAGGTAACTGTCGAGTGACTAATATTCGAGTCGAGTACTAAAAAGTACTATCCTTTGCAAGTGCCACAATTAAATGACGAAATCAAGCGCCACAATGAAGTGACGAAAACAAGCGACACAAAGTGTCGAATACGAGCGACATGTCGAATAACAAATATGACTCATAATGGTATAGCACAATATTGTCTAACTCATAATTCTATTACCAAGGGCAACATTAAAACATTTCCTGCAATAATGGCCAGTAATCAAAATATATTCCATAACCATATCATATAAAACACATTCATACTAGAGTAGTTCATACTCCAACATGTACTTTAACATTCATAATATGCTACCATTTAAAAATTAAAATCAAGTATCATGCTAAAACATATTATGCTTTCAAAAATAATTACCTTTTTAGGTCGACTTAACATAAGTCTTCTTATAATATGTATGTTACTAACATACATTATAAAAACATGTATGCACTCACATTTTCCTTGTAATGCCTTTTTTACTATTTGATTAGTCTCGAACTTTTTCTTTACCGGGTCTTCTACTACGATCTTGATTTTTATCCGAATCTACATCAAATAACATATACCATTTTAAAGTATATGTTAGAACATACTCAACCCACAAACAATAATGGAAAGTATATAAATAACTATCCATTAATCATAAACTCGATCCGATACATCTTTCCATATTCGAATCAATATTTCTCATACAATTCTTTAAATTTCCAACTTCTCCCAAAATTTACATTTTAGTCTCTAAGTACACTTTTAAGCTTCCAACCACCATTTTCAAGCCAAATCCTTACATTTCTCATCATTTACACTTTAGGTTTGAAACTTTAAAAATTTACATATTAGTCCTTAAAGTTTCCGAAAACCACAAAATGGTCCCAAAATTAGAATAAACTTCAAAATCAACATTCAAATCATTTAACTTGATTTTCCAACCCAATACACTTCAAAAATAAATTCAACAACCAAGTCCCTAAACTTTCCAAAAATTACAACTTAGTCCCTAATGTCAAAAAAATAGGGATTTTCATTCCAAACACCTTATATCATCATTTTGAACCATTCTTCCTTCAATCACACCTTAAAATTTCGTACTTAGCATAAACCCTAATTTTTCATAATTCAAGAACATAGGTATTTCTTCATTCTAACAATAAAATCACACTTATATAACATTATTCTCATCATTTCCATCATCAAACAAATTTTTACAAGAACTTCCCCTCATCTAAACAATGTAACTGAAGGGTCACTACTAGGCTTTCCACGGAATTTTCATCATTTGAACCATAAGAACAACACCACAAGCATGTTTCCAACATGAAAAACCATTAAAATTCCATCATGCTCTTCATCCAACCAAATCTCCAAACTCAACTTAGAGACATGAACTTTGCATAAAAATTATACCAAAAAATAGAGAATTTGATGGAGATAAAATTCCTATTTCATGTCTCAAGCTTAAATCTAACCATGGAAGCTTAAAAATCAAGTTGAAAATCTTACCCCCAACCCTTGGAAGCTTTCGACAGCTATGGAGAAAGATGAAGTTGATTTTTTTGCAAATTTTTTATCTTTATTTATGCCAAATGGCATAATATTTAACCATATTAAAATAATAAAAATCCTTAATAGTCAAAAGACCACTTTAGCCTTGAATTATGACTAATCATCTTCCAACACATATATTATTTTATCCAAAAATTATCAATTACCTTAATAAAATATGGGTGAAAAGTCTCTTTTGTGCTCCAACTAATTTAATAGTTACTAGTTTGCCATACTAGTATGAATCCAACCAAACTAGTTGGAATCCAACCAACTAGAATAGAATATTCCCAAAATAATATTCCATGACTTTTCTATAGCATTTTGAATCAACCTCTAAAATTTTGATTCGATCTGATATACCGATATTCATAAAATACTTCTACTGCTTTTTACCCCTTTTTTGAACTATCGAACTTAATCCATACGAATCTTCCCTACTCTTACTGAGTCCAAAATATCGATAAAAATCACTTTTATGGAACCTTCCCGGAAGTCACCCATCATAAAATTTCTCTTACCTGAGCACGCTTAACAATTATATTCGATCCAATATCAGTACCTTTTTCCCATCTTAATTCTAAAAACCGACATTAAGGTACTTAATTCGATCTGATCTACACTTATATTGAATAAAATTACTTAATGGGGAAATTACCATCTTGGTCCCTAAACTTTTCCTAACTTTTCACTTTAGCCTCCAAACTTTGAATTTTTACGTGTTAGTCACTAAACTAAAACCACTAACTTTTAATTCTTTGCATTTTAGTCACTATGCAAATCTTGAGGTATTACAATTCTTCCCCCTTAAGAAAATTCATCATCGAATTTTCAATACGTACATGTTTTAAACAAGTGCGGATATTGCTTTTCCAAAATCTCAATGTGAACTTTGGATCTCGATCAGATACTATGGATATTGGCACTCCAAGTAGTCAAACTATTTCTTTAATATATATCTCAACGTACCTGCTCATTTGATAATCTGTCCGAACTGGTATGAAGTGAGCTGATTTAGTCAACCTGTCTACAATTACCAAATAGAGTCTTTCTTACTGGGAGTCAATGGCAATCCTGTTACAAAGTCCATCGTAATTCTATCCTACTTCCATTGTGGAATGGAAATAGATTGTAACATTCCAGATGGTACTTGGTGTTCAGCTTTTACTTTTTGGCAAGTTAAGCATTTTGCAACAAACTCTGATATCATTCTCTTCATACCAGGCCACCAATATCAACTTTTCAAATCTTGATACATCTTATTTCCACCAGGATGCATGGTCATCGGGCTATGATGTGCCTCAGTAAGCAGATCCTGCTTCCAATTAGCATCTTCAGGAATATATATTTTACCTTTATAATAAAGACATCCATCGGGTTTAATTTCATAATCCTTAGTTTCACCCAATTCCACTTGTTTCATTTTTAATGCACAATCTTCATCTCGGTGCTAACTTTCTTTGATTCGGTTTAGCAACGATGATCTCAAATGCAGCTCCACCGATAAAGAACCATCTGATTGTCTTTCTAACTGTGCATTTAAAGTTCTTAATATAGCAAATGTCTTTCGGCTCAAAGCATCTGCTACGACATTAGCTCGACCTGGGTGGTAATCAATGATCAAATCATAATCTTTTATCAGCTCTTTCTGTGTCATAAAATATTTTAAACTCTTGTGATCGGTATATACATGGCATCATTCACCATAAAGATAATGTCGTCATATCTTCAAAGTAAATACTACTGCAGCAAGCTCTAAATCATGTGCCGGGTAATTCCTTTCATGCTGCTTTAATTGTCGGGAAGCATAAGCAATTACCTTTCCTTCTTGCATTAGTACACATCCCAATCCATTATAAGATGCATCACTGTACAAGGTAAATTCCTTACCCGACTCTGGTTGTACTAACACTGGAGCTTTTGTCAAAACCTTCTTCAATTGATCAAAACTTTCTTGGCATCTTTCAGTCCAAACAAATGGAACATCTTTTCTCAACAGCTTTGTAAGTGGAGCCGCTATCATTGAGAAGTTCTTCACGAACCTGCGGTAGTATCCAGCCAATCCCAAGAAACTACGTACATCAGTAATGTTCTTGGGAACTTTTCATTCAATAATGGACTGTATCTTCTTGGAATCCACTCTGATTCCTTCAACTGAAGCTATATGTCCCAAGAAAGCTATTTCAGATAACCAAAACTCACACTTTGAGAGCTTAGCATACAACTTCTTTTCTCTCAGAATCTGTAATACTATTCTCAAGTGTGTAACATGATCTTTCTTGGTCTTCGAATACACCAATATATCATCAATGAAGATTACAACAAATTGATCAAGGTATGGCTGGAATACTTGATCCATCAAATCCATGAATACAGCTGGAGCATTAGTAAGACCAAATGGCATCACTACAAATTCATAATGACCATACCTTGTTCGAAAAGCTGTCTTTGGAACATCTTCTTCCTTAACTTTTAACTGATAATAGCCAGATCGAAGGTCAATCTTATAAAATACTGCTGCTCCTTTCATTTGATCGAACAAGTCTTCTATCCCTTGGCAGTGGATACTTACTCTTTATTGTCACCTTATTCAATTGTCGATAGTCGATACACAGTCGCAATGATCCATCTTTCTTTTTAACAAACAACACTAGAGCTCCCCATGGTGATATACTGGGACGTATAAATCCTTTATCCAATAATTCTTGCAACTGTGATTTTAATTCTCTCAATTCTACAGGTGCCATTCTATACGGAGCCATTGACACTGGTTCAGTACCTGGAATAACCTCGATTCCAAACTAAACTTTTCTTTCTGGAGGTAACCCCGGTAATTCCTCCGAAAATACATCGGGAAAATCCTGGACTATCGGTATGGCACTGAGATTATCTTTAATCTTTTTAGTATCCACCACATGTGCTAAGAAGGCCTCACAACCTTGCTCCAGTAGTTTCTTAGCCTTAAAAGCCGAAATCACATTCTTTAAACAATGCGATCCTTCACCCAACACTATGATCTCTGAATCATCAGCAGTCTTTAAAATCAACTATTGTTGATGACATCTCACAATAGCATCATGAGCATGAAGCCAATCCATACCCAAAATAATCTCAAGATCATTGAACGGTAATTCCAACAAGTCAGCTGGAAACTAATTTCCTTAAACTTTAAGTGGACACTTCTTACTTACTTTGGTTACTCGGGCACTTTGACCAAGAGGATTAACCGCTACTACATCACTCTGAGTTGGTTCTAAAGGAATCTTTCTTTCCCAAACTAACTTAGAACTAACATAAGAGTGTGTGGATCCAGTGTCTATCAAAACAAATACAGGTTCACCATAGAGTAGAAAAGTACCTGTAATGATATCGGGTTCATCTCTATCATCATGTCTAAATATGATAGACTCTAGCTGGAGCTCGATCATCTCGGCCTACAGTAGCTCCAATTTATTTTCTAGAACCCACTCTAGACGATCTTGCAGATCTACGGCCTTGGCCTCCCTACATACCCACTGATCTCTCGGTCTGAACTGACATGTCCTCCCTAGCTGGACAATCTCGAACAAAATGTCCCGTTTCTCCACAATTGAAACAGGCTCCTATAATCCTCCAACATTCTCCACGATGATTTCGGTTGTAATACTTACATTTAGAAGGTCCTGATTTATTCCCAAAACTCTTTGTTGTTGTCGAAGTATTTTTAGATTTCCCAGCTTGGTTTGACTGACCTCGAGCTGATGAAAATCCAGATTTCCCTTGCTGAAAATATCATTTACCCCGCTTTGATGATTGCGAAGTAAAAGATGTTCCAACACTTCTCTTTTGGCCTTGGGATTCTCTCTCAACTTTCTCTTTAACATTCCCCATTGCTTTTGCTCGGTTAACAGCATCCTGGAAATCTCGGGGAGAAAAAGCCACTAATACTTCTTGATATCGTGTATCCAAGCCGCTTATAAAGCTATCCATAATGGCTTTCTCGTTAGGTAGCAGCTTAGAAGCAAATCTGCTCAATCTGTTAAATTCACATTCATACTGATATACTAAACGATCTTTCTATCTCAGATCCAGGAACTCTTGTCTCATCTCCTGAACAAAAATATCTCCAATGTCTTTCCTCCTAAACTCTCGGAGGAAAAACTACTAGTTTACTTCTTCATGAACTCGGACAGTAATATTATTCCACCAGACCAAAGCTTGTTCCCTCAATAAGGAAACTACACCTTCTAATTTTCCTTGGTCGTCATAGTCAATCCGAGTCAACATAGTTTGTATATCATTTTACCAAAAAATTGTAGACGCCGGATTTTCATCACTATCACCTTTAAAATCAGGAGCTTGCAGCTTTTTTAACTCTTTAGGTACAGAAATCCAAGGAGGTCTATTTATTATGGCATCCAAAGCCTATAAAAAGGTGCCACGGTCTTGTACTGGCATCTCCTACTGCGCAGGCTGTTGTACCTCCTCTCCGGCTTCTAGGGCATTTTCAGGCCCCATTTCTCGAGCAGCATGTCGAGATCCTACTCCCTCCTACATCTGTACTCATAACATTCACTTAAACTAATAAGCAATTGCATCAATCAAACAAGTATCATTTCCAAGTAATTACGATATCCTAGTGGCATGTACTCTTTAAAACACTTTCTTTGAGTTCAAATCAATCCAGAACCGGCTAAACCTGTAGCTCTGATACCAATAAATGTAACACCCATTTCCCGAATTCGTATACCGAACAAGAGTAAAAGATGTCACAATAACTTATAGATCATTATATTTAAAAATAAGAGTTATAAAAAAAATTCAATTAATTTATAAATATTAATCTCATCATATTAAAAAGTTAAATATAAAACATATTAATTATAAATACCATATCTCATATAATATATAAAAACAAAACCATTACAAGGCAGACCGGTTTAATAATTTTACAAAATAGACAGATTATTTCGTACATACCACTATTTACATACAAAACTAGGATGTCATAGGTACTGAAAATAACCTGTCAATATTGTATTTCCTTCCAAAGGATCTGATGCAAAAGTTCGGCCCAACTACTCTGGATTACCTACGTGTATTCAGAAATACACGCTGAGAATATACTCAGTGAGGCATAAGGTAAGTAACATAAATAAACATATACAATTGCATGATATTTTTAAAACTTGATCATCTTTGAAATCACATACTTTAATATGCAGGAATGTTATGCAAGAAAGTATATCATATCGTTCTTTAACATAAAGCATATTTATCATGTGAAATCATACAGCCCAAGGTAAACGTCGAGTGACTAATATTCGAGTCGAGTACTAAAAAGTACTATCCTTTACAAGCGCCATAATTAAATGATGAAATCAAGCGCCACAATGAAGTGACGAAAACAAGCGACACAATAAAGTATCGAATACAAGCGACACAAAGTGTCGAATACAAGCGACATGTCGAATAACAAATATGACTCATAATGGTACACCACAATATTGTCTAACTCATAATTCTATTACCATGGGCAACATTAAAACATTTCCTGCAATAATGGCCAACAATCCAAATATATTCCATAACCATATCATATAAAACACATTAATACTGGAGCAGTTCATACTCCAACATGTACTTTAATATTCATAATATGCTGCCATTTAAAATTTAAAATCAAGTATCATGCTAAAACATATTATGCTTTCAAAAATAATTACCTTTTTAGGTCAACTTAAAATAAGTCTTCTTATAATATCTATGTTACTAACATACATTATAAAAACATGTATGCACTCACCTTTGCCTTGCAATGCCTCTTCTACTATTCGATTAGTCTCGAACTTTTTCTTTACCGGGTCTTTTACTACGATCTTGATTTTTATCCGAATCTACATCAAATAACATATACCATTTCAAAGTATATGTTGGAACATACTCAACCCACAAACAATAATGGAAAGTATATAAATAACTATCCATTAATCATAAACTCGATCCGATACATCTTTCCATATTCGAATCAATATTTCTCATACTATTCTTTAAATCTCCAACTTCTCCCAAAATTTAGATTTTAGTCCCTAAGGACACTTTTAAGCATCCAACCACCATTTTCAACCCAAATCCTTACATTACTCATTATTTACACTTTAGGGCACAAACTTTAAAATTTTACATATTAGTCCTTAAAATTTCTGAAAACCACAAAATGGTCCCAAAATTAGAATAAACTTCAAAATCAGCATTCAAATCATTTAACTTGATTTTCCAACCCAATACACTTCAAAAATAAATTCAACAACCAAGTCCCTAAATTTTCCAAAAATTACAACTTAGTCCCTAATGTCAAAAAATAGGGATTTTCATTCCAAACACCTTATCATGAACCATTCTTCCTTCAATCACACATTAAAATTCCATACTTAGCATAAACCCTAATTTTCCATAATTCAAGAACATAGGTATTTCTTCATTCTAACAATAAAATAACTCTTATATAACATCATTCTCATCATTTCCATTATCAAACAAATTTTTGCAAGAACTTCCCCTCATCTAAACAAAGTAGCCGAAGGGTCACTAATAGGCTTTCCATGGAATTTTCATCATTTGAACCATAAGAACAACACCACAAGCATGTTTCCAACATGAAAAACCATTAAAACTCAAAATTCCATCATGCTCTTCATCCAACCAAATCTCCAAACTCAACTTAGAGACATGAACTTTGCATAAAAATTATACCAAAAGATAGAGAATTTGATGGAGATCAAATTCCTATTTCATGTATCAAGCTTAAATCTAACCATGGAAGCTTAAAAATCAAGTTGAAAATCTTACCCCCAACCCTTGGAAGCTTTCGACAGCTATGGAGAAAGATGAAGATGATTTTTTTTGCAAATTTTTGGTCTTTAATTATGCCAAATGGCATAATATTTAACCATATTAAAATAATAAAAACCTTAATAGTCAAAAGACCACTTTAGCCTTGAATTATGACTAATCATCTTCCAACACATATATTATTTTATCCAAAAATAATCAATTACCTTAATAAAATATGGGTGAAAAGTCTCTTTTGTCCTCCAACTAATTTAATAGTTACTAGTTTTCCATACTAGTAAAAATCCAACCAAACTAGTTGGAATCCAACCAACTAGAATAGAATATTCCCAAAATAATATTCCATGACTTTTCTATAGCATTTTGAATCAACCTCTGAAATTTTGATTCGATCTGATATACTAATATTCATAAAATACTTCTACTGCAATTTACCCTTTTTTCCAACAATCGAACTTAATCATACGAATCTTCTCCACTCTTATTGAGTCCCAAAATATCGATAAAAATCACTTTTATGGAACCTTCCCGGAAGTCAGCCATCATAAAATTTCTCTTACTTGAGGACGCTTAACAATTATATTTGATCCAATATCAGTACCTTTTTCCCATCTTAATTCTAAAAACCGACATTAAGGTACTTAATTTGATCTGATCTACACTTATACTGAATAAATTTACTTAATGGGGAAATTACCATCTTGGTCCCTAAACTTTTCCTAACTTTTCACTTTAGCCACCAAACTTTGATTTTTTATGTTTTAGTCACTGAACTAAAACCACTAACTTTTAATTCTTTGCATTTTATCACTATGCAAATCTTGGGGTATTACATAATAAACATGATAAATCATACATAAACATAAATAAAAACATAAACATAAACATGGCAAAAATATGTATATTAAACATGAACAACAAAACCAAACGAGAATTAAACATATTTATTAATATATCATGATATCTAAACCATGTATTAAATCTAATACAACATACAAAAAATATATAAAAAACAAACTAATATTAAAGAAATACAAAACTATATATCACCCTACTTCTAAACTAATATTAAAATAAATACAAAGATAAGGATCAAATTTTACCCCCCAAAAACTCGGATGAAAAACTTTAACCGACCTCTCTAAGATCTCTGTGCCATCTTGTCGTGACACAAAAATTAACTCGATCGGATCATAAAAGAACTCCTGATCAAATACTGGATCAAACCAACTGGAGCCGAGAACACTGCTCTTGGCCCCTGGCAGCCCATGCTCGGGGCTGTCTTTGGCTCCCACTTTTTTGGAAACCTTTAGCCGGCTCTTGCTTGGCCAATTGCTGCTCCTCCCCTGCCTTTTATAGGCAATTTGGGGGGTGGGGTGATGTGGAGCTCTATGCTCCACCCCTTTCCTTTTTTTACTTTTTTTATATTTTTATATTATACTTTTATTATTTTTTATAATAATAATTTTTATTACTATTATATTTTTTACATATTAAAGATAATGCATATACACTATTATATTAATTAACAATACTACTATAATACTATACAACCCTAACAAAAGTGAGTGATTACAGTTGTCCCTCTTTGCTTGTTTTTGTAAAACGAGAACAAAGTAAAGATCTCAAGCACTCATTTTTGTCCTACTTCCTAGTCCTTGGCTTCAGAATCACAGGTTCTTCTGGAAATTTCTGCTCTTCCTCGGCCAACTCTTCAAGCTTCGATCTTCTAAGTGGAGGATTCGTTGGGGAAGAAAAAATCTTGAAATCAAAAATTCGAGGTCACAAGTTTTTCCTATATAGAACTGTTCTCTCTTCTTCTAACTGGAGCCTTGGAAAAGAAAATTCTCCCTATATAGATTTTAGCTTGTCCTCGGTAAAGTCTTTGGGCTGCAAGTCCTTCCTATATAGAACTTTTTGCCTTCAACTATCAACGCTGCGGGTTCTCCCTATACAGAACCTTTTGCGTCTTGGATTCTTCAAACTGAGAGTTCTCCCAATATATAACTTCCAGTCTTGAAATCCTGAAGCATTAGTTTCTCCTATATAAAGTCTTTGCTTCAAAGTCTTTTGAGCTACAGATTTTTTCTATATAGAACCTTTCGCTTAGAGTCATGAGTTCCTCCTTTATGGAACCTCTTACTCTGAAATCTTAGGACTACTAGCTCTTCCTATATAGAACTTTCGTCTTGGAATTTTGAAGATGTGGGTCCTTCCTATATAAAACATTTGTCTTTAAACACGGCTCCCCATTTTCTGATGGTGCGAGTACCAAGAATTCCTGATTCTTCCCAAATGGCTGAAGAAATGAAAGTTCTCAAGATGATGCCCTGATTTTTTATCATCTTGGAATCAACAATAATGAAATATCATAATTGGGCGATTAAAATGACTCTTGATTCTTTGCTACGGTCCACCTCTTCACAGGCGAAGTCGCGAATTAAAATTTTTTATGAGATCTATTTTTCCAAAATGCGAGGTTGTATATCAAAATCTTTGTTGGTCTTTGCATACATATTTATGGTCGATCAACTTTGATCATCTCATTTCTTCCCCTTTTTAAGGTACCCTTTCAAATTTTCACGTTGGTTCTCTCTGTTTCTTTTTTTCTTTTTTTGTTTCTTTTCCTTTTTTATTTTTCTCTTTTTTTCTTTTTCTCTTCTTTTTTTCTTCTTTTTTTATTCTTTTTCACTTCTTTTTCTTTTTCCTAAAATCTAGAACATTGAGTTTTTCTTATATAAAACTCCCCATTTTGAAGTTTTTGAGCTACAAGTTCTTCTTATATAGAAATTTTCACCTTGAAGTGTTAGAGTTGTGATTTCTCCCTATACAGAACTTCTAACTCTGAAATCTCAGAGCTACTAGTTCTTCCTATATAGAACTGTTCACTCTAAAAACGTTGGAGCGACGAGTTCTTCCTTTTGCTTTGAAATTTTTGAAGCTATGGGCTCTTTCTATATATAACCTTTTGCTTAGAATTTTTTTGAGCTACAAGTTCTTCCTATATAGAAACTTTTGCTTTGAAATCTTGAAGTTACGGGTTCTTCCTATATATAACCTTTCACTTTAAATTCTTCAAAATGCGGGTTCTTCCTATATAGAACATTTATCTTCGAAAATGGCACCACGTTTCCTATAGCGTGAGTACCAAAAAATTTCCACTACTTCCCCAAAGGCTGAAGAGTGGAAATCTTTAAAGAATTCCCCGATTTCTGATTGTCTTGGCATTAAAGGGTATCTCGCTTTGAGACTACCATATGATTTTCATTGCTTCCTTGAAAGCTGAAGACTGGAAAACCTTGAAAGATGCCCCAGTTTTTGACCATCTTAACATCAACAAAAGGCTTAACATCAGGCTCGAAGAACTTAAAAAGTGGTATCTCGCTTAGAGAATACCAATTGGAAATCTTCAATATGATCTACTTCTTTAGAATAAAGCCGCATATCAAAGTCTCTGCTAATCTTTGAATTCCTCCAAAGTTGCTTAAATAAGCTCATATTCCTCGAAAGGTCATTCCCGAATTTCTTTGCTCCATTTCTTTGCAGTATGCTCTTAATTTTTTATTTGATCGAACAGTATGCTTTGAAATCTTTCGGATAGAAGGCTTACGCATGTTCAGGGTTACTACCCATCTTCACTAAATAATATGCCTTTGATCCCTATATTATTTTTATGTATGAATCCTCATCATTTTCTTTGTTTAGCATTGCCCCCTTCAATCGTGGGCTCCACTACTTTCAAGTCTATGACCCATCATGCGAAGTCTTGATCTATCTCATCATTAGGAAGAGTAAAATGCCTCAATTCCCCGTACTCACCTTTGAATTCCATCTTCTTTGAACTCAACTGAAGCATCTTGACGGAAACCAACTTTAGGTCCATGTATTTTCTCATGTGTTCATGCTATCTCGCGTAGCATCGTTGCCCCATTCGAGATTGGGTTCAATTAATTTGTTGATACTGACCCACCATGTAGAGTCATCCTCTATATTATTACTAAGGCGAGCAGAATGCCTCAATTCCCTGAATTCCTTAAGTCCAATCCTTCTTTGTTGAACTCAATCAAAGCATCTTGAAAAAATCAACCCTAAGTCCCTATGCTTTAAATCTCAAAATAATGTAATGCAAAAAGGCAATTTACTTGCATTTATAAGAAAATAATGAAGATTATTTGAAAAGAATGTCAATAAAAATTTGGAGAAAATGACAAACATTTAAAAAAATAATGTTTGAACCCAAAGCATCAAATGCAATAGCAAGTTTGCCTCAAATGGACAAAGATCAATTCCAAATGAGGCTCATATTTAGAAGAAATTAATTGTTGTAGGCTTGTAGTGTAGGCCATGTGTCACAGTTAAGTGAAACCACATTTTTGTACTTGTGTAAACTGGATATGCTCATTATTCTTCTCTTTTATTCTTTGGATCACTCTAGACTGTCCATTTTTGGGTTTTCACCTTAGAGTTCATTTCCGAATTTAGACTTCTTTGGGTTGATTTGCCTTGACTCAGCCTTGACATGTGCTTCTGTTCAAAGATGATCGACCCTCTAAGGCTCTTCAAAATCTTATTCTTGTATTTCTTGATCTAGGTGAGCTCATATGAAGTATTCTTTTCTCTTTTATTTTTTCTTTTTTTCTTTTTTTCTTCTAAAGGAATTCAACTCATCACAGTCCTTTGTCTCGAGGATAATAATAGATCATACAACAGAACCTCGAGTTACTCAGAATAGTCATGATTTGAATATATCATTATCAATCATGTAGTTACTCCACTTTTGACTTAAAAGATGGATGGATTATACAACCACCTTCTGAGCTAATCAACTTTTCACTATAGAGGAGTGCCCCAAAGATTTTACTTGTTTCTCTCTTTTTAAACACTCTTATCTAGGAATACCTTTTAGTAAACCCAAACAGTAGAGTGTAATCTCTCTTTCTTTCTTTTTTTCCTTCTTTTTCTTTCTTTTTTTTCTCTTTTCTTTCTTTGACATCTCATTTTAGGTTTTCAGTCTTAAGTCCCCTTTTTTATTCAATTTTATCTATTGATGTGTACTTCCTACTTGAAAGTAACTCATTCTCCACGGCTCTTCTAAATTGATGCCTATTGAATGGATAATTCTTCAAGTGTCTTCTTTTTTCTCTTTATTGTATTGCTCATCCTTAATTGCTTCGGCCTTCTGGTTGGATTTTCCTATTTGTCTTTAACCGTTTCCTTTTTGTGATTTTCTGGCCCTTCGTATATCTGGTCTAAGTTTTCCTCCTTGAAAAGTGAAAAAAATGCCCTTCGTCGTCTCATTCATAAACATATAGAGATAGTCTTCAGGGGGTAGATGTTTAGGGTCAACACTCGATTCAAGGATCTTAAACAACAAATGCTTGAGAAGGGAATTCCTAAATGGGATCTACCCATTATCTAAATACTCATTTTGTTCCTCCATAGGCCTAAATGGATTAGCGGATACTCACATTTGCAATATCATCACAACATTCAATTTATTCTAAACATAAGCAGCTTATAATTAATCTCTGGATTTGAATCAAATGTACTCTTGCATTTATAACTCGAGGACTTGATAAAAAAATACATGCATATCCTTCAAAAATGTGTATATGTGTATGAGAGAACAAAAACCACCCCATGGAAATGAAATGTTTAAAGAGTCAAAGAATGCAAAAATATTTTCTAAATAAGTAAATGAAATTTTCATTATAATAAAAATAACTACGTTCAGACATTTGATTTAAAAATCTACAGCTTAGCTCATAGATTTCTTTTGCATTTTTCCCAAATGCACAGGGATCAACGGTTTTGAATTATCTTTACTGATAGTCATTTGCTTCGGGCTAGCTGTACCATTCCCCTAGGTACAATCAGTTTATACCAGTCATGATATTGGATTTTCCAAAGGATTTATTTTTCTTTGACCATTCGTAAAAATGGTTTTTCGATGGATATTTGAATTATCCATTGTCTTAAACTTTAACGTGTTTAAGCATGTTGGGCCGACATTTCTATCGGACTTGCCAAACTCCAAAATTTTCAAAAATAACTACAAATATCTTTACAAAATATTCCTACTGTTTTCGGGTTTAAATCGTATGGCTCTTATGTGTAATGTTCTAAAAAGGGAAACTAAAATGTGGGAAATCAAAAAGGTGAGAAATTCAAACATAGGGACCATCTCATTCTGGCCTTCTTGGCGCAATGCAAACTTGCTCAAACTCTTTTGTTTTAAGAAAAACATACTTATGAAAGGATAAAATTAAGAAATTAGCGTTTTGAGAAAAAAATCCTTATGAAAGGATCAAATTGAGAAATTCGAGTTTTAAGAAAAACGTCCTTAATTAAGAAATTTGTTTTTTTTTAAGGAAAAACCCTTATGGAAGGGTCAAATTAAGAAATTCAAGTCTTAAGGAAGACATCTTTATAAAAGGATAAAATTAAGAAACTTGGTTTTAAGCAAAATATCCTTATGAAAGGATTAAATTAATAAATTTAGTTTTAAGGAAAAAATCTTTATGAAAGGATAAAATTAAGAATTTTTATTTTTATTTTTATTTTTTTAGGAAAAGTACCCTTGTAGAAGGGTCAAATTAAGAAATTCAAGTCTTAATGAAGACATCCTTATGAAATGATTAAATTAAGAAATTTGATTTTAAGAAAAATATCCTTATGAAAGGATAAAATTGAGAAATCTTGTTGGTTTTGAGAAAAATCTTCTTAAGAACTAAAAAACATCCTTAAGAATTGGTAATATCGAAAAACATGCTGAAAAAAGGGTAGGATTGAGAAATCCATTTTCCATTTCTCTTTTTTTAACAATATCCTTATGAAATGATTGAATTGAGAAATATTTTCTTTGAAAATCTCCTTATGAAAGGATTTATCTTTCATTAAAAATTTGTGAAAAAAATTTCCGTAAGTGATTTTATGAAAATGAGATGCATGTGCATGTTTTAGAGGTGATGCAAAGATGCAACTGCTACGAATACTTTACAAAAACTAGATGTTATGATGCTTGAGCATGTCGAGTGTTGCAATGTATAAAGAATGATCAACAACAATAAACAATTTGTAAGGACGAATGCAAATGAAGTGTTGATTCATAAATAATCTTTTAGGAAGACTTTTATCAAGAGAAGATGTATGTTTACAAAAGACTGATAATAATCATTCTTCGTAGTATCTTGATTTCTTGGAGTGAAGCACGTACTTGGTGCTCCAACTCTGTCTCCTCTCTATTTGCTTGTGTTTGGATCATCCTAGACTATAGCATTATCAAACTCTATATATTACAAAACATATCTTTTATGATAAAGATCTCCTAATATAGAATAATTTTTGAACCAACACCTATGATTCGAAATGAAATGTAAATATGAATGCAATGAGGTATTGATTCCCCAAAAGTGATCCCCATAGAACAACTTTCATTGAAACCAAAAGGTTTTGTTGCATCAGATATTCTTCTCCTAAGCTTAAATTCCACCAAGCAGTCTACTAATATACTAGGATAACCCTTGTTATGAATTCCCATTTCTTAAATTCCCAAAGAGTCTGAACTCGTCATTTGAATTCGATAAAATTCTTGATATTGTACCCCTGAATTCTGGGATGATACTCGCAATGAGTATTGATGTTACGGAGGCTTTAGCTTTTGTCTTTTGGTTATTATTTGGGACACAAGCATCGGGATTCAGACTTTATCCTGAGTATTGGCTTTTCTTCGACCTTGCCCTTTGGGTGATTGTCGGTTCACTGCAAAATTTGGGCTTTCCATTTTTTGAAACTCAATACACTCGTCTTGATGAGGTCTTCAAGTCTATTCTTTAATGTCCTACAATTCTCGGTAGTGTGACTCAAACTCCCTAAATGATAACTACAACTGGCATGACTATTGTAGCCCTTCGGATACGGAAACTCCATCGGCACAGACTGAATTGGGGTAGTTGGGTTCCTTTCGATAAGTACCAGGATTTGTTAGGTGTATTCACAAGAATCAGGATGCATTTATTTGCATAAATTATTTCTCGGGTTTTTTCTGGATCTACCTCTAATTTCTGGGAGCTTGACACGAATGTACCTCTCACCGGTTTGATAATGGGAATCACAAAAGGGTTAAACTATTGTATTTTCTAGTGTTGACTGGATTAGGGCTAGGATTCTGACCACCGAGCCCTATATTCTAATTCTTGGTCAATTCTTTTCTCGGTTCGATAGATCGCTTACCTTTCATCATAGCAGTCATCAAACTTATTATTTCGGTCATCTACTTCTTCAACTCTTGTGCTTCACTTCACTCATTACTAACACTAGTATCGTCTACCATGCTCAACCTAAAGTCTTTAGATGAGCTCCATCCTATTGTCTTAGTTCTATCTTTAGGACCAAACTCCAGACTCATATCCTTTTTCATATGATCAGAAAACCTTTCATCCATTATGAATAATTTCTAATTTTGGGCGACCACTAGCAAATCAATACCTTTAAAATGATATAAAGTAAATGCAAGAATGAATGCAAGTAAAGGCGTCAATTCCATAGGTGATCACTCTAGAACAACTTTCATCGAATATAAAAAGGTTCTCAATACAAAAGATAAAACATGTTCTTCTAGAGATAGGCTTCAACTTTAACTCCTAATTCCTTGATCGCTTCAAGCGGGCAGAAGACTTTTGGTCCCTCTTTTGTTTTCGGATTAATTAAATTAAGTAACTAATTTCAAGAAGAAGAAGAAAAAATCCTTAGGGAAGGATTTAAGTTAAGAAATCAATTTTTTAAATACTCTTTTGGAAGGATTAAATTAAGGAGTTGATAAAAATATCCTTATAGAATAATTTTTTTATAAAATGATCTAGTTAAAACCTCATTTTGTGAAAAACCTATCCTTATGAAAGGATCAAAAGCTAAGAACTCTGAGTTTTAAGAAAAATGGGATCTCGCTTTGAGACTATCGGAATGAAAATAATATATATATTTTTTGGTTGACATATTCACTAGCTTGGGCATTTTCTGGTACTGATGTCGAACCTTCATATTTTTATCTTCTACCTTGAGACACCTTCCATGCATGATGAAAGCTTTCTAATTGAGTGGTCAATTTTGAGAATTAACCCTTTATATCATGTCATGTGAATGCAAAAAGATATGCAGAAAAAAAAAACAAAAAATGGATTAGTAAATCTAATACAATTAATAAGCAATAAATAAATGCAAGAAAGCAAGAGAAATTCGAAGCATGAAATAAGCCTAATCATATGTCATCTAATATTCTAGGCTGTCCACATAGCTCGAGAGGGGTGGGCTCTTATGTTCGCTATCTGCAGGTTTGGTACTAAAAGGGTACCCGAACTGTCCTCGTTGTCCCCTACTAAGGGTAGCAAGGCCCCAGTCATCACCCATTATAGGCTCTTCTCAACCAAGTTCAATTCAGGGGGACCCATTCCTCTATGCCTATACGGGGAAACGATATTCCCACGAAAACATAGAGGCCTATACGGAGGAACAATATCCTCTCAAAAGCAATAACATTTTCCCCTCACTTAGACAAACGAGTTTATATGTCTAATTTTAAATGCGTTAAAATAAACTCGCATTTATAAACAAATATTAGTTTAATCGTCACTTTAACCCGCAACTTCTGATATTAGTAAAGCGGTAAAATTTTTGGCTTAACTTTATTTTGTTTTAAAAAACAAATTAAGTCCTCAGCGTAGTCGCCATGGTGTAGCGACTAATTTTTTGGGTCGCTACGAAAATAATAAATTATTAAATTATATTAAAGAGGGTCCCGCTTTTATTTTAAAAATTTAAAAGGGGAATTTAGAGAAAACTCGTATTTTTGAAAATATAGAGTCGCCATCGGCCACTTCGGGTAGACCAGACACCATTAAAACAAAAAACCAAAGATTCTTTTATTTTAAAAACTTAGGTTCGGAAGTTGATTACGGATAGGGAAGGATTAGCACCGCTAGACCGTCCGAAATTGGTACCAAACAATTATCACTTTATTAATATCAAATTTTACAGGTTAAAGTGACGATTAAATTAAAATTCGGTTATATATGCGAGTAAATATTAAGGGCTCCAGTATTCGAAGGATAACCGAAAACTACCATCTACGTCTTAGATTGGTAGCCAAGTTTACCTTCGAAAAAACTACATTGGCAATCAATATCCTGATATGCAACTTAATATACATGATAAATCATACATAAACATAAATAAAAACATAAACATGGCAAAAATATGTACATTAAACATGAACAACAAAACCAAACGAGAATTAAACATATATATTAATATATCATGATATTTAAACCATGTATTAAATACAACATACAAAAATATAAAAAAAAACATACTAATATTAAATAAATACAAAATTATATATCACCCTACTTCTAAACTAATATTAAAATAAATACAAAGATAAGGTCGAATTTTACCCCCTAGAAACTCGGATGAAAAACTTTAACCGACCCCTCTAAGATCTCTATGCCATCTCGTCGTGGCCCAAAAATTAACTCGATCGGATCATAAAAGAACTCCTGATTGAATACTGGATCGAACCAACTGGAACCGAGAGCAGTGGCAGCCCGTGCTCAGGGCTACCTTTGGCTCCCACTTTTGGGGAGCCTTTAGCCGACTCTTGCTGGGCCAATTCCCGCCCTTCCCCTGCCTTTATTATTATTATATTTTTTACATATTAAAGATAATACATATATACTATTATATTAATTAACAATACTACTTTAATATTATACAACTCAGACAAAAATGAATGATTATAATTGGTTTAACTGCTTCTCTAATCACTTTTAATTTTGAAACTAGATAAATTAAGTCTTTGACTCACCTGATTTTTTTCAATTGATTTTTAGTTTTAAAACTAGGTAAATTGAATCCTAGTTCCCCAATTTTTTGAGTGCAATTGCTTTATTAACTTGCTTAATTTTGAAACTAGACAATTTAAGATTCGGGCTACCATTTTTAATTTGAAGACTTCTCAGATCCCTATCAATTTTAAAATTAAACAAAGTAGACTATAGCATCCTAAATTTTAAATTGGTTTAAATTGATGACGTAAAATTAGATTATGAACCCTTCTTTTATTAAAATCTATATTTCCCCTAAAGTTTCATCTTGATTCTATCTTTACCCATTAGATAACATTATGAAACCAAACAAAATAATCTCATTTTAAAATCTTACGTTACCAGAAAAAAAAAATTTATCCAAACTAAACTCACCCTAACAGCATCTAAACAACCCTCATTCCAACCTCTATTTATTTATTTTTATCATAAAAGGTCCTTGAAAGGTTATTTTGAATTTGAAGTTTTAAGTTTACGCCCTAAAAAAAGTGTATAAAGGGGCTTGGGTTGAGAAAATGTTTGATGGGTTCTTAGAACTTGGGTGTTTATCAAGCACATGAAGTTAGGCCACCGTGGTTGGACTTCATCCACAGACTCTTTCCTTCGACTTGAGGCTCTTGCTTTACTTGGTTTTCGGTAGGGGTGAGCTTTCGATCGAGTTAGGTTGAGTAAAAAAATTTTAAGCTAGTCGAGTTTACGAATCCTATTTTTTAACTAAAATTTTATTTGAATTTTTTCGATTCGAGTCGAGTTTTCGAGTTTCTGTACAAATTTTATTGTAATTATTTATAATGTTATAGTACAGATTGATTATAATTTAAACGGCTTTCTATATCAATATACAATACATATATATAGGCCTTGTTTGGCAATTAGCTGATAGCAGATTACATTAGTTGATAGTTGATAGTTGATAACTTATTACATTAGCTGGTTTGACTAGCGGATTGTATTAGCTGATTGTGTAAAAGTGTTTGGTAAAATCAACTGATAGTTGTTTGATTACTTAAACAAGCAAAATGACATATAAGGACATGATTATATTCTATATTTGTTTGAATAATTTATTAGTTATCAATATTTTGTCTCTATTAAAATTAATTAGATTATGAAAAAAATTAATATAACATTACTAAGCATATTTGAAGGATCTATATATTAATTTATTATTTATATAATTATTTTAAATACAATTTAATTAATTATTAAATTTAAATACAAATATAAATGTGAGAATAAAAAGAAAAAAATATAAAATATTAATTTACAAATGTCACGATGTAAATATGTGAGGGTGGAGAATTAAAATAGAAAATATTAAATTTAAGTTATCTGGAGATTTTTTATAATTGTTAAGGATAAAAGGGTCATTATAATTTTTATGTCAAAACATGTAATTTCAAAAAGCTCTTACTACCAACTCTTTCAAAATTAGAGATTTCACATAAATCCGCTATTCTAAATTAATGAATTTGACTGGTAAAACCTCTAATATTAGCTCAAACCTCTAATTTTGACTTAAACAGTTATTTATCAAACAATGTCATATATTTCTTCTTGTTTTTTTCACACATATATATATATATAAGGTAGAATTGAGAGACTTGATTTAAACTTAAAAATTGATCCACTAATTGCTAAAAATTTTGAGTTATTAAATTTTTTATTTTACAACGTAAACTTTATTTGAAATTTTTTTGAATCGAGCTGAGTTTATGAAATTACGAGTCGAGTCAAAACGAATCGAGTAAAAAAATTTACTTTTCGAGTCGAGTAGAGTTTTGCTCGCCCCTAGTTCCGGTGCGGAGCAAGATATGATACGCCCTGGAAACTCAAAGAACTAATCTAATGAAGCCAAGCTCTCCCTAAACATTATCCTATCCATAATCCATTCGTCCCATAATCTGAACTATGCTTTCCTTGCTGGGATTCTCTTCTCAATCCCATGGATCATATTCAAACTCCTTACTCTAACTCTTCTTCTCATACCACTTCCAAACCTGCTGCTGCGATTTCATTCTCCTTTCACTTTTGCTCCGATTTTAGTCCAACTGCATACCATAATCTCAATTTCTTTGACACTTTGCCAATCTACTTGCACACCCCAAAGGTCATAAATTTCACCCATGGAAATATGATCGCTGTGGAAAAGAAGATTATGGTTTTCATGCTATTTTTCTTATGGCAGTTTAGATTGGTAAACCATGATGTAGATAACAATATGGCTGGGACTTCAGTCTGTAGGATAACACGATATGTATAGAGTTGTATGTAATGTAAAAGTCTTGTAAGTTATGTAAAAGATCAAGAGTTATCTATTAGTAGGATAAGGATTAAGAGTTATCTAAGAAGTCTTCTATTGTAAGGAGTCCTAGTTAGAGTTAAATCCTCAAGGACTCTATAAAAGAGTTCTATGTTGTAACCTATTATTCATTCGAAAAGAAAAATTTTCACAAACTTTCTCTTCTGTTTTTACTACTTTCTACATGGTATCAGCTTGGGTTTTGATCCTTTAAATAAAACCCTAGTCGATGGCCAACTCTTCTTCTTCTTCCTCGATCGAAATTACCTCTTCACCAGAAATTTTTTCTGGTTCGATGATCTCAATGAAACTTCCAGCCTTGTTATTACTTGTCATCGATTGAATGGCAATAATTATTTGGAATGGTCTCAATCATCAAGATTTTCATCTCGGGACGAGGCAAATTGGGCTATCTCACGGGGAGATTGAACGACCTACGGCTACTCGCTGCTGGTTATACCAAATGGATGCGGGAAAATAGCCGTGGATGTCCTGGTTGCTCAATTCTATGACCCCTAGTGTAGGCGGGAACTTTCTTCTTTACCAAAAAGCAATTTGAAATACGGAGGGCTGTCCAAGAAACATATTCGATCTGAGATAACATCTCGTAATTGTATGGGATTGAAGGTCGCTTCGGTTCTCAAACAAGAAGGAATGTCAGTCACTCTATACTACAACACATTAAATGCTCTTTGGCAGCAAATAGATCTTTATGAACAGAATGAATGGGAGACACCAAGAGATCTTTGCTCTTTACAAGAAAATTTCTGCACAACGCAGAATTCTCCGATTTCTTCATGGTTTAAATAAAGAATTAGATGCAGTTCGTAGTAGGATTCTTGGCAGCTCCCTCTTCCTTCGATTAGAGAAGTTTTCTCTGCAGATTAAGAAGGAGGAAAGCAGGCGCAATGTGATGCTAATCAATACTCTTCCCATGAAGGATCCGCTCTTCTCACTCAAACAACCTCTACTAGAAAAGGCAGATGGTGGTGTGAGCATTGCAAAAACTGGCCATTCCAAGGAGAAGTCTTTGGAAGCTTCATGGTAAACAATCGATTGGAAGCCAAGGTCTTCTAGAGACACACAGATTCGGCTTCGCCTCAAGTGTCACAAGTTTTACCAAAGAACAGATCAAGACCTTAAATTGTTTGGAAAGTTTACAAGCCCTGGTGAGGCAAATCTGGCCATAAAAGAAATCAAGGTAACTCCTTTCCTACAGCCCTATTATCCACACAACTTACTCCAATGTGGATCATCGACTGGGCATCGACCATATGGTGGTAACAAGGAATTGTTCCTTCAATACACAGCATCTTCATCCAAGTAGATCAATTAAAAGCTGGCGATGGCTCACTTTCTCTAAAAAGTGGCTGTGGTTCTATTAGTATTAATGATAATCTGTTGCTCCATGATGTCTTATTTGTTCCCAACCTTTTGCAACTTTGATATCATTAGCAAGCTTTCAATAGATTTAAATTGTTCCACAATGTTTAATGCTTTCGGTTGTGTAAGGCAATGGAGTCGAAGACAATGATTGGCAATGCTAGATTGGAGAATGGCCTCTATGTTCTTCATGGAAATCCACCCTCTTCTATCTCTAAATCTCCTTTTTCCTTTACAGCATTAGGACAAAGTAATGATGTTTTATTGTGGCATTTTAGGTTAGGTCATCCTAGTTTTCAATATCTTGCAAAATTGTACCCTTCCTTATTCATCAATAAAAAGCCAAGCTTATTTAAATGCCATATATGCCCTCTTGCTAAACAAACCAAAGCATCCTATTTGCCATCTACTTATAAACCATCTCACCCTTTTTCTTTGATCCATAGTGATGTGTGGGGCCCTTCTAGAGTGAAGAATGCTGATGGTTGTAAGTGGTTTATTACTTTTTTATTGATGATCATAGTAGGATTACGTGGACTTATTTGATGAAAGAAAAATGAAAATGAAAGCATCTTTGAGAAATTTTACACCATGGTCATTACCCAATTCCATACTAAAGTCCAATTGTTTAAGTCTGATAATGGCAGTGAATTTTTTGCTAGGTCTTTGGGTGATTCCTTTCGAAAAAAGGGGATAGTTCAGATTAGTTCCTGTGTTGACACTCCCCAACAGAATGGAGTAGCAGAAAGAAAGAATAGACACCTTCTTGAAGTCACTCGATCCCTCTTGTTTACCAATAATGTTCCTAAGTACTTGTGGGAGAAGCCTTGTTAAGCGCCACATACTTGATCAATCGCATGCCCAAGAAGGTCTTGAAATTTAAAACCCCTCAATCCATTTTCTTGGACAAATATCCCCACTTTAAGCCCCTTTCTTGTATATTACCTCCTAAGAATTTTTTATTCATAATTCAGCCAGTAATAGGTCCAAACTAGATCCTAGATCTGTAAAGTGTGTGCTAGTAGGGTATTCTTCACTTAAGAAGGGCTATAAATGCTATCATCCACCATCTCGAAAATTCTTTGTTACTATGGATCTTACCTTTTTTGAACAGGACCCTTACTTTACTACGGCTGCAACTCAGGGGGAGAATTGGGATGATCTTCAGCCTTCCTACCAACAGCAGGTAATCTCTCCTATTGTTTCTATACCTTCAGATTTTTCATACATTCACTCCACAAATTCGTCCTTGTTGCCTACAACACCCTCAGATTTCTCACCTGTATCTCCTTTACAAACACCAACAACTTCTCAATATCCTTCCAAAACACCTACTCCACCCAAACAACTTTTGACCTATACAAGGAGAAAGAAAACTATACCTGAGGCCATCTTGCAATCTGACACTTGCCGAGAATTGGATTTGAGTCCAATTGCCAATATGGAAGATGAAGGAAATGTAATCAGTAAGTCTACTACTCCTAAACTGGATGATTTTCCTATTGCTATTAGAAAAGGAGTTAGACAGTGCACTAAACATCCTATCCAGAAGTTTGTTGCTTTTGACTCATTGATGCCATCCTTTAAAGCTTTTACAAACAAGTTTAGATGAAAAAGAAGTTCCTACAACTATTGATGAGGCACTAAAGCATCCTAAGTGGAGAAGGGCTGTTGAAGAAGAAATTAGTGCACTTGAGAAAAATGGTACCTGGACAATAATGGATCTTCCCCAAGTAAAACATCGGTTGTAAATGGGTTTTTTTGAAATATAACTCGATGGCAGTTTGCAGAGATATAAAGCAAGGCTCGTGGCTAAAGGATATACAGACCTATGGGATTGATTATATTGAAACCTTTGCTCCAGTGGCAAAACTCAACACTATTCGAGTTTTGTTAAGTATTCTTGTGAACAATGATTGGAATCTTGGATGTCAAGAATGCATTTCTTAATGGGAAGTTAGAGGAGGAAGTTTATATGAAGATCCCACCTGGTCCGAAATCAGTTGAGGGAAATCAGAAAATTTGTAAGCTCAACAAGTCACTTTATGGCCTAAAGCAATCTCCTCGAGCTTGGTTTTGACAGTTTACAGGTTATTCTCAAGAATGGATACAGCAAGTCACTAGCTGATCATACACTCTTTATTAAGGTAACTCAAAAAATAAAAGGGTTATCTTAATTGTTTATGTGGATGACATAATATTGTGAGGAGATGATGATGAAGAAATTAGTTGCTTGAAGAATCTTCGAATAGAGAGTTTGAAACAAAAGACTTGGGAAGCTTAGATACTTTTTGGGCATGGAGGTTGCAAGGTCAAGTAAGGGGTTGGTGATAAATCGGAGGAAGTATGTCCTTGATCTACTAGATGAAGTGGAATGCTAGGTGTAAAAGCAGATACACCAATGGAGGCAGGCTTGAAATTTACTAATGAAACAGGCTCTTTAGTTGACAAAGAAAGGTTTGAGAGATTAGTGGGAAAATTGATCTATCTATCACTCACCAGGCGGACATTGCTTTTCGATTAATGTGATCGATCAGCATATGAACAATCCAAATGAAGAACACATGGCAGCAACAAGCAGAATTCTCGGTACTTGAAGAAGACTCTCGGACATGGTTTATTGTTTAAAAAGACACGAGATAGATCTGTGAAAGTCCTTTCGACTCTAGCTGGGCTGGAGAACTCACTTTGAAAGAAGATCAACCCAGTGGCTCTTGTTTTTTTGTTTGGGGAAATCTCGTAACTTGGAGGAGTAAAAGCAATCGATTGTCTCTCGAAGACACAAGAGAGGCGAAATTCGAGCTTTGGCACTAGGAATGTGTGAAGGAATTTGGCTACTTAAGCTCTTGAGGAGTTAAACACAGACCAAGAAAATAAGTTTGAGATCTTGTGTGATAATCAATCAGCAATTCAAATTGCTAGGAATCCGATTCAACATGACAGAACAAAACATGTTGAAATAGACAAGCATTTTATTTGGAAAAGGTTAACAATGGGATAGCTTCTTTGTTATATACTCCTACTGAAGGACAGCTAGCTGATGTGCTTACAAAAGCTTTACCCAAATCAATTTTTGATGAGTTCTTATCCAAGCTGGGACTATACAACGTATACTCTCCAGCTTGAGGGGGAGTGTAGGATAACACGATATGTATAGAGTTGTATGTAATGTAAAAGTCTTGTAAGTTATGTAAAAGATCAAGAGTTATCTATTAGTAGGATAAGGATTAAGAGTTATCTAAGAAGTCTTCTATTGTAAGGAGTCCTAGTTAGAGTTAAATCCTCAAGGACTCTATAAAAGAGTTCTATGTTGTAACCTATTATTCATTCGAAAAGAAACAGAAACTTTCTCTTCTGTTTTCACAAACTTTCTCTTCTGTTTTTACTACTTTCTACACAGTCCTTCAGCGAACCAACTTCTTTTCACCTCCTGCAGATCCACCACAAAGCTCGGAGTCGAACCTGAGGTTGAAGGACCAACAATGCTTATCTCTCCTCAAGAGCTGCAAAAACTTGGAAGAATTCAAGCAAGCTTATGCCCAGATCGTCAGGTGGGGTTTCTTTTGGAACTCCTTTTGTGCAAGCAATCTGGTGGCTGCATGTGCTCTCTCAGATTGGGGTAGCATGGACTATGCTTGTTCGATTTTTAGACACATCGATGATCCGGGTACTTCAGAATTCAATACCATGATTAGAGCTTATGTCAATGATATGAACTTTGAGGAAGCTTTAGTTTTTTATGGTGAGATGCTTGAAAGAGGAGTTGAGCCTGATAACTTCACTTATCCTGCACTTTTCAAGGCTTGTGCCTGGTTAAAGGCAAAAGAGGAAGGAATGCAAATTCATGGGCATGCATTTAAGCTTGGGTTTGAAAATGATCTGTATGTGCAAAACAGCTTGATCAATATGTATGGCAAATGTGGGCAGATAGAACATGCTTGTGCAGTTTTTGAGCAAATGGATGAAAAGAGTGTTGCTTCTTGGAGTGCTATTATTGCAGCAAATGCTAGTTTGGGAATGTGGTATGAGTGTTTAATGATGTTTGGGAACATGAGTAGTGAGGGATGTTGGAGGCCAGAAGAAAGCACACTGGTTACTGTGCTCTCTGCTTGTACTCATTTGGGTGCTCTGGATTTGAGGAAATGCACCCATGGGGCCTTACTGAAGAACATAAGTGATCTCAATGTTATAGTCAAACTTTCTTGATAGACATGTGTGTCAAGTGCGGGTCATTGGAGAAAGGTTTATCACTCTTTCACAAGATGGCCAAAAGGAGCCAAATGCCCTATACTGTAATGATTTTGGGGCTTGCCATGCATGGACATGGTGAAGAAGCTCTAAGGATATACTCACTGATGCTTGAAGAAAGTCTGGACCCGGACGATGTCGTCTATGTGGGTGTATATTAAGTGCTTGCAGTCATGCTGGCCTTATCGACAAGGGCTTTGAGTGCTTTGATTGAATGAAATCTCAGCATGGAAGAGAGCCAACTGTTCAACATTATGGTTGCATGGTAGACCATATGGGAAAAGCTGGGATGATCAATGAAGCTCTTGAGTTCATCAACAGCATGCCTATCAAGCCCAATGATGTGGTCTGGAGAAGCCTTCTTAGTGCTTGTAGAGTTCGTCGTAACCTGGAAATTGGAGAGATTGCAGCTAAGCATCTATTCCATATGAACTCACAAAATCTCGGTGACTGTGATACTTTCTAATATGTATCCACGAGCTGAAGAGTGGCCGTAGGTGGCTAAACTTCGGATGGAAATGGCCAGAAAAGGTTTAAACCAGGTGCCAGGATTCAGCTTGGTTGAGGTTGGAAAAAAAAATCCACAAGTTTTGTCTCGCAAGATACGCCTCATCCTCGATTTTGATTATTAGGATTTTGATTCTTCCATCTGTCATTCTATTTCCTTTAAACTCTCAACATGGATAACAATTGTTATTTTCTCTTCGCTAACAATTGTTTTTCTGAGAAATGAAAGAAAGAGAGAACTGCAATTTCAGTTTTAACTCTTTAACAGGCTCGGCTTCGGTTTCAGTAAAGGCCTCCAATAGGACAACAAATTCCGAAAGAATCCTTGTCCTGCACAGACGGGCTTAACACACCCGAAGTGCCTGATGTAAGATTGCAGTCATGAATCAAATCAATCTGGTTGCGTTCTCTGATGAACCTTGGCACAGATGAAGGGGAAAGTTGTCAAACGATATAAAAGAAATATAGAAATTAACTTGAGTTTTTTTAATCAGTTCGAATCGAAGTTTTCCTCTTCTGTTTCTAACAAGTTGAATGTTTTCCAGGGCTCCTTCAGCGTTCAATATGAAATACTCAAACCAGCTTTAAAGAGAGTTATAGAAAAAAAAATCAGAATGCTTTTGGCCTTTAGGGCTTTACAAGTTCCCTGATAAACTGTTCTACTTGTGCCATTTCACCCTTCAAACCAGAAGCTTCGACAATGGTAACCACGTTTCTACACTGAGAGAACGCAAATATTTCTCCAGATACTCCCAGATAGAAGTCATTTGAAATATCAGCAGCTGATATTGCACTTCTTGACGCTTTCAGTTTCTCACTATAAAATGGTAAAAATAGACAAATTAAGCATATAATAATAAGTGAAATATGAAAAAAGACTACAAGTTCTGGAGAGAAATGCATCATTTTATGTGTCTATGCAAGTAGGATATCCTAAGTTCCTATCTATTGAAAGTATCAGCAAGGGTTTCGCCATAATCAGGGATATTGCAAAAGATAATTTCAGAAGCATAGAATATGCAGAGAAAAATGAACTAGAGGCCATACATTTCCTTTTCTAATTGCTTTCTGATGAACTCCTTGGTATGTGCAGTCACTTTATCAGATTTGTTGCAACAGATGAGAACTGGAATTTTCTTCTTGACCACACTGGCCTTGGTCAAAATATCATACAGATATCTGTTGCACAAAAGCGAATATCATATCTAAAATCCTTCTTGGCAATCAGAAAGTGGAAGGAATAGACTTGCAAGTGTATTGTGTGCATTGTCATAGCTATTCTTACTCTGAAACTGAAGAGCAATTTGGTAAGAACTCGACAGCATCCACAACAAACACAATGTCAGCTGCTTGAGGCAAGAAGTTGTCCAGTTTGGGCCGTAAACGTGAATGCCCAGGAACATCAACAAGATGGACAGGCTTGATTTTGCCCTTCTGTTAAAAATAGATTAAAAAAAAGGACGTTGAATCGGATAAAATTAGGACAATGATCCAAAGTTGCAATTGATGAAAACCAAGTGAAATAAGAGGCTTAAACAATATGCTTTGTAGAAAAAAAGAAAGTGTATTTGAAACTAAGCAAAGCAGGTTAAGATGAATTACCTTATTAATTTCAGAGTTCGGCACGAAAGTCCCCTCATTTGGTTCCATGGATGTAACAGTACCCTGATCGAGGAACCATCACTAAGCTGACATGGGAATCATGTCAAGAAAGTTATGACAACATCACATCACTAGGCACTTCAATTTCTATTGTACATTTGGCAGCCATAATAGGACATCTCTAGAAGAATTTAGTATTTCAGAAAGAAAGGAACAAAGCAAATAATGGCACTGCATACCACATAGTAAAGAACCGTTTTTCCACTCCCACTAAGGCCAGTGAGTACAATGGTATATGATTTTGTGCGTTTGAACAAGCGGACTGCAAGACAAACAGCGAGAAAACGGCAAGTAAATATAATTTGAAGTTCTAACTCCAATTGAAAAACTGATTATATAAGAAAATTGCCTCAAGAGAACATCTCAAAGAATGCTAAATCATTACCTTCCTTAGCCATTTCAACCAAATGGGGTTTAAACTAACATCTTTTCTCAAAGGGAATTCATAAAACTAAAAGCACAGTAACCCACTTCAGAAAACATTGTGTATATTTATACAAGCCTAAGTAGGTTTTAAATGCTAATGCGTTGAGCATCGAACCAAATCTAACAAGCACTTGTAGGTTAAAGAATCAATTATTGACTTTCAAAACATCTAAGAGATGGCATTTCAAATTTTTAAATGCATAAACCAAGATAAAAATATGAAACCTGAGGAAAATACTACTGATTAATTCTTCAAGAAACATTAATAAACAGCATTTCTATCTAAGGATTATCATTTATCATGCAATGCGAACTTACTGGAGAAAAGAAAGAGTGTAGATATGAGCAAGACAGCAATAGAAGCATAGAGTTGAACTGGGGGTATTTGATTCACGTATTTAATTGCTGGATGCAGCCACTGCTTCACTTGATTCTTCCACGGCTCCAATTGAATCTTCAACTGCTCTAACTGATCATTCGCTCGATTCTTCCATGGCTCCAATTGAATCTTCAACTGCTCTAATTGCTCGTTTCACTGTTCCATCGCTTGAGTTTCAGGTTCAATGGGATATCAAAACCTAAAAAATGCAAAACCCAGATTCAAAAACCAAATATTTTTCTGAATCATGAACTAAAGAGGTTCTAAAAAGCAAGGAAGCTTGTCTGGTTCAAGGCTACACATTGCTTTTCCACTTGGTGAAAGCCGAGTTTTGAGAGGAACGCATATTATAAGTTTTAACATTCAAAAGTTGGAATTTCTTCAGTAATGTTCTCTTATATTCTACTAGAAATTGAAAGCAGCAGAAAAGTAGAAACAATGGTAATCGAAGTTTTTGATGCAGTAGATTACGAATTAGCCGAATTGAGATTAAAAAACATTTCAAATAACTAAGAAAAATAAACCAAATCTCAAATGAGAAAGTTTTCGATTATAATTTAGGGGAAAACCCTAACTGTAACTATCAACTGGCTATTTCATTCAAACGGAATTTAGATATCAAAGTCGAAAATTACATACCTTTAACGTACTTTCTCTCCTCGCAGAGAAAAGATATGTTTTTTTTTTCTATCTTCCTTCTCTGCCGATGGAAAAACTCAAGCGCGATTGAACTGAGGAAAAAAAAACCGCGGATTTAACGCCTCACAATCAAAGTATCAAATCTGACGGTCAAAAATGACTGATCTAGAGAAACAAGTTAAATTTTCCTTTTTTACAGAACCTGGAAGCTGAGAAATCATTCGAATGCAAATGGATCCTTTTTTACAAAACAAATGGATGTTTCATTCCTTTACCTACCAGCTTTAGTTTTTCTCTTACCAGAACTGGTACATGTTTATTCCAATTTTTTTATTTTACTAACAAGCATTTTCATCATTAGTATTTTAGTGGGTCTCTTTGCTCATGACCGTCTGATCACATTCACGCAAATCCTTGGATATAGTTTCTTAGCACTTGTATGCGCAAAATTATGTTCGGTTAATTAATAATTTCAGATTATTTTATTCTTGATTTTAAGTCGTATTAATTAAATTAGATAATTAATTGACTGATTAATTAAAATATTTGGTTCGGTTCGAATAATATTTTTTTTTTTTACTTTGGTTATTGAGAGTTCACACTCCATAATAATTGAACTCAAGACCAAAAATTTTCAAAGAATAAGAGAGGCATCAAAATCACTAAATTACAATATATTTTAATATACAAATTTTACAAATATTGTAGATAACCAATTGGATAGATATCCGATTTTGTCTAAAACTACGAACAATAACTGAACCGAAATAATATTTTTAGAAAAATCCATACTGAAACCAAAATTTTCGACTTGATTAACTGTTGACTTGTATAGTATTTCTGCTCTCTCCAGTTACTGGAAACTAATGTGGCATGTATAATGAAATGGTGTGTGAAGATTTTGTAACCCCTGCTACACTAGTGGTGAATGCCTCTCCAGGTAGACATGCACAACATAAAACATTTGCTCCTGGACAATTAAAAGTGGCTCTCTTCAGCCCAACAATGAGCTTCTGCAGGTTTTTGCGGCCGAATGTCTCCGATTAGCAGCAGATTCTAATCTGATTTGGCAATTAGATTCTAGCCTGTAGGATTTCTATTTCAATCAACTTACAGATTATGGAAGTCATTTAACTGCACCTATCCTCTATTTAGCACAAAACAAATGCCTGCTTAACCATGTTAAGAAGTCCAGAAAGTTGCAACACTGTACAGGTATTAAAAATGCAAGTCACCATCCATAGGAATGGCAATATTTCACAGGTTATCTCCTCCATGTAACAACTATTAGAATGTATAGATATTATAAAGCAACCACGAATTTATATTCATCTCTGCAGGGTACTGTACTCAAGTTACAATGGATCCTCCTAAACAACTAAGCAAATCAGGATTCTGAAACACATATCATCTTTCCCGATCAATTGCAAGAAGATCAGGAGAAAGTGAAGCAGGATCAAGTTTCCAGCAGTCTTTCAAAAGATCAGGGACATTGTTACCAGAAAGCTTCCGTGCAGGAATCTGATGTGAAAACAATCTAATATCATCTTTCTCAAGCCATCTAATAGACTGACATCCAATCTCCTGTCTCTTAAATATCGTCTTGAATCCATCAACCTTCTCAAGATATGCCATGCTCAACCCATGAATATCACTATTGGTTGTTAGAAGCACAACTATCTCGTAGCAGTGTTTATCTCTAGCAGAAAGATTTCTTCCTGCTGCATCTACCTTAGCTTCATTATAAACAGCCCAAACCGAGCCCTTCCTCGGATAAATCCTATAAAATTCCTTTGCTGCCCTTTCACATTCTACCATGTGCGAAAAGATGTCCAAAGAGTTAATAGAACTCCTCCTGCCAACCTTGAATCTCCCACAGGTTACATGAAATCCCAGTCTCTCCCAACCCATCAATCTGTCATCCCCATTATTCTGAAAATCCAACCAACTCATCGACACTTCAAACGGATTTACTGAAAATACTTCCTCAATCAAACCATAATTCCTAGGCATTCCATCATCATCATCATATATAGCCCACACTTGCCCTTTTCTAAAATTCCTTTCTGATCTATCTTTATCAAAATCATAAAAATCTGAGTCCTCCATAGGCACAATTTCCATGTCCCTACTCTTGGAACCACGACGCTTCTCAATGTCCAAATTCACTCTCTTCCTAGAAGTCCCTCGCTTTGTGATCTCTGGATTTTGATTCTTCTTCACAGCCTCTTGAGTCTTAGCTTCCAAATCTACACTTCTTTTCTTGGTTGAGCGTGTCATAATCCCCACATTCACACTTGCCTGTGAAGTTTCCTGATTCTCTATCTCAAAATCCATACACTTCCCTGATGCCTTTGGTTTCTCATTCTTTGAAAGGCTATCTTGTTTAGGCTTGTGTCTCTCTATTTCTTTCTCCTTTTCGCCCACATCTTTCACCTTTTCTTTTCTATTCGATTTTCCCCTTCCTTGATTCACCTTTCGCTTCATTTCCAACTGCATTTCCGCAAGAGTCATTGTCTCCTCTGCAACTTTTACCCTCTTTGACGTTGATCTCTCCATCTCATCATCTCCCACCTTTGCAGCTACAGACCACGCTAATATCTGCCCCACAGTTCTTGTCCTCCTGGAACCTCTGCTCCTTAATCTCCCCACACCCCACTCACCAACATCCGCTTCTTTCCCCACGTCACCACCCTCTTTGTCCTTCAAATTCTCACTACTAGCTTTCTTCCTTAAGCCTACCCTTACGATTGTCTCACCGCTACCCTTTGCCCCCTCCAAACCAACACCGTCAGGGCCATCCATTTTCTCCTCCATCTTCCTCTTCAACCTCTCACCTATCGCAAATGCCAACACGTCTTCCTCTTCCGTACTTTCACCATGACCATCAGTACCTTCTCCATCGACCTCCACAGCTAAAAAGCTCTTCTTACAGCTAGGGCAAACCAAATTATGACCCAAATACTTCCTTTCAAACTTATGCAACAACCTACATCGCGAACAGGCAGTCCAAAATATGTCACCAACATCACCATTCCCTTCAAGTCCAACAACCCTTTCCTCCTGAATCCTAATCCTAAGCTTCATATCATATTCTTTCCTCCTAATCTTATCCGAAAACATCCTAAACCCTTGACCCACTAGCTTAAACGCTTCTTCACATCCTAAAAATTGGTTCTTATCAGGGTGCAAAATCAATGCCAGTTTCCTATACTGCTTCTTGATGGAATTTATGTGGGAAAAGGGCTCAACCTGGAGAATTTTATACCAGTCCGGTGTAGCATTGGGTTCGGATGCCACTAGCTTAAACGCTTCTTCACATCCTAAAAATTGGTTCTTATCAGGGTGCAAAATCAATGCCAGTTTCCTATATACTGCTTGTTGATGGAATTTATGTGGGAAAAGGGCTCAACCTGGAGAATTTTATACCAGTCCGGTATAGCATTGGGTTCGGATGCCGCCCGGAGAATCTTAAAGGCAGTGAGCATTGAGGAGATGCCTTCCAGGTTTGGACAAAGGCGGTGAGCTTTCTTCGCATGTTTTAGAGCAGATTTCAGGTTAGAATCCTTGTAATTGGTTTCTGCTACTGCTTTCAAGCGTTGTGCTTCTTGCTCAGCATCTGGGTCCGTCATTCTTAGTCAACGAGATTGGGATAAACAAGAACGATGCCCCTTTAGGTAGAGAAAATTTTCTTATGTTTCGAATGTTTTAACTTGTATGGTAGGTTTTTGTGTTTTGCAAAAGATAAATCCTATTGCCCCTTTATTTTTGGGTAAACTACGCATACTCGTTCAAGCAGTGTAAAACACATGTTCAAATAGCAACAAAAACAAGTAAAATTTTCACATAGTTCCAAGAAAATCTTAACACTGGAAATGCTTTACAAAGTCGGACATGTAAATTAAGACATAATATTCACAAATATAATGGAAAATCAAACAATCAACTAACATTTTTGGTCTAAGAATAACCTAATAATCGAAATGTTACATTTTTAAAATTAAAATCCAAATCTGAAAAAAATGAAAACGAAGACTTAAATTCACATGTTTAAAGGAAAATCAATCAAATAACTAAAAATATGAAATGAACCTGAGAGAAAAAATCGGACCTGAATCACTATGAAAGGGAAACGAAGCTTAAAACACGAAAGTAAGCAAAAGAAGGAGAGGCGGCAAGACCGACTTTGAGGGCTGAAAATGCCACTGAAACAGTTTAGACAGAAACAAGGTGGCTTTCGGCTGACTGAGAACCAAACCAAATACGGAAGGTGGATTCCGCCTAAACGAAATATTTTAATCAAAACACTCAATTAAAATATTCATCTGTTATAAATGAAAAGGACGCTAATAATTCATATTATTTACAATTTACTCTCAAAACTTATAATTCTATTAATTTGATCCTAATTTACAATAATTTAATAAATTTAATTTATCATATTGAAAGATTTCATTAATCTAATCCTTATTCTTCTCCCAACAAATATTTATTATAATTGATAATTAACATTATTATAAAAATAAGTAAAATAATTAAAAATAGATTATAACTATTTCATACATAAAATTTTATTATTATGCATGTTATTTTTAAAAAATTATAGGATCTCGCTAAAAATCTCATTTTTAACCAACACAAAGCTGAGGCTCGAAAGGAAAAATAAGTATCATAATCTTATTCACCACAATCTACGATTGCATAAAACACAATTATAGTCGATACTTAAACATATGCGAACACTAAAACACCTGGGTAATCAAACCTATGCTACCCGACAAAGCCTAACCAATACCATAAGAACTATTCCAGCAGAGTTAAATCCAAAGCATTAGAAAATTTAGCCTTTACTCTTAGCCTTGCAAATAATATATATAACCCTAACCAGAGGCGAATCTAAGAATTTGAAATTGGTGGTTCACCAACTAACAATAAATACAATCGCATTAACGTAAATAAAGAGTAAATTAGATAAGTTAGCAAAGGCTGCATTCAAAAGTCATAGAAAACCAAATTACAAAGTTACTAGTACATAAAAATGACTACAATTGTTCACGACGAGTTCTCATATTTTGGTATCGACGTACAATAGCATCCATACTAACATCCACAAACAAATATTTCCCTATAAAAGTAACCAAACAATCATTCAATAGTTGATCTCTCATGCCATTACACAATTTATTTTTTACGATAGTCATTGCTAAAAAAGCTTTTTTTACCATCGACGTTGCTACAAGAAGAAGTAACACTAACTTCAAAAGCATGTAGACTCTTGAATGAGTTTCATGCTTCTTTGTCTCAATGAATTTGATGGAAAACTCGTTTAGGTTATTCACATCCCAAAATCTTTCATCTTTTTGAATATTCGTAATGAAATTCTCTAATGAATATTCAAAAGCAACAATTCTATTTCTGAAAATTCTTTTTATTAAAAGAAGAGAATCGATTAAAGGGATGAAAGCAAGACATACAAATAAGCAATTCCTTACTTACCTCACTAAATTGATTTTCAAGTTCTTGCAATTGTAAATCAATTACACTAAAAAATATTTTAACTCACAAATGGTGGAGATTTGTCACTTGTGACGGCCTACTTCCATAATAATGACTTCTCCCTGAAATAACATATTTTGCCTCCATATTAAGAATCTCCACTCCATGCTTAATAAAAAATGAAGTGACTTTTTTTCATGAGATCATCTCAACCACTATCTCTCAAATCTTGGAGATTTTCCTTAGTAACATCAACCATGACCATCGCATTTACAATGTCTTGTTCTTTTTTTTAAAAGTCAAATTTCGCTCATTTGTAATCCCAAATATAGACAACATCAAGTGTGCTACAAAGATAAAATCAAAATACATCATTAACTAGGTAAGTGACTCAACTTTGTTCATGTCATTCTAGTCAGAAACTTCTCCAATGGCATCAAGTGACTCAAGGATTGAGGGATACAAAGAGAAACTAGATTCAAAATTGTTTTAAAATGTGATCCCCAACGAATATCTTCAGGCCCACTCAAACCAATCTCTTGATTTAAACTAGTTTCTGATTCCAAATCACCCGAAGATAATGCCTCCACAACAACCTCAGCTTATTTTTCTCCAAAAAATTCTTTCCTTTTAGGTGAACCACCCATAAAGTTCAACAAAGAAGCAAGAACATTGCCAAATAGCCAACATAGATCCCTATTCTTTTAAGCAACAATAGCAAGTGTCAGTTAAAGTTGATGGACAAAGCAATTGATATAATATGCACTTGAAGATTCATTCAAGATTAAAGTTTTAAGACCATTAATTGAACCTCTAATGTTATTAGTGCCATCATAACCTTGGTCTCGAACACTAAAAAGACTTAAAGAGTGATCCATAAGCAATGACTCAATTGTAGCTTTTAAAGTCAAATAATTGGTATTAGTAACATGTAAAATACTAAAAAACTGTTCTTGAATTTCTCTCTTTTTGTTAACATGTTTCAAACAAAGAGCCATTTGTTCTTTATCTGATATATCTATAGACTCATTATCAAGGATTGAGAAAAAGTCATCATTCAGTTCTTACATAATTGCTTTAGTTGTCTTCTTTGCACAAGCATTTATTATGTCCTTCTGAATTGAAGGAGAAATCAATTGACAATTATCAAGGGTATTTTCAAAACTACTTTATTATATTCAGGATTATGTACTGAAAGAATTTGTAAGAGTTCAAAAAAAGTACCTAGGGATGACAATAAGGATGGTGGGGCATGTTTTTGGCCACCTCAAACTCGCCATGACCCTGACCCGACCCGACCCGACCTCAAGTATAAATATTAATTTAACTGCCCCGGTATATCAACTCATAAACTCGACCCTGACCCGACCCTGCCCGAAAAATTAAAAAATATATTTTTCATCGACGATAAATATTAGATTCGACCGAACCATCATCACAGTCACAAAATATAGGTTTCAAGGGACTAAATAAAACCAATTAAATTACCCACGTGAAAAATTACATATTTAAAAGAATAAACTCAAACTATTGACTGTTAGAATCATATATGTTAAAACTCGAACAATATCTAACAAAAATTTACGATAAACACAAACTAAAAAATAACTTAAAACCCCTAAAAGTGTTTATATATAGTGGTATTTTCACAAATAAAATAAAAAATAAATATAATTAAAATTATACCGGGCAGGACGGGGAATTTCTATCTTATACTCGAATCCGCCCCGCCCCGATCCCCAAAATTTATGATGAAAAATCCAATCGGGTCAGGCCGGGGCACATTTAGTAGAGTCGGGTTTGGGTAATTTTTCCATCCCTAAATTACCCATGTTCAATGATTTCTCACTTTCACCATGGCCACGAAAAGCCAACCCTTGAAGCAAAAGCCACTTCAAACATGCAATTGAATCTTCTAGTCACAAATGATAAGCACTCATTGATTCCTCATATTGTATAGAGAAACATGATATAATAGAAGCCTTTTGATTCTTGAAATCATTCAACCTCCCCAATGCTTGATTGTGAGCACTCATATGTCCACCAACATGCTTAACAAATGTGTCAACTTTATTCCAACAAAAGCATCCCTGGGTGAGTTATCATCCTTGAACAAATAGCACATAAAATAGAAAATTGCATGTAACCCCCTTAACACGGCTTAGACACCAAGCCGAACCGAGCGAGCTATATTAGGTTTGTCGTAACAAACCTTAACCGTTCAACTCAAATTAGGTCCATTTTTTATCTTGTCTATATGCATTATTAGAACCTAGGGTGTTTGCACTGGAAACGGTTAAAATCTCATCAAATCGGGCATCGAATCAATGTCCAATTGCACACACATGCATTTTAGGGGCTATATTGCAACTCTGGATAATTACAAGGACTTACCCAATTTTAGGTTACCAATCCTCAATTAAACATGTTTTGTGCTTGTGTGTAAAATTTCAGCTTAAACGGATCATTCAAACTTATCTAATCAACATATGCTCAAACAAGGACCAAAATGAAAGAATTCAAAACCATAGCATCACATAACTGACATAACGAACTGGGTATTGGTACACGAGATTCCGTACTAATACCAAGTGTAACACCCCCTTCCTGTGACTGTACACCGGACACGAGTCGAAAATGTCACAGCTTTTTAAAACAGATCTTTTAACCAAAATTTGGGGTGATTAATTTTTTTTTGAAAAAACTTCCCAGTTGTCACCCATCTTAATATTTCGTTAACCCAAGCACACTTAACTTTAATTAATACCGATATAAAATATTTATTCGAGTTCTGATTATAAAACTTTTTACATAAAGTATACAAACATACTAAAATAATTTATTTTACAAAATAGTTTCTAATAAAATTATTCGATATCTAATTCGTATAAAATATATCAAATCAGACTATTTAACACCAAACTGTAGATATAATAATCAATTTAAAATAGTTTACGCCACTATTATAGGCCTCGATAATTACTTTAACAAAATAGACAAATTTATTAAATACATGCCACTATTAAACATACAAAAGACGAATGTCATGATTACCGAAATACCTGTCGATTATCTTCTATACATAATGATGATGAAGCAAAGGCGATCACCTACTAATCCCGATCACCTACGTGTATAACATAAATACACGCTGAGTATATCTCAGTGAGGCACAAAAATATGTAACATGTAAAATACGGTATAAAATTATTTGTAGTATGAAATAGTTAGGCATGATATTTGGTAAAATATGATACTCATGTAATGAACCTGTACTGTAATAAATCTATGCTGTAATAAATCTTTACTGAAAAAAATCAAATAGCATGGTTGCTCTGTAAAATCATATGGCAAAGTTACTCTGTAAAATCATATAGTCTATAATACAGGAATAATCATGTAAGAAATTTGTACCGTAATAATTATGTACTGTAAAGTCATGTAACTGTAAAATTTTATAGCCCAAGGTAAATATCAAGAGACGAGTAAACGAGTCGTGTACTCCTAGAGTACTAGCCACTCCCCTTAGGGATGAGGCAATGGTAACGAGCTCGTAGCAACCCTTAGGTGCATACGGTGGACACAATTAAGTGCCAGATAAACTGTTAGACTCTTATGGTATACCACAATACTTTCATACATAATATTATACTACCAAGGGCAAACATTTAAAACAATTACTGCAAGATGACAAGCGATTCCAATAACAGTTTATATCATATAAAACATATTCGTATTGGAGCAGTTCATACTCCAATATGTTTGTAATACCCAAATTTTGACCGGGCTGATATATAAATATCATAAAAATAATAAATAAATAAATAAACCCTTAAATAATGATAAACAGTCCAAAAGTTCATTTTTAATGTCCAAATTACATACAAAGCACCCAAAGCCCAAATAAAACATACAAGGCCCAATTTACATTTGATTTCCGCCCGTTTCTATTATATGTAGCCAAAGAAACACAAATGGCCCAAAATCAATTTTTCCCGCCCAAAAGGAGTCACGTGGCATCTCTTCATTGGTCTTGAGGAAGTTCACGCGGATAATGGTTTTTTCCCATCCAATCTAGATCCAACTAGCATTCGCTGACGTCACTCACCTGCCAGGCTATAAATACCTGGAGAGAGAGAAAGTCAGATCAATCATTATGACACTAAATAAATAAAATTAATAATAATAAATATATTAATGAAGAGAGAGAATCTTACCCTGGGATTCGAACCGTCGTCGGGAAGCGCAACAGTCGCCAGACAACTGAAAGGACGCCGAAGGAGTTGGTCGTCGTCGGAGAAAGCGCCAGTCGTCATATAACTCTGCCGAAGACACCGCTGGGAAGGTAACCTCCTTCACTTTTCCGATTACCTGCAAAATAAAACCGAAATAGGTTAGACTGAGACCAAAAATAACAGAAAATAGTGGTAAAAAATAATAAATCAAAAAGGATCAAAAATCTTTTTGTGGTGTGTTTCCATGTTTTCCGAGGCAGAGTTGAAAAGGAGCCAAAACCAGGCAGATCTAGCTTTAGGTCAGGGAAGAATGGGTGGATCCTTTCGAATCAAGGTAGTTTAGGTTCGGCTTTTGGAAAAGCCTCGATGGTCGGAGTTGGGCGGTGGAGGATTGAATGGCGGTTGAGGGCGGTGGTCAACTGTGTTCTTCATTTTTATGAAGAACACAGTGAATATTCAAGCAAAAAGGGGATGCTTTGATCCGAAGTGAAGGGGTTTTCTGGGTTTATATGTGTTAGTGTTCAGAGAATTTTAGGAGAGAGAGAGCTAGAAAGAGTAAAAATTCGAAAAATTGAGGAAAAAAATGAGTGTTGAAGAAGCCTTTAAATAAGCAAAAGTTCGGGCCTTGAGGCCCGCAAGTCCCTGAGTCGGCTCGCGCCCTTCTTTGCCTCTTCTTGTAATTTGGGCATCAAATTTTGTAAACGTTTCAATTCAGTCCCCTATATGAAATGAATTCAGGAATTGGAAGCTTTAAATCGTTTCAATTTTGTCCTGGTTCATGCTTTTATTAAATGTTTTAATTTATTTAATATGGTATGTTTTCATTAATTGTTTGATTAAATTTAATTGTTTAATTGCATAATAATTATGTACCATATATATATATATACACGTTAGTTATCACATGTTTGAATTCACGTTAATTATATACACTTCTTGACGATTTCATAATTTCACGTTAATTATGGGTTTTAATTGTTTATTTTGTTCCCTTGTATATACACATTAGTTATCATATGTTTTTGTAAATTACCATATATATATACACGTTAATTGTTTAATTGGAAGTTATGCATCATTTGTGCATATTACCATATATTGTATGTTTTTCTTAACATATATATTAACCGGTTAATTATCATTTGTTTTCCTAATACACATAATTTACCGGTTTACTATATTAATTAGTAGTTTCCTTGGAAATGTGTAATAAATGTTTTTATATCTATGGTAATATGATATATAATACGTATAGCCTGTAATTACCCTTTAATAATCTTACTATGTATATTTAGTATCAAATATATGGTATGTGTCTTTTGAATATCAATATAATATATATAATATATTGTACACGTTTAAATATATATATATGGTATAGTTTCTTTTTCCTTTAAATACATGCATTTATATATGGATTAATTAATTATTGTACATAATATAGAATTTTGTCAGAGCCCTTAGCTTAGGTTTCTTTAATTAGGAATTCAATAATTAAAATATGATAGATATAATTAAATGTATTAAATATAAGATTTAAAATCCTAATTTGGATGGTGTTCCATTGTTTACAATGGGGTGTTATCTCAACATGGATTTTAATGAATATATTTAATATATAAATCACACATATAATTGAATATTAATTTAGTTCTTTAATTAACATTAGACAATTAATTAAGGTACATTGTAGTTAATTAAATATATATCGAATAGAATTTTTTAGGTTCAAATCTGGATGATTTTCCATTGTTTACAATTGGGTGTTATCTCAGCCTTGGTCATAAATGTGTATATTCGATATGCATTTTCACTTATAATTAAATAATAAATTGTTAGAGCCCTAATTAGGACTAGAACTTTAATTAATTAGAAGAATTAATTAAATAGGAATATGATTAATTTAAGGGCTTTAAATATATGGAAGGTGTTCATGAAATTGACATTTTCACATAAAAACCATTAAATTAATTGATATTTATAGATTTAATTAATTAATTAATTAATTAGAGCCTTTTTAGGATTAGTACTTAAAATTGACAAGACAATAAAATATCATTCATTAAAAACCTTTTATGTTGGAAATTCATTTTTAAATACGAATAGAGGTGCCACCTAACGGGGTGCTTTTAATCTCGTATTCAAACAAAAATGAATTTCCTTATAAAAGGATATCTGCATTCTGAATTTAAATTCAATTAATAACTATGGAATAAATTAAATTCAAATTATTATTCGAAATGCCAAAATGCCACGTAAAATTAAAGGTACCGGTAATGGGCGTTTGTAAGGGTGCTAATCCTTCCCTACACGTAACCGACTCCTGAACCCAATTTTTAAGATAGAATCTCTAGTTTGTTTTTCTGGTGTCTGGTCTACCTCGAAGTGATCAGTGGCGACTCCAAATGTTTTTGAAAGGATAAATAAATAAAAATAAAATTTAATACAAAAAAACTCTAAATTTTCAAGATCAAATTAAAAATGGCCAGAAAACCCTAAATTTACAAAAATACAATCGTCAGGCTATTTTTCACACATCCCGATTTCAAAAATGGTCGCGACAGCTTGGCGACTCCACTGGGGAAAATTTTAAAAAAGCCGAGAGTCATGCCTAATTAATTTTACGTGACATTTTGGCATTTTAGGACAGTAATTTGAATTTAATTTTTCCTATAATTATTGGATGAATTTTATGGAAAAATGCAGGTAGCTTTTTCTTGTGTGATATAAACTGTCATTTATGCATAAGCCTTCTACCCAAGCTTTTCACCCTTAAGTGGGAGTGAGGCATGATCTTACGTGAGTTATTCAGCTCCGTGATCGGAATTTTGTCCTCCTTCCGGTATACCAACCTTATACACCGTGAGGTTACGCCTCCGCTATAAGGGGCCGTATACTCTCGAATCGATGTCTTACTAGTCCAGTAACGACAGTTCGGGTACCTAGAGTCTAGATCGAAACCTACATGTTGTAATAGAAGCCTACCCTACTAGGGCCAGACAGGGACCTAGGACAGGGTGCTGCTGATTTAAATTCATTTCTCTGGTTATTTTTGTGTGCAAAATAAACTGTTCTCTGGTTAATTTTACAAAATATAAATTGTCTTACCTTAATAATTATTTTTGCCTACCATATTAATTCACCACACTGACACAATTTTTGTTTTGTTTTTTGTTTTGTTTTGTGTGGGTGTATTTTATTCGATAAATGTTGCATCACATTGCATTCCTGAGAGGTATCGGTTCGAGAATCGGTCGAGTAGGAAGTGGCCATAAGAGCTGAAGGGTCTGATAGACAAGTGGGGGATAATATGTCACTGTGTATTTGATTCGAGAAGACTCAATACAAGAACGAAGTCAATATCCGTGGAGACCAAGTGTCATTAATGTAGGGTTGTACCAGGAATTTCTGAACATAATGAAGTTTTGCCAGAACTATTTTAATTTGAGAATTATAAGATAGGGAATATGAAAAGACATTTCCAGAGGATACATGTAACACCAACAATAGAGAAATACGAGGTTTTCTAGGGGTCAAGAAGGACAGAGTTTATACAAGTCTCAACAACGGTTCAAGTTTCAAGATAGATTCAATAGCAATTACAGAGATAAGCAAGATGCAGAATCTGGAAAAACAATGATAACCAGATGAGGAATAAATAATAGATAAATTGAAGGGGCATTTAAGGGTCGTGGTTGACAGAAAAGAATCCAATGAAGAATAGAGAATTTTTAAACTCAGAGGCGATACCCAGGTTCCACAAATGATGAAATTCACCGAAGAATACCATAATTAGGGAAAATGCTGATTTTTAACAAAACAAGGAGGAAAGTGGTAGAATCAGAAAATGTAGTACAACAATTGAAAGACCGGATCGTATGAGGTACCATAATAAAGGACAAGGTACTGAAAGTCAAGCTGAGGCAGTAGTCCAGGTTATTCAGAAACAGGGTTGTGAAATGATTAACTTCAGGAGCTAATTGTGGGGATGTTGCCAGGTACGTGTAGATTGTGTTCGATAAAGTCATGAACTTGCAACAACATTCTGATATTGACACCGAGCTAGGATAGACATTGATTTAGAGGCTAAACAAAGTGATCAACCAAAGGAGTTGGAGCTAGTGAACATATTGCCTTCGACCTTTCAGTTAGATGTGTGTTGTTCTAATGACTAGTTCTTGAAATCAATACCTCGTGCATTCATGCATTACATCATTTAAACATTATGTAAAATAAAAATATTGCATCTTTGTTTAAAATATTTCATTTTTTTGTAAATAACATTGCATTGGTTAAATTTATGTTTTTAAAAGCATGGGTAATAGATTTATTAAGGTTGAACAGTTACAAAGGTTGTTGAGGGTCATTTGGATCGAATAAAGAAAGAGGCTGACCAGTCCGAGAACAAGGTGGAGTACGAGCTAATATGTAGCATCAACGAGGGTGATCAAGATAGAAATTCATCTCACATAAAGGTTCAGTCTGAAAAGACTTCATGCAAAAAAAGAGAAGCAAAAAAGAAGAAGAAAGAAAGTCAAAAAGAAAGAGAGTCAAAAAAAGAAAAAGAAAAGAAAGAGTCAAAAAGAGAATGATGGAAACAAAAAGACACATAAGAAAGATGGGTAAATTTAGACCAATACAGAGTCAGGGGCATTTGTAAATAATCTTGAAGATCTGAGTTTGGATCATGAAGAGAATAGTGAAATGCTTGACTTATAGACACTGTTGGATTTTGAAAATGCTAAAATGAAGGAAGTCCAGTGGACTGGTGTAGAATGACTGAATAAAGTCAAATCTTGGAGTTTGGCCAAAAGTTTTTCCAATCAATGGTTCAACAGCAGTCAGAGGATATAATGATCCTAATAGAGACGATGGGCAGAATAGTCTTCCTATAAAGTGATGAATGCCAAGGTTAGTTCAAGATTGTAGTTTGTTCACAAATGAGTTAATTGCAAGAGAAGCAGAATACAGATACAAGATAAAGAGACCAAAAAGTTTAGCTATAAAAGGGAAACAATTGTTCCTACTCAATGTCATGTCAGATTGAAGGCTTACTCAGAATCACTTTCAGATAATGGCCCTATTGAAGTTTTGGTTTCATCAGGACTGGATATTTATGTTCCGAAAGTAAAGAGCGTGGTTCAATTAAAGACCATCATTTGCTAAAGCAGTTGAGATAAGCGGGAGAGGACAGAAGATATGACAAACTTTTGTGAACGACTCGCTGCAGTCTGGGTTTATTAGAGTCAGAGTAATATTTTTGGTATATTTTCTACAATATTTTCTTCCCCAAAGAGTGCTTCAAGATCAGATGTTCAAGATGTTAATGTCAGTGGAAAGTCAAAATCTAAACTAGATCTCACTCATTTATTGAGAGATACATTTCAAATTTCTCGAAGCCTCGCTGCATCATGAGAAACTATCAGAGCCCCATTAATTAAGTTGTTACAATGTCGAGATTATTGTGAATTATGATTGAGACATTGAGGATTGCTACATTTTCAAGCTATAAATTCAAAACTTTCTAAAGGGGAGATTTTGGAAGTTGACACTAAAGATCAGCTATTAAGATATATAACATAAAAAGTAGTCCCCTGATTGGAAAATGCAATTGGATTGCTCAGAAAATGTCAAATGAAAAGAGAGAAAGAAGTGAATGAATACAATGATCGGACTCCTTGAGGTTGCAAGAGGAAAAGGTTAGCTGATTCACCAGGCTTATCATGGAAGATTCTTTGGACAAATGTAAATTTTGATATTTGGAATGCCCATCTTCCCATAGTTATGATCCTGATAATGTTTGCAAGCTTCACACGAGGAACCAATATGTGCTACCAAGAAGTGTAAGCCCTTAATGGAGGAAATCAAAAAGTTGGTTAGTTAGAGATCCAAAATGAATGCTTCCAAGTGTAACCCCCTAGACCAGGCATAGACGCCCAACCGAATCAAGATGGGCACATTAGGTTTGCCGTAGCAAACTGAAGAGATTCAGCCAATCTGGTCTATTTTTTTCTTTTTATCTTATCTAGATGCCAATTATTAATCCTTCATGTTCATACAGATAACATGTGTAATCCCAACTCAACCGGGCATCACTTTGACATCCAATTGATTCCTTTTACCATTTAGGGACTGAAATGTAATTTGACGAAGTTACAAGTCAAAAACCCACTTTTAAATTACCAACCCTAGATTAGTCAGGGTCTATGCGTATGTCTCATATTCCAACTCAAACCAATCATTTTAACCATGTACCAATGCATTAGAAAGATTCAGGGACTAAAATGTGAAGCAAGCAAAATTGTGAGCTGATGCAATAGAAAACAGCCTTGAGTATCGGTACTGGTGTTACCGTACCGATACGCATAAAGATACACCGTACCGGTACACCACGGCCCGTATCGATACGCAATAACCAATTTACCTAACTTTTGATTTGTTTTAACATCCGTACCGGTACGCTTACGTGGGTATCGATACACGAGTTTGGGTTTAAAATGTGAGATTATAGAGACTAGAACGTGTACCGATACTCCTTGCCCGTATCGGTACGCCATGCAAAAATTACCTAGGCATACCGATACTCCCTTATGCGTACCAGTCCCTCAGGCTAGAAAATTCCTACCGTACCAATATGGTTCCCCACGTATCGGTACGCCTGGATCTATAATGCCACAAATTCCTGATTTTTCAACCCAAAAACATTCTCAAACCATTCCAACATGCTTATAACACCATACCAACATGCCAAACATACAATAAGCAACCTAGCAACACAAATCTAACAGCACAACAAGGCTTTCATTCATCGAATGGAAATCTATAGGCAAACTTCTTAAAGTTGCATCCATACAATATACCAAAAGACAAACCAGCACCAAAATCAATCTTTAAAGGCCATTTACAAACCAAAATCAATTTAAGAAACATGCACAAACAGGGAGTTCCCCAAAACATCTCCCAAATCATAACAAGTACCCCATTGCCCTTATTCATTATAATCTAGTCTCTAACATACTTTGGAACCAAGTCTTGCCAATATCCTCTTGCTTCTTGCTGCCTTCCGGAACTTTAGTTCTCTGCATAGATGGACAAAAAGAGCGTAAGCACACAAGGCTTAGTGAGGAAGCTCAGAACAAAACACCATCAATGCATTTAAAACCATTTCTCAACATCATCTTTTAAAACATCACATCTCTTTTAAAACATGCACTTACAAATTAAAACCAGCATATCAAACCATATGCTACATGTATCATTAACCAACAGCAAGTCACATTGCTAACCCTCTACTTAAGCCTTCCCATGCATTACTACCAAATGCAAAGCTTAAGTAGAAAACATGTATAAATCACATTATACAACATAAACCATTTCAATGATGCATTCACAATTATATTGGCTTTCAAGTGATCTTTAACAAGTCCATTAACAAAAGAGTTCATCGGGTACACGGATTCAACAAGTGTTAACCCAACACTTCAAGCCATCTCAACCGGAATAGCGATACAATCACAATCACGGTACAATAACAACCAGGTACAATTCCAACCGGGTACACTCTCAACCCACAAAGATACCAATCCCTCTCATCGGTTAGATGCTTAACCCACTAACGGGAGTATTCGGTACTGTTTAACCCCTCAACCGTTTGGGTACTTGGATGAAGTATTCAGTGCAACGTATAAACCCCTCAACATCCAAGGCGACTTATTTTACAGTGCACTCAATCCTATGGCCAGCCAACTATATCCGGTAACAATTTTAAAACCACATCACTTGCCAATATAATTAACCAAACAACATTTACCTTACTGTTTTTAACAAGCATTAAGCCATGCCTTTCCAAAGCAACAACCATGCTTTAATAAAACACAAGTATAAACCATACTTACAAGGATCACTTACCATGTGCATCCTTCAGCAAAACATGCTTAAAATCAGTACATCATGTAATAGCCCAATATTTGTTTAGTGATTAAAATGTAAAATTTTAAAGTTAGGTGACCAAAGTGAAATGTTGGGAAAAGTTTAGGGACCAATATGGTAATTTTCCCAAAAAGTAATTTTATCCAATATAATTGTGAAATTGGATCGAATTAAGTACCTTGATGTCGGTTTTTAGAATTTAGATGGAGAAAAAGGTACTGAAATTGGATCGAATAAAATTATTAAGCGTGCTCAGGCTAGGGAAAATTTTATGATGGGTGACCTTTGTGAAGGTTCCATAAAACTGATTCTGACAAATATTTTGGACTTTGAATAATTAGAAATGATTTGTATAAAAATTTTGTTAAAGAATTTTAAAGAGAATTTTATTTGATAGAGATTTCGGATAATTATTGGTATTTTTGGAATCGAGTCAAAATTTTAGAGTTAGACTCCATAAATATGGGAGACTGATTATAATAATATTATTTATTTATGGAATTTTAAAATATGAGAATTTGGATTGGGAATTGATAATACGATTGATGAAAAATCGTATTAGATGATTTTCAGATAATTAGATCGAACAAAAATCGTAAAATGAAATTTTAGGATTTTTTTTAATGATGGCCAGTTAAAAAGGAACTAAATTAGTAATGGAGTGGCATGTTGGAAGATGACATGCAAATATTAATATAGTTGGAGGATAAATTCGTAAAGTAGATTAAAAATAATTATTTAATTCATTTTAATGAAACATGTGGCATTATTAGATTAAATAAAGGAACATGTGGAATAATATTAAGAAAGAAAAACTTACAAAATTTCTCTCATCTTTCTCTTCCAAACCGAGACCTATAGCCAAGGTAAGAACAAATTTTCAATTCAATTTTTTGGGTTGATTTAGTAAGATTTTGATTTGGGACATGAAACAAGAAATGATCTCCTTTGAATTCTCAATCTTTTGATGTAAGTTTTGCTTAGTTTCCATGTCTCTAAGTTGAAGTTGAAGATTAGGGTGGTTGAAGAACATGTTAGGTTTTCATGTTTTAAGGTTCAATCAAGTTGGAAATGGTGTTGTAGTATTATTTCTATGCTTGAAATGATGAAAATCTCTTGAAAAGCTCATAGGGACCAATTCGGCTACAAGAGGAAAATTAGGGGAAATTTTGTGAAAATTTATTTGATGATGGAAATGATTAGAATGATGTTTTCTAAGTGAGTTATGTTGTTGGATTGAAGAAAACATCATTTTAGGATCAATTTGTAAATTGTGTAAATTGGGTGAAATAAGTGAGAAATGGGAAAATACTCAAGAAACATGGGTATGTTGTTTGCTATTATACAAGGATTATTTTGGTGTAAAATTTTTTGAAAATGGAGATGAAATGTGGAAGTTTCCAAATTTTAGTTTATAAACCCTAAGAGAGAGAATTTAGGGTTTAAAGGGAAATTATCAAACTATTGGTTGTAATGTGAAATTTGAGATGAGATTAAAGTATTGGACGCATTGTAGTTACAAAGAAGTATTTGGATGAAAATATTAATTTTTCCATATTGGTATGCACATGTGTTAGTAAAGGTTGGACATGTACTTAAGGTTGCTTGTGTCATGTATTTAATGTACATAAAGATAACAATCGAGTTCGAGTACAAACGAGTAAAGAAAGAAGATAGAAAGTGCAATCGAGCTTAGTGAGGCTAGTATAAATTATACTATTGAAAGTGTCAAGGTAAGTGCAATGCATGCATAGCATGATCTTTATGTCATTCATCATATAATTGACATGTTAAAAATATGTCAAGAATTGAAAATTTCATGCATGGATCACTACTTATTTATGGAATATTATTTTGCGTATGAATTGCTTAATATGTACATATATTGCCATATATGAGATTGTGATTGACATAAAGCCCAAAGTATGAGATTGGAAATTAAAAGTATAGTTGGATATCCATAGAGTCATAAACAGCTGTATAAACATTGTAGCACTCCCGGTAGAGTGCAATTTATTATAAGCACTTCAAGTAAAGTGAAAAATATTTAATAATTGTATACTCCAGTAAGTATACAAAAGCACTTCGGTGTTAAGCACTTCCAACAAAGTGCACATAATATACTATACTCCAGTAAGTATAGGGGGGATGACTCGCGTACAAAAATTTCCTTAATTCAATACTTGGGCTAGATAAATAGAAAAACATGATATAAAGGCTTGATAACTTGATGATGAATATGACAACGGTATTGGTAAGAATCAAGGTTATTACCATGTAATATGTTATTATACATATATCATGTCATATATGCTAATATACATAAAATGGTAGGTGATCATATGCATTGTTATTTTAATATATTGATACCTATGTTAAATTGCATATGAATTAAATGCGGTTGCCTCACTAAGTATATGCTTAGCGTATGATGACTTTCATGCCTAGGTTTTAAAGGAGCTTCGAGGGAAGAGTAGCCGAGCATCACTTTCATATTTTGGGAGGTATATCTCCATATTCATAGTAATGAAATGAGACCCATCCTTTCTTTTGGAAATGTACTAGATGGCATGTATAACTAATGGGGTTTGTAATAACTTATTACCAAATATGGTTGGTTAATAGTTGTTATAATATGGATAATGAACCTAGTAGGTCCTATTATGTTTATAAATGAAAATGGACTAAGCTTTTAGTAAATATAGGACCTAAATTAGAAAGATTAAAAATCTGTCATGAAATGCATGCAAGAATAGGGTGTTCGAAAAATCGGCATAAATTGCACAATTGGACTTAGAAAGTGAATCTTATATTTATGACCTAGAAATTTTGTCTAGTTTCTTACAAAATTAACGGTGACTAATTTCGAGTTGTATGTAAAAAGTTATGAATTTTTATTCGATGGAAGGTCAGAAAACAGGGCTGCAGAATTTTAGTATTTTTGGAGCTGTGACGTGAATTCAAAGATTTATTTGAATTTTTATGTAATGAGTTTAGGTTAGTAATTTATATGGTTAGAAAGCTTAACGAATCTAGTTTAATTAGAAAATTTCGGAATGAACTTTCGATGTCTATAAAATGTTTTATAAATTTTTTAATAAGTAGTGCAAGCTACCTATTTTCTTGAGGTAAAGAAATAATAGAGTTTAAAATTTGTTAATAACATCACTGACTCGTATTGGTGATAAATACGGGAAAGGGATGTTACATTAATTGGTATCAGAGCTACAGGTTTAGTCGATTCTAGATAGAAATTGAGTCTAAAAATGAGTGGGAATTGTATACATGCCACTAGGATGTCATAATTACTGATGATTATGTGCAGATATTCCTATGCTCTATAATTAGTAATTCTACTCTATATTAACAAATTTGTTGAAAATGTGTTCTGTTCGGATGTCGAACCATCAGGGTTCTAGACATGTGTTCGAACAGGAGGTCCCTGTGCAGAGTGGGAGTAACAAGGTAAATCAGAATGTACCTCGGGAGCAATATCAGGTTAGGCACCTGCACAAGGACAACAAGAAATGCCGGTTCAGGATCGTGGACTGTTTCTACAAGCGTTAGATGATATCTTAAATAGACTGAAACCGGTATTTGTACCCAGGGAGTTGAGAAAGATGAAGGCATCAGAATTTCAAGGTGATTCTGATGTTGACCCGATGTCTGAGGACTTTTGGTTAAACAATATTAAAATCATGCTGGATACTATCCGATGTGATGATCAAGGAAAACTTGAAGGTGTAACATCACTTTTGATGGTACCTGCTCAAATTTGGTGGACCACCATTACTGCTCAGATTTCTCGGGAACAAGTTACTTGGGAGTTCTTTTTACAAGAGTCCCGGAACAAGTATGTTGGGGATGTTTTCGTCGAGGATATGAGGAATCAATTTCTGAGTTGAAGCAAGAAGGCATATCAGTATATGAGTATGAATGTGAGTTTAATAAGCTTAGCTGGTTTGCTACAGAACTTCTTCTGACTGAGAAGCACAAAGTTACTAGATTTGTGGGAGGTCTAGATCTGGAGTATAAGAAAGTCTTGGTTGCTCTCGATTTGTCTGAATTTCAAGTTGCGGTTAACCGAGCTAAAGGAATGGAAAGAGTGGAATAAGAAGAAGCTTATGAGAAGAAAGCACAGTCAACCAAGTGACTTGGAGGTCCTAGTGTTTTACCCTGGTCTAAACGTGGTAAAGGATTTCAGCAGCAGGGATCAGCTGGATCAATGTCGTCCATAAAGAAGAATTCTTCTGCTGGTAAATCCAAACAAGTCCACAATAAAACTAGTTGAAGTAAAGGTGATGGACTTTGGAATAGACCTGAATGCAAGACTTATGGAAGAAGACATCCTGGTCGATGTTGGTATGCACCAGAGACAGTGTGCTATCAATGTGGGAAGCTGGGTCATTTCAAACGAGCATGTCTAGAATTACAGGAGAATCAATTGGTGGTTGCTTCTCAGAGAAATAAAGGGAACCGAGGGTGGAATTCCCATCAAGGTGCATCGGAAGTTGCATCAAATCTGAAAGGCAAAGCTCATGCTCGTGTATATAATATCAAGACCACAGAGAGTAAATATGACCCTGATATGATATCAGGTATGCTTGAACTCTTTAATTGACCTATTTTTGCACTAATTGATACTGGTTCCACTCATTCATATATTAGTTCTAGAATCATACTAGAAAGAAACATTCCAGTAGAATTAATTACGAGTGAGGTGGTAGCAACCAATCCGTTATGCCAGAGTGCTAAGGTTAAGAGGATTTCCCGTCAGTGTCCTATTAAAATTCAGAATGTGGATTTCCCTGCTGACCTTATGGAACTACCGTTTTGTGAGTTCGAAATAATATTGGGGATGGATTGGTTATTTGCGTATGATGCTGTGGTGGAGTATCGAATAAAAAGATTAACTTTAAAGACACTAGATGGATCACGAATAATATTCGTGGGCGGGAAGCCGGATGATCGTAATGATGTTATTTCGGCTGTTGATGCAAATGAAATGTTGATGGATGGTTGTGAAATAGATCCAACTCCCAAAATTGATACCTTGAACCAGGGAGTGAAAATAGAGGATATACCTACGGTGCGGGAATTTCCAGATGTATTCCAGAAGAATTACCGGGATTACCTCTAGATAGAGAGGTAGAATTTGGAATTGATGTATTACTCGGTACATCACCCATATTGATTGTGTCATATCGTATGGCACCTGCTGAACTCCAGGAGCTCAAGTTACAACTGCAAGAATTACAAGATCGAGGTTTTATACGGCCAAGTATATCACCATGGGGAGCACTCGTATTATTTGTAAAGAAAAAAGATGGATCAATGAGATTGTGTGTCGATTATCGTCAACTTAATAAAGTGACGATAAAGAATAAATATCCATTGCCAAGAATTGATGATCTCTTTGATCAATTAAAGGGAACGGCAATGTTCTCTAAGATTGATCTTACCGAGTTATCATCAATTGAAGATCAAAGAACAAGATATTCCAAAAACAAATTTCAGGGCTCGATATGGACATTACGAGTTTGTGGTAATGCCGTTTGGATTAACTAATGCCCCAAAGAGCATTTATGGATATGATGAACTGAATTTTTTCAGCCATACCGGACCAGTTTGTAGTGGTATTCATAGATGATATCCTGGTTTATTTTAAAACCAAGGAGGATCATGATGTTCATCTCAGAATAGTCCTTCAGATCTTGAGAAAGAAGAAGTTATATGCCAAACTATCTAAATGCGAGTTTTGGCTTTTTGAGGTGGAATTCCTTGGGCATATAGTATCTATTTGAAGGAATTCAGGTTGATCTCAGAAAATTCAAGCTATCATGGAGTGGAAACCTCCTAAAAATGTCGCAGAGGTTAGAAGTTTTCTTGGATTGGCAGGATATTATCGTCGGTTCGTGAATGATTTCTCCACGATTGCTGTACATATTACCAAATTGCTCAGGAAGAATGTATCTTTTATATGGACTAAAGAATGTCAAGAAAGCTTTGAAAGATTGAAGAAAGTCTTAACAGAAGCTCCGGTGTTAGTTCAACCTGAATCTGGTAAGAATTTTGTGGTATATAGTGATGCATCGCATAATGGTTTGGGTTGTGTACTTATGCAAGACGGGAAAGTGGTGGCTTATGCTTCAAGGCGACATAAAACTCATGAGAGGAATTATCATACTCACGACTTGGAGTTAGCCGCGGTTGTCTTTGCTTTAAAAATTTGGTGCCACTACTTATATGGTGAAAAACGTTATATATATACAGACCATAAAAGTCTGAAATATCTTTTAACACGGAAGGAGCTGAATTTAAGACAAAGGCGATGGATCGAGCTAATTAAAGATTATGATGCAATTATTGATTATCACCCGGTAAAGGCTAATGTGGTGGCAGACGCACTTAGCCGAAAGATGTTTTCAACCCTGAGGATATCGAATGCTCAGTTATCAATATTGGATGATGGTGCTTTACTTGCTGAACTGAATATCAGGTCTACCTTGATATACAAAATAAAAGAATCACAGGAAAATGGTGAAAATTGTTTAGAAAGAAAGAAGGAAGTTGAAAAGAGAGAATCTTCGGACTTCGAAGTGAAGTCTAATGGATGTTTATATTATAAGGGACATGCTTATATTCCTGAAGATGAGGAATTGAAAAAGGAAATTCTTACACAAGCACATTATAGTCTTTTAACGATGCACCCGGGAGGAAATAAAATGTATCAAGATTTGAAGAGCCATTTTTGGTGGCCAGGAATGAAAAGAACTATAACTGAATTCTTGTCTAAATGCTTAACTTGTCAGCAAGTTAAAGCAGAACATCAAAGTGCCATCAGGGTTACTTCAACCAATTGCTATTCTAGAATGGAAATGAGAGAAAGTGACTATGGATTTTGTAACCAGGTTACCATTGAATCCGAGTAAGAAAGACTCAATCTGGGTGATTGTGAATCGATTAACCAAATCAGCACATTTCCTCCCAGTCAGAACAAATTTCTCTTTGAGTAAATATGGAGAGTTGTATATTCGAGAGATCGTTAGACTACATAGAGTTCCTATCTCCATTGTGTTTGACAGAGATCCCATGTTTACTTCTAGATTCTGAAAAGCACTATAGGAAGCATTGGCTACTCGATTGCATTTTAGTATTGCCTTCCACCCGCAAACTGATGGACAATCAGAGAGGACAATTCAGATTTTGGAAGATATGCTAAGAGCGCGTGTCATTGAGTTTGCAGGTTCGTGGGAAAAGTACTTACCATTGGCTGAATTTTATGTATAATAAATGATTATCAGTCAAGCATTAAAATGGCACCGTATGAAGCTTTATATGGAAGAAAATGCCAGACACCATTGAATTGGTTTGAGCTGGAAGATCGTAAGATTATTGGACTTGATATGGTTTAAGATGTAGAAGAGAAAGTAATAATAATCCAAGATAATCTGAAAGTAGCTTATAATAGACAAAAAGCTTATTCCGACCTGAAAAGAAAAGATATTGAATTTCAAGTGGGAGACAAAGTATTTTTGAAGGTTATGCATTAGAAGAAAATCATGAGATTCGGGAGGAAAGGAAAGCTCAGTCCCAGGTTCATTGGCCCGTATGAAATTTTAAAAAGAGTGGGACTGGTAGCATATCAATTGGCTTTACCACCAGAAATGAGCAAGATCCATGATGTTTTCCATGTGTCGAAGCTTCGAAGATATCGATCAGATCCTTCGCATGTCATTATACCAGAAGAGATTGAGATTCAACCCGATATGACATACGAAGAGGAACCTATAAAAATCCTAGCTCGAGGAGAAAAACAGTTAAGAAAAACAAGAAGATTCCTCTAGTTAAAGTATTATGGAGAAATCACAAAGTAGAAGAAGCTATTTGAGAAACAGAGGAAACCATGAAAAAGCAGTATCAGCACTTGTTTGAAACATGTATGTTTTGAAAATTTGAGGACGAATTTTCTTAAGGGGGAGAGAATTGTAATACCCCAATATTTTTTAGTGATTAAAATGTAAAATTTTAAAGTTAGGTGACCAAAGTGAATAGTTGGGAAAAGTTTAGGGACCAATATGGTAATTTTTCAAAAAAGTAATTTTATCCAATATAAGTGTGAAATTGGATCAAATTAAGTACCTTGATGACGGTTTTTAGAATTTAGATGGAGAAAAAAGGTACTGAAATTGGATCGAATACAATTATTAAGCGTGCTCAGGCTAGGAAAAATTTTATGATGGGTGACCTCTGGGAAGGTTCCATAAAAGTGATTCTAACAGATATTTTGGACTCTTAATAATTAGAAACGATTTGTATAAAAATTTTGTTAAAGAATTTTAAAGAGAATTTTATCTGATAGAGATTTCGAATAATTATCGGTATTTTTGGAATCGAGCCAAAACTTTAGAGTTAGACTCCATAAATATGGGAGACTGATTATGATAATATTATTTATTTATGGAATTTTGAAATATGAGAATTTGATTGGGAATTGATAATACGATTGATGGAAAAATCGTATTAGGTAATTTTCGGATAATTGGATCGAACAAAAATCGTAAAATGAAATTTTAGGATTCTTTAATGATGGTAGGTTAGAAAGGAACTAAATTAGTTCCTAAGTAATGGAGTGGCATGTTGGAAGATGACATGCAAATATGAATATAGTTGGAGGATAAATTGGTAAAGTAGATTAAAAATGATTTTTAATTTATTTTAATGAAACATGTGACATTATTAGATTAAATAAATGGACATGTGGAATAATATTAAGAAAGAAAAACTTACAAAATTTCTCTCATCTTTCTCTTCCAAACATAGACCAATAGCCAAGGTAAGAACAAATTTTCAATTCAATTTTTTTGGGTTGATTTACTAAGATTTTGATTTGGGACATGAAACAAGAAATGATCTCCTTTGAATTCTCTATCTTTTGATGTAAGTTGTGCTTAGTTTCCATGTCTCTAAGTTGAATTTGAAGATTAGGTGGTTGAAGAACATGTTAGGTTTTCATGTTTTAAGGTTCAATCAAGTTGGAAATGGTGTTGTAGTATTATTTCTATGCTTGAAATGATGAAAATCTCTTGAAGAGCTCATAGGGACCAATTCGGCTATAAGATTAAAATTAGGGGAAATTTTGTGAAAAATTAATTGATGATTGAAATGATTAGAATGATGTTTTCTAAGTTGAATTATGTTATTGGATTGAAGAAAACACCATTTTAGGATCAATTTGTAAATTGTGTAAACTGGGTGAAATAAGTGAGAAATGGGAAAATACTCAAGAAACATGGGTATGTTGTTTGCTATGATACAAGGATTATTTTGGTGTAAAAAGTTTTGAAAATGGAGATGAAATGTGGAAGTTTCCAAATTTTAGTTTATAAACCCTAAGAGAGAGAATTTAGGGTTTAAAGGGAAATTATCAAACTATTGGTTGTAATGTGTAATTTCAGATGAGATTAAAGTATTGGACGCATTGTAGTTTCAAAGAAGTATTTGGATGAAAATATTAATTTTTCCATATTGGTATGTACATGTATTAGTAAAGGTTGGACATGTACTTAAGGTTGCTTGTGTCATGTATTTAATGTACATACAGATAACAATCGAGTTTGAGTACAAACGAGTGAAGAAAGAAGATAGAAAGTGTAATTGAGCTTAGTGCGGCTAGTATAAATTATACTTTTGAAAGTGTTAAGGTGAGTGCAATGCATGCATAGCATGATCTTTATGTCATTCATCATATAATTGACATGTTAAAAATATGTCAAGAATTGAAAATTTCATGCATGGATCACTACTTATTTATGGAATATTATTTTATGTATGAATATCTTAATATATACATATATTGCCATATATGAGATTGTGATTGACATAAAGCCCAAAGTATGAGATTGGAAATTAAAAGTATAGTTGAATATCCATAGAGTCATAAACAGTTGTATAAACATTTTAGCACTCTCGGTAGAGTGCAATTTATTATAAGCACTTCAGGTAAAGTGCAAAATATTTAATAATTGTATAATCCGGTAAGTATACAAAAGCACTTCGGTGTTAAGCACTTCCAGTAAAGTGCACATAATATACTATACTCAATTAAGTATAGGGGGGATGACTCGCGTACAAAAATTTCCTTAATTCAATACTTGGGCTAAATGAATAGAAAAACAAGATATAAAGGCTTGATAACTTGATGATGAATATGGAAAAGCAGTATTGGTAAGAATCAAGGTTATTACCATGTAATATGTTATTATACATATATCATGTCATATATGCTAATATACATAAAATGGTAGGCGATCATATGCATTGTTATTTTAATATATTGATACCTATGTTAAATTGCATATGAATTAAATGTGGTTGCCTCACTAAGTATATGCTTAGCGTATGATGACTTTCATGCGTAGGTTTTAAAGGAGCTTGAGGGAAGATTAATGAGCATCACTTTCATATTTTGGAAGGTATATCTCTATATTCATAGTAATGAAATGAGACCCATCCTTTCTTTTGGAAATGTACTAGATGGCATGTATAACTAATGGGGTTTGTAATAACTTATTACCAAATATGGTTGGTTAATAGTTGTTATAATATGGATAATGAACCTAGTAAGTCCTATTATGTTTATAAATGAAAATGGACTAAGCTTTTAGTAAATATAGGACCTAAATTAGAAAGATTAAAAATCTGTCCTGAAATGCATGCAAGAACAGTGTGTTCGAAAAATCAGCATAAATTCCACAATTGGACTTAGAAAGTGAATATTATATGTATGAACTAGAAATATTTCCTAGGTTCTTACAAAATTAACGATGACTAATTTCGAGTTGTATGTAAAAAGTTATGAATTTTTATTCGATGGAAGGTCAGAAAACATGGCAGCAGAATTTCAATATTTTTGGAGCTGTGACGTGAATTCAAAGATTTTTTTGAATTTTTATGTAATGAGTTTAGGTTAGTAATTTATATGGTTAGAAAGCTTAACAAATATAGTTTAATCAGAAAATTTTGGAATGAACTTTCGATGTCTATAAAAAGTTTTATAAATGTTTTAATAAAGTAGTGCAAGGCTACCTGTTTTCTTAAGGTAAAGAAGTAATAGAGTTTGGTAAATCAAAACAAGTCCACAATAAAACTAGTTGAAGTAAAGGTGATGGACTTTGGAATAGACTGAATGCAAGACTTATGAAGAAGACATCACAGTCGATGTTGGTATCACACCGAGAGGCAGTGTGCTATCAATGTGGGAAGGCTGGGTCATTTCATGAGCATATGCAATTACGGAGAATCAATTGGTGGTTGTCTCGAAGGAGAAATAAAAGGAGCAGGGGTGGAATTCCCATCAAGGTGCATCGGAAGTTGCATCAAATGCGAAGAAAGGCAAAGCTCATGCTCGTGTATATAATATCAAGACCTGAGTAAATATGACCACGATATGATATCGGTATGCTTGAACTCTTTAATTGACCTATTTTTGCACTAATTGATGTTGGTTCCACTCGTTCATATATTAGTTCTAGAATCATACTAGAAAGAAACATTCAATTAGAATTAGTCACGAGTGAGGTGGTAGCAACCAATCCGTTATGCGAGTGCTGGGTTAAGAGGTTTCGTTAATTATGTATTAAAATTCAGGCGTGGATTTGCTGACCTTATCAAACTACCGTTTTGTGAGGTTGAAATAATATAGGGATGGATTGGTTATTTGATTTGTTTGTGGTGCAACAACGTTTAAAAAGATTAACGGAAAAGAGATGATAAATAATATTAGTGGGTGAGCAAGCAATCATGGTAGTGATGCTATTTCGGTTGTTAATTCCCTTTGAAACGTTTGATGGATGAAGTGTGAACTAGATCAATGTCGTCCATAAATGATTTTTTGTAAATAGTAGGTGAGAATAAGAAAGATATGGAGCTAAAGGTGCGGGGAATTTCGGATGTATTCTAGATGAATTAAAAAATTACCTCTCGATGAATGAAGATGTTAATTTGGAATTGATGTCATCAAACGGTACATGTCCTAATATCGGGTAAAAGTAATTGTGGCTGCTGCTAAAAATAAAGCTGAATCCGGCTGGAATTTTCATCACGAGGTTTGCATCGGTTATATCACCATAGGGAGCACATGTATTATTTGTAAAGAAGAAAAGATGGATCAATGAAGATTGTGTATTGATTATCGTCAACTTAATAAAGTGGCGATAAAGAATAAATATACATTACCAAGAATTGATGATCTTTTTTTGATCAATTAAAGGGGCAGCAGTGTTCTCTAAGATTGATCTTGATCGGGCTATCATCAATTGAAGATCAAGAACAAGATATTCAAGGCGGCTTTAGGACTCGATATGGACGTACGTATGAGTTCATTGGTGATGCCGTTGGATTAACTAATGCTAGCAGTATTTATAGATTTGATAGACGAATTTTTAGCCATGCACACAGACAGTTTGTAGTAGTAATTGTTGTTCATAGGCGATATCTGATTTATTCTAAAACCAAGGAGGATCATGATGTTATCTACGAGAATAGTTCTTTAGATCTTGAGGAGAAGAGTATATGAAACTATCTAAATGTGAGTTTTGGCTTTGCAGTGACATTACGGGACATATAGTATCAATTTTGAAGGAATTAGTTGATCCTCAAGATTCAAGCTATCATGGGAGTGGAAACCTCTAAAATGTTATGAGGTTAGATTTTTTCTGATTGGCGTGATACAGGTTTGTGAAAGATTTCTCGACGATCGCTGCACCTATTACCAACCGCTCTGAAAGAATATTTTTTTATATGGACTAAAGAATGTCAAGAAAGCTTTGAAAGATTGAAAATCTTAAACAAAGCTCAGTGTTAGTTCAACTGGAAAGATTAAAGATTTTGTGGTGTATAGTGATGCATCAGATAATGGTTTGGTTTAGTACTTATACAGGACGGAAAAGTGGTAGATGCTTCTAGGGCACTAAACTCATGAGAGGAATTATCCTACTCACGGTTTGGAATTAGTTACGGTTGTTTTGCTTTAAATTTGGCGCCACTACTTATATGGTGAAAAAATGTTATATTTACATACCATAAAAGCTTGAAATATCTTTTAACGCAAAAAGGAGAAATGTTGGGAAAAGTTTAGGGACCAATATGGTAATTTTCCCAAAAAGTAATTTTATCCAATATAATTGTGAAATTGGATCGAATTAAGTACCTTGATGTCGGTTTTTAGAATTTAGATGGAGAAAAAGGTACTGAAATTGGATCGAATAAAATTATTAAGCGTGCTCAGGCTAGGGAAAATTTTATGATGGGTGACCTTTGTGAAGGTTCCATAAAAGTGATTCTGACAAATATTTTGGACTTTGAATAATTAGAAATGATTTGTATAAAAATTTTGTTAAAGAATTTTAAAGAGAATTTTATTCGATAGAGATTTCGGATAATTATTGGTATTTTTGGAATCGAGTCAAAATTTTAGAGTTAGACTCCATAAATATGGGAGACTGATTATAATAATATTATTTATTTATGGAATTTTAAAATATGAGAATTTGGATTGGGAATTGATAATACGATTGATGAAAAATCGTATTAGATGATTTTCGGATAATTAGATCGAACAAAAATCGTAAAATGAAATTTTAGGATTTTTTTAATGATGGCCAATTAAAAAGGAACTAAATTAGTAATGGAGTGGCATGTTGGAAGATGACATGCAAATATTAATATAGTTGGAGGATAAATTCATAAAGTAGATTAAAAATAATTATTTAATTCATTTTAATGAAACATGTGGCATTATTAGATTAAATAAAGGAACATGTGGAATAATATTAAGAAAGAAAAACTTACAAAAATTTCTCTCATCTTTCTCTTCCAAACCGAGACCTATAGCCAAGGTAAGAACAAATTTTCAATTCAATTTTTTGGGTTGATTTAGTAAGATTTTGATTTGGGACATGAAACAAGAAATGATCTCCTTTGAATTCTCAATCTTTTGATGTAAGTTTTGCTTAGTTTCCATGTCTCTAAGTTGAAGTTGAAGATTAGGGTGGTTGAAGAACATGTTAGGTTTTCATGTTTTAAGGTTCAATCAAGTTGGAAATGGTGTTGTAGTATTATTTCTATGCTTGAAATGATGAAAATCTCTTGAAAAGCTCATAGGGACCAATTGGCTACAAGAGGAAAATTAGGGAAATTTTGTGAAAATTTATTTGATGATGGAAATGATTAGAATGATGTTTTCTAAATGAGTTATGTTGTTGGATTGAAGAAAACATCATTTTTAGGATCAATTTGTAAATTGTGTAAATTGGGTGAAATAAGTGAGAAATGGGAAAATACTCAAGAAACATGGGTATGTTGTTTGCTATTATACAAGGATTATTTTGGTGTAAAATTTTTGAAAATGGAGATGAAATGTGGAAGTTTCCAAATTTTAGTTTATAAACCCTAAGAGAGAGAATTTAGGGTTTAAAGGAAATTATCAAACTATTGGTTGTAATGTGAAATTTGAGATGAGATTAAAGTATTGGACGCATTGTAGTTACAAAGAAGTATTTGGATGAAAATATTAATTTTTCCATATTGGTATGCACATGTGTTAGTAAAGGTTGGACATGTACTTAAGGTTGCTTGTGTCATGTATTTAATGTACATAAAGATAACAATCGAGTTCGAGTACAAACGAGTAAAGAAAGAAGATAGAAAGTGCAATCGAGCTTAGTGAGGCTAGTATAAATTATACTATTGAAAGTGTCAAGGTAAGTGCAATGCATGCATAGCATGATCTTTATGTCATTCATCATATAATTGACATGTTAAAAATATGTCAAGAATTGAAAATTTCATGCATGGATCACTACTTATTTATGGAATATTATTTTGCGTATGAATTGCTTAATATGTACATATATTGCCATATATGAGATTGTGATTGACATAAAGCCCAAAGTATGAGATTGGAAATTAAAAGTATAGTTGGATATCCATAGAGTCATAAACAGCTGTATAAACATTGTAGCACTCCCGGTAGAGTGCAATTTATTATAAGCACTTCAAGTAAAGTGAAAAATATTTAATAATTGTATACTCGGTAAGTATACAAAAGCACTTCGGTGTTAAGCACTTCCAACAAAGTGCACATAATATACTATACTCCAGTAAGTATAGGGGGGATGACTCGCGTACAAAAATTTCCTTAATTCAATACTTGGGCTAGATAAATAGAAAAACATGATATAAAGGCTTGATAACTTGATGATGAATATGACAACGGTATTGGTAAGAATCAAGGTTATTACCATGTAATATGTTATTATACATATATCATGTCATATATGCTAATATACATAAAATGGTAGGTGATCATATGCATTGTTATTTTAATATATTGATACCTATGTTAAATTGCATATGAATTAAATGCGGTTGCCTCACTAAGTATATGCTTAGCGTATGATGACTTTCATGCCTAGGTTTTAAAGGAGCTTCGAGGGAAGAGTAGCCGAGCATCACTTTCATATTTTGGGAGGTATATCTCCATATTCATAGTAATGAAATGAGACCCATCCTTTCTTTTGGAAATGTACTAGATGGCATGTATAACTAATGGGGTTTGTAATAACTTATTACCAAATATGGTTGGTTAATAGTTGTTATAATATGGATAATGAACCTAGTAGGTCCTATTATGTTTATAAATGAAAATGGACTAAGCTTTTAGTAAATATAGGACCTAAATTAGAAAGATTAAAAATCTGTCATGAAATGCATGCAAGAATAGGGTGTTCGAAAAATCGGCATAAATTGCACAATTGGACTTAGAAAGTGAATCTTATATTTATGACCTAGAAATTTTGTCTAGTTTCTTACAAAATTAACGGTGACTAATTTCGAGTTGTATGTAAAAAGTTATGAATTTTTATTCGATGGAAGGTCAGAAAACAGGGCTGCAGAATTTTAGTATTTTTGGAGCTGTGACGTGAATTCAAAGATTTATTTGAATTTTTATGTAATGAGTTTAGGTTAGTAATTTATATGGTTAGAAAGCTTAACGAATCTAGTTTAATTAGAAAATTTCGGAATGAACTTTCGATGTCTATAAAATGTTTTATAAATTTTTTAATAAGTAGTGCAAGCTACCTATTTTCTTGAGGTAAAGAAATAATAGAGTTTAAAATTTGTTAATAACATCATTGACTCGTATTGGTGATAAATACGGGAAAGGGATGTTACATTAATTGGTATCAGAGCTACAGGTTTAGTCGATTCTAGATAGAAATTGAGTCTAAAAATGAGTGGGAATTGTATACATGCCACTAGGATGTCATAATTACTGATGATTATGTGCAGATATTCCTATGCTCTATAATTAGTAATTCTACTCTATATTAACAAATTTGTTGAAAATGTGTTACATTCGGATGTCGAACCATCAGGGTTCTAGACATGTGTTCGAACAGGAGGTCCCTGTGCAGAGTGGGAGTAACAAGGTAAATCAGAATGTACCTCGGGAGCAATATCAGGTTAGGCACCTGCACAAGGACAACAAGAAATGCCGGTTCAGGATCGTGGACTGTTTCTACAAGCGTTAGATGATATCTTAAATAGACTGAAACCGGTATTTGTACCCAGGGAGTTGAGAAAGATGAAGGCATCAGAATTTCAAGGTGATTCTGATGTTGACCCGATGTCTGAGGACTTTTGGTTAAACAATATTAAAATCATGCTGGATACTATCCGATGTGATGATCAAGGAAAACTTGAAGGTGTAACATCACTTTTGATGGTACCTGCTCAAATTTGGTGGACCACCATTACTGCTCAGATTTCTCGGGAACAAGTTACTTGGGAGTTCTTTTTACAAGAGTCCCGGAACAAGTATGTTGGGGATGTTTTCGTCGAGGATATGAGGAATCAATTTCTGAGTTGAAGCAAGAAGGCATATCAGTATATGAGTATGAATGTGAGTTTAATAAGCTTAGCTGGTTTGCTACAGAACTTCTTCTGACTGAGAAGCACAAAGTTACTAGATTTGTGGGAGGTCTAGATCTGGAGTATAAGAAAGTCTTGGTTGCTCTCGATTTGTCTGAATTTCAAGTTGCGGTTAACCGAGCTAAAGGAATGGAAAGAGTGGAATAAGAAGAAGCTTATGAGAAGAAAGCACAGTCAACCAAGTGACTTGGAGGTCCTAGTGTTTTACCCTGGTCTAAACGTGGTAAAGGATTTTTGTGAGGATCATTTGGATCAATGTCGTCCATAAAGAAGAATTCTTCTATTTGGTAAATCCAAACAAGTCCACAATAAAACTAGTTGAAGTAAAGGTGATGGACTTTGGAATAGACCTGAATGCAAGACTTATGGAAGAAGACATCACAGTCGATGTTGGTATGCACCGAGAGACAGTGTGCTATCAATGTGGGAAGTGGGTCATTTCAAGCGAGCATGTCTAGAATTACAGGAGAATCAATTGGTGGTTGCTTCTCGAGAGAAATAAAGGAACCGAGGGTGGAATTCCCATCAAGGTGCATCGGAAGTTGCATCAAATCTGAAAGGCAAAGCTCATGCTCGTGTATATAATATCAAGACCACAGAGAGTAAATATGACCCTGATATGATATCAGGTATGCTTGAACTCTTTAATTGACCTATTTTTGCACTAATTGATACTGGTTCCACTCATTCATATATTAGTTCTAGAATCATACTAGAAAGAAACATTCCAGTAGAATTAATTACGAGTGAGGTGGTAGCAACCAATCCGTTATGCCACAGTGCTAAGGTTAAGAGGATTTCCCGTCAGTGTCCTATTAAAATTCAGAATGTGGATTTCCCTGCTGACCTTATGGAACTACCGTTTTGTGAGTTCGAAATAATATTGGGGATGGATTGGTTATTTGCGTATGATGCTGTGGTGGAGTATCGAATAAAAAGATTAACTTTAAAGACACTAGATGGATCACGAATAATATTCGTGGGCGGGAAGCCGGATGATCGTAATGATGTTATTTCGGCTGTTGATGCAAATGAAATGTTGATGGATGGTTGTGAAATAGATCCAACTCCCAAAATTGATACCTTGAACCAGGGAGTGAAAATAGAGGATATACCTACGGTGCGGGAATTTCCAGATGTATTCCAGAAGAATTACCGGGATTACCTCTAGATAGAGAGGTAGAATTTGGAATTGATGTATTACTCGGTACATCACCCATATTGATTGTGTCATATCGTATGGCACCTGCTGAACTCCAGGAGCTCAAGTTACAACTGCAAGAATTACAAGATCGAGGTTTTATACGGCCAAGTATATCACCATGGGGAGCACTCGTATTATTTGTAAAGAAAAAAGATGGATCAATGAGATTGTGTGTCGATTATCGTCAACTTAATAAAGTGACGATAAAGAATAAATATCCATTGCCAAGAATTGATGATCTCTTTGATCAATTAAAGGGAACGGCAATGTTCTCTAAGATTGATCTTACCGAGTTATCATCAATTGAAGATCAAAGAACAAGATATTCCAAAAACAAATTTCAGGGCTCGATATGGACATTACGAGTTTGTGGTAATGCCGTTTGGATTAACTAATGCCCCAGCAGCATTTATGGATATGATGAACTGAATTTTTCAGCCATACCTGGACCAGTTTGTAGTGGTATTCATAGATGATATCCTGGTTTATTTTAAAACCAAGGAGGATCATGATGTTCATCTCAGAATAGTCCTTCAGATCTTGAGAAAGAAGAAGTTATATGCCAAACTATCTAAATGCGAGTTTTGGCTTTTTGAGGTGGAATTCCTTGGGCATATAGTATCGGCTGAAGGAATTCAGGTTGATCCTCAGAAAATTCAAGCTATCATGGAGTGGAAACCTCCTAAAAATGTCGCAGAGGTTAGAAGTTTTCTTGGATTGGCAGGATATTATCGTCGGTTCGTGAATGATTTCTCCACGATTGCTGTACATATTACCAAATTGCTCAGGAAGAATGTATCTTTTATATGGACTAAAGAATGTCAAGAAAGCTTTGAAAGATTGAAGAAAGTCTTAACAGAAGCTCCGGTGTTAGTTCAACCTGAATCTGGTAAGAATTTTGTGGTATATAGTGATGCATCGCATAATGGTTTGGGTTGTGTACTTATGCAAGACGGGAAAGTGGTGGCTTATGCTTCAAGGCGACATAAAACTCATGAGAGGAATTATCATACTCACGACTTGGAGTTAGCCGCGGTTGTCTTTGCTTTAAAAATTTGGTGCCACTACTTATATGGTGAAAAACGTTATATATATACAGACCATAAAAGTCTGAAATATCTTTTAACACGGAAGGAGCTGAATTTAAGACAAAGGCGATGGATCGAGCTAATTAAAGATTATGATGCAATTATTGATTATCACCCGGTAAAGGCTAATGTGGTGGCAGACGCACTTAGCCGAAAGATGTTTTCAACCCTGAGGATATCGAATGCTCAGTTATCAATATTGGATGATGGTGCTTTACTTGCTGAACTGAATATCAGGTCTACCTTGATATACAAAATAAAAGAATCACAGGAAAATGGTGAAAATTGTTTAGAAAGAAAGAAGGAAGTTGAAAAGAGAGAATCTTCAGACTTCGAAGTGAAGTCTAATGGATGTTTATATTATAAGGGACATGCTTATATTCCTGAAGATGAGGAATTGAAAAAGGAAATTCTTACACAAGCACATTATAGTCTTTTAACGATGCACCCGGGAGGAAATAAAATGTATCAAGATTTGAAGAGCCATTTTTGGTGGCCAGGAATGAAAAGAACTATAACAGAATTCTTGTCTAAATGCTTAACTTGTCAGCAAGTTAAAGCAGAACATCAAAGTGCCATCAGGGTTACTTCAACCAATTGCTATTCTAGAATGGAAATGAGAGAAAGTGACTATGGATTTTGTAACCAGGTTACCATTGAATCCGAGTAAGAAAGACTCAATCTGGGTGATTGTGAATCGATTAACCAAATCAGCACATTTCCTCCCAGTCAGAACAAATTTCTCTTTGAGTAAATATGGAGAGTTGTATATTCGAGAGATCGTTAGACTACATAGAGTTCCTATCTCCATTGTGTTTGACAGAGATCCCATGTTTACTTCTAGATTCTGAAAAGCACTATAGGAAGCATTGGCTACTCGATTGCATTTTAGTATTGCCTTCCACCCGCAAACTGATGGACAATCAGAGAGGACAATTCAGATTTTGGAAGATATGCTAAGAGCGCGTGTCATTGAGTTTGCAGGTTCGTGGGAAAAGTACTTACCATTGGCTGAATTTGCGTATAATAACAGTTATCAGTCAAGCATTAAAATGGCACCGTATGAAGCTTTATATGGAAGAAAATGCCAGACACCATTGAATTGGTTTGAGCTGGAAGATCGTAAGATTATTGGACTTGATATGGTTTAAGATGTAGAAGAGAAAGTAATAATAATCCAAGATAATCTGAAAGTAGCTTATAATAGACAAAAAGCTTATTCCGACCTGAAAAGAAAAGATATTGAATTTCAAGTGGGAGACAAAGTATTTTTGAAGGTTATGCATTAGAAGAAAATCATGAGATTCGGGAGGAAAGGAAAGCTCAGTCCCAGGTTCATTGGCCCGTATGAAATTTTAAAAAGAGTGGGACTGGTAGCATATCAATTGGCTTTACCACCAGAAATGAGCAAGATCCATGATGTTTTCCATGTGTCGAAGCTTCGAAGATATCGATCAGATCCTTCGCATGTCATTATACCAGAAGAGATTGAGATTCAACCCGATATGACATACGAAGAGGAACCTATAAAAATCCTAGCTCGAGGAGAAAAACAGTTAAGAAAAACAAGAAGATTCCTCTAGTTAAAGTATTATGGAGAAATCACAAAGTAGAAGAAGCTATTTGAGAAACAGAGGAAACCATGAAAAAGCAGAAGTATCAGCACTTGTTTGAAACATGTATGTTTTGAAAATTTGAGGACGAATTTTCTTAAGGGGGAGAGAATTGTAATACCCCAATATTTTTTAGTGATTAAAATGTAAAATTTTAAAGTTAGGTGACCAAAGTGAATAGTTGGGAAAAGTTTAGGGACCAATATGGTAATTTTTCAAAAAAGTAATTTTATCCAATATAAGTGTGAAATTGGATCAAATTAAGTACCTTGATGACGGGTTTTAGAATTTAGATGGAGAAAAAGGTCTTGAAATTGGATCGAATACAATTATTAAGCGTGCTCAGGCTAGGAAAAATTTTATGATGGGTGACCTCTGGGAAGGTTCCATAAAAGTGATTCTAACAGATATTTTGGACTCTTAATAATTAGAAACGATTTGTATAAAAATTTTGTTAAAGAATTTTAAAGAGAATTTTATCTGATAGAGATTTCGAATAATTATCGGTATTTTTGGAATCGAGCCAAAACTTTAGAGTTAGACTCCATAAATATGGGAGACTGATTATGATAATATTATTTATTTATGGAATTTTGAAATATGAGAATTTGGATTGGGAATTGATAATACGATTGATGGAAAAATCGTATTAGGTAATTTTCGGATAATTGGATCGAACAAAAATCGTAAAATGAAATTTTAGGATTCTTTAATGATGGCCGGTTAGAAAGGAACTAAATTAGTTCCTAAGTAATGGAGTGGCATGTTGGAAGATGACATGCAAATATGAATATAGTTGGAGGATAAATTGGTAAAGTAGATTAAAAATGATTTTTTAATTTATTTTAATGAAACATGTGACATTATTAGATTAAATAAATGGACATGTGGAATAATATTAAGAAAGAAAAACTTACAAAATTTCTCTCATCTTTCTCTTCCAAACATAGACCAATAGCCAAGGTAAGAACAAATTTTCAATTCAATTTTTTGGGTTGATTTACTAAGATTTTGATTTGGGACATGAAACAAGAAATGATCTCCTTTGAATTCTCTATCTTTTGATGTAAGTTGTGCTTAGTTTCCATGTCTCTAAGTTGAATTTGAAGATTAGGGTGGTTGAAGAACATGTTAGGTTTTCATGTTTTAAGGTTCAATCAAGTTGGAAATGGTGTTGTAGTATTATTTCTATGCTTGAAATGATGAAAATCTCTTGAAGAGCTCATAGGGACCAATTCGGCTATAAGATTAAAATTAGGGGAAATTTTGTGAAAAATTAATTGATGATTGAAATGATTAGAATGATGTTTTCTAAGTTGAATTATGTTATTGGATTGAAGAAAACACCATTTTAGGATCAATTTGTAAATTGTGTAAACTGGGTGAAATAAGTGAGAAATGGGAAAATACTCAAGAAACATGGGTATGTTGTTTGCTATGATACAAGGATTATTTTGGTGTAAAAAGTTTTGAAAATGGAGATGAAATGTGGAAGTTTCCAAATTTTAGTTTATAAACCCTAAGAGAGAGAATTTAGGGTTTAAAGGGAAATTATCAAACTATTGGTTGTAATGTGTAATTTGGATGAGATTAAAGTATTGGACGCATTGTAGTTTCAAAGAAGTATTTGGATGAAAATATTAATTTTTCCATATTGGTATGTACATGTATTAGTAAAGGTTGGACATGTACTTAAGGTTGCTTGTGTCATGTATTTAATGTACATACAGATAACAATCGAGTTTGAGTACAAACGAGTGAAGAAAGAAGATAGAAAGTGTAATTGAGCTTAGTGCGGCTAGTATAAATTATACTTTTGAAAGTGTTAAGGTGAGTGCAATGCATGCATAGCATGATCTTTATGTCATTCATCATATAATTGACATGTTAAAAATATGTCAAGAATTGAAAATTTCATGCATGGATCACTACTTATTTATGGAATATTATTTTGCGTATGAATATCTTAATATATACATATATTGCCATATATGAGATTGTGATTGACATAAAGCCCAAAGTATGAGATTGGAAATTAAAAGTATAGTTGAATATCCATAGAGTCATAAACAGTTGTATAAACATTTTAGCACTCTCGGTAGAGTGCAATTTATTATAAGCACTTCAGGTAAAGTGCAAAATATTTAATAATTGTATAATCCGGTAAGTATACAAAAGCACTTCGGTGTTAAGCACTTCCAGTAAAGTGCACATAATATACTATACTCAATTAAGTATAGGGGGGATGACTCGCGTACAAAAATTTCCTTAATTCAATACTTGGGCTAAATGAATAGAAAAACAAGATATAAAGGCTTGATAACTTGATGATGAATATGGAAACGGTATTGGTAAGAATCAAGGTTATTACCATGTAATATGTTATTATACATATATCATGTCATATATGCTAATATACATAAAATGGTAGGCGATCATATGCATTGTTATTTTAATATATTGATACCTATGTTAAATTGCATATGAATTAAATGTGGTTGCCTCACTAAGTATATGCTTAGCGTATGATGACTTTCATGCGTAGGTTTTAAAGGAGCTTCGAGGGAAGATTAGCCGAGCATCACTTTCATATTTTGGAAGGTATATCTCTATATTCATAGTAATGAAATGAGACCCATCCTTTCTTTTGGAAATGTACTAGATGGCATGTATAACTAATGGGGTTTGTAATAACTTATTACCAAATATGGTTGGTTAATAGTTGTTATAATATGGATAATGAACCTAGTAAGTCCTATTATGTTTATAAATGAAAATGGACTAAGCTTTTAGTAAATATAGGACCTAAATTAGAAAGATTAAAAATCTGTCCTGAAATGCATGCAAGAACAGTGTGTTCGAAAAATCAGCATAAATTCCACAATTGGACTTAGAAAGTGAATATTATATGTATGAACTAGAAATATTTCCTAGGTTCTTACAAAATTAACGATGACTAATTTCGAGTTGTATGTAAAAAGTTATGAATTTTTATTCGATGGAAGGTCAGAAAACATGGCAGCAGAATTTCAATATTTTTGGAGCTGTGACGTGAATTCAAAGATTTTTTTGAATTTTTATGTAATGAGTTTAGGTTAGTAATTTATATGGTTAGAAAGCTTAACAAATATAGTTTAATCAGAAAATTTTGGAATGAACTTTCGATGTCTATAAAAAGTTTTATAAATGTTTTAATAAAGTAGTGCAGGCTACCTGTTTTCTTAAGGTAAAGAAGTAATAGAGTTTAAAATTTGTTAGTAACATCACTAACTCGTATTGGTGATAAATACGGGAAAGGGATGTTACACATCAAATACTTTAAATCCTGCTTAAACAGTAGGTACAATGTAAATCAAAACAAGTGCATAAAACCATTTCAAACTAGCACGACCGAGAGAGTAAAACCACTTTACTTACTTCCGAGCTTAGGTAAGCATTTCAAGCTCTACCTATACTCCCCAAAACTATTTTTAAAACATTCCAACGCTGGAATCCACGTTTTCACTCACCGTCACGCGAAACCTCGATTCGCCAACGCAAAAACGAGTATCCGAAGCCTCCTACGCTTCTCCACTTACTTCCGGATCAACCTCCCCTGCTCTTACCACAAAACCACAGAGGATTAATGCATCATAATGCATTCTAAAAACAGCAACCACAATCCTTCTCGGATTCCCACAAAACTCTCACAATTAACCCTCCACAACAAACAAAAACATAACGAAAACACTTCGATTCATAACCCAACCAACATCTATCAACCTAGCACCACTTTTATCATCAAAACACATCTAAAAACAGAATCAAAACAACCTAACACCTCCAGCAACCAAACAACCACCACAACTCCACAAAAATACAAGTCTAACAACCTAAACAAATAGAGATTCAAGAGTTTCGGGATTCCATTAACAAAAACGACTTATCAACATTATTATACATCCATAATATGTTCAAAATCCATCTACATCAATGGAAAACAGATCCAATTCGGATCTTTCAATATTTCATCAATCTTACCCAATTAAATCAATTAATTCAATATAAAAAACACAAAATCAGATTATAAACCATAAATCAAGGATCAAATACTTGGGAATATCAATAAAGAACCATTCAATAGAGGAGATCACGAACCTTACCCCTATTGTGTGATTTCTCCCACAATTGACTTGTTTAAAATTAGGAAAACACAAGATCTCAATTAGATTTTGTAAATGAAAGTTAAATAATCAATTGTAGATCAAGATTCTTAGTAAAATTGATCTCTCACCTTTGGTTTTTGATGAAATCTGAGTGTTTGGTAGAAAAGAAGTGGAGAGAAAAGTTACGTCAATTTTCATTAAAACCAAATAACTAACTTTAATATCTAAAATCCCTTTTAATTAACTTCTAAAACACATGTTAAAATGGTTTAATTGAAGAGAGAAATCACCAGCAAAAACTTGGTAAAATAGCTCCTTACGGATTCTAAGAATTTGACCCTTTTCATTTTAGTCACTTTAAAAACATTTTTCAAAAGTTGCATTTTGGTCACTAGCCAAAATGTCACACCTCCCAAACTCATTTTCCAAAATTGATTCCACCAAAATTAATCATATATTAAAAATGGTTTTTAACCATTTTCCATAATTTTCCCCGCACCAAAAATATACGACCCCAAAACCGACTCAAATCTCTACTCTAGTCCACCGGACTGCCTAATAACCCACTAAACCGCTAAGCCCTAAAACCGAGGCGTTACAACTCTCCCCCTCTTAAGAAATTTTGTCCTCAAAATTTACCTGAAGGAAACATATGCGGAAACTGATTCAACATATCCGACTTGCACTCCCATGTGGCCTCCCCAACACTGCGGTGCTTCCACAACACCTTAACCAGCTCGACCATTTTGCCACGGAGCACCTTACTGCTGGTATCAAGAATCTCTACAGGTTCCTCATCGTAAGAGAGATCCGATCTCAACTCAATCTCTTCCACCGGCATGATATGTGATGGATCTGACCTATACCTCCTCAACACCGAAACATGGAAACATCATGGATCTTCCCCAATTCCGGAGGTAACCTCAACCGATATGCAACATGACCCACACGTTCAACAACCTCGTATAGTCCAATGAACCTTGGGCTAAGCTTCCCTTTTCGCCCAAAACGCAACATTTTCTTCCATGGTGACACCTTTAAAAACACTTTATCACCCACAGCGTACTCTAAATCCCTACGCTTCAAATCCGCATAGGATTTCTGATGATCAGTAGCTGCTTTAAAGCGCTCACATATCAACTTAACCTTTTCGGTGGTGCCTTTCAGAACACTGGGCATTGACACAAACTTTTCCCCCGCTTCTGCCCAACATACGGACATACGACATTTTTTGCCATACAACGCCTCATAGGGTGCCATTTGTATGCTAGCATGATAACTGTTATTATAAGCAAACTCCACCAACTGCAGTTGCTTCTCCCATGTTCCATGGTACTCGATAACATGACATCTTAGCATATCCTCAAGAACCTAAATTACGCGCTCCGACTGGCCATCCGTCTAAGGATGATACGAGGTAATAAAACTCAACTGGGTCCCTAGGGCACGATGCAAACTCACCCAAAACCTTGCGGTGAACTGCGGATCCCTATTCGAAACTATAGATTTGGGCACTCTGTGCAAACGCACAATCTCAGAAATGTACAGCTCGGCCAACCTATCCAAGGTATACATAGTATGCACTGGCACTAAATACACACACCTCGTAAACCGATCCACAATCACCCAAATGGAATCCTTTTTGGTCGGCATCAAAGGCAGCCCAGACACAAAATCCATGGTGATTCTTTCCCACTTCCATTCCGGTATCCTCAACGGTTGCAACAACCCAGAAGGAAACTGATGCTCAACCTTCACCCGCTGACAAACTATACACCGATCCACAAAATCAGCCACATCTCTCTTCAGCCTAATCTCTCTTCAGCCCAATCTAGTAGTACTCTTCTTTCAACTCTCGATACATCTTAGTGCTACCGGGATGCATAGCAAAAGGACTAGCATGTGCCTTAGTCAAAATAGTACGCCTCAACCCTTCATCTTTAGGCACCACTATTCGACCTTTGAAACATAACACCCCATCATCATTGAAATGAAAATCCGTAGGATTTCTATCCATGATATCTTCCACATGAGATACCAAACTCTCATCATACGGTTGCTTCTCCTTGATCGTCTGCGACAAGGACAACTTCACTTGCAACTCAACCAACAAACCCCCGTCATTCGTCACGCTCAACCGAGCGAACATAGCTCTCAACTCCACAACCGCTTTTCTACTCAAAGCATCTGCCACAACATTGGCTTTTCCCGGATGATACTCAATGGTCAGATCATAATCCTTAAGCAACTCCAACCATCTACGTTGCCTAAGATTTAGCTCATCCCGCGACATCAAATATTTCAAGCTCTTATGATCCGTATAAACCACACATTTCTCACCATAGAGATAATGCCTCCAGATCTTCAAGGCAAACACAACCGCTGCAAGCTCAAGATCATGGGTAGGGTAGTTACGTTCATGCACCTTCAACTGCCTAGATGCATACGCTACTACCTTACCCTCTTGCATCAACACACAACCAAGCCCAACATACGATGCATCACTATAAACAACGAACTCTTTCCCCAATTCTAGTTGAACCAAGACCGGAGCTCGCGTCAAGGCTTCCTTCAGCCCTTCAAAAGCTCGTTGTCTATCCTTCGTCCATTCAAACCGAACATTCTTCTGTAGCATCTTCATTAACGGAGCTGCCAAACTCGAAAACCCTTCCACAAACCTTCGGTAATAACCTGCCAAACCAAGGAAACTCCTAACATCCGTCACAGACTTGGGCTCCTTCTAGCTCATTACAGCCTCAACATATTTTGGATCGACAAGAATTCCTTCGGCCGACACAACATGCCTAAGAAACACAACTTTCTTAACCCAAAACTCACATTTGCTTAACTTAGCATACAACTGATTCTCCATCAACTTCTGAAGCACGATCCGTAGATGAATATCATGATCCTCCTCGGTACGAGAGTACACAAGGATATCATCGATAAACACAACTACAAACTGATCCAAAAACTCATGAAACACTCGGTTCATCATGTCCATATAGGCAGCTAGAGCATTGGTCAAACCGAACGACATCACAAGAAACTCGTAATGCCCGTACCTCGTACGAAAAGCTATTTTGGGCACATCCACATCCTTCACCTTTAACTGGTAGTACCCCAACCACAAATCTATCTTGGAAAACACCGAGGCTCCTCTAAACTGATCAAATAAGTCATCTATCTGCTGCAAGGAATACTTGTTCTTCACTATCAACTTATTCAGCTGCTGGTAATCTATACACATCTGCAACGTACCATCTTTCTTTTTTACAAATAGCACCGACGCTCTCCACGGAGAGATACTGGGTCTTATAAAACCCCGATCCAACAACTCCTACAACTACATCTTCAACTCCTTCAATTCCTTCGGGGCATGCGGTATAGAGCAATAGATACTGGTACCGTACCCGCAAAGACCTCAATGCCAAACTCTACCTCACGGTCAGGTTGCAATCCTGATAACTCTTCCAGAAAAACACTCGAAAACTCGCACATGATGCGAACATCCTGCACCCTCAACTCCTTTGATCCAGGATTCATAACATAGGCCAAATAAGCCTGACATCCCGAATCCAACATCTGACTCGCTTCCAAAGCTGAAACAACATGGGACAGAATCTTGGCATTTTCACCAACAACCACCACGTCATAATCATCTGCCAACCTCAAGGATATCTGCTTAGTCTCAAAATTCACCACAGGCCGATGTTCAGTCAACCAATTCATACCCAAAATCACATCAAATCTATGGAATGGCAACTCCATCAAGTCCACAGCAAACACATGTCCCTGAACCATTAGTGGACACCTACGATACAACCTCCTAACGACGACTGTCTCCCCAAGAGAACTAGTCACTCTAACACCCACATCAATAATTTCCATAGATACATCAAGCAACTCAGCATGCTCACTCAAAATGTGTGAATATGTAGATTCGGAATCAACTAACGAATACAAAGACAAAGACTAAAGGGTAAAAGTACCTGCAATAACATCGGTGTCATTGCGACCCTCACGGTGCGCATACACCTTAGCCGATCCACCTCCCTCAGGCTGGATAGCAACATTGTAAGCCACAGTCCTCTGTCCCACATCTCGACGCTAAAACGGTCTGCAGCCACGACCACGACCCCGTTGCGGAGCAACAACAGGTGCAACACCCTGTCCACCTCAAGCCAACAACGGACAATCACGCCTCTGATGGTCGCCTGACCCATAACTCCAACAAGCATTAGCCACAACAGGCGCATGTGCCTAACCTTCCCTGGCTAACTGCGGGCAATCTCGCCTCAAATGATCTCGGGATCTATAAACCTAGCAGGTGCTAAACGGGGCTCTAACCCGGCCACTCCATCCTTGGGCTCCACGTCCTGCAACACCTCCACCATGCCTCGGCTCTGGGTGAAACCTCCTATCACGGTGTCACTTGGCCTGACCACCACTATAACCCGAATCAGTAGCTCTCTTCCCCGAGCTAAAACCTCATGATCTAGAAGCCAAACCCAAATTATGCTCCACATCCTTGGCTCACGAAACCAACACATCAAAGTCGGTATAATCAACAGCAAGCATGTATGTCTTAACATCCTGCACAAGCCCATAACGAAAACGATCACATCGAGTACGCTTGTCAAGAACCAACTCAGGTGCATACCGACTCAACCTCACGAACTGCACCTCATACTCCGCAACAGACATATTGCCCTGCACCAAAGCCATAAACTCATGCTTCTTCTCGTCCTGATATCAAACTCCCAAAAACTTCTTCCGAAAAACCTCACAGAAGAACTCCCAAGACACATCCTCGGTCGCCATACCAGATATCGTGGTAGTCCACCATGCATAAGCATCACCCTGCAGCAGGGAAACAACACAGCCCAGCTTATGAGCATCGGTACAACCCATCTGGCCCAGTATCCTCCCAGTACTGGCCAACCAACCATCAGAAGCCTCAAGCGAAAATCCTCAAAACTCAACTCCACCCAAACTACGAAGACGCTCAAGTGGCAACCCTTGCCCCTCAACCGGTGGTGCTGGCACATGAACACCTGCAATTGTTTCCTGAAGCGCACTGGTCATAGCCTGAATTAACGGTGCCATATCACCTATCCCTGGCCCAGCTGGCGCAGGTGGTACTTGCTCCACTCCCTCAGGTGGATTAGGTAGGGGCGGTGGCAACCCTCTAGGAGGTACAACTTCTCCTTCATCGTCCTGCCCAGCGGCAGCAGCAATCGCGCTAGATCGCAACTCTCTCCTCGGTCCCATCGTGATAAAATATATCTAAGGCATGATAACCATTTCAAAACAAAAACAATCAGGCCAGCCTCAAGCAAGGATCCAAGACTTCAATTTCAAAAATTAAAACTTTCCAAACTATAATAATAAGGCAATAGGTACCCCCAAAACTTTCCCAACATAACATATGGCAATCAACATTCATATATCAATAACCTGGCTCTGATACCACCAAATGTAACCCCCTTGACCCGGCCTAGACGCCCAACCGAATCAAGATGGCCACATTAGGTTTGCCGTAGCAAACCGAAGAGATTTAACCAACCTGATCCATTTTTTTATTTTTATCTTATCTAGATGCCAATTATTAATCCTACATGTTCATACAGATAACATGTGTAATCCCAACTCAATCGGGCATCACTTTGACATCCCATTGATTCCGTTTACCACTTAAGGACCGAAATGTAATTTGATGAAGTTACAAGTCAAAAACCCACTTTTAAATTACCAACCTTAGATTAGTTAGGTTCCATGCGTATGTCTCATATTCCAACTCAAACCAATCATTTAAACCATGTACTAATGCATTAGCAAGATTCAGGGACTAAAATGCGAAGCAAGCAAAATTGTGAGCCGATGCAACAGAAAAAAACCTTGAGTATCGGTATTGGTGTTACCGTACCAATACACATAAAGATGCACCATACCGGTACACCACAGCCCGTACCGATACGTAATAACCAACTTACCTAACTTCTGATTTGTTTTAACATCTGTACCGGTATGCTTATGTGGGTATCGGTACACGGGTTTGGGTTTAAAAAGTGAGATTCTAGAGGCTAGAACATGTACCGATACTCCTTGCTCGTATTGGTATGCCATGCCAAAATTACTTAGGCATATCGGTACTCTTTTACGCGTACCGATCCCTCAGGCTAGAAAATGCCTAGCCGTACCGATACGGTTCCCCGCGTATCGGTACGCCTGGACAAATTGCTGATTTTTCAACCCAAAAACATTCTCAAACCATTCCAACATGCTTATAACACCATACCAACATGCCAAACATACCATAAGCAACCAAGCAACACAAATCTAACAACACAACAAGGCTTCATGCATCGAATGGAAATCTATAGGCATGCTTCCTAAAGTTGCATCCATACAATATACCAAAAGACAAACCAGCACCAAAATCAATCTTTAAAGGCCATTTACAAACCAAAATTAACCTAACAACCACGCACAAACAGCGAGTTTCCCAAAACATCTCCCAAATCATAACAAGTACCCTATTGCCCTTATTCATTATAGTCTAGTCTCTAACATACTTTGGAACCAAGTCTTGCCAAGATCCCCTAGCTTCTTGCTGCCTTCCGAAACTTTAATTCTCTGCATTGATGGACAAAAAGAGCGTAAGCACACAAGGCTTAGTGAGGAAGCTCAGAACAAAACACCATCAACGCATTTAAAACCATTTCTCAACATCATCTCTTAAAACATTATGCCTCTTTTAAAACATGCACTTACAACATTAAAACCAGCATATCAAACCATATGCTACATGTATCATTAGCCAATAGCAAGTCACATTGCTAACCCTGTACTTAAGCCTTCCCATGCATTACTACCAAATGCAAAGCTTAAGGAGAAAACATGTATAAATCACATTATACAACATAAACCATTTCAATGATACATTAACAATTATATTGGCTTTCAAGTGATCTTTAACAAGTCCATTAACAAAAGAGTTCATCGGATACACGGATTCAACAAGTGTTAACCCAACACTTCAAGCCATCTCAACCGGAATAGCGATACAATCACAATCGCGGTACAATAACAACCGGGTACAATTCCAATCGGGTACACTCTCAACCCACAGAGATACCAATCCCTCTCATCAGTTAGATGCTTAACCCACTAACTAGAGTATTTGGTACTATTTAACCCCTCAACCGTTAGGGTACTTGGATAGAGTATTCGGTACACCGTATAAACCCCTCAACATCCAAGGCGACTTATTTTACAGTGCACTCAATCCTATGATCGGCCAACTATATCCGATAACAATTTTAAAACCACATCACTTTCCAATATAATTAACCAAACAACATTTACATCATTGTTTTTAACGAGCATTAAACCATACCCTTTCCAAAGCAACAACCATGCTTTAAAACACAAGTATAAACCATAATTACAAGGATCACTTACCATGTACATCCTTCAACAAAATATGCTTAAAAATAGTACATCAAATACTTTAAATCATGCTTAAACAGTAGGTATAATGTAAATCAAAACAAGTGCATAAAACATTTCAAACTAGCACGACCGAGAGAGTAAAACCACTTTACTTACTTCCAAGCTTAGGTAAGCATTTCAAGCTCTAGCTAAACTCCCAAAAATCATCTTTAAAACATTCCAATGCTGGAATCCACGTTTTCACTCACCGTCACGCGAAACCTCGATTCGCCGACTCAAAAATGAGTATCCGAAGCCTCCTACGCTTCTCCACTTACTTTCGGATCAACCTCCCCTGCTTTTACCACTAAACCACAGAGGATTAATGCATCATAATGCATTCTAAAAATAGCAACCACAAACCTTCTCGGATTCCAACAAAACTCTCACAATTAACCCTTCACAACAACCGAAAACATAATCGAAACACTTCGATTCATAACCCAGCCAACATATATCAACCTAGCACCACTTTTATCATCAAAACACATCTAAAAACAGAATCAAAACAACCTAACACCTCCAGCAACCAAACAACCACCACAACTCCACAAAAATACAAGTCTAACAACCTAAACAAATAGAGATTCAAGAGTTCGGGATTCCATTAACAAAAACTACTTATCAACATTATTATACATCCATAATATGTTCAAAATCAATCTACATCACTGGAAAATAGATCCAATTCGGATCTTTCACTATTTCATCAATCTTACCCAATTAAATCAATTAATTCAATATAAAAAACACAAAATCAGATTATAAACCATAAATCAAGGATCAAATACTTGGGAATATCAATAAAGAACCATTCAATAGATGAGATCATGAACCTTACCCCTATTGTGTGATTTCTCCCTCAATTGGCTTGTTTAAAACTAGGAAAACACATGATTTCAATAAGATTTTGTAAATCAAAGTTAAATAATCAATTGTAGATCAACATTCTGAGTAAAATTGATCTCTCACCTCTGGTTTTTGATGAAATATGAGTGTTTGGCGGAAAAGAAGTAGAGAGAAAAGTTACGTCAATTTTCATTAAAACCAAATAACTAACTTTAATATCTAAAATCCCTTTTAATTAACTTTTAAAACACATGTTAAAATGATTTAATTGAAGAGAGAAATCACCAGAAAAAACTTGGTAAAATAGCTCCTTAAGGATTCTAAGAATTTGACCCTTTTCATTTTAGTCACTTTAAAAACAGTTTTCAAAAGTTGCATTTTGGTCACTAGCCAAAATGTCACACCTCCCAAACTCATTTTCCAAAATTGATTCCAGCAAAATTAATCATATATTAAAACATGATTTTTAACCATTTTCCATAATTTTCCCACACCAAAAATATACGACCCCAAAATCGACTCGAATCTCTACTCTAGTCCATCGGACCGCCTAATAACCCACTAAACCGCTAAGCCCTAAAACTGGGGCGTTACACCAAGATTGTCTGAAGTTTTGAAGGTCTGTCTCGTTCACGGGGTACAGCTTGCAAGGATTATCAGCTCAGTTATTTTGAGCCTAAAGATTCCCTTAGTTTGCTTTATAAATGATTTCAAGATATAAGGCCATGGTTGCAATTGTTCGATCACTCATGGGGAGGATATGACTGAGTATGGGGCAATCATCTTCGTTGGTATTTCTTTATTCAGTAAAAATTGCCTATCAAAGGTCATGGTGATGATGATGAAGTACATATATCAGCCAGTTCAGGGGCTTAGCTAGTTTTCCCACGGAGTTCTGGTGGTTCTATAAAATTAAAGATGAACTTGATGAAAGTTCAGGGACTTGGAGCATTTGTTCGCCCTAAATAATAGAAGTGGGGCAAACTTAATATGGCAAGAGACCAGTGGAGCGACATTGAGGAATTTGATCACTGAAGAATTGTTAGATCTGTTTAGAAAGAATGAGAGCGTCAGAGCATGGAAGAATGGGCATGTCTTTTGTGAAGGAAAATGAAGAATTGCTGGTAGAATCAGAGTGGGTGAAATTCACCCAAGTTTTCCTTGATTAATGGTCAATAGTGAACTACGGGAGATTTGTTTGTAATTCTAGGACCGTTGTGGAGTAATACCCTGAATCATCCTAATCGCTTTTGCCCGCGAGCATTGTGGGTCCTTTGTACGGGAGGCTATTTCAATTTATTTGTTTATGATGCTTGTTTCCTATATATATTTCTCAAATGGCAAACATTTTGCATTCTTTGATTCTTTTAATATTTCATTCATTCTTTGTTATGGGTTAGTTTTGTTCTCCCATACGTATATGGATATACCTTCACTAACATTTTTCTTAGGTCCCGGGATATTAATTGTAAGAGTGACCTTGAATCAAGTTCAGAGATCAACTTCAAAAATGTGACCTTCTTCTACTTTATTTATACCAATGGGAAGACATTAATGAGTGTTCCGGAATCACGGGAAAATCCCAAATACAAATTTTGAGTGAATTGCCTATCAAGCATTGTTGGCTAAAGGCTTTGAATGAAGTGATAACCCAAAACATCATCCACCTGAAGACGACTTTTCTTCGAAGATATCCAAGTATGGGAGGACATTTAGCATTCCTTTATCTCCCTTCACAAAGAAAGAAAATAAGAAAAATGTCATTTTCTTTCGATTCAACCCAAACCAAGGATCACCCCTACACTTGGGGCAAAGAGGATGAAAGTTCGTTTGCAAAAGAAAAATGTTCGATTTTGATCATGCCATGATAATAATGCCTTGTGAATCAGGGGCAAAAGAAACAAAAGTGAAAAGGCAGGATGAATAAAAAAGAATGCTCTAAATTCAAAAAAAAAGAAGAAAAGAAAAGAGAAAGAAACTGTGGAAGTTTGTGTTAAAAAAAAGGCCAGCTGAATCAAGTTGAAGCAAAGAAAGCACTAAAGTTGAAAAGTGCAAAAGAAAAGCAATACATATATATGAGATATTTCATTCAAACAAGTCTCTATCTAAAGGAGCAGTGGAAGATTGATTTCAAGGAAAGGAAATGAACTCTAGGGTAAAAACCAAAAAAAATGGGCAGTCTAGAGCGATCCACACAAAATAAAAGAAAAGGAAAAAGAAAGAATAAATGAAAAGAAGGAAAAAGAGAAAAGAAAAGAGCATTTCATCTGAGCACATTCAAATCAAGGAGTGCAAAAATAATATTTCACTTGAAAGAAATGATCCTTGGTTTCATCACCCTTAAGTATTTATTTGAGCCTATATATCCTTTCTTTAGCAGCCGTGAACCATAGCCTACATTATAAGCCTCAAAAGACCATTTTGACCATATACGGGTATTGGAGCAAGATGAGTTTATCTTCAGAATACATCCCGCTTATTAGGGTTAACCTTTCTTCAAGGACTTTTAGACTTCTAATGCTTGATCGAGATCAGAAAAGAGGGAAGGATTGGGCATGGTGAGTTAGTGAGGTAAAGAGTGCCACCTCAAATGGGATAGAATTAGGTATACGAGAAATGTTTCTCTCAGAAGCCTAATAATTCAGAAGGGGTCACATTGGGGTTGATCTTTGCAATTTGATTCAAAGGCTCTGTTGCACTTGATATTTAGGGGCCTAATCTTGATTTTTTGTTGTTTGCCATGACTTACCAAATCATTCTAATTTCTCAAATCTCAAAATTATTTTTAGCCATTCACTTATCTTTTCAACAAGCATCTTGCAGATAAATTGATTAGATACAAGAAAAGCAAAGGATTTCATGAGTATTACTATGATGTACTAATCCTTTAAGTGCAGACAGAACAAGAGGTGGCCTCGATACTTGTTTAATGGTAGAAAGTATGACGAGGAAAAAAGATGCAACTTCGAGTGTCAGTAGCATTCAAACAAAGCTGCAAGAAAATGATACAAGTAATTTTGGGGCAAAAAGAGAGAGCAAGAGCTATTTTTTGAGAGCAAAGATGCGGCCAAATCAATTCGTTGAAGGTTTTGCTATTCAAAAGCAAGAAAACAAGGTGAATATGAGCGAAGATGATAATTGAACACAAGCCAAAGTGGGGCAATGCTGGAAAAATGAACCTTATAGAACATCACATGCGGGCAACAAGATCTGCAAGCTAGAACAACAGTGAATCATTATCTCTTTTAGAGCTATGAGAAAGAGTTTTATCAAAAAAGCGGAATGAAGACATAGCAAGAGTGGCTTTTTAAGGAAATAGTGATCCCCAGCATTCAAATTGTGGGAAATACACGGTGAGATACAACAAAAAGAGGTTTATGTGCTTGACCTATGAAGGTAAGGAAAGCTTCGTTAGAACAAATAAAAGAAAAACATTGTTGCAAAAAAAAGAAAAAAATGAAAAAGAAAACTGAGGTGAAAACCCAAAAGGGTGCCTTGAGAAGAAAAAGAAAAGAAAAGAATAATCTAAAGTGAAAACCTAAAAAGGCACTTTAGAGCAAGGATGTAGAAATCCTAAAGACTGAACCTAAGTGTGAGATGAGTTGCGCTGCTGGTAGAAGATGTTTAAATGAAAGACAAAGCAAAGAAATTTGGAGCTCCCCAACAGATGAAAGTCTATCCAAGTAGTCCTCAATTGACAACATTCATACATCATATAGTCAGACATCCATAAGTAGGAGCATGATAATTCATACATTCAAAGCATTTTTGCATACTTTGGCAGGAATTTGCAGATTCAATCAAGAAAATGCAAAGATCAATTTATAGCTTTGAGTTTTGGAAGAGAAGACCCAAGCAAGAACGAGCAGAGATCTGGAAGGAAAGATCCAGTTGAGAGTGAATAAAGATCTCGTAGAGGAAGATTCAGCAAGGAACAAACAGAAATGTAATATCCCATTATTTGATTAGTGACTAAAACGTAAAGTTTTAAAGTTTGGTGACAAAAGTAAAAGAGTTGAAAAAAGTTTAAGGACCAACATGGTAATTTTCCCAATAATTATTTTTATTCCATAAATAAATAGATCATCTAAGGGTATGGATTGAATATAAAAACTATGTTTGATCTGATGTTTCTATTATTGGGAAATTACGGTTAAAGTTTAAGTGTAATTCGGGTAATCGTATGAGCTTAGAATTTCTTGAGAAATGGAAGGAAGTCTTAGGAAGACCCGAGGAGCATAGCATTGAAGTTTTGAATCCTTTTTTCTTCGGTTTAGACTCAATTTTATTCAGTATTTGGTATAGGTGATGGAATGGCATTTTTGAAAATAAATTATTTTAATAATGGCATTTTAGTCATTTCACCTATACTTTTTAATAAAAATTAATTATGGAAGAGGATAAAGTGTAGGTGTTGAATTGTAATTGGTCATAACCCAAGGGTAGAATGATCATTTTACTATGAAGGATTTTTTTATTAAAAACAAGGATTATAAGTCATTTGGCATAGAATTAAAGAAAGAAAAAGTTGTAGAATTTTCTCAATTTCTCCATGTCTGCTGTGGGTTTCCTTCAAGCTAGGTAATAAAATTTTCAATTCATTTTTTGGCTTGATTTAGTTGGTTTTTGAGTTGAGTCATGAAACAAAGATTTCATCTCCATTGAATTCTCTATCTTTTGGTATAAAATTTGCTTAGTTTCCATTTCTCTAAGTTGAGATCGATGATTAGGGTGGTTGAAGAACATGTTAGGTTTTCATATTTTAATGTTTAATCAAGTTGGAAATGGTGTTGTAGTGTTGTTTTTATGCTTGAAACGATGAAAATCCCTTGGAAAATCTATAGGGACCAATTCAGCAAAATGAAGAATATTAGGGGAAATTTTGTAAAAATTATTTTGATGATGGATTTGAATAGAATGATGTTTGCTAAGTTGAATTATGTTGTTGGAATGAAGAAAACATCATTTTAGGACCAATTTGTGAATTATGTAAATTGGGTGAAATAAGTGAGAAATTGGAAAATGTTCAAGAAGCATGGTTATGTTTTTTGCTATGATACAAGGATCATTTTGGTATTAAATTTTTTGAAAATGGAGATGAAACATGGAAGTTTCCAAATTTTAGTTTATAAACCCTAAGAGAGAGAATTTAGGGTTTAAAGGGAAATTATCAAACTATTGGTTGTAATGTGCAATTTGAGATGAGATTAAAGTATAGGAAACATTGTGGTTGCAAAGAAGTACTTGGCTGAAAATATTAAATTTTCCATATTGGTATGTACATGTATTAGTAAAGGTTGGACATGTACTTAAGGTTGCTTGTGTCATGTATTTAATGTACATACAGATAACAAGCAAGTTCGAGATCAAACGAGCGAAGAAAGAAGATAAAAGTACAACCAAGCTTAGTGAGGCTAGTATAAAGTTTACTTTTGAAAGTGTCAAGGTGAGTGCAATGCATGTATAGCATGATCTTTATGTCTTTTATCATATATTTGACATATTAGAAATATGTTAAAGGTTGAACACATGCATGGATCACTAATTATTCTTGGAATGTTATTTTGGATATGAAATATTCAATATGTATATATGTTGACATGTATGATATTATGATTGTTATAAAGCTAAATGTATGAGATAGGAAATTAAAAGTATAGCTGGATATCCATAGAGTCATAAACAACTGTATAAATATTCTAAGCACTTCGGTGCAATATTCATAAGTACTCATTGAGGGTATACTCATGCAAGGTTTGGGTATACGGAAGCACTTAGGGTGCTAAGTGTTGTGGCCATCCCCTGTATAGGGCCACAACCGAGTAGATATACCGTGGCTAGCTATGTATAAGGCCCCATGGTTGAGTAGGTAATAAGTTGTCCTCGTTTCAGTCATTGTTATGTTTAGGGAAAAGAGTCTGTATTTCCATAGTTAGGGAAGAATGTCCTCGTTTCAAGCATTTTAGTGTCTACTCGGGTTATTTCCATAAAGTTGTTTTCGCATATATGTAGGGGGTGGACAGTCGGCAGAGTTTGGACTGATCCACTGGTACAGGTACGTATCCTACACACAATCGAGGCGGCCCCTACCGCCCAAGTCGATGGTGTGGGTGAGTCTTCTTTTGTAACCCGAATATTTCTTTTATTTAATAAAACTACTTTTTCCTTCGGGGAAGGTGGGGGTCGACTATGGGCATCCACCATGCCCTACGGTATCGACTCGTGGCTTGATGGATTATGTTGTGGCTTAAGACCTGACGCGTTGCTTGTTTTATCTTGAACAGATCTATAGAGAGCAAGGTTGACTCGGTCGGGAAGCGTCCCATTCAAGTGTCGCACGGTTTACTTACTGAGTGAACAAAGATACACAGAGAACAAGGGCTGACTCGGTCGGGAAACGTCCCTTCCTAGTGCCGCACGACCTACTTGTCGAGTGAACGAAGGTATGGCCGTGACACTTGGTATTAGAGCAAGGCTTTCGAGCCGGGTTGATGTGAATTTAAACTTTGTACGACGTTAGATGGTTGGACTCCACACCAAGTGCCCTCGTAAAAGGAGTGGGTTGGGTGAGTCAGCAATGTTAAATAAATTGAGGGTTGGTTAGTGCACGGAGGTGCATGACTATTGTTTCGGGCACAGAGGTGCTTGTTTATTATCTCCGCGCAGTGGCGCTCATTCCTTTAGCACAGTGGTGCTCAGTTGTGAATTTGTGGCACAGAGGTGCATGTGAGTTTTATAGTGGAGACAGCGCACAGAGGTGCCTGTCGGTAACCACTATAGCGATCGAAGCATATGCGATACTCGATCTTTATATTGCACAGAGGTGCTAGCGAGTTGGACCTGGTGGGATCAGTACACGGAGGTGACTGACGCTAACCACCATGGTTGTTTCAGTGCAAGAGGCACTTATTCCTTATTGCGCAGAGGTGCTAATGAGTTGGACCTGGTGGGATCAGTACACGGAGGTGACTGACGCTAACCACCATGGTTGTCGCAGTGTGGAGACACTTATCATTTATTGCACAGAGGTGCAAATGAGTTCAAACATAGTGTCATCAGTTCACGAAAGTGACTGACGTTACACACTATGGTTGTTTTGGTGCAGAGGCACTCAATATGTCTTGAAGTCTTAGCTGGGTAGTCGTAGTGAAATCAGTACACAAGAGGTGTCTATCGTTAATCACTATGTTTACCTCAGTATTGAGAAGCTAACTAGTTGTGAATCGTTGATGCATGCCTGGAAATCATATTGCAAATAGTGCACAGAGGTGTTGTCGTTAACCAAAAATGATTATCCTAGCATGATGTCACGTGGAAAGTAACCCACTATGGGGCTCATTTATGTTCAGCGCAGAGGCGCTTGTTGTGTTGAAAAGAATAATGTTGTTGGTTTTATGGCACAATAGTGCCTAACTTGATCATTGGGAACCTGACAATTATTTTTTTTCCTTGGCGCAATGGTGCTTGGCTGTGCTTGCAGGATACAGGGGTGCATACTTACTTTTGAAATGGCTAAAAGTCGAAGCAATAGGTCGGTTGACCCTGCTAGATTTGAAGAGCTGGAAGCTGCAGTAGCTGCCATGAGAGCTCATATGGTCATGAGCGATCGCGTTAGGGAAATTGAGGAAGCCAACGAAGAATGGCGGATGCCATAAAGGAACTCGAGAATGAAGCAAAAGAAGCTATGAGTGACCTTAAGAATGAGTTGGCGGAACTCGGATGTCTTGTCAACCTAGTCCAAGTGGTCGAGGCAATTCAATCAGAGGTGACAGGGGCCAGAGGGCCAAGGTCCCAGATCCCCAACGGTTTGAAGGGAATAGAGATGCCAAAGAACTTGAGAATTTCTTATTTGACATTGAACAATACTTTCGAGTAGTGCATACGAAATCAGATGAGGACAAGGTCTCCACTACCTCGATGTATTTGACAGGGGATGCCAAGTTGTGGTGGCGGTCCAAGTTCGATGGCAATATGTGCTCCGTCAAGACTTGGGAGGAGATGAAGAAGGAATTGAAGAATGCATTCCTCCCAGAGAATGTGGAGTATAATGCACGGAAGAAGTTGAGAGATCTCTCACACACAGGGGTAGTACGTGAGTATGTGAGAGAGTTTGTCGCATTAATGTTAGACATCAAGGATATGGCCGAACATGACAAAATGTTCTACTTCCTAGAAGGACTCAAATTGTGGGCGAGAACAGAGGTCCAGAGACAAAGACCGCAAAATGTGGTTGAGGCGATGACTGCTGCCGAATGACTTAGTGATTACAGTGAAGGTTCCACAAAGCGTAAGGGCACACCCGCAAGTGGCGATGGCAGTAGTCGAGCAATGGGAATGGACATGTCAATGGAAATAGTACTGGTAATGGCATTGACCATGGTAACGGCAATGGCAGTGGGATAGCAAGTTATAAGGTGGCACGAGTAGATACACCTTCAACTTGGGGAAGAGATAGAGGACAAAATAATGATTCCTCTAGGCGAGGGCTACGCTGCTTTCTTTGTAAGGGTCTTCACCGGCTGGCAGAATGTCCACAGAGGAGTGCACTATCGGTGCTGAGAACTACTCAAAAAGGTTTGGACTAGGTTGGCCACCAATTGGATGACAAGAGGGATGAACCAGCTAGAATGGGTTCTATCTGTTTCTTATATTCTATGCAAACAGAACAAGACAAGGCTAGGACATAACCAAAGAGAGGCTTGATGTATGTGAACATAGTTTTGAATGAGAAAGTCACAAAGGCCTTGGTAGACACAGGAGCAACTGACTCCCTCATTTCTCCAGAGGAAGCGGAAAGGTGCAATCTGACTCTGACCAAGGATGTGGGGCGAATAAAAGCTGTGAACTCTAAAGCATCAAGTATATGGGGAAGTGTAAAGAATGTGAAGACCAAGATTGGATCATGGGAGGGAAAGATTAGCTACACAGTAGTCCCTATGGATGACTTTGATGTCGTCATAAGTTTGGACTTCATGATATGTGCGAAAGTCGTTCCCGTCCCTTCGGCGAGTTGTTTGATATTCCAAGGGGAGCAACCAGGAGTGGCAGAGGCCAAAATTCTTCCAAAGGCTACTGGGAAGACGTTGTCAGCAATGCAATTATACAGGGATGGAGTAGTTGTTTTCGAGAAGCGTGAAGCTCAAGTCTGCCAAGTCGACGAGGACGTCGACAAATTAGGTAGGGGAGAATGTTGTGGCCATCCCCTGTATAGGGCCACAACCGAGTAGATATACCGTGGCTAGCTATGTATAAGGCCCCATGGTTGAGTAGGTAATAAGTTATCCTTGTTTCAATCATTGTTATGTTTAGGGAAAAGAGTGTATTTCCATAGTTAGGGAAGAATGTCCCCGTTTCAAGCATTTCAGTGTCTACTTGGGTTATTTCCATAAAGTTGTTTTCGCATATATATAGGGGGTGGACAGTCGGCAGAGTTTGGACTGATCCACTGGTACAGGTACGTATCCTACACACCATCGAGGCGGCCCCTACCGCCCAAGTCGATGGTGTGGGCGAGTCTTCTTTTGTAACCCGAATATTTCTTTTATTTAATAAAATTATTTTTTCATTCGGGGAAGGTGGGGGTCGACTATGGGCATCCGCTATGCCCTACGTTATCGACTCGTGGCTTGAGGGATTATGTTGTGGCTTAAGACCTAACGCGTTGCTTGTTTTATCTTGAACAGATATATAGAGAGCAAGGTTGACTCGGTCGGGAAGCGTCCCTTTCAAGTGTCGCACGGTTTACTTACCGAGTGAACAAAGATACACAGAGAACAAGGGCTGACTCAGTCGGGAAACGTCCCTTCCTAGTGCCGCACGACCTACTTGTCGAGTGAACGAAGGTATGGCCGTGACACTAAACACTACGGTGTAATTTTATAAATACTCAATGAGGGTATACTCATGCAAGGTTTGGGTATACGGAAGCACTTAGGGTGCTAAGCACTACGGTGCATATAATACACTATACTCAAGTAAGTATAGGGGGTGACTCATGTACATAGATTTCCTTAAATCGATACTTGGGCTAAATGAATTGAAAAAAATAGGATAAAAAGCTTGAAAGCTCGAGGATAAATATGGCAATGGTATTGGTAAGAATCAAAGTTATTACCATGTAATATGTTGTAATTATACATATCATATCATATATGCTAGCAAGCATAAAATGGAAGTGATCATATGCATTGTTATTTTAATTATATTATTATCCATGTTAATTTGTATTTGAATTAAATGTTGTTGCCTCACTAAGTATATGCTTAGCGTATGATGAATTTCATGCGTAGGTTTTAAAGGAGCTTCAAGGGAAGAGTAGCCGAGCATCACTTTCATATTTTGGGAGGTATATCTCCATACTCATAGTAATGTAATGACATCTATCCTTTTCTTTTAGAAATGTACTAGATGGTATGTATAATCAATGGGGGCTGTAATAACTTATTACCGAATATGGTTGGTTAATAGTTGTTATAATATGGATGATGAACCTAGTAAGTCCTATTATGTCTATAAATGATAATGGACTAAGTTTTTATTAAATATGGACTAAGATTTTATTAAGTATGGGTCTTAAGGTAGAGAGATTTAAAATCTGTCCAGATATGTATGCAAAAGCAGTGTGTTTGAAAAATCAGCATAAATTCCAAAATTTGACTTAGAAGGTGAATCTTATATGTATGAACGATAATTTTTTTCTAGTTTCTTACAAAATTACCGGTGATTAATTTCGAGTTGTATGTTAAAAGTTATGAATTTTTATTCGATGGAAGGTCAGAAAACAAGGCAGCAGAATTTCAGTATTTTTGGGGCTGTGACGTGAATTCAAAGATTTATTTGAATTTTTATGTAATGAGTTTAGGTTAATAATTTATATGGTTAGAAAGCTTAATGAATCTAATTTAATTAGAAAATTTTGGAATGAACTTTCGATGTCTATAATTATTTTTAAATTTTTTTAAGTAAAGTAGTGCAGGCTGCCTGTTTTCTTAAGGAAAAGAAATAATAAGGTTTAAATTTTGTTAATAATATCACTGACTCGTATTCGGTGATAAATACGGGAAATGGATGTTACATTAATTGGTATCAGAGCTTCAGGTTTAGTCGATTATGGATAGAAATTGAGTTTAAAAATGAGTGGGAATTATATACATGGCACTAGGATGTCATAGTTACTGATGATTATGTGCAGAATACTCTGATGCTCTATAATTAGTAATGCTACTCTATATTAAGAAATTTTTTGAAAATGTGTTCTGTTCAGATGTCGGACCATCAGGGTTCTAGACATGCGTTTGAACAGGAGGTCCCTGTGCAGAGTGGGAGTAACGAGGTAAATCAGAATGTACCTCAGGAGCAATATCAAGGTCAGGCACTTGCACATGGACAACAAGACATGCCGGTCCAGGATCATGGACTGTCCTGCAGGCATTAGATGATATTTTAAATAGACAAAAATTGGTATCTGTACCAAGGGAGTTGAGAAAGCTGAATGCATCAGAATTTCAAGGTGATTCTGATGTTAACCCGATGTATGCGGACTTCTAGTTAAATGATATTAAAATCATGCTGGATACTATCCTGTGTGATGATCAAGGAAAACTTGAATGTTTAACATCACTTTTGATGGGACCTGCTCGAATTTGGTGGACCACCATTACTGCTTAGATTCCTCAGGAACGAGTTGCTTGGAAATTATTTTTACAAGAGTTCCGGAACAAGTACGTTGGGGATGTTTTCATCGAGGATATGAGGAATCAAATTTTGAATTTGAAGAAAGCAGGTAGATCAGTATATGAGTATGAATGTGAGTTTAATAAGCTTAGCTGGTTTGCTATAGAATTTCTTCCGACTGAGAAGTACAGAGTTACTAGATTTGTGGGAGGTCTAGATCCGGAGTATAAGAAATTCTTCGTTGCTCTTGATTTGTCCGTATTTCAAGAAGTGGTCAATCGAGCCAAAGGGCTGGAACGAGTAGAGCAGGAAGAAGATTCAGATAAGAAAGCACAGTCAAAGAAGCGACCTGGAGGTCTTAGTGTTTTACCCTGGTCTAAACGTGGTAAAGGATTTCAGCAGCAAGGATCAGCTGGATCAATATCGTCCGTAAAGAATTGTTCTGCTGGTAAATCCAAACAAGCCCACAATCGAACGAGTGGAGCTAAAAGTGGTGAATTTTGAATCCAATCCAAATGCAAGACTTGTGAAAAAAGACACTCTGGTCGATGTTGGTATGCACCGGAGAAAGTATGTTATCAATGTGGGAAGTCGGGTCACTTCAAACGTGAATGTCCAGAATTACAAGAAAAGCAATCTGTGGCTGCTTCTCAGAAAAAATAAAGGAAATCGAGGCTGGAATTTTCATCAAGGTGCATCAGAAGTTGCATCCAACCTGAAAGGCAAAGCTCCTGCTCGTGTATATAATATCAAGACCACAAAGGGTAAAGATGATCCTGATGTGATATCAGGTACGCCTGAACTCTTTGATAGACCTATTTTTGCACTGATTGATCCTGGTTCCACTCATTCATATATTAGTTCTAGAATCTTACTAGAAAGAAACATTCCAGTAGAACTAATTACTAGTGAGGTGGTAGCAACCAATCCGTTAGGCCAGAGTGCTAAGGTCAAAAGAATTTGTCTTCGGTGTCCTATTAAAATTCAGAACATGAATCTCCCCATTGACCTTATGGAATTACCATTTTGTGAATTTGAAATAATATTGGGGATGGATTGTTTATTTGCATATGATGCTGTGGTGGAGTGCCGATTAAAAAGATTAACTTTAAAGGCACCAGATGTATCACGAATATTATTCATGGGTGAGAAGCAGAATCATCGTAGTGATGTTATTTCGGCTGTTGTTGCGAATGAAATGTTGATGGATGGTTGTGAAACTTATTCAACTCCTGAAAGTGATACCTTGAAGCAGGAAGTGAAAATAGAAGATATACCTATGGTGTGGGAATTCTCAGATGTATTTCCAGAAGAATTACCAGGATTACCTCCAGATAGAGAGGTAGAATTTGGAATCGATGTATTACCTGTTACAACACCCATATCGATGGCACCGTATCGTATGGCACCTGCTGAACTCTGGGAGCTCAAGTCACAGCTGCAAGAATTACAAGATCAAGGTTTTCTATGGCCAAGTATATCACCATGGGGAGCACCTGTATTATTTGTAAAGAAGAAAGATGGATCGATGAGATTGTGTATTGATTATCGTCAACTTAATAAAGTGACAATAAAGAATAAATATCCATTGCTATGAATTGATGATCATTTTGATCAATTAAACTGGGCAGCAATGTTTTCTAAAATTGATCTCCGATCAGGTTATCATCAATTGAAGATTAAAGAGCAGGATATTCCAAATACGGCTTTTAGGACTTGATACGGTCATTATGAATTTTTGGTAATGCCATTTGGATTGATTAATGCCCCAGCAGCATTTATGGATTTGATGAACCGAATTTTTCAGCCATACCTAGACCAGTTTGTAGTGGAATTCATAGATGACATCCTGGTTTATTCTAAAACCAAGGAAGATCATGATGTTCATCTCATAATAGTTCTTGAGATCTTGAGAGAGAAGAAGTTATATGCCAAACAATCTAAATGTGAGTTTTGGCTTTCTAATGTGACATTTCTTGGATATATAGTATCGGCTGAAGGAATTCGGGTTGATCCTCAGAAAATTCAAGCTATCATGGAGTGGAAACCTCCTAAAAATGTTACAGAGGTTAGAAGTTTTCTTGGATTGACAGGATATTACCGCCGGTTCGTGAAAGATTTCTCGATGATTGTTACACCTATTACCAAACTGCTCAGGAAGAATGTATCTTTTATATGGACTAAAGAATGTCAAGAAAGCTTTGAAAGATTGAAGAAAATCTTAAAAGAAGCTCTGGTGTTAGTTCAACCTGAATCGGGTAAGAATTTTGTGGTGTATAGTGATGCATCACATAATGGTTTGGGCTGTGTACTTATGCAAGACGGGAAAGTGGTGGCTTATGCTTCTAGGTAGCTTAAAACTCATGAGAGGAATTATCCTACTCATGATCTGGAGTTAGCCGCGATTGTTTTTGCTCTAAAAATTTGGCGCCACTACTTATTTGGTGAAAAATGTTATATATACACGGACCATAAAAGCCTAAAATATCTTTTGACACAGAAGGAGCTGAATTTAAGACAAAGGCGATGAATTGAGCTAATTAAGGATTATGATGTAATTATTGATTATCACCCAGTAAAGGCTAATGTGGTAGCAGACGCACTTAGCCGAAAGATGTTCTCAGCTCTACGGATATCAAATGCTCAATTATCAATATTGGATGATGGTTCTTTACATGCTGAGCTGAACATCATGTCTACCTTGATAGACAAAATAAGAGAATAACGGGAAAAAGATGAAAATTGTTTAGAAAGAAAGAAGGAAGTTGAAAAGGGAAAATCTTCAGACTTCAAAGTGAAGTCTGATGGATGTTTATATTATAAATGACGTGCTTATATTCCTGAAGATGAGGAATTGAAAAAGGAAATTCTTATAGAAGCACATTATAGTCCTTTAACGAAGCACCCAGGAGGAAATAAAATGTATTAGGATTTGAGGAGCCGTTTTTGGTGGCCAGGAATGAAAAGAGCTATAACAGAATTCCTATCTAAATGCTTAACTTGTTAGCAAGTTAAAGCAGAACATCAAGTGCCATCAGGGTTACTTCAACCAATTGCTATTCCAGTATAGAAATGGGAAAAATGACTATGGATTTTGTAACCGGATTACCAATGACGCCAAGCAGGAAATACTTAATTTGGGTGATTGTGGATCGATTAACCAAATCAACACATTTCCTACCAGTCAGAACAAAATTCTCTTTGAGTAAATATGTAGAGTTGTATATTTGGGAGATTGTTAGATTACATGGAGTTCCTATTTCTATTGTGTCTGACAGAGATCCCAGGTTTACTTCTAGATTCTGGAAAGAACTACAGGAAGCATTGAGTACTCGATTGCATTTTAGTACTGCCTTCCACTCGTAAACTGATGGACAATCAGAGAAGACAATTTAAATTTTGGAAGATATGCTTAGAGCATGTGTCATTGAGTTTGCAGGCTCGTGGGAAAAGTACTTACCACTGGCTGAATTTGCGTATAACAACAATTACCAGTCAAGTATTAAAATGGCACCTTATGAAGCTTTATATGGAAGAAAATTTCAGACGCCGTTAAATTGGTTTGAGTTGGAAGATCGCAAGATTGTTGGACCTGATTTTATTCAAGAGGTAGAAGAAAAAGTGAAGATAATGTGAGATAGTCTAAGGGCAGCTTCCTATAGACAAAAATCTTATTCAGATTCAAAAAGAAAAGATATCGAATACCAAGTGAGAGACAAAGTATTCTTAAAAGTTTCACCATGGAAGAAAATAATGAGATTTGGAAGAAAAGGGAAGTTTAGTCCCCGATTCATTGGTTCGTATGAAATCTTGAAAAGAGTTGGACCGATGGCTTATCAATTGGCTTTACCACCAGAAATGAGCAAGATTAATGATGTTTTTAATATATCGATGCTTCGCAAATATAGGTCAGATCTTCGCACGTCATTTCACCTGTAGAAGTTGAGATGCAACCTGATTTGACATTTGAAGAAGAACCAGTAAAGATTTTAGCTCATGGGGTGAAGAAATTGAGAAACAAATCGATTCCATTGGTTAAAGTGCTATGGAAGAACCATAAAGTGGAAGAAGCCACTTGGGAAACTGAAGAGCGAATAGAAGAACAATACCCACATTTGTATAATCCAGGTACGTTTTAAAATTTTAAGGACAAATTTTTTTAGGGGGAGAGAATTGTAATATCCCATTATTTGATTAGTGACTAAAATGTAAAGTTTTAAAATTTGGTGATAAAAGTAAAAAAGTTAAGAAAAGTTTAAGGACCAACATGGTAATTTCCCCAATAATTATTTTTATTCCATAAATAAATATATCATCTAAGGGTGTGTATAGAATATAAAAACTATGGTTTGATCTGATGTTTCTATTATTGGGAAATTACAGTTAAAGTTTAAATGTAATTCGGGTAATCGTATGAGCTCAGAATTTCTTGAAAAATTGAAGGAAGTCTTAGGAAGACCTGAGGAGCATAGCATTGAAGTTTCGAATCATTTTTTAATCGGTTTAGACTCAATTCTATTCAGTATTTGGTATAGGTGATGGAATGGAATTTTTGAAAATAATTTATTTCAATAATAGCATTTTAGTCATTTCACCTATACTTTTTAATAAAAATTAATTATGGAAGAGGATAAAGTATAGGTGTTGTATTGTAATTGGTCATAACCCAAGGGTAGAATGATCATTTTACTATGAAGGATTTTTTTTATTAAAAATAAGGATTATAAGCAATTTGGCATAGAATTAAAGAAAGAAAAAGTTGTAGAATTTTCTCAATTTCTCCTTTCTGCCATGGGTTTCCTTCAAGGTAGCTAAGAAAATTTTCAATTCAATTTTTGGCTTGATTTAGTGGGTTTTTGAGTTGAGTCATGAAACAAAGATTTGATCTCCATTGAATTCTCTATCTTTTGGTATAAAATTTGCTTAGTTTCCATGTCTCTAAGTTGAGATTGATGATTAGGGTGGTTGAAGAACATGTTAGGTTTTCATATTTTAAGGTTCAATCAAGTTGGAAATGGTGTTGTAGTGTTGTTTTTATGCTTGAAATGATCAAAATCCCTTGGAAAATCTATAGGGACCAATTCGGCAAAATGAAGAATATTAGGGGAAATTTTGTAAAAATTATTTTGATGATGGATTTGATTAGAATGATGTTTTCTAAGTTGAATTATGTTGTTGGAATGAAGAAAACATCATTTTAGGACCAATTTGTGAATTGTGTAAATTGGGTGAAATAAGTGAGAAATTGGAAAATGTTCAAGAAGCATGGTTATGTTGTTTGCTATGATACAAGGATCATTTTGGTATTAAAATTTTTGAAAATGGAGATGAAATGTGGAAGTTTCTAAATTTTAGTTTATAACCCCTAAGAGAGAGAATTTAGGGTTTAAAGGGAAATTATCAAACTATTGGTTGTAATGTGCAAATTGAGATGAGATTAAAGTATAGGAAACATTGTGGTTGCAAAGAAGTACTTGGTTGAAAATATTAAATTTTCCATATTGGTATGTACATGCTTTAGTAAAGGTTGGACATGTACTTAAGGTTGCTTGTGTCATGTATTTAATGTACATACAAATAACAAGCAAGTTCGAGATCAAACGAGTGAAGAAAGAAGATAAAAGTACAACCAAGCTTAGTGAGGCTAGTATAAAGTTTACTTTTGAAAGTGTCAAGGTGAGTGCAATGCATGTATAGCATGATCTTTATGTCATTTATCATATATTTGACATATTAGAAATATGTCAAAGGTCAAATACATGCATGGATCACTAATTATTCTTGGAATGTTATTTTGGTTATGAAATATTCAATATGTATATATGTTGCCATGTATGATATTATGATTGATATAAAGCCCAATGTATGAGATAGGAAATTAAAAGTATAGTTGGACATCCATAGAGTCATAAACAACTGTATAAATATTCTAAGCATTTCAGTGCAATATTCATAAATACTCATTGAGGGTATACTCATGCAAGGTTTGGGTATACGGAAGCACTTAGGGTGCTAAGCACTACGGTGCATATAATACACTATACTCAAGTAAGTACAGGGGGGATGACTCGTGTACATAGATTTCCTTAAATCGATACTTGGGCTAAATGAATTGAAAAAAATAGGATAAAAAGCTTGAAAGCTCGAGGATAAATATGGAAATGGTATTGGTAAGAATCAAAGTTATTACCATGTAATATGTTGTTATTATACACATCATATCATATATGCTAGCAAGCATAAAATGTAAGTGATCATATGCATTGTTATTTTAATTATATTATTATCCATGTTCATTTGTATTTGAATTAAATGTTGTTGCCTCACTAAGTATATGCTTAGCGTATGATGAATTTCATGTGTAGGTTTTAAAAGAGCTTCGAGGGAAGAGTAGCCGAGCATCACTTTCATATTTTGGGAGGTATATCTCCATACTCATAGTAATGTAATGACATCCATCCTTTTTCTTTTAGAAATGTACTAGATGGAATGTATAATCAATGGGGTTGTAATAACTTATTAACAAATATGGTTGGTTAATAGTTGTTATAATATGGATGATGAACCAAGTCCTATTATGTCTATAAATGATAGTGGACTAAGTTTTTATTAAATGTGGGTCTTAAGGTAGAAAGATTTAAAATCTGTCTAGATGTGTATGCAAAAGCAGTGAGTTTGAAAAATCAGCATAAATTCAACAATTTGACTTAGAAGGTGAATCTTATATGTATGAACTATAAATTTTGTCTAGTTTCTTACAAAATTAATGGTGATTAATTTCGAGTTGTATGTAAAAGTTATGAACTTTTATTCGATGGAAGGTCAGAAAACAGGGCAGCAAAATTTCAGTATTTTTGGGGCTGTGACGTGAATTCAAAGATTTATTTGAATTTTTATGTAATGAGTTTAGGTTGATAATTTATATGGTTAGTAAGCTTAGTGAATCTAATTTAACTAGAAAATTTTGGAATGAACTTTCGATGTCTATAAATTTTTTTTATAAATTTTTAAGTAAAGAAGTGCAGGCTGCCTGTTTTCTTAAGGAAAAGAAATAATAGGGTTTAAATTTGGTTAATAACATCACTGACTCGTATTTGGTGATAAATACGGGAAATGGATGTTACAAGAAATCTCGGAGAAAAGATCTGACAATGAGCGAGCATAGATCTTTGAGAAATAGATCTAGCTTACAGTTGTGTTTGTGAGAAATCAAATATATTAATTCATGATTTTCTGTTTGCAGATATGGACCTCAAGTTATTGTGCCTATAGAGGCAAATTTCTCTAAAATATCTCATTTGCAGAGGTGGATCTCAAGATATTTTGTTGTCATAGACGAATTTTAACAAATATCCCGTTTACAGAAGATTTTAGCAAGAGACTCCGTTTGCAGAATCAGAGGTTCCATTTGAAGAGGCGGATCATAGCAAAGATTTCAATCCGTTTGAAGAGGCATATCATAGCAAAGATTTCAAACCGTTTGAAGAGGCGGATCTGAGCAAAGATTTTAATTTGTGTAAAGAAGCAGATTTCAGCAAAGATTTCAATCTGTTTGAAGAGGCGGATCTCAGGAAAGATTTCAATCTGTTTGCAGAGGCAGATTTTAGCAAAGATTCTAATTGTATGCACAACAAGGAAGTGAAATACAATTCTAAATCCTTCGGGTCATCAGTAAGTCCTTCGGGCCATCGCCTTCGGGAGTGATGTAATTGTTTGCACAAGAAAGGAATTGTATTACAATTTTAAATCCTTCGGGTCATCAATAAGTCCTTCGAGCATGATGTTAAGTCTTTCGGGTCATCACCTTCGGGAGTGATGAAACTGTTTGCACAGGAAAGGAAGTGTATTACAATTTTAAATCCTTCGGGTCATTAGTAAGTCCTTCGGGCATGATGTTAAATCCTTCGAGTCATCAGTAAGTCCTTTGGGAATGATGTTAAGTCCTTCGGGCCTTCACCTTCGGGAGTGATGTAATTGTTTGCACCGGAAAGGAAGTGTATTCAATTCTAAATCCTTCGGGTTGTCAGTAAGTCCTTCGGGCATGATGTTAAATCCTTCGGGTCATCACCTTCGGGAGTGATGTGATTGTGTGCACAGGAAAGGAAGTGCATTACAGTTCTAAATCCTTCGGGTAATCAATAAGTCCTTCGGGCATGATGTTAAGTCCTTCGGGCCGATACCTTCAGAAATGATGAGAACTTTTTGAATGTTATTGTAATAAGACGGTGGGGCATGATATCAACAGAAATATTAATCCTTTGGGCCCTCGGTTTCAAAAAAAGATAGAAAAGAAAAAAGAAAAAGAAAAAAGAGAGAAAAGAAAAAAAAACAAAAAAAAAGAAAAAGACAAAAAAGAAAGAAAAAGAAGAGAGAAAAAACAAAATAAGAGAAAAACAAAAAAGAAAAACAAAAAAGAGAGAAAAACAAAAAAAGAGGAAAAAGAAAAAAGAAAAAAAGAAAAAAGAGAGAAAGGAAAAAGGAAGATAAACAAGAGAAAAAAAAGAGAAAAGGAAAAAAGAAGAAGAAAAAGTGAAAAAAAAATGGCAAAAAAGAGAAAAAGAAATAGAGGAAAAAAAGAAAAAGAAAAAAACAGAGAGGAAAAAGAGAAAAAGGAAAAAAGAAAAAGAAGAAAGAAGAAAAGAAAAGAAGAAGAAGAAGAAAAAGAAGAAGAAGAAGAAGAAGAAGAAGAAAAAGAAGAAGAAGAAGAAGAATAAAATGATTCAAGTTGCCGATTGAAAAACAAGATAAACAAACTTCAAGCTCAAACGAGGAAGATTCATAGTTTCAGCATCTCCTGTAGAAGCACTTGAGATTTTAATGATATACCCAAATTGTGCATTTTTACAATTAATGTTGGAAGATTAATGATAAATTTGATTTTTGCAGGTACAGAAAAATTGATCAACAGGGAAAGAGAAACAAGAGATGAGTCCCATATAAGCCTTAGAGAGAAAGATCAAGATACTTTAGATAGAAAAGCAATGACATCAAAGAACTCGGTGCTTCAAGCAAGAAATTGAAAATATTTCATATTGAATTTGAATTAATTGATGATGTTTCTTTTTGCAGGATTAATCGTTCCCCAGAGGAGATGAGAATCAACATTTCTAGAATTTAGAGTTCAGTAAGAAGAGCCCAACCAGCAAAGAATTCAGAGTTCATAATAAGAAGAACTCGCTAGCAAAGAATAAAGAACTCATAATAAGAAGAGTTTGCCCTTTTGAAGAATGAGGTAGTTCATAATAAGAAAATTGCTTGTTCGACGCCCTTATAGAGAGGCAAACCAATGTTTTCAGCAAAGAATCCAGAGTTCAGAATAAGAAGAACTCGCTTGTTCGACACCTTTGCAGAGAGGTGGATTGTTTGACAGAGGGATGAAGAATTTTATAATAAGAAGAACATCTTCAAACCTCAAGAGATGAAGAATGTCAGGAGCAATTCCGAGCCTTGGAAGATGAAGAATTTCATAATAAGAAGAACAACTTCAGATTCCACATTATGGCAGAAGATTGAAGAATTTCGTAATAAGAAGAACGACTTCAAACTTTAGCATTGTTCGTAATGAAAGATCTGCCTTTCAGAGGATGACCAAGAGTTTTGGACAAAATTCGTGTATTTTCAGTCTTTGCTCTATCCCTGTTCCACAACAATGATCAAAGAGTGGCAACTGTAATACCCAAATTTTGACCAGGCTGATATATAAATATCATAAAAATAATAAATAAATAAACCCTTAAATAATGATAAACAGTCCAAAAGTTCATTTTAAATGTCCAAATTACATACAAAGCACCCAAAGCCCAAATAAAACATACAAGGCCCAATTTACATCTGATTCCCTCCCATTTCTATTATATGCAGCCAAAGAAACACAAATGACCCAAAATCAGTTTTCTCATCCAAAAGGAGCCACGTGGCGTCTCCTCATTGGTCCTGAGGAAGTTCACGAGGATAATGGTTTTTTCCCATCCAATCTGGATCCAACTAGCATCCGCTGACGTCACCCACCTGCCAGGCTATAAATACCTGGAGAGAGAGAAAGTTAGATCAATCATTATGACATTAAATAAATAAAATTAATAATAATAAATATATTAAAAGAGAGAGAGAATCTTACCTTGGGATTTGAACTATCGCCGGGAAGCGCAACAGTCGCTGGACAGCTGAAAGGACACTGGAGGAGTTGGCCACCGTCAGAGAAAGCGTCAGTCGTCATACAACTCCACCGAAGACACCGCCGAGAAGGTAACCTCCTTCACTTTTTTCGATTACCTGCAAAATAAAACCGAAATATGTTAGACTGAGACCAAAAATAACATAAAATAATGGTAAAAAATAATAAATAAAAAAGGATCAAAAATCTTTTTTGTGGTGTGTTTCCATGGTCGGAGTCAGAGGCGGAGTTGAAAAGGAGCCAGAACCAGGCATATCTAGGTTTAGGTCAAGGAAGAATGGGTGGATTCTTTCGAATTCGGGTAGTTTAGGTTCGACTTTTGGGAAAGCTTGGGTTAGATCCTATTGGATATGGGTAGATTTAGGGATATTCAGTGAAAAATACGGTTTTTTTTAAATGTTTTAGGGTTCTGGTCGGCGACCGAAAATTGCCTCACGGCGGCCGGCCAAAAAAGCCTCGGTGGTCGAAGTTGGGCCGGTGTCCGGCAAAGACTCAAGGGTGACCGGAGTTCGGCGGTGGAGGACTGAATGGCGGTTGAGGCGACAGCCAACTGTGTTCTTCATTTTTATGAAGAACACAGTGAATATTCAAGCAAAAAGGGGATGTTTTGATCCGAAGTGAAGGGGTTTTCTGGGTTTATATGTGTTAGTGTTCAGAGAATTTTAGAAGAGAGAGAGAGCTAGAAAGAGTAAAATTTCGAAAAAAATGAGGAAAAAGAAAAAATGAGTGTTCAAGAAGCCTTTAAATACGCAAAAGTTCGGGCCTAGAGGCCCGCGAGTCTCCGAAGTCAGCCCGCGCCCTTCTTTGCCTCTTCTTGTAATTTGGGCATTAAGTTTTGTAAACGTTTCAATTCAGTCCCCTATATAAAATGAATTCTGGAATTGGAAGCTTTAAATTGTTTCAATTTTGTCCTCGTTCATGCTTTTATTAAGTGTTTGAATTTATTTAATATGGTAAGTTTTCATTAATTGTTTGATTAAATTTAATTGTTTAATTGCATAATAATTATGCACCATATATATATACACGTTAATTATCACATGTTTGAATTCACGTTAATTATATACACTTCTTGATTTCATAATTTCACGTTAATTATGGGTTTTAATTGTTTATTTTGTTCCCTTGTATATACACATTAATTATCACATGCTTTTGTAGATTACCATATATATATACACGTTAATTGTTTAATTGGAAGTTATGCATCATTTGTGCATATTACCATATATTGTATGTTTTTCTTAACATATATATTAACCGGTTAATTATCATATGTTTTCCTAATACACATACTTTACCGGTTTACTATATTAATTAGTAGTTTCCTTGGAAATGTGTAATAAATGTTTTTATATCTATGGTAATATGATATATAATACGTATAGCCTGTAATTACCCTTTAATAATCTTACTATATATATTTAGTATCAAATATATGGTATGTGTCTTTTGAATATCAATATAATATATATATATATAATATTGTACACGTTTTATATATATATATATATATATATATATATATATATATATATATATATGGTATAGTTTCTTTTTCCTTTAAATACATGCATTTATATATGGATTAATTAATTATTGTACATAATATAGAATTTTGTTAGAGCCCTTACCTTAGGTTTCTTTAATTAGGAATTCAATAATTAAAATAGGATAGATAATTGTAGTAATTAAATGTATTAAATATAAGATTTAAAATCTTAATTTGGATGGTGTTCCATTGTTTACAATGGGGTGTTATCTCAATATGGATTTTAATGAATATATTTAATATATAAATCAAACTTATAATTGAATATTAATTTAGTTCTTTAATTAACATTAGACAATTAATTAAGATACATTGTAGTTAATTAAATGCATATCGAATAGAATTTTTGAGCTTCAAATCTGGATGATGTTCCATTGTTTACAATGGGGTGTTATCTCAGCCTTGGTCATAAAGGTGTATATTCGATATGCATTTTCACTTATAATTAAATAATAAATTGTTAGAGCCCTAATTAGGACTAGAACTTTAATTAATTAGAAGAATTAATTAAATAGGATTATGATTAATTTAAGGGCTTTAAATATATGGAAGGTGCTCATGAAATTGACATTATCACATAAAAGCCATTAAATTAATTGATATTCATAGATTTAAATAATTAATTAATTAGAGCCTTTTTAGGATTAGTACTTAAAATTGACAAGACAATAAAATATCATTCATTAAAAACCTTTTATGTTGGAAATTCATTTTTAAATACGAATATGGGTGCCACCTAACGGGGTGCTTTTAATCTCGTATTCGAACAAAAATGAATTTCCTTATAAAAGGATATATGCATTTGGAATTTAAATTCAATTAATAACTATGGAATAAATTAAATTCAAATTATTATTCGAAATGCCAAAATGCCACGTAAAAATAAAGGTACCGATAACGGGCGTTTGTAGGGGTGCTAATCCTTCCCTACACGTAACCGACTCCCGAACCCAACTTTTAAGACAGAATCTCTGGTTTGTTTTTCTGGTGTCCGGTCTACCTCAAAGTGATCAGTGGCGACTCCAAATGTTTTTAAAAGGATAAATAAAGAAAAATCAAATTTAATACAAAAACTCTAAATTTTCAAGATCAAATTAAAGTGGCCAGAAAACCCTAAACTTACAAAAATACAATCGCCAAGCTATTTTTCACACGTTCCAATTTCAAAAATGGTCGCGAAAATGTTCTTTAAATTTCATGGTATACGTATCACTTTAAACTATATAAAATAACTTGTCATATATATATATATATATATATATAAATATATACTCCCTCTGTCTCAACAAAAACGTCCATTGTTGACTTTTCACGTAGTTTTAGGAAGAAAAAGTTTGTGTAAGAAAAATGATGTAAAATAATTGAAATGTCAATTTTATCCTTGAAAAGTTCAATTTTGTTTTGTTGGGTAACTAAAAAAGGGTATAAAGGGAAATATGCCTTTTAAAAGTTGTTGATTTTTTCAATGAGACATTTTAAGTGGGACAATTTTAAAACACAAAAGGGACATATTGAGTGGGACAAAGGGAGTATCATGCTATAAATCATTTGTAAGCATAAAAATATTTACCTTTTAGGTTAACTTATCACAAGTCTCCCTATAAAATGTATGTTAACAAAGATACCTTTAAATACATGTATGCACTCACCTTGGCCTTGTAATGAAGTCGACTTTACCACTTGATCTCACTCCCGACCTTTTCCTTTCCATTTTTGTTAGTACGGTCCCAATTCGTATCGAAAGCTACATTATAAAATAACATATACCATTTCAAGTATATGTTAGAACATATTCACTCTAAATATAATAATGGAAAGTAAATAAAATAACTATCCATAAAATATATAATTGATCTGATAAAGTTTCTTATATTCGAATCACATTTTTCTCACATTTTACCATAAGCTTTCAACCTTTACTAAAGTACTTATTTTAGTCCCTAAGGACTTTTCCAAGCTTCAAATAGTTAATTTAAGCTTGATCCTTACATTTTTCATCCTTTACACTTTAGGACCTAAACTTTGAAAAGTTCCATTTTTGGTCCCTAAACCTCAAGCCGATTTGTTTTCTTGGTCCCCAAAGGAATGGTTTTGATCCAATTAATCCATTTCCTATTTTCCACAAATTTTCCTTTACTTTTGCTTAGTACCCGAATTGGTCCCTTGTATTCTACAAATTGTCGTTTTGGTCCCTAAGTGAATACAAGCTTCTATTCACTTCAAAATCAACATCTAAATCACTTAAATAAATTTTTCCAACATAGTATTCTTCAAATACCTAATTGTCACATTTCAACCCTTTTTTCTCTAATTTGTCAAAATAGTCACCAATTTACAATTCAAGGATTCTAGCTTTAAAACTTTGCAATTAGGCCCCTAATCATAAACTATACATCATAATCATCACTTAACATAAAAATAAGAATTTGTCCTCTTCTTATACACCATTGCCGAATTGGTTATCCACTTTTGACAAATTGTCAAAATGGTCACAAGCTCGAATAATCGCCGGTTTAGCATTCTAACTTCATTTTCATGCCTCAAACATCACTAACAACAAAAATACATTTCAAACTCCAAAAATCAGAATTGAACCCCTAACTTTAACACTTTGCTGAATTAGTCCTTTAGGGTTTAAATTTAGGGTTTTGATTTCAAACAACAAATCAAGCTTGCTAGATTACTAACTCATCATCACAAACCCTAATTCAAGGTTGGATCCCTAAACCCTAATCTTCTTCAAGGCTACTAAATTTTTTAGGGTTTAAATCCTAATTCAAAAACATGAATCCAACATCATTCTTGCTTGATTTCAACATAAAATCGAACATAGATTCATAAAATCATAAAACCACCAAATTTGAACATAAAAGCCTAATTTATTTATCATATCAAATCTCATCAATCAAGCATGAAGTCCATGAATAATTTACCTCAATAGATAGAGATTGAAGAGAAGAACAACTTTGTAGTTTCAAAGATTACCTAAAAACCGAGTTTCGAGGCTTAAATCGAGCTTGTAAGATTTCCTCTTCTTTCTCCTCTTTCTCCACGGTTTGAGAATGAATTTTTGGATGATAACTCTTCATATATCATATATTTATGTCACTTGTATAAATAAAAATGAATTTTTAATTCATTTTATTCTAATTTACCAAAATGTCCCCCAACTAAATTTATATTTACAAGTTTACCATTTTGTAAAATTCTAACTAAACTTATTTGGATTCCAACCTACCACCATTCATCCATTAAATAAATCTCAAAATTCCTTCCATGTCCCTTTTGGGTGAAAAGACCAAAATACCCTTCACCAATCAACTTTCTTACAAAATTGCCATTCTAGGCAATTTCAGTCAAATAAATTTAATCCAAACATTTAACTCTCCAAATATCCATAAAATAATATGTTATAACTCTTCCAAAGTCTATGAAATCATCTTCGAAATTTTAGCTTGATCCGATTTACCGATAAATGCCAAGAATTTTATCGGTTACTAAATAAATTCCTTAATCAAAATAAATCATAGGATTCATCCTGAATTGAACTAAAATATTTCCTACACTTGGAAATGACTTTTATAACCATCCTCTATCATATGGTAAAATTTCATAATTTTTTTAGTTCGATCCGGGTATCCGAATTCCACTTAAACTTTGACTATGATTTCCCAATAATCGAAATATCAGATCAAACCAGTAATTCCACATTCGGTCCACACCAATAGGTGCTCTATCTATTTATGAAAAAACACCTAACTTTTGGGAAGTTACAACTTTGGTCCTTCAACTTTTCATATTTTGACTTGTACTATACAAGTTTTGAAAACTTATCATTTTGGTCACTAAACTTTAACCTTGAATTCCCATTCCATTTTCCCTTGGATTTTAACCAAATTGTTGCGAGTATCCTATTTTACTCGTTCTCTATCACATGACACCTTAAAACCTCAGAAATTTCTTTTCTATAGTCCATAATTGAGAAAATCCTAACTTTTACATTTTTGCCATTTTAGTCACTAAGTAAGCTTTTAAGCAATTATCTTAGCACTAAATGACCCTTAAACAATACTGTAAATTTTGGGGTATTACACTAAGCTTTATACTCATGGGTTGTACCGGTAACAAAACTTGTGTACCGATATGCATGTCATATTTCACAAGGCTCGTACCAATACGCTCTCCCATGTATCGGTACCCAAGCTAAACTGGCCAAAATCCCAAATTCCAGTAGCTAAAAACTGTATCAATACGGCTCACCCTATACCGATACCTCGACCAAATTTTAACTTCTTAAACCTGATTCAGGCCCCGCATACCAATACAGTGGGATACTGTACCGATATAGGGAGACTAGTAATACCCATTTCATCTGGTTTTAGACTTCCAAAACAACTCAAACCTGTCCCAAACATCCTAGCATGCATACTAAACACATTTAGCATACATGGAAACCTTTCACAACAAACCAAACCGTCAATTACGCATTCTCAGATACAAAAGTATAAACAAAAGGCATGCTCCCTAAACATTTAAACCAACATACTCAAAAAGAAAACAATGGTCGATTTAATCCCATCGTATCATCTAACATTTTTATTAGGCAATTCAAACCTATTTGAGTATCCAACATCGAAAAATATAAAACCACATATCATGCTTCTCATGGCATAGCAAGGAATAAAAGCATAGCAACCAAGGTAGAAATCCATCAACGTGCTTCCAACAATCCAAACAATAAACCAACAAACAATGAGATATAATCCATGGAAAACCAACACAACCAAATTAAAAATCCCTATATTTGGAAAACACATTGCCTTATTACCAAAAGCTTAAAGCTAAAACCATACTCGATGTCGAATGATGTCTTAGGATCCTCTCGCTCCAATGCTTCCACAATCCTCTATTTTCTGCAAAGAAGAATGAGAGCGTAAGCAAATGTATGCTTAGTGGTGCCACTCTAACAACATTCATCAATGCAATAACACATTTATCAAACTATAGATTTAAAACAACAAAACATGAATGTGAAAGCCAATGCACTTTACATCATTCTTTTCAAAACATGACATGGATAAAACCATATGCAAAAATATAGATTTCTCACTTGTTTCTCATATATTGGCAAGTATAATGACCTTTAGGTAAATCATTGTTCCTTTATAAAACCACATCGGATACACAGATTTCCCAGTAGACTCACCTCTACCAAATCATACCTTGACCCTAATAGTCTCACCTCTATCTTACACATGGTACTTCATCAACTTGGGTAGCCTCACCGCATACCACAAGTGACAACCCATCAGCCCGAGTAGCCTACCACATACTCTTAGGGCCGTAGGGAGACCAACTTATATTATAGTGCATTTTAAACCCCATGGCATAGAAACTATATCCGATACTTTCTTTTGTATGCCACATAGCCAATATACACTTTTAAACACATTTACTTATTGATTTTTCCTTATGCATTCACAAACCATTTTCCATATGCAAAACACATTGCTCAAGGCAACACACATTCCACTTGGGAACCATTTCACAATGCTCTTAGGCATCTAAACAATTGATAAACCATTGCATATCTTTCGAACAATGCATAAAATAGTAAGTAAAGCAATCCATGCTTTTAAACCAAAACATGCAAAACAAGTCTCATATCAATCCGATATTCAAACGCGAAATTAGGGAAACTTACTTCTGAGCTTAGGTAAGCTTGCTAGGCTCAATCTAAACTCCCAACTCCTTATTCAAACCTTTAAGATTGTTTGAAACACATTTACATTCATCGATACGCAACCCCTTGCTTGCCGTTGCTGTCCAAGCTTCCAAAATGAACTAATTTCCACAAAACGAGTTAGGCTTGTTTCTCCCTTATTTTGGCAACACAAAACTAGAGGCAAAATACATTAAAAATGCATTCTAACACCAGCTCACAATCATCCCCTGCAATACCACGGACTTGCACCCAAAAACCATCTAAAACACGAAAACTACTCTCATCGACAACCAAACGATCTTCAGCCACAACCCAACATTTCTAGATATTAACAACATCAAAGGACATCCAAAAACATACTTAAAATACCCTTATACCTCCAGCAACTAAGACTCGCCCATAACAGCCCCTAAACCACCTTAACTACAATTAAAAATAAGTAATTAAATAGTTTCGGGATTAATTACAAAAACCTCGTCTCATATTGTTTTCAAACAACCAAAATATGATTTAACCCATTAGAAATCTTCATCAATTAACCCCTAAATCAAGATTTTAGGCAAAATATCAAAAACACCAATTAAGATCATTTCCAAGAATTAAATAGCAAAACTAAGATATTAAACATCAATTAAGAGCCAAATACTAGAGAATATAAATAAAGACCTTAGTTTTAAGAGAGGAAAAGAAAATTACCTTTGAAGTCTTTCTACCATAATTTGACGTAAACTTTCTTTGTTGAATAAGAATGGAATTTAGAGAAATCTTTGAGGAATATTTGGCAAGGTTTTGCAAAGCAAAAAGAGAGAAATCAAATGATGCGATCCCCACTGAAAAAAATCAACAATTCAAAAATCTTGTGGAGGGAAAATGGTGAGAAAAAGAGAGAGTTTTTGAGGAAAATATTGAGAAAATAGAAAATGAGGCAAAATGATTTTCGCAAACACAATTAACCGTCAATTTGTTTTGTTAATTATGGTGGAAAACCCAATCAATGTTTTTAGGAAAATTAGCTCTCTAAGGATTCTTAGTTTTGGCCCATTTTACAATTTAGTCATTAAAAACAGTTTTGCATTTATTACATTTTGGTCACTAAATTGGAAATATAATCTTAATCGATCAAATTGATTTATGATTTCAACCCTAAAATACTTAATATAAACATTAAACATTTTTAAAAATTGAACCAAATTTTATCCCTTTTGAAATTCCCATTTCAAAATACCTATTTTCTCGAAACGTATTTTAATTGCCAAACCTGATTCTCCGATATGAACCTAAACCCAACTAAACCGCCAAAATTCCTAAGCCCAATTTCAGGGCATTACACTGCATCCTTCTTAACACTATACTCAAGCCGAGATCCATATTTTTAAACCAATTATGGAAAAAGCGACAATTTTCCCCCAAAAAAATTATTTTAGGAAACTCGTGATTATCGAGTTGACAAGATTGTTATAGGATATATTCTCTCCTAATCTTTAGATGAAAATCACTCATTTTTCTCCTTTTTCCTAGATCACGTGGAAGATTAATAACACCAAATTCACTCAATCTTTCATCATCAATTAGTGTTTCACCCCTAAAAATTAAGCTAGCTTCAACATGTTGTTCCCCTTGATTTTGAGGGGTATCTTGAGTATCTTTATGTTCATCAAAAGTGGAAACAATTTTTGATGGAGAAGAAGCTTGCAAACTTGTTTGAGATGGTGAAGGGTTTGTAGTGAAGGTACCTCCAATATCTTTTTGAATTCCTTTAAAAAAACTTGAAATATCTCTATGGTTAGTTCTCTTCATTTTGAAATTACATTATAAGAAAAGTTTTAGTAATTAAAGAAATGAAATTAACTAGAAATACATGTATGACCACTTAGTACTTTGTCGTACTTCAAATAAGGATTACAAAGGTTTAACAATTGACCAACATTAGTTGTATGATGGACCGAAATATAACAAAATAGGGGTTGTATTTTATTACATTTTAGACTCAATTAGGGTCCCATGTCATGCCTACATTACCAACATTTTAAACCATCTCAATTTGGATCTACCGTTATGCCTACTCAATTTGGGTTGTATTAGAAATATATTATTTGATGTATTAATGAGAACCTTAGTCTTTGCATTTATATGCAACCTTCATTCATTAAATCTATTGTTTGTGTATTCACTACTGTTTTAGGATAAGTATATCCTCCATTCAACCTTCGTTCAAATGTATCTTGATAGAGTGAGATACATGTTAAATGTATTTTGAGGCACAATAATTGAATGAAAGAAAAGAATAAAAAAAGAAGCTAATGCACCAGCCGAGAATCGAACCAACAAGCTTATAGGTAATTTTATTAGATGTGTATTCTCAACGTTAATTTTATGTCTGGCCCTTATATTATGTGGTTGAGAAAGATATGCAGTCGTTGAACATGCAAGAGTGGTAATTGCTTGCTTTAATCATCTTCAAATTTAGACCTATGTGTTGAGATATTTGATTTTGATATAACTAAAATGAAAAATGTTTTTGGACTAATTTGCAAAAATATTTCAAAAGTCCATTAATTTGAAAAATATGTTTGAATGGTTTTTGACATGTTTAAATTCTTTTAAAATAGCCAAAATGCCAAAAAAGGCTTTGAGTACTGGTACCCTTTCCTCGACACCGATACCTAAACAATCGTACTAGTACCTGTAATTACTCATTTTCACTTGTAAATATATTAATATTGCATGTATATTTATTATATGAATGTTACTAATATAAGGTGGTGTGTGCATGTATAAGCTATGTATACGTATTAGGGGTGTATGTATGTCGCGTATGAGCGTATTTGATTAATATATAGATGTTATGTTAATTATATGTATGATTATACGTACGTATACTAGAATATTATATTAATTAATGATTGTATAATATAAGTATATATTTTCGTATGTATATGTATTACTGTTATAATTATATTATTATTATTATTGGGCTGACAAAATGAAAGAATTAAATATATTAAACCCAAATAAAATTTACAGTCCAAGTCCAAGTCCAATTACAAGGCCCGGTTTGCCCAAATCTAAATCTTATCTAATTACAATGTGCAGGTAACTGTGGGCCGTTGGATCAAGATCTGATCCAACGGCCACGATGCAACCAGGAAGTCAAAAATATACGCCAGCGCGTGTTCCACACGTATGGACCGTTCGAGTGCACGCGCGTGTGGTGGTACACGCGCGGACGCTTTAATATCCCACGCGCGTAAGATCCACGCGTTCGATTCCTCATTGCGGAGCTCCACGTGGCGAAATCGAAGCCGTCTCATCAAATCGAGGCTTCATCCCGGGCCGATCGTTCTTCAAGCCATCTCGACCGTTAGATCGGATCGATCTAACGGCCGAGAACGTGTCCGCCTCTAGCAGAATGTCCATATCGCCACCGCGCCCGATATTGATCCCGTGCTCGTAACATGCCCAAGATAACAAGCAAAATTGCGAGTCCAGTTCAGATCTGAAAAAAGCAAGATGCAACTTGCAACAAAACAGAGACAATAATATATATGAAACGGGAACTTTTGTAACGGGGATAAGAACGGGAGGTAAAAAAAAAGAGAGACCAGAGACCTTGTAATACAAAAAAATCGGAAAGTTGTAAACATCCAAGTAAATCAAAAGACAATCCAGTGGTAAATACTTGCCTCTTTTTCTTACTTATTTTCTTTACATGCATATACAAAAAAACAAAAAAAAGGAGAGTAGTCTTACCGGCGTTGTTTGTGGGTCTTCCCTTCCTCAGTGATAAGCCTTTCGGCTTCTACAAGCCAGATCTGGTGAACTAAAGGGAGGAGAAGACCCTTTGTAGTTTTGTTTTGGTCTAAAAAAATATTTTTTTGGTCCGTATTTCCTAGATCTAGGGCGAATAGAGGTATATCCTCTAAATCCAACCTAGGATTCGTATTGAGGACGAAAAGAGGGTTGTTTTGATGTATTTTGGAGGCTCGCCGGCGCCGGTTAGCGGCGGCCGGCGGCGGAGAATACGGCGGCCGACCGCCGGATTCTGGGTTTTATAAGAACAGATGAGAGAAAAAGAAGAACACAAGGCTATATGGCGAAGAAATGAAACGAATGGCCAAAAATTTGGTTTCGGCCTAAAAAGAGGGTTTATATAGGTGTTTTTATTTTGCTAAATGGGTAAATTACACACTTAATCCCACCGCGTTTTCAATATTTTCATTTTTGTCTTGCCGCATGGTATAATCACAATCCCAGTCCCCCTGATATTTCAAAAGGTTACAATCTAGTCCCTAAATTACACCGAATCACACGAATGGTAAAATTACACCCTTAACCATCCCGCGTTTTTGAATTTTTCATTTTGGGTCCGCCCTTAGTCTAATTACAATTCTGGTCCTTTTAGGTTTTGTTTGTTTCGCAATTTCGTCCCTAAATTACATATTATTGTTCTTTAATTTCTGCCATTGACTTTTGTTTTTCTTTCATTTCGGTCTTGTATTCCTTGTAAATATTCATGTTCGTGTTATAATCGTATATATATTGATATTCTATTATTTTATTTTATGTCCCTCATATATGAGTCGTAGTTTATGTTTATATGTATATATGTGTTAAAAATGGTAGTCATGTTTTTTATCCGGTTACTCGTATTAAAGCATGCTATGTTCTATCTGACTCGTAAAACAGCATGTTCTTGTATTTTTGTACACATTGTATGTTTCCTTGGCTTTTAGGTTACGTGTTAGTGTGTCTTCTTTATTGTATAATATATTGTTCATATATGTTGAAATATGTTTTATTAATAGCATGTATGTCTTTTTAAATATTTGTTCGTCCACATATAACGTAATTATTCCTGCATTGTTGTTCTAACTTGCTAAAGTTGCTTTTATTTATCATTTAGAATAATATGTATATATGCATGTTTTAATCTAGTATATCATTTATTAGATTAGTATTTTATTATGTGAATATTTACTGTCTTTAAATTATCTGTCATGTTTTATATTTTTGCCACTAAGATTGCATATGATTTATAACTTGTTAATGCGGTGTCCTTTTATCCGAGCGTAAACGGGGCCAGTATCAAGCGTAGTGATAGTGGTTGGGCGTTTATCCTCGGGTAACGGGACCCTTAAAATATATTCGCAATTATGACCGAATTTTAAAATAATCGTAACTTTAATCCGGAAAATCCAATATTAATAAAGCGGTAATTATTAAAGTACCAATTTTTGGGCGGTGTGGGGGTGCTAATCCTTCCCCATCCGTAACCGACTCCCGAACCCTGTCTTTTTGAATCTCTGGTTTTATGGTGTCCGGCCTACCTATGTGGCCGGTGGCGACTCCATTTTTTATGAGGATTTTTTTTGTAAACCCTACGGAATAAATATTTTATATCCAAAAGAATCACAAACACCTCTAAAAAAAACACTTCGAAAACCCCACGTTTTTATTTTAGCGATTTGAAAAGAGACATCGCTACAGATGGCGACTCCGCTGGGGATATTTTTGTTTTTTCGAAAAAAACAAATGAGAGTCAAGCTTTTAAAATAATTACCGCTTTACTAATATTGGAAATTTCGGATTAAAGTGACTATTAAATTAACATTCGGTCATAATTGCGCGTTTATTTTAACGCATTTAAAATATGGCATATAAACCCGTCTTTTTAAGTGAGGGGAAAACGCTAATGCTTTCGTGGAGATATCGTTCTCCCGTATGGGCCTAGCAAGTACCTTCGGGGCTCGAGTACCTTATGCTTTCGTAAGGATATCGTTCCTTCGTACGGGCATAAGCGAATGGGTCCCCCTGAATTGAACCCGGTTGAAAGGAGCCTATAATGGGTGATAATCGGGGGCCTTGCTACTCTTAGTAGAGGACAGCAAGGACAATTCGGGTACCTCCTAGAACCAAGACTGCATGTAGAGAATACATAGAAACCTACCCATTTAGAGCCATGCGGATAACCTTAGGTTTTAGACGGGATAAATAGGGTTGTTTTGTGTGTTTATTACATTTATTTTTGTCCTTTTATTTATATATTTATTAATTATATCCGTCTTGACTTGTTTCCTTTTCGCTTTTTTTTTTTTTCTCATACATCATTGCATTTGCATCACATAAAGGTCTTGAATCAAGTGGTTTGCCTGATCAGAAAGTCTTTCACCATGGAAAAAAGGTGTCTTAGGAAAGAAGAGCTTAATTTGTCAGTCATACATTGGTCAGAGGTCAACCAGAAAATCCAAGGGGACAGTTTGCCTAACGAACGCGTAATAGCTGGATACACCTATGTGAGTCTCCAACAGAACGACTTGTGGGATCTTCAAAGCATTTGGGAAAGATGGGACCGAAGACTACAAGACTTATTTTTGCGATAGTTATGGCGACATCGCACAGCTATTATATGTTCGGATTAACCAGCCCCTACTCGAGCTATAGTCCGATTACGGAATCCGGCTTTTTGTCGCTTCACCTTCAATGGGCAGGACATGATGCCTACGGGAAGAAGAATACACTGCGTTACTTAACTAGAAAAATATTCGGGAAGATTGGATCTACGCGAAGCCTCAAGGAATCAGAATTACACTGCGAAACTCAAAACCTTTGCGGGAATGAGTGACGATTGGGTTAGTGGCCTCCTTCAAATCTGAGGAGATAATACAGTCTTTGCATGGGAAAGTATTCGGGACATCATATCGACACATCCAGACAAGGCAAAGAAAATGGACTTATTCGCTTTAGGAATATATGGCTTGGTGATCTTTCCCAGAGTACTCGGGAACATTGACATAGCCATTCTGGATTTGTTCGAGCGGGTGAAACGGAAAGCAAACCCAGTACCAGCAATCTTGGTCGAGACTTTCATTTCCTTAAATGCTAGCCGGAAACATGAAGAAGGACGTTTTCGAGGCTGCGCACAGCTATTACAAGTATGGATTCAGAGTCACATGTGGAAGACGCCGACGCGGGTCCTGCCGGGGATATCTTTTCAAGGTTTTTCGCCTTTACGAGAATACTTAGCAAAGGAATGGCGAGAGGATTTGAAAACAAAAATGTGGACCAGTTTCTTCAGAAACATTCAAGGTGAAGACATAGCATGGAGGGTCCCATGGCTCGGTAATGTTAATTATTTTCTATCTGATTGTGGTGACTTCAATTGGTGATGATGTTGGGATTGCATGGAGAGGATCGCTTGTGCCCCGCTTTTAGTATCTCGGCAGTTCAGATCACGATAGTTCATTCCTAATACCGCCGGATTAAGCCAAACTGAATTTCTTTTCAAAGGGGAGTTCAAAGGAAAAATTCAGACCATCATGAGGGCCTGGGATCATTGTTATCAGATCAGGGTGGAAGGAGATACCGAGCACATGACTACCCCAGATTACGATCTTTGGAGACGTTTGAGGGTTAATAATGTGATTCCTGAATCTGACCAAGGACCAGCAGTGTCACTCGAAGAGCTTACAAGGGTGGTACCGTCCGAAGCCGACATCTTGAGGAGTGAACTCGAAGAAGTTAAAAGGAAAATGGACATTCAACAGACCCAACATGCAAGTGAACTCTATAAAGCAAGCTTAGAAGTTGACGAGCGGGATGGGATCATTAGGCAATTGAAGAAATTAAATGCAGATTTGAGTGACAAGAATACTCTTTATCAAAAAGATGCCCTTCTATTACAAGCAAAAATACAGAAGGCCGACCGGAGTCAGTTAATAGCTGTGGAAAGAGAAAGAATGAACGGCATCCGTTTAGTGGAAGAAGAACAAGAAATTAACAAAAAACGATCGAGAAAGAAATTGAAAACTACCGTTTGGCTATGGAGGAAGAAAAACGGTCCGCCAAGAAGGCCATTGATCAAGAAAAAGAAAGATTCAGACAAGAAATCAGCAAGGGAAGACAAGCTATCCATCATGAGAGAGAAAGTGTCGCTGTATGGAAAAGAAAATCCATGAGTAGTCGAAATAGACTGTTAGAGATGCAGAAACTATACGATGACACTATTCAAAGGTTGGAGCAAAGCCAAAGTCAAAATGATGAATTAAAAGGAAAGGTGGCGGAAGTCGAACACTCACTTCGAATGTACTGCCGCAGGAATAACTTCGCTGAGCTGCAGGAAAGAGAACGAGAGGTGGGTGTGTTACAAGCACGAATTGGGTCCCTCGAAGCAATTGTGGAGGATTACAAGGAAAGAATTAATGTGTTCGAGGAAGCTGCAGCCGGAGGGGACACCTATTGGCAGAAGAGATTACGCGACGCTGCTCGAATGGTACAGGACAGAGACCAGTACTACGCAAACCTAATGGTGGACATACAATGAGTCGCCAGACATGTAAATGATTTAGCTGTCGAAGCTGAGACACTCCGACCTTTTATAGCCCCGGGAATGGAAGAAGCTCCTAGGTTCCTCAAGCTGCTCAGGGCAATTGGAAAATTAGGAGATAGAGCTAGAGTCTATCTATAGGACTCTGTGTTGTAATTAGATCTTTTGTACTAGGGATCTTTACTTTGTAACACGAACTTTGTTGTAATCAAGACCCTTTAATTCCCGTGGAAGTAGTTCAAAAGGGTGATTACCAGCGGAATCAATACCTTATCTGCATACATTCTTGCATTTGCATCATAACATTCGCATCATTGTACATGCATTTATTTTTTGCAACCATATTAACAATATGAATATTGTGGCATTGTGTGTAGTTAACCCTCAATCATTCATCACCTATATTTTACCCGGCTACAAAGAAAGCTCATGGAAGAAAGGATAATTAGTCTAGAAAGAGGGCAAAGAGAGCTCGAGACAAGGCTAGAAGAGGCCCAGAGAAGCCTTAGTGATTAGATTTGTGATCACAAACATCTATAGTATATCGACATAACTGCATTCTTTGGCAAAAAGTCTTGGAAAACGAGTAGAAGGAGAAAATGTTCCAGAACCAGAAGGTACCCCGGCTCACTACAAGGTTCAACCAACTGCACCAAACCAGGCTAGGAAGGTGTATATTGACCCTGCAGGAATATCTTCCAGCTTTCAAATAGGGGCACACGAGACTCAACCCCGATCATCAAGCACTTTATGAAGAAGAAGTACAGGACTGAACATGGTCGAAAGAATCAGGAATGAGGTAGAAAAAGTGGGAAGAAAGATTTCGCCTCATGGAGGAAAAATTTAAAGCGTTACAATCAAATGAAGAATCAGGAAATGACGCTAGCGACCTAAGTCTGGTGTCTGATCTTGTCCTGCCGCCAAAATTCAAAACGCCAGAGTTCGATAAATATGATAGAACCACATGCCCTTCTGCACACATAACGATGTATTGTAGAAAAATGGTGGCTTACCATAAAGATGAAAAGCTCTTGATCCATTGTTTCGGGATAGTCTAAGCTGGAGCGGCGTTACGTTGGTATACGCAGTTAAGCAAAGCGAATGTTAAAACATAGAAAGATCTGTCTAAAGCATTTACTGAGCAATACAAACATGTAACAGACATGATCCCTAGCCGAATTATGTTAGAAAATATGGGGCAGAAGTCCAATGAAAGCCTGCGACAATATGCCCAAAGGTGGAGAGAAGTGGCCGCCCAAATCCAGCCACCTATCCCGGAGCATGAAATCACGCCATTATTTGTCAATACTCTGAAAGGGGCACTCTTTGATCGCCTCTTTAATAACACAACACAATGTTTTGCCGACTTGATCAGGACTGGGGAGTCTCTCGAACTGCCAATTAAGAGCGGCAAAATTGATGGTGGGGAAGGGTCTCGAAAGTATAACAAGAGAAATGAAGTAAACACCACCAGCACCTATACCGCCTCGAAGAACTTCACAGTCTCACAGCCACAAGCACCTGTGGGAAAAACACAAAATTCGAATCAAAGAGATGAGAGAGTCACCAGAAAAGAGAAAGAGAGGAGAACTTTCACTCCCCTACCTGTTTCATACTCAGAACTTTATTCCCAGTTATATGAAGCAGACCTGGTCCGGCCATACATCGTTACTCCTGTCAATCCACCCTTCCCGCCTTGGTATAATCCAAGCGCACATTGCGACTATCACGTCGGTACCCCTGGACATCCCATTGAGAACTGTCTTGCCTTCAAAAAGCTTGTACAGAACTTAATCGATTCTGGGATATTGAAGTTTGAAGAGCCGAGTGTAGCCAACAACCCGCTACCTAATCATGGGAGCAGAGGGGTAAATGTCATAGAAGAATGCTTTACCAGGAGGATAAAGGATGACGTGTCAGAAATCAAGTCTCCTTTACGATGGGTATTTCAACAGTTATGCATGGCTCGTGTGATCAACAAAGGCATGATAATAAGGCAGAAGGAATGTGGAAAGTATTGTGAATTCCATCAGACTGAAGGGCATGATATCCAAGAATGTGACGAGTTCAAGAAATTGGTGCAGAAGTTGATGAATGAAAAACAAATTGAATTCTTTGAGGAGCCCATGGGGAAAAAGGGGTCGGACGTACACATGACGGATAGCCCCAAAACTAGATACGAGAAGGATAGACCTTTTATCATCTCTCCCAGGACAGGGAATGCAGGTGTCTCCCAAGGAGAAACCAGCAAAATAAGTCCCAAGATCATCATTTCAGCACCATCTCCATTCCCATTCAAAGATATGCGACAAATTCCCTGGAATTATGCTGTGAATGTGACCATGCCAGAAAAATCAGAACACGAACAGGTAAAAGAGCCTACGCTAGAAGACCAACAAAGCCAGAACGATGTGAACGTTGGTGAGGCAGGCCATTTCACAAGGAGCGGCCGATGTTATTCCTCCGAGGCTTTGAAAGCGGCTGAAAAAGATAAGGGGAAGAGTACAGCAGTTAGCCCTACGCAGATATTTGGAGAAGAACCTGCTCCAAATATAAATGAGCCGGTAACTGAGGCCCAGGCCAAAGAATTTCTAAAGTTCTTGAGACATAGTGAGTACAGCGTAGTGGAACAACTACGAAAACAACTGGCCAGGATCACAGTGCTGGAATTACTCTTGAGTTTAGAGAAACATCGGGAGACACTATTGAAAGTGCTGAATCAAACTTTTGTGCCCCAGGACATTTCTGTAACAAACCTGGACATGATAGTGGGGCATATTACCGCCTATAATCATATCACATTCAGTGATGACGAGATCCCGGAGGGAGGAATGGGGTCTACCAAAGCCCTTAACATCACTACCCACTGCAAAGGGTATGTATTACCAGGCGTACTGATCGACAATGGGTCAGCATTGAATGTCTTGCCCATGGTAACCCTGCAAAAATTGCCAATAGATGGTTCGCACCTAAAGCCTTGCCACAACTCGGTAAGAGCCTTTGATGGTACGCAAAAAGGAACAATGGGGAAAATTGAGGTGCCCCTATTGATCGGACCAACTGAATATGTGATCGATTTTGTAGTGATGGACATAAAACCATCTTACAGCTGTTTGTTGGGAAGACCGTGGATCCACTCCGCAGGAGTTGTCCCATCATCATTGCATCAGAAATTAAAAGTTGTAGTTTAAGGCAAATTGGTCACAGTAGAGGCAGAGCATGAATTTGTTGCTTCAGTGACATCAGACACCCCCTACATTCAAAATGATGAAGATACTGCAGAATGCTCGTTCCGAGCATTAGAACTAGTAAATGCCACATTCGTTTTAGAGGGAAGCCGGATCCCCTACCCCAGGTTATCTAATTGTACCAAGATGACCGTTGCAGAAACTTTGGGCTGAGGAGCCAAAATAGGAAAAGGGCTGGGGAAGAAATTACAAGGAAACCTGAGACCCAAGAATATGACAACCAAGAAGGATCGTTTCGTGCTGGGTTACCAACCAAGTGTCCAACAGAAGAAAGAGGAGTATAAGAGGAAGGAAGAACAGAGAAAAGCCAGATCTAAAGGAGAAGACATTCCATGGAGACCGATATCCTTTCCTAGTTTGAAAGCCACTTTTGTCTCCGGAGGGTTCTACCAGCCAGGTCAAGATATAGGAGAGGCAATGAAGAAAAATGATGAACTTAACCAGGAGGAAGTACTCAGAGAATCATTTGAAGGGATGTACATCAACATGATAGCTGAAAAGGACCGAGGCAGCAAAATGTTGACCAACATCCGCCCTTGCCATCCCGGGGAAACACTCGATAACTGGAGCTGCATTGATCTACCTGTAGTTTTTAGGAATAGATCAGAGTAATGCTCCGAATCAACCTTTTGTTTTTGCCCATAAACAATGGGGATCTCTTGTAGGGGGCACCTATGTTAACTTTTTGATTGAAATGAAAATATCCCCACTTTCTTAAAAAATGACCAAAGTCTCATTTATTCCATTCATGCATTCTTCATATTCATTCCCTTCATGTAAAGCCGTCTCTTTCCCAATACAATTCATTCTCATTTAATGCAGGTCGCTCATGATTGACGATATGAATGATACCGGATCCAATCCTGGAGTAAATTTCGAATGCCCTGAGGTCTCAGAGGAAATTGAGGAAGGATATGATGAAATAGAAATTGAGGTCCCGGAAGAGTTAAAGAGAATGGTGGACGACGAAGAAAGGCAGATTATGCCCCACCAAGAAGAAACATAAATTGTCAACTTGGGGACTGAAGAAGAGATAAAAGAAATAAAAATAGGAACGACTATTTCCTCAAAAACCAAGCATGAACTGATAGCCCTACTTCAGGAATTCAAGGATGTCTTCGCCTGGACTTATCAAGATATGCCAGGATTGAATACCGACATAGTGGTGCACAAATTGCCAACAAAATCGGAGTGCAAACCAGTACAACAAAAACTTCGGAGAATGAGACCAGATATGTTGTTAAAGATCCGAGAAGAAGTGAAAAAGCAATTTGATGCTGGATTCTTGGAGGTAGCCAAATACCCCGAATGGGTTGCAAACATTGTACCAGTACCAAAGAATCACGGGAAAGTTCGTATGTGTGTAGATTATAGGGATCTGAACCGAGCTAGCCCTAAAGACAACTTCCCTTTGCCACATATTGACACGCTGGTTGACAACACCGCAGGACATTCATGGTTTTCCTTCATGGACGGCTTCTCAGGGTACAACCAGATAAAGATGGATCCTAACGACATGGAGAAAACCACATTCATAACCATGTGGGGCACTTTTTGTTATCAAGTGATGCCGTTTGGGCTAAAGAACGTAGGGGCAACATACCAAAGAGCAATGGTGACTCTTTTCCATGACATGGTGCATAAAGAAATAGAAGTATACGTGGATGATATGATTGCCAAATCCCGAACAGAGGAAGAGCACCTACAGAACTTGAGAAAACTATTCCAAAGACTACGGAAGTACCAACTAAGGCTCAATCCTGCCAAGTGTACCTTTGCCGTTACTTCTGGAAAACTCTTAGGGTTCGTAGTAAGCAGAAGAGGGATTGAGATTGATCCAGATAAAGTGAAAGCCATCCAGGACCTTTCACCACCCCGCACGCAGAAGGAAGTCTGCGGTTTCCTGGGGAGGCTGAATTATATCTCTCATTTTATTTCCCAATTAACCAATCAATGCGACCCGGTCTTCAGACTTCTTAGAAAGAATAATCCTGGCGTGTGGGATGAAGAATGTCAAAAAGCCCTAGAAAAGATCAAAAAGTACGACAAATGCTCCAATTTTAGTCTTTTGATGACTGTCGGCCACTAATTCTCTACTTATGAGTCTTGAGAATTCAATGGGATGTGTCTTTGGGGCAACACGATGAGTCAAGAAAAAAGGAGCAAGCCATCTATTACCTAAGCGGGAAATTCAATGATTGCGAAACACGGTACCGCCAAAGTCTGAAGTTGTGTTGTGCTCTAGTTTGGGCTACCAAGCGGCTCGACAGTACATGTTGTACCATACTACCTGGTTGATATCCAAGCTAGACCCTTTGAAGTTCTTAATGGGCGCGCCATCACTAACGGGAAGGATGGCTCGATGGCGAGATGCTATTATCCGAATTCGACATCGTATATGTTAATCGAAAGCTATAAAGGGGAGTCTTTGAGCAGATTTCTGGCTAGTCGTAGCCGGACGAATATGAGGCATTGAACTTTAATTTCCCGGACGAAGACTTGATGTGCATTACCACTTTGAAGAAGAGGTTTCAGATGATAAGTCATGGAAACTTTACTTCGATGGAGCCTCCAACGCCCTCGGACATGGGATAGGGGCAGTGCTAATTTCACCTGAGGACATCTATTATCCTTTCACCAGCAGATTGGAATTCTTCTGCACAAACAATATAGCTGAATACGAAGCTTGCATCATGGGACTAAACTCAGCCATCGAGAGAAAGGTTAAGAAACTTCGAGTGTTCGGAGATTCGTCCTTAGTCATTTACCAATTGCGCGGGGAGTGGGAAACCAGAGACCAGAAGTTGGTCAAATATCACGAATTGATCCAAGAGCTCGTCAAAGAGTTCGAAAAGGTTAGCTTCAATTACCTGCCACGAGAAGAAAATCAGATGGCAGATGCATTGGCAACCTTGGCATCCATGTTTAAAACAAACACCGGGGCAGAAATGAAGCCCATTGAGATGCAGACGTTTGAAAAGCCTACTCATTGTTGTAATGTACAGGAAGAGATTGACGGAAATCCATGGTACTATGACATCCTGCAATATGTCAAGCTTCGAAAGTATCCCGAAGGGGCAAACGACAATGACAGAAAAACGCTCAGAAAAATGGCAACAAAATATGTCCTAGATGGGGAGATCCTATATAGGAGAAGTCATGATCAAACATTGCTGAGATGTGTGGATGCCCGGGAGGCGAAGGAAATCTTAGCCGAAGTACATGATGGGATCTATGGAACGCATGCCAATGGGCTGTCTATAGCCCGGAAAATTATGAGATGCGGTTATTTCTGGTTGACCATGGAGGGAGATTGCATCGATTACGCCAGGAAATGCCACAAATGCCAAATTTACGCTGACAAAATTCATGCACCCCCATCGCCTCTACACACCATGAATTCTCCGTGGCCTTTCGCAGCGTGGGGCATGGACGTTATCGGGCAGATCCATCCGAAAGCTTCCAATGGGCATCGTTTCATTTTGGTTGCCATAGACTACTTCACTAAATGGGTAGAGGCAGCGTCTTACGCCAATATCACCAGGACTACAGTTTGTAAGTTCTTAAAGAAGGAAATTATTTGTCGATACGGATTGCCAGAGAGGATCATCACCGACAATGCTTCCAATCTGAACAACAAAATGATGAAGGACGTGTGCACTCAATTCAAGATAACACACCATAATTCCACAGTCTATCGTCCTAAAATGAATGGAGCAGTGGAAGCGGCAAACAAAAATATAAAGAAGATCATAGCGAAAACTACGGATACCTACAAGGATTGGCATGAGAAGTTGCCTTTTGCCCTTTTCGCCTATAGGACGTCCATTCGCACATCAACAGGGGCAACACCTTACTCCTTGGTGTATGGTACCGAAGCAGTACTCCCAATTGAGGTAGAGATTCCGTCTCTCCGGGTCTTAAACGAAGTAAAATTGGAAGAAGCTGAATGGGTGCAGGCCAGACTCGACCAGCTAAACCTCATTGACGAAAAAAGACTAAAGGCCATTTGTCATGGTCAGATGTACCAAAAGCGGATGGTACAGGCATATAACAAAAAGGTGCGCCCAAGAGAATTCAAAGAAGGGGATATGGTACTCAAGAAAATCCTCCCTATCCAGAAAGATTCTCGAGGAAAATGGATGCCCAACTGGGAAGGACCGTACGTCGTAAAAAAGGCCTTCTCAGGAGGAGCCCTGATCCTAACAGAAATGGATGGGGACGAGCTGAAAAATCCCGTAAATTCTGATGCCGTCAAGAAATACTATCTAAAAAAAATAAAAAATTGGAGAGCTCAGGACGAAAGCCCGAAACCGGGCGTCTTGAAGCAAAGGAATGACTCGAGTTGAAAACCCGCAAAGGGCGGCTTGGGTAAATTGAAAAGTTGAATATCCGAAGAAAAGGGTATCCCCATGAACATCATGAAGAGAAGGTTTCAGGCAAGAAATTCTACACCGGTTGACAGGATCATGTATCATTCATATCGAGGATAATGAGAGATTTTGTACCTTCATGTGTGTTATACCTTTCTTTTTAAGATATCCCAAACCCTTAATCATAATAAAACCGTGTTTTGAGCATCCATTCCTGGCCTTCTTGTCAATTTCAGTCAAATAAGATAACATAGGCTTATAATGAAACAAGAGGTTTCGAAGCATTACTATGATTTAACCTTGAAAATGCAGGTGATCAAAGAAAACGATGTTAACTCCGTCCTCTAGTTCCCTAATGGCTATCGATAGGGAAGCCGGGAAGCTTCAAACAACCTGGTAGGATAACCAATGGCACATGTCCTATCTATTCAAGAAAGGCATACGAGATAACAAAAGAGATCTTTTGGGTGAAAACCAGAAGGGCACCCCTCTCAAAAAAAAATCTCTAAAGTGAAAACCCGAAAGGGCACTTTAGAATTCCAAGTCGTAATTGAAAAAAAAGGTCGAGATGGTTGAACTTGGCAGTGAAGCAGGGTATCGATACCCTTAAGAAAGGAGAAGGCGAACGTCAAGATCAAATAAGGACCAAAACAAGCCCACCAAGATATTGAATCTCATGCATCATGAATAGTCAGACATCACTAGGATTAGGAGCATGTCAATTGATTCATTTGTCATAGCATTTTGTTTTCATCTCAGACAGGTATCTGCAGAGCCAAAGAGACATCGAGGGCCATCACGGTGTGAATCCCAAAAGAGAAGACAATGTTTTTACATACAAAAGGCACATGTTTTCAAGCTCTAGAGAAAGGTTCTATATAGGAAGAATCCTCCTCTCCGAGGCTTCAGAAGCTGAAAGTTCTATATAGGAAGGACTGACAGCTCCAGGGTGAAGACTAGCAGTTCTATATAGGAAGGACTCCCGGTCAAAGGAATTCACCCATGACACGCAAGATTATATAGGAAATCCTGCTGTGTCGAAAGCAAAGAGTTCTATATAGGAAGGGCTCCTAGCTTCAATGTCTTAGAGTGAAAGATTCTATATAGGAAGAATCCGTAACTCTAAGATTTCAAGATGCCGAAAAGTTCTATATAGGAAGGACCGACGGCTCCAAGGTGAAGACTCACAGTTCTATATAGGAAGAACTCCCGGTCAAAGAATTTCACCTATGACACAGGGTTATATAGGAAACCTGTTGTGTCGATAGCAAAGAGTCTTATATAGGAAAGGCTCCAAGCTTCATTGTCTTAGAGTGAAAGGTTCTATATAGGAAGAACCTGTAGCTCTGAGATTTCAGACGCCAAAAGTTCTATATAGGAAGGACTGACGGCTCCAGGATTTGAAGACTAGCAGTTCTATATAGGAGGAACTCCCAGTCGGAAGAATCCATCAGTGGCGCAAAAGGTTTTATATAGGAGAAACCAGCGTTGAAAGCAAAGAGTTCTATATAGGAAGGACTCCAAGCTTTATTGTCTCAAAGTGAAAGGAAGGACTCATAATTCGGGATGCCAGAGCGAAGGGTTCTATATAGGAAGAGCCTGTAGCTCCAAGATCGGAAGGTGACGAAGCTCTATATAGGAAGAACTTACGAGCCTGAAGATTCAGCCAAGGAAGAGCGGAGATGTCCAAAAGAATTCGTTTTTCCAAGGCTACAAACAGGGAAGTCTGATAAAAATGAGTGCTTATGAATCTTTGTTTTGTTCCCATTCCATGAGAACAAGCAAAGAGGGGCAACTGTAATCACTCATTTTCACTTGTAAATATATTAATATTGCATGTATATTTATTATATGAATGTTACTAATATAAGGTGGTGTGTGCATGTATAAGCTATGTATACGTATTAGGGGTGTATGTATGTCGCGTATGAGCGTATTTGATTAATATATAGATGTTATGTTAATTATATGTATGATTATACGTACGTATACTAGAATATTATATTAATTAATGATTGTATAATATAAGTATATATTTTCGTATGTATATGTATTGCTGTTATAATTATATTATTATTATTATTGGGCTGACAAAATGAAAGAATTAAATATATTAAACCCAAATAAAATTTACAGTCCAAGTCCAATTACAAGGCCCGGTTGGCCCAAATCTAAATCTTATCTAATTACAATGTGCAGGTAACTGTGGGCCGTTGGATCAAGATCTGATCCAACGGCCACGATGCAACCAGGAAGTCAAAAATATCTGCCAGGCGCGTGTTCCACACGTATGGACCGTTCGAGTGCCACGCGCGCGTGTGGTACACGCGCGGACGCTTTAATATCCCACGCGCGCGTAAGATCCACGCGTTCTGACTCCTCGACTGCGGAGCTCCACGTGGCGAAATCTAAAGCCGTCTCATCAAATCGAAGCTTCATCCAGGCCGATCGTTCTTCAAGCCATCTCGACCGTTAGATCAGATTTGATCTAACGGCCGAGAACGTGTCTGGCCTCTGGCAGAATGTCCATATCGCCACCGCGCCGATATTCAGTCCCCGTGCTCAGAACATGCCCAAGATAACAAGCAAAATTGTCAGTCCAGTTCAGATCTGAAAAAAGCAAGATGCAACTTGCAACAAAACAGAGACAATAATATATATGAAACGGGAACTTTTGTAACGGGGATAAGAACGTGAGGTAAAAAAAAAGAGAGACCAGAGACCTTGTAATACAAAAAAATCGGAAAGTTGTAAACATCCAAGTAAATCAAAAGACAATCCAGTGGTAAATACTTGCCTCTTTTTCTTACTTATTTTCTTTACATGCATATACAATAAAACAAAAAAAAGGAGAGTAATCTTACCGGCGTTGTTTGTGGGTCTTCCCTTCCTCAGTGATAAGCCTTTCGGCTTCTACAAGCCAGATCTGGTGAACTAAAGGGAGGAGAAGACCCTTTGTAGTTTTGTTTTGGTCTAAAAAAATATTTTTTTTGGTTCGTATTTCCTAGATCTAGGGCGAATAGAGGTATATCCTCTAAATCCAACCTAGGATTCGTATTGAGGACGAAAAGAGGGTTGTTTTGATGTATTTTAGAGGCTCGCCGACGCCGGTTAGCGGCGGCCGGCGGTGGAGAATACGGCGGCCGACCGCCGGATTCTGGGTTTTATAAGAACAGACGAGAGAAAAAGAAGAACACAGGCTATATGAAAGCTGAAGAAATGAAACGAATGGCCAAAAATTTGGTTTCGGCCTAAAAAGAGGGTTTATATAGGTGTTTTTATTTTGCTAAATGGGTAAATTACACACTTAATCCCACCGCGTTTTCAATATTTTCTTTTTTGTCTTGCCGTATGGTATAATCACAATCCCAGTCCCCCTGATATTTCAAAAGGTTACAATCTAGTCCCTAAATTACACTGAATCAGCTTCTGAATGGTAAAATTACACCCTTAACCATCCCGCGTTTTTGAATTTTTCATTTTGGGTCTGCCCCTTGGTCTAATTACAATTCTGGTCCTTTTAGGTTTTGTTTGTTTCGCAATTTCGTCCCTAAATTACATATTATTGTTCTTTAATTTCTGCCATTGACTTTTGTTTTTCTTTCATTTCGGTCCTGTATTCTTTGTAAATATTCATGTTCATGTTATAATGTATATATATTGATATTCTATTATTTTATTTTATGTCCCTCATATATGAGTCGTAGTTTATGTTTATATGTATATATGTGTTAAAAATGGTAGTCATGTTTTTTATCCGGTTACTCGTATTAAAGCATGCTATGTTCTATCTGACTCGTAAAACAACATGTTCTTGTATTTTTGTACACATTGTATGTTTCCTTGGCTTTTAGGTTACGTGTTAGTGTGTCTTCTTTATTGTATAATATATTGTTCATATATGTTGAAATATGTTTTATTAATAGCATGTATGTCTTTTTAAATATTTGTTCGTCCACATATAACGTAATTATTCCTGCATTGTTGTTCTAACTTGTTAAAGTTGTTTTTATTTATCATTTAGAATAATATGTATATATGCATGTTTTAATCTAGTATATCATTTATTAGATTAGTATTTTATTATGTGAATATTTACTGTCTTTAAATTATCTGTCATGTTTTATATTTTTGCCACTAAGATTGCATATGATTTATAACTTGTTAATGCGGTGTCCTTTTATCCAAGCGTAAACGGGGCCAGTATCAAGCGTAGTGATAGTGGTTGGGCGTTTATCCTCGGGTAACGGGACCCTTAAAATATATTCGCAATTATGACCGAATTTTAAAATAATCGTAACTTTATCCGAAAAATCCAATATTAATAAAGCGGTAATTATTAAAGTACCGATTTTTGGGCGGTGTGGGGGTGCTAATCCTTCCCCATCCGTAACCGACTCCCGAACCCTGTCTTTTTGAATCTCTGGTTTTATGGTGTCCGGCCTACCTAAGTGGCCGGTGGTGACTCCATTTTTTATGAGGTTTTTTTTGTAAACACCATGGAATAAATATTTTATATCCAAAAGAATCACAAACACCTCTAAAAAAAAAACACTTCGAAAACCCCACGTTTTTATTTTAGCGATTTGAAAAGAGACATCGCTACAGTACCGTTTTGTTTATCGATAGGCCCTTTAATCCCCAAGTTTTCAGAAATTCCAGTAGCCATTCATCGTATCGGTATAGACTTGACCGTACTGATACGAGAGGAACTGTACCTATATGCATGTATCGTTTACTGGTACCCAGTGTAATAAATGCCCAATGGCTATTTCTATTTAAGATAGGTACCGATACCAAAGGTCGAGTACCGATATCGATGAGCCCAGAACTGGGCTAGAATTAAAGTCCCTAATGGCTCTAATCAACTCCTAATGGATAGTAACAGTCAAGAACTCCTTATAGGGTTTAAAAGCAAGCTTCAAGCAACCATGAAACAACAAGAAACATAATGCCAACATTCTTTGTTTAGATAAATTGTTTTAGAGCTTAAATTGTCACATTTGCTCAAGTGTTAGGATTTTGGGTGAGAGCTAAATTGTGCAAACTCTTTGCCATGTGAGGTTTTCCCAATTTGCTAAATTTTATTCTCTTTGAGAGATGGTGTTCTCAAAGCTTTGGGGTATAAGCTTTGAGGGTTGTAAATGTTATCTCCTTGAACCTAGAAAATGAAAAGACAAATTAGTGAATTTGTGGAAAATCCTTAGCGCGGACAGCTAAGGTAGTGGAGGTAGACTTGATTTAGAAGTTGAACCATTATAAATCATTGCTCAAATTTTTAATTTCTGATTGCTTCCACCACATCTACTCAAAGTTCAACTTCACCTCCTCTTGGCGAACCTAGTTAATCGATTCGAGCCTAACAATTGGTATCAGAGCATCATCTCTACATTGGATTAACACCCTAGAGTCGATCTCTGATGTTCTCATCCTTTCTACATGAACTGAAGCTTATGGAGCAATCCATCAACAAGCCTTCATACTTTAATGGGGTAAATTACCCATATTGGAAGAATAGGATGAGATTATTCATCAAATCATATGACTACCTTTTTTGGGATGTAGTGATAAATGGGTCATCTATTCCAATGAACAGAGTAGGAGATCGACTCGTCGAGAAAAAAGATAATAATGGACCGATGAAGATCAGAGGAAGTTGCAACTCAATGACAAAGCTATGCACATCTTGTTTGTACTATTGGACCTGACAAGTATGCCAAGGTGTCCGGTTACTCGACTGCCAAGGAGATTTGGGACAAGCTTGAAGTCACATATAAAGGAACCAACAAGGTGAAAGAGACTAAGATTAGACTTCTTAACCTCAACTATGAGAACTTCAAGATAAACCCGGAAGAAGACATCAAAGTTATGTTCGATCAATTCTCTATCATAGTAAATGAGCTTAAAGGATTCAGAGAGATAATCTTGAAAGACAAGCTTGGAAGGAAGTTGATTTATTCATTTCCCGATTTATGGGACTCCAAGAAGACTGCAATCATTAAAGCAAAAAAATTGAAGACACTCAAGTTTGACGGGCTAACGGGATCTTTGCTAACCCATGAAATGATGATGTCAAAGGGGAAGAAGAAAGAAGAAGAGGACAACGAAAAAGTGAAAGTTGCTCTCAAATCCTCCACAAGCTGACAAGAAGATTCAAGTGGAGATGAAGAGATGGCCAAACGCTTCATGAAGCTCAAAAGATTCATAAAGTTCCAAAAGAAAGAATCAATGCATGAATCAAGAATGAAGAGGGATCCCATTATATGCTTCGAGTGCAAGCAACCGAGGCACATGAAGTACAATTTCCATAAGATGAATGCATTTGTGGCTACATGGAGTAATGAAGAGGACTCCACCCATGATGAGGTAACCAACCTTAATTCAGTAGATAAAATCATATTTTATCCTGCAAATCATAATTAGCCTCTAGCAAGGCATTATGACTACCCATGTTAAATGAAAAGATAATAATTCGATTAGGCATGGAAAATGTTAACCTTATATCGTTATATCTTTAGCTTCTTCGATGCCCAATTGAACTGAATAATCAAATGACATTAATCTTTATCAACTTATTTGAGAACAACCATGGATTTCTCAGTCTCAATCATCAAGGGCCCATAGATATCTCTCTTATGTTAGGAGGGATAAATTCCATCTTAGTCACTCGTATCTCACTACATGATTCCTTATCATGTTCATGCATAACCATTATAATCATCCGATTAAAAATGATGTTTGACTATGTCAAAATATAATAATCATCATGCTGAAAACCATAGTAATTTCAGGTCTAAGGATTTAATGTCACAACTATTAAAGATTAATATATAACTTTAATCCATGTATTCATCTCAAAAAGTGTCGATCCTAATATTTATTCTCAACAAATACATATATGAATTTGATTTGAATCTCATTCACATATTTATCTTGTGAATATCTATCAAACTTCATACTAATCTTATCTTATTATTATTCCCACAATAATAACTGATTAGGGATATTTATAATAATTAATAATATTCAAGGATACGGAAGCATGAAAATTTATTATAATAATAAATTCAATAATCAAAATATCATGTCCATACAAAAGGCCCTAGGGCACTATAGCTAACAATCTCCCACTTGCACTTGGCCTTTTCAAGAATGTATCTCATACCTATAGACCTAGCATGACGATCACATTTTACTTGTGGTAGAGGCTTATTCAATGGATCTACAACATTGTCATATGTGGAAATTTTACATATCTTAACGCCACCCCTCTCAATGATTTCTTAAATAAGATGATAACATCTTAAAATGTGTTTAGATCAATGATGTGATATAGGTTCCTTTGCCTGTGCAATAGCACCATTTTTGTTATAATATATATCAACAAGATTTGTGATGCTAGGAATGACCCCAAGATCATTAATGAACTTCTTGATCCAAACTGCTTCCTTCGCTGCATCAGATATCGCTATGTATTTAGCTTCGGTTGTAGAATCAACAATAATGCTTTGCTTTGAAATTTTCCAGCAGACAACACCTCCATTTAAACAAAACATGTATCTCGATTGTGACCGGTAATCATCTTTGTAAGTTTGGAAGCTTGCATCTGTGTAACCACTTACAACTAGATCATCTTCCAATCCGCCATAGACTAAGAACATATCTTTAGTTTTTCTCAAATACTTAAGTATGTTCTCTACTGATGCCCAGTGACTCACACCGGGATCTGATTGGTATCGACTTGTTATGCTCAAAGCATATGAAACATTTGGTCTAGTGCATACCATGACATACATTATAGACCATATTGCCGAATAATAAGGAATTTTACTCATGCGATCTCACTCATCTTTAGAGTTAGGACACTAAGTCTTGCTAAGAGTAATACCATGAGACGTAGGCAAGAATCCTCTCTTCGAATCTTGCATACTAAACCTTTTTAGTACTTTGTCTATATACACACTTTGACTTAGACCGATTAGCCTTTTAGATCTATATCTGTAACACTCCTAACCCAGCTTAGGAGTAAACCGAATTAGGAAGTGTTATGGAACAAACATTCGAACAAACATATGGCGACTTAGCACTTGTTAAAAGCATTCGAATAGAATTCAGGGTAATTTATAACTTTCTATAAGTGGATAGGTCTTCAACTTAAAACACATGCAGACGAAACATACATATATTAAGTAAAGACACAACAACCACCAGTCCATAACATGCTCTTATAAATTAGGTACTTCAGACCATAACATTATTTACTACTAAACATACAATTATGGTAAGCCTTTACATATCACAATCAAAAACGTTATTCATTGACATATAAACATTTACTTATTCTAACTGTTAATCTAGCCCTTTTTAAGTATACGACTTTTCTTAAGGTTTAACTCAATAATTTACATACTAGAATTTGGTACACATATTATCAAGGGAATTAATCAACTTAAAAGCCTTACGACAATTAATCAGCATATCATACTCCATACACCACAATAACTAGTTTTCAGCATAATAATTATTTGTTTATCACTTTTAATCTGATTCAATTTATAAGGTGTCCTATCAACTCTTTCGTAATTCTAATCGTTTAAGCATCATAATTTAAGTGATTTCTATGATGGGAAACATTCCAATATAACGCTAGCATAACTCAACAGTCAGGCAACTACTAAATCTTGCTAACTACTAAATCATATGCAACAAGCAACCACCCAAAAATATAAAGGCCCATTACAAACTTGAATACTTATTAGGCTTAGATACATGTTAAGCCACAAAGGAAATCTAAATACTCAATGCATGCTTAACCACTATGTGCCACCAACTAGGAGTACACTAAGGGACTACAAGCATACATCCTGGTCATTGTGATCTCGTCCAAGCTCTCAAAATAATCAAAGGCAAGATTACCCTGAAATGTTAAAATAAATAAAGATAAGCAATTGCTTAGTGAGGTAGTTTAAATAACATAAAGCATGACTTAAAAACCATATGATATGACTTTACTCATTCTTTAAAGCCAACGGATCCAGGTAAGTAATAGACTTTGACAATTACACTTTATCTTAGATTTAGAGTTCAAATATGGTAACATTGTTGCACATATCGAAAGCAAATTGAGCATCAAACTTTTTCGACACAAATCCTTTAATCCACACGATTAAATATGATAATTTTTCTTAGTTCGTTACGTATTCTCATATACTACGAGCATGTATTACTTATTGTATAAGTTACCAAGAGACACATTAGTTGAGCTTATAATTCAATCATTTCTTATACATAGCCTCACCTAAACATATATTTCTTGTTACTTAAGTTATCAAACACAACTTAGCATCAACATAGATTTATTTATCATGAGAAACATCATACTTAATGTTTTAAATATACATGACTACTTATCATAAGGTACCGTATATATTCATGTATATGTGATGAGGTCTTCTAAATAGGCATACTCATATATTTATGGATTTCAAACAAATTAAGAGTATTCAAGAAATCAAACCAGTCACAAGTATGTAAGTACTTTATCAAAACATGTTTATTCACACAAAAAGAATACTCATTATACAAAAATACGTTTTACTTATTAAGCAAGCCATTGCCATAAATTATTTATATAACTTATAAACTTTCTTGGTTTCTCTTCAATGTGTGTACTGTCCTTAACATACCCTACCAAAATGAATAAATTACTCCTTACACGAGTTATCAAACATAGGATATCCTAGCTTTAGTTTCTAGGCACGTAAGACATCGAATGGGATACATCTTAAACATAAATTTATTGGCATTTAAGACAATCTGACACAACATTTCGTATTCGAGAATTACTTGGCACATAAGACATTAACATAATATATCATGTCATTGTATTATTTAGATCAAATCAATCCACTAATTATGTATACACAATGATACATTGCTTAGCAGTCCATGACATAATCATTTATATCAAAATAGTCCCTGTTATATGTACACACACTTATGCATTGCAAAACCGTCCATGTCATGAGCTTTTATATCAAAATAGTCCATGTTATGAGCATTTATATCAAAACAGTCCATAGAAAGTGTACACACACTTATACATTGCAAAACAGTCTATGTTATGAGCATTTATATCAAAACAGTCCATAGAAAGTGTACACACACTTATACATTGCAAAACAGTCCATGTTATGAGCATTTATATCAAAACAGTCCATAGAAAGTGTACACACACTTATACATTGCAAAACAGTCCATGTTATGAGCATTTATATCAAAACAGTCTATAGAAAGTATACACACACTTATACATTGCAAAATAGTCCATGTTATGAGCATGTAATACCCCAATAATTGGTTAATGACTAAATTGCAAAGAATTAAAGGTTGGTGGTTTTAGTTCAGTGACTAAAATGTAAAAAGTTAAAGTTTGGTGTCCAAAGTGAAAAGTTGAGAAAAGTTCAAGGACCAACATGGTAATTTTCCCAATAATTATTTTTATTCTATAAATGAATAGATCTCATAAGGGTGTGAATCGAATATGAAATTGTTGGTTAAATTTGCTGTTTATATTATTGGGAAATTGCAGTTAAAGTTTAAATGGAATTCACGTAATCGTATGAGCTCAGAATGTGATGAAATTTTGAAGGGGGTGTAAGAGAACTTGAAGGACATGACATTTCGTTTTGGAATCACTTTTAATCGATTTAGATTTGATTGAAGGCAGTATTTTAATATAGTGCACAAATGGAATTTTTGTGAATACATGGATTCATTAATGGTATTTTAGTCATTTTGCCCATACTTTTTAATTAAAGATGATTATGGAAAAGTGAATTAATTAGGTGTCAACACCTAATTGGATATAATTAAGGGGCAAAATGGTAATTTTACTATTGATGGAGATTTTTATATTAGAATTAAAGATTTAAAATACCATTTGTCTTGTTAATTAATGATAGAAAAAGCTAGAATTTTGTTCATCTTTCTCCTCTTGGCCGAAACCTCCATAGCAAGGGTAAGGAAATTTTTGATTCAATTTTTGGCTTGATTTGGTTAGTTTTTGGTTCAAGACATGAAATAGAGAATTAATCTTCATTGAATTCTCTTTCATTTGGTATAATTTTTGAGTGGTTTCCATGCTTATATGTTGAGATTGGAGATATGGTTTATGAAGAACAAGTTGAGATTTCATGTTTTATGGATTTATTGGATTGAATATGAGGTTGCGATGTTGTTTAATGCTTGTTAGAGTGAAAATTTCCATGGATTGTGCTGTAGGTTATTTTTGGGAATATTGAAAAATTAGGGGAAACTCTTGCAAAATTTTTATTTGAATTGGAAATGATGTTAGAAGCTTGAATATGATGTTTGGAGGTTAAATTCATGCTTGAATCAAGTTGGGAATTTTGATCAAAGTGACCCTTGGTATTCGGCATTCAAGGAAAATTAGGGGAAAATTTTGGAAAAAATTTCCTAAGGTTAGAAATGGTGTAAGGATGATTTTGTAAGTCTTGGAATGTTAATTGGACTAATGTGGAAGTTTGTACAGTATTGAGGACTAAATTATAAAGTTGGGGAAATTGTGATTAAAGTGGAAAGTGATTTGAAATTGAAGTTTAGTGACAAATGATTATTTTGAAAGTGTTGAAGTTAACATTTATATTATAATATGAAGTGGGTATTAAAGGAATTCTTAGGAATATTATTCCTAATAAGTATTAATGTTAGTATAATACTAACATATACTTTGAATTGTGTGTGTTGTTAAATGTTGTGTAGATCGCAAACGAGATCAAAATATAGATACAAGCAAGGCGGTAGATAAAGAAAAAAGTACAAGAGTAAAGTCGAAAGTAATAGTACAGTCTAGTGAGGCAACAAGTGAGTGCATCTTTACTATTTTATTTTGATATGAGAAAGACTTGCGATGAGTCTATCTCGAGTGTTGATTCACAAATGGTATCTTTTCAATGATTTTTGAAATGAACTATGAATGATTTTCGGGTATGAACTACCCAATGCACTTTTATATGATATTGTGAAATGTTAATATCTTTTGATATTTTAAATAAGTGAATGATACATGGCAGTGAATGTTTAAAGCCCACTGTATGCATTATGAGATTCTTGGTATAATTTGGCATGCCAATGAGGTGGAGTATAGTGATATAGTGATACAGTGATGATGTGTTCTAAAGCTACGACCAAGTGTTACAATGATGTTGTATAAGTCTACAGCTGTTATAAAGTGATACAGTGATTTATTATGGCACAACATACTAGTTGATGCCGCATATGTGCATACTCAACAATGACATACCATGCATTCTCATTTACTTTACATTGGGCTATAGTTTAATTAAGAATGGAAGTGCAAAGAATGATCCAAGTGAAATGAAGTTTCAAATAAAGAATTGCTTTGGTATAACATGTCTTATATATATATATATATATGAACTTTGAGATTTTACAGGTTATCTATCAGTGGAATGACTTTGACAAGTCAGTTTTTACGATTTCATAATCCTATGTGATATATATATATATATATATATTATCTTTTTATGTCATTTCTTTACAATGAAATTGTTTAAACTATTTTATGTTGCCTCACTAAGTGTATACTTAGCGTGTGAATGTTTCACGCGTAGGTAAAGAGCGTAAGGATTAAGGAGCAGCAGTAGAAGACTTCATCTTTTTGAAAGTGAAACATCATTATCAGTATGACATCTTCGATGGTACTTTTGATATTATTAGTTGGCATGTAAATTATAAATGTTTTAAGTTGCTCTGATATGAATATATTAGTAAAGAGATAATTTAATCGTATTTTATTTGATATCCAAATGATTTTTAATTTAGGCAGTTCTATTAATTATGTGAATTAGAAGTAAACTGCCTAGTTGTTGCTTGAATCTAGGTTCAAATTTAACTTAGAAATATTAAGTTTAAATTTTACGCGATTAAATGTTAGTTTAGTTAAAAAGTTAATTGTTTATATTTTTAAAGAGTTAATTGTTTATATTTTTAAAGTGTGTACATGCCACTAGAATATCAATATTACTGATCTGATGTTTATATAATTGATGAATGTTGCTCCTTACTAATGTAGTATTTATGTGGTTATAGATGTCTGAGTTAGGAAGTTCTAGACGAGCTATGGAACACAAGGTTTCAGAAGAAGCCAGCAATGGAAACAATGAGGTTAATAATAACCCTCCGGCTCAATCGAAACAAGGAAGAGTACCAGCACAGCAGGGAATGCATGTACAATATCAGGGGACTTTTCTTCAGGCTTTGGAAATGGTTCTGACACGTTTTTAGCCACCAGCTCCCCCTACTTCTCGAATGTCGATTGCTAAAGAATTAAATAGTTTAGGAGCACCTGAATTTAAAGGAGAAGCAGATGAAGGTCTCGTGGTCGCCGATATGTGGCTAAATGATTTAAAGATCATGCTAGGCCTAATGAAACCCTTGTCTTGTAGCTCTTGGAGTTCCTTATTGAGTTCTTTCAACTCAACAGGTACCATTCGATAAGGTGTGATGGACACCGAAGTTGTTCCAGGTTGGACATGAATCCCAAACTCTACTTCTCTGGTTGGAGGGAGACCAGAGAGTACCTAGGGAAAAAACATCAAGATATTCAGATGCGATAGGCACACTAGGCAAGCCGAATTCAAGTTCATCTTATAGGACCATATTAGCAAAGTTTGAGGTTGGTTTCTTGTCAATTAGAAGGATTGATTCCTTTCCTAAACCCCGAAGGTAAAGTCTCTTATTTAGGCAATCTACCCAAGCTTCATGCTTGCTTAACCAATCTAGTCCCAGTACTAGATCAAATTCACAAGTTGGTAGTACATATAGATTAACAAGAAAAGGTACATTTCGAATGAATAGGGGACAATTTCTACAAATAAGGCTTATGTTTGTAATTCCCCCTATTGGGTTCGAAACTACAAGGCTTTCTTTTACAATTTCAGACTTTAAGTTCAATTTTTCAATCAAGGTTGAGCATACAAAAGAATGAGTGGATCCCGAGTCTATTAAAGCATAAATAGGAGTCGAGTTTAATTATGCTATAACATCGGGTGATTCTTCATATTCTTTTCCCCAAATTTGATAGATTCGAGCAGGAGCTCGAGATTTTTGGTGAGTAGGGGCACTCGAATGCTATCCCTTGCCTTTCCCCTGATTTCCAGACTGAGCTTGTTTGGGACCCTTGTTTCGATTAGAAAGAGTTGAGCTAGCATTTGTAGAAACTCGATTCAGAACCTTGTTAGGATTTTGAGGACAATCCCTAATATAGTGATCGGAGGCTCCACATAAGTAACACAAATTCTGTTAAGTTCTACACTGACCCGTGTGGTGTTTCTGGCAGAACTTGCAAGTAGGATACTGAACAGCTTTACTGAAATTCCTTGTACTATCAACAGAGATAATTGGGGCTGAAGGCTTGGTTACCGATTGGGGTCTTGGTATGAAGTTACTTTTCTAAGAAAGAGTGTAATTCGAAGAGTGACCCTTAGAATTTTTGGACTTCTTTGACTGCCAGTGAGGCTTGTCATCATTTCTAGATCGCTTGCCTTTCCAGGAGTTTCCACTTTTGCGTTTCTCAAAGGCCTTCATCTTCGCCTCGGTTGCAATGGCTCGATCACCAGATTCTGGAAGTCAGTGATATCCAGGGCAGTGAATAATAGACTTAATTCATCATTCAATCCATCAATAAACATCCTACACTTTTCAGCATCAGTCTTGATGTATTCTGACCGTATTTGCAATACTTGCAGAAGTCATCCACGTACTGTTCGATAGGTCAGCCACCTTGCTTGAGGTACAAGAAACGCTTCTGACGTTCGGCCAGGTATTGTTCACTAATGTATTTCTTCATGAATTCCTCGAGGAAGAACTTCCAAGTTATAGATTCAGCAGGAGCAGTCAGGGTAGTGGTTTCCCACCAGCTCAGAGCTTCATCTGCCAATAGGGCTATGGCACATTCGAGTTTGTGTTCATCAGAACAGGGTAGTTGTTTGGTCAGGATTCGAGTAGTTGTCTCCAACCAGTACTCAGCTACTTTAGGATTGGCTTCATCAGTTCCAGTGAAGGTATAAGCCCGATGTTGAGCCAGCTTGTCAATTGGGGCTCTAGTTGGAGTAGGAACAGGATGAGGATTAGGATAGTCTCGTTTCAAGGAAGTTGCAAGATAATCGAACATCTCCTTCATGCTCAGGAGACATTCCTATTGCATAGGATTTATAGCAGGAGCTTCCTGTTAAGCAACAGCTTGGGCTTGGGTCTGAGCTTGTTGTTGTGGAGGATTCTGCTCCATCCTTACATTGTCTCCTTCATTCGAGGAGCCTACGAGACTTTTATCATCCCGGCCAAACTGTGTTTCAGACATTCTACATTCAAGTAGAACAATTAGGAATTCAGTTAGTTAAGCAAAGACACAAGCTATATAATACAGGTCTCCTAGGTGGCACAAGTTTCCTATATGATGCAAGAGAGCACGATTTAGTCCTAGAACTGACTAAAAATCTCTAATTACCAAACAATTGTAACACCCCCTACCCAATTTGGCAGGAAACTGGTTCGGGAGCGTTACCAAGAAACGATACAAGCAAGAACGAGCAATGAAAGGCTAACTCATCCCTATTAGATGAGTTACTTAACTAACAAGCAACCAAGGAATCATGTCTTGTTACGCAATCAATCATCTTTACATGCTTTATAGGTTACCAAAATTTTCACTTTACATTAGCATTATTCGAAACCTAAACAAGCAAGCATGCTTCATTTTATTTCTTTGCTTTTTATCTTGATACATGTGACATTTCATACTTAACTTGTTAAACATGATTAATGGAACGTACCTTGATTCCAAGCAAGCCAAATGCCATGCCTTACCTTTTGGCATTTACCAATCAACTTATAACAATACATATACATGTTATGCTTATACAAGAGACTATGTCATCTTACAAGATATTCGAATGGCACAAGGCTAGGTGATCACTTTGAACATTCTTTATAAACATAACAACATGCACAACATCATTCTTTCAATTCATAGAACTTAAGTTCATTACTTGATTTACATTATCAATCAGAGTCATAGCATGGAAGGTCATTCAAGATATATATATATATATACATATAAACAAGATCAAGTACTCAAAATGCATGCACAAGACATTCTATACACTATATGCCACCAACTAGGGGAGTACAAAACAAGTATGTATCATACTTTAGCAAAATCTTGTGTCTTGCTTCAAGCTCAAGAATGTAGGCTTCAGGATCAAGCAACGATCGAATCCTCTAACCTGTGGTTGGGAAGGATGAAAACGAGAGTGATAAGTACAAGAATGTACTTAGTGAGGTAGTAACTAGTTCTAACCCATTTGTTTTATCAAGTTAGGTGTTAATTAATCAAGAATGATCCAATTAAGGATTGCAAGGCAATTTGAATAGCACAAGATGCACGAGACATTGAATCACAATTCATACTTTATCCATTTCAAGAAATCTGAAATTCATGGTCACATATCAAGTAGTTCAAGATTCAAGTAGTTCATGTCAAGTAACTTGAGTAATCAAGGATTCATGTCAAGATTTAAGTAGTTCATGTCAAGCAATTCGAATAATCTAGGAATTCATGTCAAGATTCATGTAGTTCAAGTCAAGAAATTCGAATAATCAAGGAATTCATGTCAAGATTCAAGTAGTTCATGTCAAGTAATTTATATATTCAAGGTGATATTAGCTCATTTAATATCTTTAACACAATCCTTGGTTCTTAGTTTGATTAGGTAATCAAGTCTCCAACCAACTGTCGCCACAAGATGTACCGTAGTACGCAAGATGTACCGTAGTACGCAAGATGTACCGTAGTACTGGTCAACCCTCCTACTATCGCCAAAGACCATTCAAACGTACCCTCTGTCTGTTGCCAATTAGGGGCCTTAGCCCTGGACCGTAGTCCACCCTTACACAATGAGCTCTAGACTCTAAGGGATGCCCTTCTACCTATTCAACTAGCAACCAAGGTTGTTTGATTACACTTTATTCATTCAAGAATTTCAAGATTATACAATTCCAGATCACGTAGTCAAGAATCATTTCAAGCAAGTATAGCAATATTATGCTATAGCCCTTAGGCCAATTGAGCCTTAGCTCTTTAATTTCATTTCGCATTTCATGTGTTTCATGCTCAAAGCAATTCATTCATGTTCATGGCAGTACATTTCATGTTTCAAGCAATGCATTTCATGTTCAAGACAATACACTCAAGTAGTATTCAATAAATCACACCCAAGGCGTAAAGAATCAATCAATTCTAATTGTACAACAAGTCAAGAATATAGACAAGTTCATATTTTATCTTATTTCATACTTCCCTTATAAATTATATTCAAGTTAATTTAGGTTCATTATCATGGCATATTCAAGCAAGAGAGTAATCATGCATATTTGGTTAGGACCTAAGTCCTAACCCTACTTGTAAACTACACTCACAATACTCCAAGCTTAGCTAGTCTTGGATCCAAATCCCCTTGTGTTTGCCACTAGCTTGGCCACTCCTATCTTCTTCCACAAGTTTTACTCCTTGCTCTATCAATTCATACAAGTAAATCAAGGTCAAGACAAGTACATTCACTTATTCAAAACAAGACAACAATGCACATAATTCATTCATTTCAAACATCAAAGCTGCTGCCTGGCAGCTTGTGCACTACTTACTAAAATATGCATAACTTTCATTCCGTACGTCGGAATTTCAATTGGTTTACACCGTTGGAAAGATAACTTAATTTTAATTATAACCATATAAGCCTTGAATTTTAATTATTTATCAATCAATACAGTTTTTTACTCAAAGACAGCGTAATTACAACACTGGACAGCTTGCACTGTCCTTAGTGTTTCATTTCTACAATCCATTCTAAAAATCCAAATTAAATTAAATTTTTTCCTAATGAATTTAGACATATTAAGGCACTATCCATTAAATTTTCAGCCTTAAATTCCATCTGTAAATTTTTTTGTGATTTTTCAAAGTTGCTGCCCAGAACAGAGCATTCTGGGCAGATTACACTAGTTGGTGTTTCTAGCTTCATATTCATTCAAGCCATGATTCTAACATTATAATTCAACTTATATACATATTCTTACATGTCTAGGTTAGTCCAATTCACCTAGCAACATGATAAAAACAGGGCATTATGTACAACCAAGCAAGTTTACCCATTTCCACTAGCAAAACAGTTTCATTCATTGTTACATTGAAATCATACTAATTCAATACCTAAATTTCCAGTAATCCTAGCAATTTCCAGCATGAACATTCAAGTTTCCAGCAACATACACATCTTAAATTACTCTTTTATTCTCACATGAACATAGCAATTGACATGTACAATATTCGAAACAACCAAGAAAATTTCCAGCAATTTAACACAATCTATCAAATGTTTATATACTCTATACATGCTTAAAAGAAAGACATGATCATAGAACATTTCTTGCATCAATTAAACAAATTCAATCTTAACATAAGTAATCTAATACATGGCTAAACAAATCTAATACCTTTCTTCTAAAACAAGCACAAGAGTGACCTAGTCGATCGAAGTCTTAAGCTCCTAAGAATGGTGTAAAGTTCTCCCTTTTCTCTCTAAGGTTCGGTTATGAGAGGAAGAAGGAATGAAGAAGATGATGTTCAATTGTGTTTCTCTTTCTTTCATCTACAATGGCCGGCCATAACACTCCCCCTTGCCACATGTGATTTTACCTTGCCACTTGTGTTCCACTATTACATAGTGGTCTAATTACACATGCAAGTTTGTTGTTTCACTCTTATTTCAATTTGGTCCTTTTAGTTTGGCACTCAATCTTTCTTTCTTTTCACATTGGTCCTTTTAGTTTGGCTTTACAATTTGGTTAGCCTACTCTTCCAACTTTCATTTTGGGTCCCTTATTCCTTCAATTAACTTTCACTTCTTTCAATTCGATTAACACGCAATTTTAATTAATCAATGATTTAGATAGTGGTAACCTTCCTAGGCCCGGTTTAGGGTGTTACATACCAACTTATCAAATTTCTAAATGCAATTCAAACATGATGCCACCCTACTAGGAGTTCTAACAAAAGGCTTACAAGACATATATTTAGTACTTTGAGATCTTGACCAAGCTCCGATGCAATTAATCATTATTCTTTAACCTGAAACATTAACAAGACTTACTAAGTAAGTAATCACTTAGTGAGGTAGTATGATCATAAAGAATACAATGCAAGCAATGCAACAAAAGATTATCGCATTTATCGTCTATAGATTCATGGTAAGCTCCATTACAAGTTCGATTAGCTTACTTCATTTAGACATAGAGGTAAGTCATTTTCTTAAATTCATTTAAGTACATAGTCAAGGTATTTATAACACTTTGCAATACCAAGCTTAAGGCTAAAATGTCTTACTTCAAATATAAGATAAAATATAATGAAATTGTTTCTTACTTATTATACAAGTAACCCACCTTTCCTTATATGTTTTATAATTCTTTAAGCACAAATAATCACCTTATTAACTTTGGTGATCAAGTTGACCAATTTCACATGTATATCAATTTTTTAAAGTATCCATAATTCTATTAATTCAGGACAAAAATAAGGCATAACTTATACTTCAATTTATGAATTGAAGAGTATCTTAGCTTAACTATACTTGTCATGTAAGAAATCCTTTTTATCTTAATAATTTGGATAATGTGTCAATCATATTTAAAGTAATGAAAACATAATTTGAATAATCTACAAACATTCATGTCTATCCTTTCATACTAAGATCAAATAAAATTAAACCAGATTTTAATTCACAATTAGGCAACAAGTAAATTTCATGTTATTCGATCTTAGCCTTCTATCTATACAAAGAATAATACAAGTGTCGATAGGCAAGTTTTGCTTATCATTCAAGTAATAGTATAGTTTGTTAATTTAACTTATTGATCACATTGTCTTAAGTTAACATAACCTTGGCAATCAAGTAGCCTAGGTACACGAATTCCCAACCAGCTGCCGCCAGAAATAAGGTACTCAAGGTACCGATCAATCCCTCTTACTGTCGCCAAGTGACCACACACATCCCTCCTACTGTCGCCACATAAGGACCGTAGTTCACCCCAAACACGAGCTCTATAGACTCTATGGCATGCCAAATATACCTATGACTAACTCGAAACCAAGGCTTTTCAATTAAATCCTATCATATCAGAATCATAGTTGAGCTTAACTCCTTAATCATATAATCAAGTAACATGTCTTATTCATTTTCAAAGATGAGCATAGCTCTACATTCTTGTTGTCACACAAGCAAGGCTTATCACTTATCATATCAAACATGTATAACCACATGTATAGCTTTCAAATAAAGCATGTATTTAACCAAGTATTGCATATCAAATGGTACTTTACAAGTAAGTACTCACCTCAAAAAGCAAGCCATTTTTTTTGGATAAGTAACCAAGCCAAATTTTAAGCATAGCTTCGTATTCACTTAATAAAAGAACTTATCTTATTATTTATCTTATCAAACTTGTATATAAGCAAACAAAATTCTTAATTCTGATACGTAACATAGTCAAATGTTTGCATAACACAAAGTACTTAACAGAAGATACTTACCTCCATTCCAAGCTTAATCGTAAGCAAAACTTAGCACAACATTAAGTATAATGCAATTAAAATAATTAATAAAGCTCGGGAAGGTTCCAAGCCTATCCTGAGACTTTAAACTACACTCACAGTATTCCAAGCTATTTTGGGTCCCGAATCACAATCTTGGATTGCTTCTCTACCGCTTGACCCGTCTTGGACTTTGCTTTCTCGATTCTCTCTTGGTCTATGAATAACAATAATGCAACCATGCATTAAAATCTCTTCCATTCTAGTCTTAATTATGTCATGCAAACACTATATAAACTAACTTTAATGTACTTCATATTTTCATGATAAATCAACCCCTAAATAGCCCTTATATTAACTCAAAACAGCCCTTAATCTAGATGCACTTCAATCCATTAATTATATTTATAAAACAGCCCCTCAACTTGTAAAAACAGACCCAAATTTCCAGTTTCCACAAAACAGTCCTTTTTACATGCAACTCAGTCCTTATTAAAACAAAAACAGTCCAACTTCAATGCAAAACATTTTCCTAAGTTTAGCTTGCATAACAGCCTTGTTTTAAGTGGAAAAACAGCCTCCAATTTATTTGCAGAACAGTCCATTCCAGATTTATAAAATAGTCCCAAAATGTGCACAAATAGTCCTTTAACAGCCCCTAAACTTTCAAAACAGCCCTTCCCCTTTTTTTCACCAACTCCAAATAGTTTTAAGAAAATTTTCCTAAGACCAATTAGTCCTTAAACAATCTTTATTTTCACAAAACAGTCCCAAAGATTTTCCAATTCATTCCACGTTCAAATTAAGAGCTTAATCCTCACTTAATTTCTAAAACAGCCCCTTAACAAAACGTTTAAGATCATAGAAATCCTTAGATTACTTCTATCCAGTCATGTGATAAAAAATCAGATTTAAACTCAGTCTACTTATCCCCTAATGGTTCATTTAATTTCTCTATCCGTCTCAACAATTAAAAAACCATGGATATACAATTCACACGCATGACCCCAACTTGATGCATGAGTCATTCAAATGTTCAAGGAAAAGATTCTTATCATGAATTTATCTCTCTAACTATCTACTAACACTTAGGATACAAAGAGATTCATACATAGTTCTTAAGTTAAACTCTAAAGCAAAGGAAAAACAAGAATAATTACTCACTCCCTTAGGATGATCGAACAAAGACTCAAAATTTTGGGATTATTTAAGCTCGATCTTCCCATGTTCCATGGCAGCAAGTTCATCTTTCTCTCCACTTGAGATTTCAACATTTTGGGGAAATAAGAAGAAAAATTTGGATCAACACTCCATGTGGCCAACTCTCTCCCCTCCCTTAACACATGCTTTCATCTTTGGTAGCCACGTGTACAAGTCCCTTTGTTCAAAATGTTTTCCATGCAAATCCAGTTTAATCGCATTAAACAATGTAATCAAATTACACAAGAGGCTTATACACAAACCACCACCAATCATAATTGGTAAATCTGTACTGTCATGATCTAGTCAAGCAATTAAACTCTTTAATCGCAAAACAGTATTATGATTCTTGAACATATTAATGAATCCTTTCAAGAAACGGATTTAACCTTTCAAACACCTTAAGAAGCCTGATTAATTATGTCGTTTTCGCAAACCCTAATACCATGCATCTAATAACGCATATTATAATGATCATACAATTAATATGAACATGCAAGATTGCTCTAATACCACTGTTGGGTTTCATAGGAAAAAATGGATCCATTATCAATATGAAAACGCAGCGAAAAATGTTTTATCATAAGAAAAATTTCCAAGATCTCATGCAATCATATTAATGAATGATAGAGACAGTAATGAAATTACCTTAATCTTTGAATCAATAATCCTATTGTGTTGAGGCGCTGTCTTTCTGAAAGACGACAATCCTCTATAAGTATCCACACGCAAATGAACGACGAACAACTAAAAGAATGTTAGTTCTTCTATATTTCGTGAAAACAGAGTTTTTATGGTTTTTTGTGGCTTTCAAAAAATTAGTGAATGAAACCCTTGGCATACATACATATATATATGACTTGATTATGGTTAGATTAAGTTCACTATTATAATTTATTTAAAACTCTTTTAAATAAATAATATATTTAAAAAAGATTCCTTATTTGATAAGGAATTCAATTCCAATCAAATCTAGATGACGAGTTTTATTTAATATCATTTAGTATTATATCAAAAATAAATAAATAATATATTTTATAACAAATTTTTTGTCTAATAAGTAATTTAAATCAAACCAAATCTAGATAATGAGATTTATTTAATAATATTATTTAAAAATAAATAAATAACATATTTTAAAACAAATTGGCTTAAGGGTTTAATAAGCACTTAAACTTTTGCAAAAAAATCAATTAAGTCCTTAAACTTTTTTGCGCCCAATTAAGCCCTCAAACTCAAGGAAAAAAATCAATTTGTCCCTTTGACCAACGTTGTCCGTTAAATTTAACAGATTTTTTTTAAATCTTCTTGACATGTGTCGCAACAGGATAATGCCACTTGACATCTCTAAGAATTTTTATACTTTAATTTTTAAAAATATATATAAAAATCCAAAAAAAATCTAAAAAAACAATTTTCTTCAAATTTTTATATATATATTTTCAATTTATTTTTTTATAATTGTATAATAATATTTAATATTTTTAATTTTTTAAAAGTATTTTAATCTTTTGAAAAATTATTATTTATTATTTTTTACATAAATTTCGAAATTAAAAATATTTTTTATATTTTTAAAATAATTTTCTAGAATTTTTTATTTTTTTGAATTTTTATATATTTTTTAAAATTAAAGTTTAAAAATTCCTAGAAATGACAAGTGACATTATCCTGTTGCGACACATGCCAAGAAGATTTAAAAAACCCGTTAAATTTAACGGTCAAAGTGCCAAATTGATTTTTTTTCTTGAGTTTGAGGGCTTAATTGGGTGCAAAAAAGTTTAGGGGCTTAATTGAATTTTTTGCAAAAGTTTAAGGGCTTATTTAACAGTCAACGTTGGTCAAAGGGCCAAATTAATTTTTTTCTTGAGTTTGAGGGCTTAATTGGGGGCAAAAAAGTTTAGGGGCTTAATTGATTTTTTTGCAAAAGTTTAAGGGCTTATTAAACCCTTAAGCCAAACAAATTCCTTATCTGATAAGGAATTCAAATCTAACCAAATCTAGATATTGAGACTATTTAATAATATTATTTATTTAATATTACTTTTGAAAATAATAAAATAAATAAAGTATTCCTTTGACAAGAACACGAACTTAACTTCTTTAAATTCAAATAAATAATCTCTTATAATTTAATATAATTTCATTATCTTAAATTATTATTAAGAGTAATAACCACAACCATTTTTAGTGTGCGACCCTATAGGTTTAATTAGCGTTGGTAGTAGATAAAATCACATTTTTTCCTACAAATCATAAGTGGCCTCTAGCAAGACATTATGACTACCCAAGTTAAATGAAAAGTTAATAATCCTTTTATCTCGCTATATCTTGATAGAATATAAGGCATGGAAAATGTTAACTTTATATCGTTCTATCTTTAGTTTCTCGATGCCCAATTGAACTAAATAAACAAATGGTATTGATCTCTATCAACTCATTTGAGCACGACCATGCATTTCTCAGTCTCAATCATTGAGGGGCCTAGAGATCTCTCTTATGTTAGGAGGGATAAATTCCATCTTAATCACTCACATCACAATACATGATTCCTTATCATGTTCAAGCATAACCTTTATAATCATCCGATTAAAAACGATGTTTGACTATGTCAAAACATAATAATCATCATGTTGAGAACCGTAGTAATTTCAGGTATAAGGATTTAATGTCACAACTGTTGATGATTAATATATAACTTTAATCCATGTATTAATCTCAAAACGAGTCAATCCTAATATTTATTCTCAACAAATACATATATGAATTTGATTTGAATCTCATTCACATATTCATGTTATGAATATCTATCAAATTTCATACCAATCTTATCTTATTATTGTTTTCACAATAATAACTGATTAGGTATATTTAAAATAATTAATAATATTCAAGGATATAGAAGCAAACAAATTTATTATAATAATAATTTAAAAATTCAAAATATCATGTCTATACAATAGGCCCTTGGAGGCTTGAACGCATACCAGCTAGTGGGTGATTGGTTACCAGTGAGTGAGAACGTGTTTTTAGCTTTACAAAGGTTTGAACATTGTGTTTTGGGGGTTTAGATCAAGCTTGATACGCTGGTCTAAGCTCGAAAGTAAGTATAGGATGAATTTTCTCATGAACTCAGTTTGGAAATTGATTTTTATGCACTTGTTTTGAAGGGTTTTAATTATTCTCTGTATATGCAAGTTCTGAGTATGGTTTAATGTTAGAAATTGATTATAGAAAGATGATGATGTATTACGAGGCAACACAAGTGTTGTTAATGTCTTTGAACATTGTTTAATGCAAGGTTGATTGCATTGGTTTAATGATTTTGATGATGCATATGAAAGCAGTGGATAAATGATAATGAAATGAATTATATTGGCAAGTGTTGGTATGATAAGGGTTTGGGAAGTGTATCAGATATAATTGGCCAACCATGCGTTTAAAGTGCACTATAATAAGTCGCCTCATGTGTGTTGAGGTGGGCAAATGTTTCGTTTTCTCCCGCTGGTGGATTTATACATCCAAACCGTTGAGGTGGGTAAATGTTTCATTGCTTTAGTTTGAACCATTGACGTGGGCAAGTGTGTCGTTACTCCGGTTGAGGTATGTATGTGAAGTGGTTGTGGAAACCACTTGTGTAAACCTGTGTATCTGATGTTATATGGTGTTGTGGAGGGATGTTTTGGTATAAATGAGTTATGGAGGGATGTTTAGTAAAAAGGAGTTGTGGAGGAATGTTTATATAAAGGAGTTGTGGAGGAATATGTTGTAAAATGGAGTTGTAAAAAATTGCTTCCAAAAATGGAGTTGTGGGAAATGATTATTTAAAAGCCAATAATTGGTAATGTGTCGTGAAATGAATGATAAGGTTTAATGTTGGTTTAACACGTTTTACTCTTTAAGCCTAGCATTAGTAGTATGTTTGGGAAAGCTTAAATTTAGGTTAGCAATTGGAACATTGTTATTAATTCATGAGATGAATTGCATATGTTAAAATGTGGATGTTTTAGAAATGTTAAGTGCATGGTTTTGTTAAGGCATGATGTTGGAATGATGTTTTAAAAGTGTTTTGGCAAGTGGTTTTTAAAAGGGTTATAAATGGTTTTAAATGCATTGATGGTGTGTTGTTTTAGAGCACTCATCATTAAGCCTAGTGTGCTTACGCTCTATTTTTCCATCAATGCAGAGAGTTAGAGGTTGTAGGCTATGATCAAGCTAAATGACATCCAAGGACTTGAATTTGTAAAGTATGAACTCAATATAGAATTGTAGTAATAAAGGTAATAGGATCGTTCATTGTTTGGGAGGGTTGTTTGCTAGGCTCCCTATTTGTACAAGTTTTATATGCTGGTTTGGTTTTGTATGAGGTTTAATGTGCTTGAGACGTGGATGGTTTTATGGATTGAACATTGTCTAGGGAGCATGCCTATAGACTTGTGGTCAATTGTGCTAGACTTGTTAGAATGTAATAATCTTCACGGTTTATTTCGATAAACCCTAATGCACCTCGCTCGATTCTGTCTTGTGAGTAGATCGGGTCAAGGGGGTTACACTAGCACCTTAGATATCATCATCTTCTTCCTATCTCTAACCTAAGCAAGCACATCCATTGGAGCTCCAGTTAAGCTTTGTCTCTTTCAAGTTATCGTTTTCAAATTATAGATATTGATCGGGTAAGTAAAACCCATTACACCAATAATCAATTCCTTGGCTAAAACCATGTTAATTTCGTATTCAAAAATCAAGGAATCCTAGAAATTCTCTAGGGATATCATATCTTATTCGTTATTGTTTTTGATAGCTAATAGATTGCTATGAATCCAATTACTGATATTGAAATCCTTGTAATCCTTATTTCCTTGTAGCTCAAGAGAATCGAGTTGAAGAATCACCAAATCTCTCTAATTCCAACAAGTTCAAGAATAAAGGAATTGTCATCCAGGAGCCTGGAAAGACTCAGAAGCATAGGTGAGTATAGTCGGAGTCTTAGAATTGGCTAGGTGCCTTTCCTGATTTTGTTATTGTTGTCTATTACATTTGCTAACATTGTTTCAAAGCATTATTTCATTGAAATCGCCTAGGAGGTACTATTGGTAAGCTTCGGTAAGTCCATTGCATTGAAATATTGATTATCGAGTCATTGTATTGCTATTGATATCATTGAAACATTGAGTAAGGCCATATTGATCATTGAATAGCGTTAATGAATTAGCATTATTGTTATTGTTACCGCTATAGTTATTGTTATTCTTATTGGCCAAGTATTAAATCCTTGGATATGAATGGACATTGGATACAATTGGCATGCCATAGAATTCATGATCTCATTGGTACGGAGGGACTATGGTCATTGAGCTAAGGCTCTATTTGGCGATGTTGGCAGGATGTGATGATATTGGTCTTATTGGCGATGTTGGAGGATATTGACCATTTATTGTTGGCGATGTTGGTTGGAAATTCGTGTATCCACATTTACATGTCGATCCAAGGAAATAAATTAATGCAAGTATTCTTAAAACATGACTTAAGATGCATTTACAATGATGTACATGTTAATGATATTATTGGAATTCATGTCATTATTGTTGACTACCTCACTAGGCTATATAAGCCTAATGCATCCAATTTCCATGCATTTTCAGGTTAAAAGTGCTTTGATCAAGGATCGGAGCAAGGACGTTCTTGAAGCAAGTCACCAAGTTACATGTAATGTAAACTTTGTCCTTAAACTCCTAGAAAGGTGCCATAAGGCCTAGACAAGTTAGTTTAGCTCATTTTGTATGTATGTATATAAGGTTCACCATGTTGAATGGGTTAGAACATAAAATATGGCATGTTAGTGTTTTGACAAAGTGGTAAAATGGCTTAAAATGAACTAATAAGGGGACACTTAGTAAATGGATTCATATTGGCATGAAATTTGACGTTCATATAAAAATAATGTTTATAAGCTTGCTGGTAAAATTTGGTAAACATTGGACAAGGTTAAGGCATTTAAATTGGATAAAAATAGACAAAATATGACATTGCAGGCACAACATATTGGTACGGGTGGTGTCGTACCGGTATTGATAGGCAGCTTTGGGGCGATGCTAACCCAGGCGTACAGGTACGGGTGATGTCGCACTGGTACAGGCATGCAAATTTGGCATAAAGAATTAAGGCGTACCGATACTGCTATAGGGGTAACGATACGCCAAATCAATACTGGAATTTTACTGTAGCAAGGGTACCGGTATGAGTGGTGTCATATCGATACCCCTTAACGAGTTAATTTGGGAATTTAGGGTTAGTGTACTGGTACGGTGATAGACCCATACCGATACGAAGGGTATCGAATCCTCGTATCGGTACAATATGTTACATACCAATATTGGATTCAGGCTTGAAAGAAATTAATTTAAGGGCGTATCAGTACAACCTCATGAGTACTGGTACCGATACATGTGAGTTAGTTAATTTAGTTACCTGGTTCTAAAACCTTGCAAATTAGTCACTAAATCTAATATGGACTAATTTAAAGGGTAATTGGTTTCCGAACTCATATAAATTTTATATACAAGATAATCGAGCATGGAATTTCACATTGGTAACCCTAATTATTAATATGTCCCTGAAATTTGCAAGAATTACAATTTAGTCATTAAATTTGTATAAGTTATCAAATGGTCCCTTAATTATAATTTGGATGAGTTTGCATTGACCATAGGTAATCATTGCATCGAATCAACGCTATTAATACACTGTTTATAGTTCAAGTCATCGAAGCTAGTAAACTGTTCACCGTATTGTTTATCGGTAATGCTTTTTGACTCGGATTCCTACCTGACCAGGAAGGGGTGTTACAACAATTATCCTACACATGAACTAGAGTTAGCGGCTGTGGTCTTTACTTTAAAGATTTGGCGGCATTATTTGTATGGAGAAAAGTGTATTATATATGTTAATCACAAGAGTCTTATGTATCTTCTCTCTCAAAAAAAGTTGAACTTGAGGCAGAGGCATTGGGTTGAGCTTTTGAAAGATTATGATTCGACGATTGAGTATCATCCAAGTGAAGCTAATGTTGTGGCAGATGCGTTGAGTAGAAAAGCGGCGGTAGAGCTCAAAACGATGTTTTCCAAGCTTAGTATCACTAATGATGGTTCTTTGTTGTCAGAATTACAAGTTAAGCCAACTTTGTCTCAAATGATTAAAGAGAGACAGTCGTCTGCTAAAACCTTTATACCTTATCTAGAAGCTATTGCTAATGGTGAAGAGACCGGTTATAGTGATAATGGAGTGTTGTGCTTTAATGGTCGTATATGTGTAGCCGACGATGCAGACCTAAGGAGGATTATCTTGATAGAAGCTCATAGTAGTCCTTTTACGATGCATCCGGGCAGTACTAAGATGTATCATGGTCTTCACGAGGTGTATCATTGGCATTGGCTAAAGAATAACATTTCATAATTTGTGGCAAAGTGTTTGGTACATTAGTGTGTTAAGGCGGAGTATTAGTTTCCTCTAGGATTGTTGTGTAACGCCCTAAATTTGGGCCTAGATGTTAGGTAGATCGGTTCGACGGTTCGGGAGAAACGGATTAGGCGATTCAAGCTAGTTTCGAGAATTAAATTTCAATAAATTGTTTTTGGCTAAAATAAAAAATGGAAAATGTTAGAAAATACTTTATTAATATTTTATGGATTTTGGTAAACTCAATTTGAAGGAATTACATCAGATTTTGGGACATATTGGTCTAGTGACTAAAATGTAAAGTTTTCAAAACTATTTTGGTGACTAAAACGTAAAAGGGTCAAAACTTAGAATCTTTAAGGAGCTAATTTACCAAAGTTTTCCATCAGATTTTCCCTTAATTTAGGCTATTTCTAAATAGTTTTTAAACGTTTATTAATTAAAAATAAAATAGAATTGATAAAAGGGATTTTAATTAGCCAATTTCATTTTCTTACGTAACTACTTTTTCTATCAACTTTCTCAGCAGCCAAACTATCAATTTCATTCCAAAATTCACAGGAATCAACCTCTTTTAATTTCCTTTTGATTTCCTATTTGATTCCTTTGATTTCTACATCAAAATCTACTTGGTTTCTTGAAGTTTAGATCCAATATTTGCCAATTAAGGGAGAAGTCAGCAATTAGAGGTGATTTTCATTCCTCTCCTCTAATTAAAGGTTCTTTATTGAAATTCCCAAGTTCTTGATCCTTTACAACTGATTTTTGTTATGTGTAATGATTTAATCAAGATTTTATGGTTTTAATTGAGTTTTGATGAATCTTGTTGTGGATTTGTTTTGTACTGATTCTAATTGATTTAGATCAGTTATAAGATGTGTTTTAATTTTTTAAGAAGAGATTAATTGAAGGAATCCCTAAACTATGTGAATTGCTAATTTTCTAGGTTGTAAATAGTTAGATTTTGAAGTGATCTTGGTGTTGTAAGGTTGTTGGGGGGTATAAGGACGTTATAGAGATGTTAATTGATGTTGTTAAGATGTTAGATTGGTTAGGTTTTGGCTTGGCTTTGTTTAGATTGAGTTTGGTGATGGTTTTGGATGTTTTAATAAAACGTTTGATGGTTGTTGGAAATTAGAGATGTATAGAAGTGCATTAATCCTCTGTTTTTGATTAGGTCAAGCAGGGGAGTTGGATCCTTTAGCTTTAGGAGAGGTTGTGGAAGCTTCGGAAGCTGGATTCTCGCAACGACAAGAGAGAGTTGTGTTGTTGGTGAGTGGAAATGTAATACCCCAATTTCTAGCACAGAAGAATAGGGCAATCGGATCACAAGTCATTTGTAATGTAATTGATACATATTATATAAATCAAGTAGGAAAGTGACCATTATTAAAATGAGAGAAAATTCATGGCTAAATCATTAAGGGCTAATTCGAAAAGCCTTGATTGTTGGGAGTTTGCATGCAAATTAATTAAGAATGTAAGACCCTAATATGTGTCATGGTCGTATCTATCCATGTGGAAGTGGGGGGAGGATTTTTCGGCTGAGTTGTAAGGAAACAATTAAACTTTTTTTCTATCTTCTTCATTCTATACAACCGAAAACAAAGCGAGAAAGAAAGAATGGAGAGAATATCAAGAAATTGAGCTTGGTTGAGCCAAAGTAATAGAATCATTACTAGGGTAGCTCAAGTTTGGGAGTAAGTCTTCTATTTCCTTTTTCATTAAGCTAGATTATGATGTTGAAATTGTTAGGAGAATTTTTCCATGAAAGTTATGTGATGTATATGTGTTAAAGTATAGACAACTGGGGCTATTTTGGTGTGAATTATGTGTACATGTCTAAATTGGACTAATTTGTGTAAACATGAGAATATGTGGACTGTTTTGGTGTGAAATTATGTATACATGTCTAAATTGGACTGATTTGTGTAAACATGAGAATATGTGGACTATTTTGGTGTGAAATTATGTGTACATGTCTAAATTGGACTAATTTGTGTGAAATTATGTATACATGTCTAAATTGGACTGATTTGTGTAAACATGAGAATGAAATTATGTGTACATGTCTAAATTGGACTAATTTGTGTAAACATGAGAATATGTGGACTATTTTGGTGTGAAATTATGTGTAAATGTCTAAATTGGACTGATTAGTGTAACCATGAGAATATATGGACTGCTTTGAAGTATCTAAAGATGAAGGACTGTTTTGTGAAGTGTATAAGGATTATTTCAGAAGTTACGGACTGTTTTGAATGTACATAGTTATAAAAATAGTTGTTTGACCTATATATGAATGTATATAGATGTATGGATTATTATACGTGTACATACATGTATTAAGGATTGTTTTGAACATACACATGTATATACATATGTTGAACTGATTTGTAAGTTTTTATATAAGTACACTTTAAAAATTAGATTGTTGGTAAATAAATTGAATGGATCTTAATTACTTGTTAATCTGTTCGAGGTACATATCATGGTATGGGAGAGTAGAAGGAAATAGTTAGTTGGAAGCTAGGGTAATTGTGGATTCTGGTATTCCATAACTTTGGAATATGAGCTGAGTGTAATTGCATTTGTTTTGGGTGACACAGAGTCACCACGATCTATACTTTTATAGAATAGTTATCTTAAATGATCAAGTATGGAACTCATATGATTATTTTGCATAAGGATCATATAGATAATTTGGGATCGAGTTACATACATGGCATTGAAGTTTCATAAACAAGGTATGCATTACATATGCATCATGAATGCACTGCATGCCATATTATGATGGTTAATGACTATTGAATTGAAGTATATTTATGTATAAGCTTTGCTTTGAATTGGTATTGAATCTTAATCCTTTGAAAGCATAAAATACAAGAAACAATGTCAAGCTTTAAAGTTATAAGAACTCATTCTCTAATGAGCTAAAAGCTCACCTTATGCTATAAGATACTAAGAAAAAACAAGTAAGATACTTGCGTCATAAGAACTCCTCCCATCAATAGAACATAAAAGTTTAAGTTGCTTAACAGTGGAAGTCCTTGGACACTTTGGAATGGTGCAAAGGTAAAATTTGGGACTAAGGTCCATGAGCTACGGCTCAAGGGTGACGACCCTATATATATGATATATTGGTGAGAGTAGGAGGTAACAGGGGAGATGATAAGGAGATTGGCGATAGTTGGTTGGATAGATAAGAAGTTAGAATTGCTATGTTCCGCCACTAGCCATTGCTATGTACTTTGAGCTATGTGTAACTCAAATCAATATGGTCAAATTTGGACCAATGCTACTCATGTCCAAGTGTGATCCAAGGCAAATGTTCTAAAAGATATGAACTCAGATAAGCTCTGTTGATCTTTGAAAACTTGATAAGAACTTCGATAAGCTTTGATAAGACTCCCGTATTATAAGTTATGAACTTTGATAAGTTTGATAAGAAATTCGAAAGAATTCAGCTACAACTCTAAAAGAATTTTGATTAAAATTTAAAGGAATGTGAACCCTGATAAAGTTTCATGAGACAAGCCCTAATTTTGTTAAAGTTAAAACTTTAACATTTCATTGTTACTAATAAATTTGGAATTTCTCACCTTTCCTCTATATGATGATATCTTTATTATTATGCTTTCATGATTCATTACCTCACTTAGGCTAATTAAGCCTAATGCATTCATTTCATGCATTTTTCAGGACTAAGAGGGTTATCGTTGTTCAATCGTGATAGAAGGTTGCAAGTCACTTTCAAAGTTTTCTGTGTATCGAATATGTGTTTCTTTTAAAGAACTCCTTGTTGGTGGCATATGGATGTTAATTATGCATAAGTACACTTAGATAACCTTTTGATTTGCTATATGTACAAGTTTCTTAAGTAAGTATCTTTATATGTAATGGCCTATTATGCTTCTTGGTTTCTTTTTAGATAAGCTTTGTTTAATTACGGTAATCAAATAGTTGCTTGTTAGTTAAGCTATGTTAGTAAAGAGTTTGAATGTCTTCTTGTTGACCAATAAATTAGATATGATGTTGAATTAAATGGAATGTTTGACTAAGTATATGTTTATAACGATTATCTACAGTAATATGTCTAGATTTTTGCTTATGTATTTATAATTGAACTACATTTTCTAAACTATCAAGATAAAATTTTCTACATGACAAGTAAAGTGAAGTTGAACTACCTTTCGATCATGAAATGAGGAATGATATTGAGCTTAAACTTGACATGGTATGATCATGTTATTTAGCATTGTATATGTTGATTGATTGATGAATAAGATGCTATGGTATAATCTGATTGTCAATATGGGTCTAACTTGATAAAAACTCAAAAATATGTTATGATGTATTTGAACACTATTAGAAATTGATTTAAGCTTGAATCAATTGCCATTGAAAAGTGAAAATGAAATACATCGCTTATGAATTATGTTTAATTTCTTAAGTTGTCTGAGAAAATTTTTAAGCCTCATCATCTAGTAGCAGTTTTCGGTTTTGATCATGTGAGACCTACTTTTGGATTTCTGGATCTTGTTCTCATAACATCTTCTATTTCGGTTTTCTTCTGAACTGGGTAGAGGGCGTTACTGGAAACATGTTTTACTAGTTTCAAAAGGTTTGGAGATGGTTCTTAGGAGTATAGAATAAGTTTGAAACACTTATCTAAGCTCAGAAATAAGTATTAGTGGATCTCTCTCTCGTTTTTGATTTTGCAAAATATAATCTTATACACATATTTATAGATTTGATTACTTATTGTTATATGCATGTTTTAGAAATGAAAGACGTTGCAAATGGTTATACATGTTGATATTTGAGTACGAAAAATGATTTATGAAAGAATTTTGAGAATGCTAGAATACATGGCTTAATGTATTGGAAAATTGTTTGAATTGATGCATATGTAAAACAATAGGGTAATGTGGTTTTTATTGGGTATATTGGCAACAGGCTGAGATTAAAAGTTATCAGATATAGTTGGCTAGCCATAGGGTTTAAAGTGCACTATAATAAGTCACCTTATGTGTGTCGAGGGGTCAGAAGTGTACCATGCTCCACCATGAAAATCACAACGGTCGAGGGGTCAAGAGTGTGCCAATTCTCCCGCTGGTGAATTTATACGTTATGACCGTTGAGGGATGCTCTAGTTCGATGACGTATATGGGTGGTCAAACGAACCACTTGGGGAATCCGTGTATCCGATGTGTTTTTGATAAAATAGAATGAAATTGGTTTTGAGTCACTTGAATGCCAATATATGATATAATGTATCATGGGAAATGGATTATGTTTTGTATAATATGGTTTATACATGAGATGCTCTTTAAGCTTGCTATTTTGAGATTTTAGCATGCGAAAGCTTAAATTGAGGTTTATGATAAAAATCCATGATACATGTGTTGCAAGTGATTTAAAGGTCCATATTTGAAGAGAATATAGAAGCATGATATGGTTTTGGCTTGAACATTATAAACTTGATTTGATATAAAATGGTTTTAAATGAATTGATGAGTGTTTTTGAGATTCCCTCACTAAGCTTATAGCTTACGCTCTCATTTCTCATCAATGTAGGGAAATAGGCTCTTTGGGACAACATGCAAGCAAGGGCAATCCAAGAGTGAAGTGCTTTACAAGTATGGTTTTATAAATATTAAGTAGTAATAAGAGGCTATGTGACCATGCTGTAAATGGGAGGTTTATTTGGTTACTCCCTGGTTTGTACAAGTTGTATTTGATGGTTTGGATTTGTATGGTACTTCATATCCTGAGTTGAGGGGTTGGGACTCATTTTGCATGCTTGGGTAAAGATCATGCCTATAGGAATTTGGTTTGGATATGACATGATGTCAATGATCTTCTACCATGCTTTTATGATTGAGGAATTAATGCTTGAGGTGTTATATGATGATTAGGGAGTGTCTAAAGTATGCTAGATTGAGCCAAAGTGTCATATGTTTGACCAAGAGGTCATTATAGGTCTATCCGTATAGGTACGGGTCCTCAAGGATCGGTACGCGGGGACCTATCTAAGCTCAATATGGGTAAAAATGCTAAGGCGTACTGATACGCCTGGTAACCGTATCGGTACGCATAGCTGAAAAATAGGCTGGTGTCGGTACACAAGCACCCTTACCGGTACGCCTTTTGGCTACTAGAATTCCTTGTGTCAAATATTGAGTATCTGTATCGGTACGCTTGAGGATCGTACTGATATGCCTTTGAAATTTATACCTGTATTGATATGGGGTGTTAGTGTACCGACACACAGTTAGTTATTTCCATTAAAATGCTTTTCTAAAGTTTGAATCTTTGTATGTTAGTCATTGTTTCTTGATGATCATGCAATTAAATGAGTTTGGATGATTATTTTAAGTTGAAATTTAACCAGTAGGCATGAAATCTAACTAATTACGGTCTGAAAACTCTAATTTTAAAGAAGTCCTTATAATTATCTATAATTGCAATTTGATCCCTAAAATGCAATCTCGTGCAATTGAATGTCAATTCGACGCCCGATTGAGTTGTAAATTTCACCGTTGCAAGCAATGATCACCTTTGGACTTAATTATTCATTTAGATAAGATAAAATGGAAAAACATAGACCATTTTCTAATTAATTATTTTAGGTTTTTCTTGGTAAACCTAATGTAGCTCGCTCGGTTCGATCTGACGACTAGACTGGGTCAAGGGGGCTACATTTGTTGGTATCAAATCCATATTATGATTGTTGGGAGGTGGGTTATGGTTGTTTGATGTATTGTGGGTGTATGAATCTGTTGAATAGCATCCACGGTGTATGATTTTGTGAATTTATGTTTAAATGTGCTATGTTTGGGGTGATAGTTTGGGGACACATTGCCTTATTACTACTAGTGTAAAATGATTTTTTGTTTTGAAATGTGAGCACCTTGGATTCTTTCTTCAAGTTGGTCTGATTATTATTTTGTTATATTTTTATGCTATAAATTCATATTTTTGAGTATGCAATCAAAATGAGAGTTGAGATCGAATACGTCCATATTCCTTGAAGAGAATGATGAGATATGGATCAATCTGAGGTTGAGGTAGCTCTGGTTTAGGATTGAAAGGATGTTGAGGCTTATGTTGCAAAGTCACCTCAGTTGTGTTATTAAATCAAGGGTTGAGGATATTTGGGTTTCGAAAGTTGTGTTGTCAGGGATCCTTTCCTGAGATGTTATAGATGATGTTATCAGAGTTGTCTTTTAGTTGTGAAGTTAGGTTTCGTGTTAAGACGTACTTTGGTACGACTCCTAAATTCTTTTGAGCTATAGTGGCGAGTAGAAAGAAAGTGTAAAAGTGGTGGCATCTTGGTGTTCTAAGGTGGCGACATAAATCTTATCTGATAATCAAGTCTGATTAATAAGCTTTGTAGTAATGCGTCTGTTCATAATTAAAGTAGGAGCAAGTTTTGGCAAGTTGAATGAGATGTTTTAAGGATGGGACTAAGTTGTGTAAGTTTAGTCCGATAATGTTGTTAGTAAGTGTGCATTGTTAAACATGCACAGTACAAAACACTTATATGTATATATCTAAATATGTCATCACATGCATACATTTGGGCATGACACTAGAGGTTTTGCATACATGTGCATAGGCATCTATGAGGGCATATAGGTAATCATGCATATATAAGTTCATGCTTACGGATGACTTCTCGTAGACCGATGAAACTTTGATGGAGGTTAGCCTAGCGGAGATGTTCTTTAGGATCTTGCAGAGTTTTGAAATTGTTAAGGTGGATTTTTGAAGTTGAAGTTGTGTTAGATTTGAAGCATCCAAGGTGGGTGGTAGAAGTGCATGGTTTTCGAGGGTCAGCTGATTGCTATCATAATTCGTTGAGAAATTTTCTATGGTTGTCATGCCGTTAGCGAAGTTGTGGCATTAGAGATGTCACGTGGTACGCGGGATCACATTAGGCGTAAATATCCCAGTTGGCTAGGGAAGGACATGCTACTGCACCTGATGTTGCACCACAGTGAGGCCGTGGACATAGTCGAGGTTATTTTCAGCGTAAGGAGGATGGTCAAAGGATAGTTTCTCATATTGTAATGGTTCAATCTAAGGGTGATGGACTGGTGAGGGTTTTTGCGCATCGTGTGGGAAGGATTGATACAAATGTATATACAGGTACATTTACTTTGTAGTCCATAATTGCTTTCTTTGATAGATTCTGGCTCTACACATTCGTGCATCTTGCGAGAACATGCATGTTAGCTTAATATACCTGTATAGGTGTTAGATGTTGGTATGCAGGTAACTAGTTTTTTTGGTAAAATAGTAGTTGCTAGGAGGTTGTATAGGAGATGTCTTTTGATGGTTCAAGGTCTTGCGTTTGAGGCTGATTTGATGGAGTTGCCGCTTTATGGTTTTCATGTAATCTTGGGGATGGATTGGTTTTTTGAACATAGGGTTGTGGTTGATTTTGAGACCAAGCTTGTTCTGTTGAAACTTGCTGAGGATTACAATGTGCTGGTTGTGGGCGAGAATGTTAAATTCTTTTCCAATGTTGTTTTGGCATTGGAAGCACGGAAGTTGTTGAAGCTTGGGGGTTAAGCATATGTAGCTTATGTTATGAACCCAAAAATGAAGGAGGTATGAGTCAAGGATATCTCACCATTTTTGATTTTTCTAGGAGTGTTTCTGGAAGAGTTGTCAGGATTACCACCAAATAAGGAGGTAGAGTTCTGTATTAAGACGTACGTGGATATGGCTCCAATGTCGATTGCACCATATCGCATGGCACCAAAGGATTTGAAGGAGTTGAAGACGCATCTTCAAGAATTGCTGGACCGTGGTTTCCTTTGACCTAGTGGGGAGCATCGGTGCTGTTTGTGAAAAAGAATAATGGCACGATAAGAATGTGCATTGATTATCGGCAACTAAACAAGTTGACGATTAAGAACAAGTATCCTTTGTCGAGGATCGATGACTTGTTTGATTAGTTTTGAGGTGCTACAGTGTTTTTCCAAGATTGATATGAGGTCTAGATATTATCAGTTGAAGATGAAGGATAAAGACGTGTTGAAGATAGCTTTTCACACGCGTTATGGGCATTATGAGTTCTTATGATGCCTTTTGGGTTAACAAATGTACCAGCAGCTTTCATGGACATGATGAATCGGGTATTCCATGAATTCTTGGATCAATTCATGGTAGTGTTCATTTGATGACATTCTTGTGTACTCTCGTACCGAGGGAGATCAAGATCAACACTTACGAATTGTGTTGCAAGTTTTGTTGGATAATAAGCTTTATGCTAAGCTCAACAAGTGCGAGTTTTGGATTAAGCAAGAGGTTTTTCTTGTTCATTTTGTTTCAGACAAAGGTATCCGTGTGGATTCGTAGAAGATTGAAACTTATGTGAATTAGAAGCAACCCAAGTCGGTGTCAGAGGTTCATAGTTTCTTGGGGTTAGTAGGGTATTATTGTTTCTTTGTGGATGGTTTCTCGAGGATTGCTGCTCTTTTGACGAAGTTGTTACAAAAGGATATGAGTTTTGAGTGGACAGAGGGTAGACAACAAGCTTTCAATAAGTTTAAGGAAGCTTTGACGCAAGCTCCAATCTTGATTCAACTTGAGTCAAGGACGGAGTTTGTAGTTTATAGCGATGCATCCTACGTTGGTTTGGGATGTGTGTTGATGCAAGGAGGAAAGGTTGTGGCTTATGCGTCTAGGCAGTTAAAGGTGCACAAGTGCAACTATCCTATGCACGATATCAAGCATGCTGCGGTGGTGTTTGCGATGAAGATTTGGCGGCATTATCTTTATAGGGAGAAGTGTATTGTGTACATGGACCACAAGAGTTTGAAATATTTGATGTCGCAAAAGGAGTTGAATCTTAGGAAACACAGATGGTTGGAGTTACTCAAGGATTCTTATTTGATGATAGAGTATCATCTGAGTAAGGCTAATGTTGTAGCCGACGCTTTAAGTAGGAAAGTGGTAGTAGAGCTGAGGGTGATGTTTGCTCTGTTGAGTGTGACGCGAGATGGAGATTTGTTGGCTAAGTTGCAAGTGAAGCCATCGTTGTTATATTTGATCAAGGAGAAGTAACCGTATGATGATTTATTGGTACCATATGCTAAGGACATAATGTATGGCAACTAGACAGATTTTTGTTTTAGTGCTGAAGGAGTTGTGTGTTTAAAGAGTCGAGTGGTTGTGCCAAAAGATGAGGAGCTAAGGCACACTATCTTGGCAGTGGCTCATTCGAGTCCTTTTGCTATGTATCCGAGAAGCACAAAAATGTATCAATATTTAATAAAGAAGTATTTTTGGGTTGGTTTGAAAAAGGATGTAGAAGATTTTGTTGGTCGATGTATGGCATGTTAGCGCGTTAAGGTCGAGCATCAGTTTCCTTCTGGGTTGCTGCAACCATTAAGTTTTCAGAATGGAAGTGGGAGAGAATTACCATGGATTTTGTGGCCAGTTTGCCTTTGATGCCATCAAAGAAGAATTATGTATGGGTGACTGTGGATAGGTTTACGAAGTGTGCACATTTTTTAACTGTGCATATGACGTACACATTGGATAAGTTGGCAGAGTTGTATATTGATGAGATTGTGAGGCTGCATGGGGTGCCAAAGTCTATAGTAGCGGATAGGGATCCACTCTTTACAGCAAGGTTTTGTGAGTGTTTGCATAAGGCTTTGGGTACGCAATTGAACTTCAGTACTTCGTATCATCCTCAAACGACTGGTTAGTCTGAACCATTATCCAAGTGTTGGAGGATATGTTGCAGTGTTGCATCGTTGATTTCCAAGGATCATGGGAGAAGCAGTTACCTCTGGTGGAGTTTGCCTATAACAATAGTTATCAGGCTAGTATCCAGATGACACCGTATGAAGCTTTGTATGGTAGAAGGTGTCGCAAGCCACTTTTTTGGGAGGAGGCAGGAGAAAAGTACGTTTCTTTGCCGGATGTGTTGAAGGATACCAATGAGAAGGTGAAACATATTAGTGATCGGTTGAAGATGACCTCAGATCGGAAAAAGTCATATGCTGACTTGAAGCATAGGGAGGTTGAGTTTGTTGTTGGTGATCGAGTGTTTCTTAAGGTTTCGCCTTTGAAGAAGGTGATGAGGTTTGGATAGAAGGGCAAGTTGATTCCAAGGTTCATTGCGCCTTATGAAATTTTGGAGCAGGTTGGTCCAGTTGCTTATAGGTTGAGGTTGTCTGCGGAGTTGGAGAAGATACATGATGTTTTCCATGTATCAATGCTTCAGAGGAATAGATCGGATCCTTCGTATGCGATGCCTATTGAGGAGATTGAGTTGAATCTGGATTTGACCAAGGATGAGAAGCCGGTGATAATTCTGGATTCAAGCAGCAAGGTTTTTCGCGGAAAGACCATAGAGTTGGTAAAAGTGTTGTGGTGACATCATGGTGTCTAGGAAGCAACATGGGAAAGTAAGGAGGACATGAAGAAACAGTTTCCTTACCTTTTTCTGCCAGGTAAATTTCGAGGAAGAAATTTCTTAAGAGGGGGAGAGTTGTAACACCCTGAATTTGGGCCTAGATGTTAGGTAGATCGATTAGACGGTTTAGAAGAACCAGATTAGACGATTCGAGCTAGTTTTGGGAATTAAATTTTAATAAATTGTTTTGGCTAAAATAAAATATAGAAAATGTTATAAAATACTTAATTAATATTTTAAGGATTTTGTTAAACTCAATTTTAATGAATTAAATTGGATTTTGGGACATTTTGGTCCGGTGACTAAAATGTAAAGTTTTCAAAACTATTTTGGTGACTAAAACGTAAAAGGGTCAAAACTTAGAATCTTTAAGGAGCTAATTTACCAAAGTTTTTCATCAGATTTTTCCCTTAATTAAGGCTATTTTAAAATTGTTTTTAAAAGGTTATTAATTAAAAATAAAATATAATTGATAAAAGGATTTTAATTAGCCAATTTCATTTTCTTACGTAACTACTTTTGCTCTCAACTTATCTCTCAACTTTTTCAGCAGCCAAACTATCAATTTCTTCCAAAATTCACAGTAATCAACCTCTTTTGATTTCCTTTTGATTTCCTATTTTATTCCTTTGATTTCTACATCAAAATCTACATGGTTTCTTGAAGTTTTCATCCAATCTTTGCCAATTAAGGGAGAAATTAGCAATTAGAGGTGATTTTCATTTCTCTCCTCTAATTAATGGCTCTTTATTGAAATTTCCAAGTTTTTAGTCCTTTACAACTGATTTTTGTTATTTGTAAATGATTTAATCAAGATTTTATGGTTTTAATTGAGTTTTGATGAGGGATTTGATGAATCTTGTTGTGGGTTTGTTTTGTACTGATTCTAATTGATTTAGATCACTTATAAGATGTGTTTTAATGTTGTAAGAAGAGATTAATTAAAGGAATCACGAAACTATGTGAATTACTAATTTTCTAGGTTGTAAATAGTTGGATTTTGAAGTGATCTTGGTGTTGTAAGGTTTCTGGGGGTATAAGGACGTTATAGAGATGTTTTTGGATGTTAATTGATGTTGTTAAGATGTTAGATTGGTTAGGTTTTGGCTGGACTTTGTTTAGATTGAGTTTGGTGGTGGTTTCAGATGTTTTAATGAAGCGTTTACTATTTTTTAGTGAGGCGATGTTGTGTTTGATGGTTGCTGGAAATTAGAGATGCATGGAAGTGCATTAATCCTCTGTTTTTATAGGGTAAAACAGGGGAGTTGGATCCTTTAGCTTTCAGATGTTCTTGATTCTCGCAATAGCAAGAGGGTGTTGTCTTGTTGGTGAGTGGAAACGTATTTACTGCTTTTAAAAGGTTTGAAGATAGTTCTTGGGAGTTTAGAATAAGTTTGAAACACTTATCTAAGCTTGAAAGTAAGTATTGGTGGATCTCTCTCTCATTTTTGGTTTTTGCAAAATATAATATCATGCTCATATTTATAGATTTGATTACTTATTGTTATATGCATGTTTTAGAAATGAAAGATGTTGCAAATGGTTATACATATTGATATTTGAGTATGGGCAAATGATTTATGAAAGAATTTTGAGAATTCTAGAATACATGGTTTAATGTATTGAAAAATGGTTTGAATTGTTTCATATATAAAACAATAAGGTAATATGGTTTTTATTGAGTATATTGGCAAGTGAATGAGATTAAAAGTTATCAGATATAGTTGGCTAGTCATAGGGTTTAAAATGCACTATAATAAGTCACATCATGTGTGTCGATGAGTCAAGAGTGTGCCATGCTCCACCATGAGAACCGTAGTGGTCGAGGGGTCAAGAGTGTGCCAATTCTCCCGGTGGTGGATTTATACGTTACAACCGTTGAGGTTTACTTCAGTTCGAGGACGTATGTGAAGTAGTCAAAGGAACCACTTGGGAAATCCGTGTATCTGATGTGTTTTTAATAAAATAGAATGGAATTGGTTTTGAGTCACTTGAATGCCAATATATGATATAATGTATCATGAGAAATGGATTATGTTGTGTATAATATGGTTTATACATGAGATGCTCTTTAAGCTTGTTATTTTCATATTTTAGCATGAGAAGATTAAATTGAGGTTTATGATAAAAATCCATGACACATGTGTTGCAAGTGATTTAAATGTGCATATTTGAAGAGAATATAGAAGCATGAGATGGTTTTGGCTTGATTATTATAAACTTGATTTGATATAAAATGGTTTTAAATGCATTGATGAGTGTTTTTGAGATTCCCTCACTAAGCTTTCGATACGCTTGAGGCGTACCGATGTGCCTGGTAACCGTATCGGTTTGCATAGCTAAAAAATATGCCTGGTGTCAGTACAAGGCACTCGTACCGGTACGCCCTTTGGCTACTAGAATTCCATGTTTCGAATATTGAGTATCTGTATCGGTATGGTTGAGGACCGTATTGATACGCCTTTGAAATTTATACCGTAACAATACGGGGTGTTAGTGTTCCAACACGCAGTTAGTTATTTTTGTTAAAATGCTTTTTTGCAGTTTGAATCTTTGCAGTTTAGTCCATGTTTCTTGATCATGCAATTAAATGAGTTTGGATTATTATTTTAGGATGAAATTTAACCAGTAGGCATGAAACTAGACTAATTAATGTTTGGTAACTAATTTTAAAGAAGTCCTTATAATTATCTATAATTGCTATTTGGTCCCTAAAATGCAATCTCGTGCAATTAGATGTCAATTTGACGCCCGATTGAGTTGTAAATTTCATCGTTGCCAGCATGATCACCTTAGGACTTAATTATGCATTTAGATAAGATAAAATGAAAAAATAGACTATTTTTCTAAGTAATTCTTTCGAGTTTGTCTTAGCAAACCTAATATAGTTCACTCGGTTTGGTCTGTCGACTAGACCAGGTCAAGGGGGTTACACGTTGCAATCTGTTCAAGTTCTTGAATGGAAGTGGTAAACAATTACCATGGATTTTGTATCGAGATTACCTTTGACGCCTTCACATTGTTTTTCTGGGTTCAGTTGATTGATTATCGAAATTCGTTAAGGAATCTTCTTAGGTTGTTGCACCGCCAACAAAGTTGCGACAAGAGAGTTCATGTTGAATTGGACTTGTGATGGATTCAGTTCATGGGCGTGGCTTGAGCTTAGTTAGTTGATTAATTTCGGGTTAACAATCGAGTGTGTTTTCAAAGGAATATGGCAAGCTGGACTTGCTAATATTTTGGAAGGTTATTTAATTATTTTATCAAATAACAAGAATTATGATTTTGATAAATAAAAAAAGAAAGACAAATTAGTTTTAAAAAGTGGTTTTTGTGAATTAAATTGAAAGGGGACACATGCTAAGAATCTTTAGGGAGCAGTTTCACCCTTTATAATTTAACAACTCAATTCTCTTTTGCTTTAAAAAGGGCTACCGCCGATGGTTAATATTTTTTCTAAAATAGAGGTTTTCTAAATTTTTATTACAACTAAAGACTATTGTTTTCTCATTTTCAACTTTCCTAAAATGTTTTTCAATGATCAATTGATATTCCAATCTTATTTCTAATCTATTTTTCATCCAAATGTTTTGTAAACTTGAGCGAATCGGTGGATTTTTGGTTAACAATGTTTTCATGTTAGAATACAAGGGGGAGCTCATTTTGGTTGTACTCCTATCAAGCAAGGTGAGCTATGGTTTCTTATTGACATTCCACACGCTTTGTGTCCTTAATCTATTATTTCTATTAACATTCGTGATTAAAATGAATTTAATTCGATTTAATTGGTTTGAAGTGGTTTCAAGAACAAATTATGGTTAGGTTGTTCAAAACTAATAATTTCTAATGGGTACTAATGATTTCTTGTTGGTTGATAATAATCTAAAATTGGTTTTACTAGTTTGGTCCCGTAATTTGTTTAGGTGTCTAAATCGGGATAGTAGTTCTTCATGGATGGAGATTGATGTATGGTTAAGTGAAGCCTTTGGTGTTGGTTGTAGTTTTGGAAATTAGTTGGTGATCCTTGCAACGATTATTGAGATGAGAATTGTTTATGAAGGGCTAGTGGGATATTAGAAAGGATTGGTGCAAGCTAAAAACGGTTTTTCTATAGTTTGACGGTGTTTTTGGATAATAATCGTATAAGTTTTGTGCGAATTGAGACAACAAGGAACCTGATATCATATGGGTGGTTGAGTGTTTCTCGTAAGTTTCTCCATGGATGAAGGTTGTTGAGAATAATTCGTAATGGTATGCTGAATTAAGTCTTAATAGACGTTATATGGAGATTAGAAAGACCGGTTTGTGGCATGTTGTGTCGTGGTGATTTTGGGCTCGAATGTCTAATTGATGATTTTCCTACGTTTTTATGGCAAGGTTTGATTGACCCTTTTTTTATTGTTCCCATAATGAGAAATTTGGGCATTGTTGGTTTTACCTTTGGTAAGGAAAGTTTCTGATTAAGTCTCCACCAACTAGGTGTTGCTCGTCGAGACAATTGAGTTTGTGAAAGTTATGTGGCATAAGTGTAATTGGGGAAGTTGATGGATGAAGGAAGGTTTGTATTTTCTTTGTTCCCTTGACATAAATTTCCAGGATGGAATTTCTTAAGAGGGGGAGAGTTGTGACACCCCGAAAAATGGACTAGAAGATTCTGGTGAATTATCAGAATCGGGTTGGAGTTTTCAGTTAGGCTTTAGCTAATTAATTGATTCCAAAAAATATTTTGGTTGATTAAATTTATCTTTGGTAATTTTAAATGTCTTAATTTAATATTAAAATAAATAGTGATTATTTTGCAAAAGGTTGTAAAATATTAATAAGGGCAATTTTGTAAAAAGGGATTAAAGTGGTGCTTTATTGTGATTATTAAATCAAATAAGGAAATATCTTTTCCCTCTTGTTTTTAACAAAAAGGAAGTTGCCGATTATAATTTTCAAAAAAGATGAGAAAGACCGTTCTAAGTTTCTTTCATTTTCTTCCAAACAAAACTTAAGAATTTCTTGATTTTTTATTATTTCTACTTCAATTTCTTCTCCATTTATTTCTAAACAATTTCTAAACAATAGTGGGATAAGGGTTAAGTTTGAGAAAAATTCGAATAATCAGATCGAATCGAATATTTGAGATATTTTGTTAGATGATAAGGCAAGATTAATAATACCTTTTCCATGCCTTAATTTGGAAGGATTTAACTTGGACCATTGGATTTAAGTTGATTTTTCATGTTAATATAAGCCGTTAGATGAATAATGACAAGATTATGATTTTGGAAAACTACAAGGGCAAAATTGGTAACTACTAACTTATTAGTTTATTTCTGACCATTGGATGAATATTTTGAGAAGTGGTAAGTTTTGGAGCATTGGATATCAAGGGTAAAATAGTCATTTGACTATTAAAGGGAATTTTTATTAAATATGATTAAATAATGTCATTTGGCATAACAAAATGGCAGAGAAAAATATGGAGAAAAACTTTCTCCAAGCATATTGGCAGCATGCATGGAGAAGAAAAAAAATGAGGTAAGTTTGAGGTTTTGTGATTTTTCTCCCTAGATTACATGGAATTTGAGATTAGTCATGAAATACAAATTTGTTCTTTATTGAATTCTCTTTCATTTGGTATTAGAAATTCATGGAATAGTTGAAGATAACTCTTGAATTTTGAGGAGAGATAATTTAGGGTTTAGGGATTCAAATGAATTGGGATTGTTATGTGACGTTCTATCATTTTCATGCTTGATTGAAGTTGAAATTGATTTATACTTGATGGAATATCATTTGATTAATTAGGGTTTAATTTTGGATTTAAGGATTCAAGTTGAATTTGGAGTTTTCATGAAAGGAAAATGTTGGAACAATATAATAAAAGGTTAATTTGAGTTGTTGGAATGGTTAAAAGATGCTAAAGATGTGAATTATGAAATCTGCACTGAATTTTAGTCTTTGGCGGTGAGTTTGGAAATTCACCACAAATTCCATAAAAATGATTAGGAAGTATGCCAAATATCATTGTATTCCTGGTTTAGTCTAGTTTCTTTTAAAACAAACGGTTACTGATTTCGAATGGTATATCAAAAGATATGAATTTTTAAGTGACGAAAGGTCAGAAAACAGAGTAGCAGTCTGCTCCGAAATTCAGCACTGGAATTCGACTTTGAAAATTCATCATAAATCGTACGAGTTGAATTTGGGCTATTAGTTTATACGGTTGAACAGCTTATCGAATCTAGTTTCTTTTAGAACAAACATAATTGAATTTCGGGTTGTAGATATTTTATATAAATATTTCGTTGAAGGTAGCACACACTGACAGATTACAAAATGAGTACCTTATTTGTGTTATTAATTTGTGCATGTAAGGGATGAATGTGAAGCATTCAAGTAAAAATGAGAAATCAGAAATTCAGTAGATAAAGCAATGACCAAGCTTGAAGTTCTCTTAATGCACACATTTTACGTTGGGATAAGAAGTGTCAAGGTGAGTGCATTTATCTGTTTTAAAACGTATTTTGGAAGACTTGCGACATGTCGACCTATATGATTTTATCGAATTAATAACATTGTTTTTCATATGAAATATGATATTTTCACAAGCATAAAGTAAACGTTTGGTACAGATGGGGTATGAACTGCCCTATTATGTTTTTTTTATGAAAATTTTATTACCGTACAACGTTTAATGTTATAGAATGATTTATGGTATAATGGAGTATGAACTGCTCCATCGTTTAGATTTATTGATAATGAGCTATTTACAATCTACATAATGATTTATTGCAAAGGTAATGATATTGTTTTATTGCCAAAAAATATTGTTAAGTGTCTAAAAATACTATTTTAGTCACCTTTTTTATTCTTATTAAGGCTCATATTAGTTGCATTATTAGCCATTCATGCATGTTTGCATTGTTTCCTTGGTGGACAAGCTTGATTCTTGAAGTGGCACCAATCCCTGTGGAGACGATATCTTTTATACTATAACTTACGATGTGTACACTTGCACAATTGCGGAGCACTCATTACGCGCAACAAGTTTTTGGCGCCATTGTCGGGGATTGGCAATAACAACTTTGTTTTTATTTTCGTGCACTTTTTATTTTTCTTGTTTAAGATTCAAAGGGCTAACAAACTTTGGTTTTGCATTGGTATATGACCAGGGCGAGACCGATTACACCAGAATATCCCTTTGATCCAGAAATCGAACGAACCTTGCAAAGACTCAGACAAAGGTTAAGAGTAGCAATGGCTAATCAAGACGGCAATATGAATCAGGATGTTCCAGCAGGAGGAGGAGTGATTCTTGCACGAAACAGAACTATTCGAGACTATCTTGAAAAAGATCTTGAAGGACTTAATCCAGGAGTTGTCACACCTAAAATTGAAGCCGACCACTTTGATTTGAAACCGGTGATGTTCAATATGATCAACACAATTGGTCAATTTGGCGGCTCAGCAACTGAAGATGCACGACAACATCTTAAATCTTTCCTCGAGATTTGCAATTCATTCAAAATACAAGGAGTCACCCACGATGTTTTACGACTAAGATTATTCCCCTATTCACTGCGGGATAAGGCGAAAACATGGTTGAATAGTATTCATGCCGGATCAATAGGATCTTGGACCGATCTTTGTCATGATTTCCTTGCTCAATTTAATCCTACAAATTTGATTGATAAGCTTCATAACGAAATTACTTCTTTTCGGCAGGTAGATGATGAATCCATGTACGAGGCTTGGGAGCGATATAGAGAACTTCTACACAAATGCCCCTACACGGATTCCCAGTGTGGACACAAGTAACAATGTTTTACAACGCTGTGAATACACCAACAAGGATAATGCTAGATGCCTTGGCAAACGGCATACTACTGGATAAGTCACCGGAGGAAGCAATGCAAATTCTAAAAAGGCTTGCCAAGAATGATTATCAGTTCCCATCTGCTAGGAGAGGATGAGTTAGACGCCAAGCCACAATACATGAACTTGGATCATCAGACTCAATTTTGGTACAATTTGCCACTCTAACCAAGATGGTCCAAAACATGCAGAAACCAAACAACTCACATGAGGTCAAGAACCGGAATCCAGCATTTATGTGGGGAATTACAACCGGAACAGCAATGTGATGTCCAATACATACAATCCAGCTTGGAAGAAGCACTCAAATTTTTCATGGAGTAATCCCAACAATGCTCTAAACCAAAACAATCAGAATGCACAAGCATCGGGATTCTAGCAAAATATGCCACGGCAACAGTTCCCGCAGCAACAACCAACAACATCTAGTTCTTTGGAAAATTCTCTCAATGCTTTTATGTTAAAAACTAAATCTTATATGGCTGAGAATAGTAACTTCATAAAAATAACTGATGCTTTTATTAACAGGACTGAGATGAGACTGCAAAACCAAGAGGCGGCAATCAAATCATTGGAAAATCAAGTCGGACATTTTGCTCAAAACCTGAATACTAGACCGCAAGGAGGTTTACCTAGCGATGCTGGAGTCGCAAGAGGAACTGGCCATGAGCAATGTAAGGCGATCACCACTAGAAGTGGCCAACAATTTAAAGAGGCTCAAGCTCGCTCATCAAACAAAACTCCACAAAAAAGAACAAGATGAACTCAGAGGCAAAGCCTCAGATACTGAACCAGGAATTTCTGGGCAACCAGTGATAAGCATGCCTGGGCAACCAGCGATAAGGATGCCGCGACAACCAATGATAGGCACGCCACGGGAACCCCAGTTGACAATGCCTCGGCAACTCCATTTGCCTCGGTAATACCGTCAATCAGGTTCTAGACCAATGAAAGGATCGAAGATATCTGACTTCCACCACCATTCCCACAAAGGCTGAAGCGAGAAAAGCAAGAATATCAATTCAAGAAGTTTCTTGATATCCTAAAGCAAGTCCACATCAACTTGCCATTGGTTGAGGCGATTGAACAAATGCCGAACTATGCCAAGTTTTTGAAAAACATTGTGTCCAAGAGAACAAGGCTATGAGAGTTTGAAATAGTTGCCGCAACAGAGGGATTCATGGCCATGTTGCACAATCACATGCCACCCAAGTTGAAGGATCCCAGAAGTTTCACAATACCTTGTTCTATCGGAAACCACTATGTTGGGAAAGCATTATGTGACCTTGGAGCAAGCATAAACTTGATGCCTAAATTAGTTTTCTAGAAACTAGGAATCGAGAAGGCAAGACCTACAACAGTTATGCTGCAGCTAGCCGATAGATCCTATATGCATCCAGAGGGAAAATTTGAATACATACTGGTAAAAGTTGATAAATTTATTTTTCCCGTTGACTTTATTGTTTTGGATTGTAAAGCAGATGAGCATGCACCTATCATTCTCGGGAGACCCTTCCTAGCAACAGGGAGAACTCACAATGAGGGTGAATGACCAGCAAGTTAAACTAAATGTGTTCCAAACACTAAGGCATGCCGATGATCCAGAAGAATGCCAACTTCTTCATGCCACGGTAGAGTTTGACTTCGATGAGGAATTTAGTTGTCTCGACAACTACATTGCCGATCAAGAGGAACCTGAGGAGTATGAAGAACCGATCGATGAGGAACAACAAGAAGAGGCAAATTGGTTAGTTAATTGACCAGGTACATACTTTGAAGCACTGGATTACTCAGGTAAGGAAGGTAAACTCAAAAAGCCCTCTATTAAACAACCACCGATTCTTGAGTTGAAATAGTTTCCAGGGCAACTAAAATATGCTTACTTGGGAACCGATAATACATTGCCTGTAATTATTTCCTCTAAGTTACAGCCTGAGCAGGAAAAGAAGCTGATCAAAATGTTGATGCTACTTAAGAAGGCAAAAGGGTGTACAATTTTCGACTTGAAGGGAATTAGCTCGGCAGTGTGCATGCACAAGATTTTGTTGGAAGATGATCACAAACCTTCGATTGAGGCCCAGAGGAGACTGAATCATGCCATGAAAGGGGTTGTAATGAAAGAAATCATCAAGTGGCTTGATGCCGGCATCATATACCCTATCTCGGATAGTACATGGGTAAGTCTGGTACAATGTGTACCGAAAAAGGGAGGTATAACGGTGGTAAGTAATGAAAACAATGAACTCATTCCAACCAGGACTGTGATCGGTTGGAGGGTTTGTATGGATTATCAAAAGCTAAACAAAGCCACTAGGAAATATCACTTCCCATTACCCTTTATTGTTCAAATGCTTAACTGTCTTACAGGTAAACCATTTTATTGTTTTCTTAATGGTTATTCAGGTTACAATCAAATTGCCATAGCACCAGAAGATCAAGAAAAGACAACCTTCACATGCCCATACGGTACTTATGCTTTTCGAAGGATGCCGTTCGGATTGTGTAATACCCTGACAACCTTCCAAAGATGCATGATGACACTCTTTTTAGACATGGTCGAAGACTTCCTTGAGATCTCCATGGATGATTTTCCATTTTTGGTAATGACTTCAACAGTTGCTTCGGCAATTTAGAGAAGGTGTTGGCAAGATGTGAAGAAACCGATTTAGTCCTTAATTGGGAGAAGTGCCATTTTATGGTAGATGAAGGAATAGTGCTCGGCTACAAGATTTCATCCAAAGGAATTAAAGTAGACAAAGCCAAGGTGGACGTGGTCGAGAGATTACCCCGACCAAGTTCGGTTAAAGGAATCTGAAGCTTCCTTGGACATGCAGGTTTTTACAAGAGGTTCATTCATAATTCTTCTAAAATTACTAAACCCTTGTGCAATTTGCTTGAACAGAATAAAGTCTTCAATTTTGATTATTCTTGCGCTCAAGTGTTCAAAACCCTAAAGGGAAAGCTTACCTCGTCACCCATTGTCGTTCCACCCGATTAGACGCTACCTTTTGAGCTCATGTATGATGCCAGTGGTTTCGCGGTAGGAGCAGTCCTAGGCCAACGCACAGGTAAGACCTTTCATGTGATATACTACACTAGTAAAACTCTTAATAGTGCTCAAGTGAATTACACAACAATGGAGAAAGAGTTACTAGCCGTAGTTTTCGCATTTGACAAGTTCCAATCCTATTTGATTGGTACAAAGGTAATTGTTCATATGGACTATTTGGAAATTAAGTATATATTTGATAAAAAGGATGCCAAACCTCGTTTGATTCATTGGATATTGTTTTTACAAGAGTTTGACATTGAAATTAAGGACATAAAAGGAACAGAAAATCAAGTGGACGATCACTTATCACGCTTAGAACACAATAGGGAGGAGGATGCGGATTTAGAGATATGCGATGCATTCCCGGATGAGCAACTGTTAGTTGCCTCGGCAACCATGGATGCGCACACCTCGGCAACCCTCGACACCTCGGCAACTCCAGACGCGTATGCCTCAGCAACCATGGAAGCAGTTACCACGGCAACACATAGCTCGACGATACCCTGGTACGCGGATTTAGTTAATTTCCTTGTTTGTGGTATTTTACCTTTTGGCCTTACTCACCAAGGAAAGAAGCGGTTCCTCCATGATGCTAAGCATTACTTTTAGAACGAACCTCTTTTGTTTAAACAATGTGCAGATCAGGTTATACGCCGATGTGTCCCTGAAGATGAGCATCAGAATGTACTCCGGTAATGCCATTCTTCACCCTATGGAGGACATTTTGGAGGAACACGTACCACGACCAAAGTTTTGCAATCCGGTTTGTATTGGCCAATACTGTACAAAGATGCCCAAGAGTTTTACAAGCGATGTGATCGTTGCCAGATGACGGGCAATATCTCTAGATGACATGAGATGCCACTCCAAAACATCATTGAGGTGGAACTGTTTGATGTGTAGGGGATCAATTTTATGGGACCTTTCCCATCTTCATTCGGCAACCTCTACATTCTACTTGACGTTGACTACGTGTCTAAATAGGTTGAGGCAGTTGCAGTTCCCACCAATGATTCCAAGACCATGTAACGATTCTTGCAGAAAAATATATTTACACGGTTTGGGATGCCGAGAGCAATTATCAGTGATGAAGGCAAGCACTTTGACGACAGACTCATTGCCAAGATGTTGCAACGCTTCGGCGTGTCACACAAAATTGCCACGGCATATCACCCACAAACCAATGGGCAAGCAAAAATTTCCAACCGAGAATTGAAGGGTATACTCGAGAAAGTTGTAAATCCCTCTAGGAATGATTGGTCAGTAAGACTAGATGATGCACTTTGGGCATATCGCATTGCATTCAAAACACCCCTAGGTATGTCTCCCTTCCGACTTGTCTATGGCAAAACATGCCATCTACCGGTGGAAATCGAACACAAGGCATATTGGGCAATCAAGACCGTGAATATGGATTGGGAAAGTGTCGGATAAAAGCGTCTGTTGGACCTCAACGAGATAGAAGAATTCTGTGCACTCGCCTATAACAATGCACGAATCTACAAGGAGAAAACAAAGCAATGGCATGACAAGAAACTATTGCCGCGACAATTCATGCTAGGGCAACTAGTTCTCTTATTCAATTCTCGGCTGAAACTTTTCCCGGGAAAACTGAAATCAAGATGGTCGGGACCATTCAAAGTTGTCAAACCATTCTCCCATGGTGCTGTGATAATCAAGCCCATCACTGACAAACATGAATCAAAGTCAACAGACAAAGATTGAAGCACTACAATGGTGCCCATGTGGAACGTAACAAAGAAGTGGCACCTTAGGAGATGCATGAGCATGCTCTCCTTTCGATATTTTCTTTTTATTTTTATTTTTTTTTGAACTATTTAATTTTTTATTAATTTTGGTTATTTTTTTTCTTTTTAGGATAGATTTATTTATTTTCTTTAAGATTAAGATTACATCTTTCTTTCATATTTATCTAATTGTTTTTAAATTTTAAGTTTAAGAATTTCTTTGCACATCTTTATTTATTTTCTTTTATTAGTTTATCTTTAATTTTAATCCTTATTTTATTTATTTTTGAATTGTAAGAAAAGAGTTCAAGATAAAGAGGAATTTGATTCAAGAAGGAAACTTCTTCAACAAGGAAATTAATGGGCTAAATCTAAGGCTTATATTAAGCCTCCAATTTACCCTAAATAAACCCTACATAGTTGGCCAAACCCTTCTCCAAACCCAAACCCCCTAACCGTCCCCTTCCCCCAATCAAAACCCTTGTTTTCTTTCTTTCCAATTAAACCCACCCACCATATTTACTACCTATCTTTTCTATTTAACCCATCACCCTTAACTTCCAAGAAACCTATTCCTACTTTTCATCTTGCAACTCTTTAGTTTCTTTTGCTTTCTTTTCTTTGTTTCTACCAAACTCACAACCAAGATCATCCATGGCATCCAAAATCGAATTTTTGGTTCATCCAAGTTCCTCCAAAGAACCAAGATACAAGAAGTTTGCTACACCGGTGGTTCAAGAAAGATTTCACTCCAAGTTTGAAAGCCGAAAGATTTGCGAAGAACAAGGCTTTGAATACTCCAACTCTCATCAAGATTTTGGCCTTGAACCATTCATCTTCGAAAGGATTGCACATCAAAAGTGGCAAATCTTTTTCCATCAATCGGAACCGGGTAACATCTCATGGGTAAGAGAATTCTTTGCTCACTCACCTAACCCGGATAATCCTTATGTTTTTGTTCGTGACAAGGCTATACTCATAAGCCTTGAAAACATCAACACCTTTTACGGGCTTTACATTGAGAAGGACGAGCATCAAGCCTTTGTTGATCAACTCACGCCCAAGCAACTCGATAAGGTGCTTCAAGAACTCATTTTACCGGGAACTCATTGGAACGATGATAAATAGAAGGGCACGGTAAATTGCCTTCGACTTAAACCTGAGGAAAAATTATGGAATAAGTTTGTTAAAACTTCTTTAATGCCCACAACACACAATACCACCGTTGATACACCTCGTCTTTTGCTCATACATTCTATCTTGCATAATCGAATCATTAACATTGGAAAAAAATATTTGTGATGAGATGTTTGTATGTAGCACAAAAGACAAGGGTTCTCTTTTCTTCCCTTGCTTAATTTCCAATCTTTGCAAGGAGATCCATGTCCCAAGTGAGCCCACTAATGAAAAGGCCCTACCAAAGTTCTGTTGGAATCGAGCACAAATCTGAAAGCTAATGGGAGAGGCACCGGTAAAATCTCCAACACCTTCAATTACCGTCGCAACTCCTACCGCCTTGGCAACCCTTAATGCCCAAGCAACTGATGCTCGGGCAACTCGGCCAGCAACCCCAGGACAACGAAGCACTCTTACAACCGTTGGAGAATCGCCTTAGGCAAATTGAAGATCAGCAATTAATGTTCATGCGGTACATGAAGGATCATAACAATGCCATCACCCAAGTCATCCTGGAAAAGTACCCGGACAGTCGCGTGCTGTTCCCCATCTTTCCTGCCGAAATCCTTGCCACGACAACTAATGAAGCAGTTGCCACGGCAACTGCAATAGATGATGCCGCGACAACCTACACTGTGCCTGCCCAAGCAGTTGCCACGGCAACCAACACTGAAGATGTCGCGGCAACCAAAGCTAAAGACACCCCGACAACCACTACAAAAGCCAAAGGTAAAACACCTATGCCCGAATCAACTCGTACTGAATCATTGTCTGATTTTTCAGATTCGGACGAATCCTCCATTGCACCAACAAAGACTGCACCAATCGAATCCTCCAAGCCCAAGCGAAAAGCCAATGACATTGATGAAGAGGACGATGAGGACAACCCCGTACGAGGATCGATTCCACCATCGGCAACAAGGAAGCAACCACTGCTTTCAAGCAAAAGAATCAAGACACTGGCCAAAAGGAAACTAATCATCCATGACGACGAACTCTCACAGTAAGTCCTCGTTTGCATTTTACTTTTTTTTTCTTTGTTGCATGCATTGAGGACAATGCCTCACTTGAGTTTGGGGGGGATTGTTATTAGTTAGTTACCATGTTTAGTTGCATTCATCTTAAGTATTGCATTTAGGATACATAAATTGCTTGCCATGCCTTTAGTTTGAACAAGAATTGCCTAGATTTGATGAATATCCAATGATGACTTTGCCAATGTACTTAATTGATAGAACTTTTTATTCTAGGATAAACATGGGAACACTTAGAATCGTACTATGATGCTAAACTTGATGAAACACTGTGTGGCTTGATTGATTTAAGGAATTCTAGCGAACTTAGGTTGGCAGTTAAAAAGTTGGGGGATTAGAATAAAAATTGGATGAATACTAGAGGTGCCCAAAATTGGCTTTAGTATGTGTAAAAAAATTGATCGCTAGAGGTGCCCGAAATTGGCTCTAGTATGTGCTAAAAATTGATCGCTAGAGGTACCCGAAACTGGCTCTAGTCGAATAAATTGATTAACTTAAGAAAACTAAAAACAAAACACTAGAGGTGCCCGAAACTGGCTCTAGTTAAAACATGTTAAATGAACCCAATGAAGTAATTTGAAAACTTCTTGTTTACATAGAATCCGAAAAATCAACTTGCACACAACTCCGCACACACTCACAAGCATTATAGTTTGATTCCGAGTAACTCCTAAGTTTTTTGAAAAATGAAAAGCCAATCATACTTTGTGCCACGGTTATGAGAATTGAAATCAAGTTCAAAGCTAAGTTTGTGAAAATTGAAGTCTTGGCGGTAATTATTAGTTTGCATTGCTTAAGGACAAGCAATAGTTCGAGTTTGGGGGTGTGTTAAGTGTCTAAAAGTACTATTTTAGTCACCCTATTTATTCTTATTATTGCTAGACTTAGGCTCATATTAGTTGCATTATTAGCCATTCGTGCATGTTTGCATTATTTCCTTGGTGGACAAGCTTGATTTCATATTTTGCTTAATTTTGTGGAAAAAGATATTGCTTTGGTGTGTTTTTGTGTGTGTGCAGAATCACTTGCCAAAGCAAGGCTGGAACCAGTTGCCAGGGCAATGCATGAAGGAGATGCCGAACTAGTTGCCAGGGTAATGCATGAAGGAGATACCGAGCTAGTTGCCAGGGCAACTGTCGATAAGGGATAAGATGATATGGCAGTCAAAATTGATGACTAGATAAACCCAAGATGACGTAGAGCAAAGTTAAATCCCAAAGGAGTTTGATTTCCATGAAGAGGTTAAAGAGAAATTAAATCCCAAGAAGATAGGAGAAGATCTAGAAGGAATTTAAATATAATAAAGAATTATATTCTTTAAAAGTATTTAATTCCAACTTAACTTCCTCCTCAAAAAAAGTCTTTGACCTAACCCTATAAATTGAGGACCAAGCCGTCAACTCCAATATGGAGCAAGTGAGAGATTTCGACAAGAGAAAAAGAGAGAGCAAGTGAGAGATTTTGACAAGAGGGAGAGCAAGGGAGAGATATTGACAAGGAGAGAGGAAGGGGAGATTTCGACAAGGGAGAGAGCAAGTGAGATATTTCGACAAGAGAAGGAGGGAGAGATTTCGACAAAGTCTTCAACCATTCTTCATCTTTTTCTTCTTTGCTCGATTAGGTTTATGTTAGGAATTCTTTGTTTTGAGTTTCTTTGGAACCTAGCCATGAACTAAATCTATTTGGCTAAGGTTATTGTGTTTTGTGGTTGTGAGAAACAATTGGATTTTGTTTAGGTAATAAGAGTTTGCACTTTCAATTCAAGGTTTACTCATTCTTGGTTCTTATTCTTGTTTCCGAGTGAATTGGGAGAGGATCTCGTAACTTCATCTATTTATCCAATATCGGGAGAGTTAGATTCAAGAAACGAATGAGTATGGTCTTTATTCAATCTATTGATGGTGAAGATTAATCCGGCTAAGAGGAGCGCAAGATTGGTTGTTGTTCACCCTTGATTCACGCAATGATGTATTATCAAGGCATGCACAAATAGTTAGAGTTTCAACCTAGGGATAAGAAGAAACCATTGAAGAATGCTCCCTTGAACCTTGAAGTTGCTACCCAGCCGCCCAAACAGTTGCCCAGGCAACCGTCGATTAGTGGCCAAGCAATCCCATTGCGCAAGTTGCCACGGCAACTGAGTTGCTTTTGCACTCTTTTACCAAGACGATCCAAACGGCTATCACACCTCAACTCATGATAACCTGGCCTATTCTCTCTCATTTGATTACATCTTCTTTTACTTATTTGCTTTCTAGTTTAGTTGTTAGTTAAACTCCTACAATCTTCTACTTGTGTTCTTTTACTTTTTACAGTGCAAGAGATTAGATTCTTAAAGTGGCACCAATCCCTATGGAGATGATATCTTTTATACTATAACTTGTGACATGTACACTTGCACAATTGCAGAGCACTTATTACGCGCAACAAATAGCATTGAGAGTTACAGTATAGTGGCATACCATAGAGTCTAGCAGCTGCACCTGGCACTTTATATGTCTATCATTTACTGGCACTTTATGTGTTTATCAATAAAAATATTTAATCCAATTTAAATCCCGAATCTGACTTGAACCTCTAATTCCGGTCTACTGGACCGACCAAACCATTCCCCAAAACTCCTAGGCCCAAAATCGGGGCATTACAATGTGTCTATTGATTATCGGCACTTTATGTGTCTATTGATTATCGACCTTTATGATCTATTGATTATTGGTCTTTATGGCCTAGTAGTCCGGGACTACACAACTCGTGTAACACCCTAAATTTTGTTAAACAGAATTAAGGTCATTTGGTACTAAGTTTGTAGCTTAAAAGCTAACTTAGTGACTAAAATGACAAAAATGAAAAAGTTAGGATTTCTTTAATTAGAAGCTTTAGAAAAGGAATTTTGCGGTTTAAAGGTATCATGAGATAGAGGATAAGCAGATTAGGGTACATGCCAAAATTTGGTTGAAATCTGATAAAAATTAGAATGGGAATTGAAGGTTAAAAATTTAGTGACCAAAATGGTAATTTTCAAAAGTTGGTAACTAAATCATAAAGGAAGGAAAAGTTTAAATCCATAATGAAGGATTTGCTCAATAACTAATTTTATTCTGTAGAGGGATAAATTCGATCAGTGACTGAAATTTGATATAGGTCCCGAGAATGAAAATGCAGTATAAGGTATCGAATTTTGATCGAACCCTATTATTAAGCGTGCTCAGACTAGGGAAACACTAGGATGAGTAACTTTCAGGAAGGTCCCATAAAAAGTTTTTTTGATGGATATTTTGGACTCAGTAAGTGTAACACCCTTAACGTATACTCGTAGACTGAATATACATTAAAGATGTTACGGAGTCGTTTAAAGAAATCCTGACTTATAATAATAATTTCTTTTTTATACATATAAATCTTGTCTTTATTAAACTAACCATTTTCTCGATTTTCTTGAAATCGTAACTTATGTGTTGTTGGCTAATTTCGACCTTGAATTAGTTTGTAAAACATATTAGTCAGTTATTAAAACGATAATGCAATTCGGGGTGAAAAATAGGTTCACGGCCTAGGCCCTTTCTTGATTTTAAAATCCTTATGCGATTACCGATAAATAAAATTTAAACTGATTAAACACGATTTACTACCTTTTGAAGTTTACCGATTATTTATATTAACAAAGTAAGCTTTCTTTCTACTTTAGCTTATTATTTCATATTACTAATACCTTATCTTGCTTTATCCATATATGATTCATCATTAAAAATGATCAATTATCTATCGTTTAATCTAATTTAATGCATCATATACTACCAGCAGATAAAAAATTACATGCCCACTAGAGATTATCATAAGCTAGAATATCTTACTGATGTTTTGCAGATTGAAGCTTGATCAGTGTGCTCAACTCCTCTTCAAGTACTCCACCTTTACCTACGTGTGAATCAAACATATGCTAAGTTTTCACATAGTGAGGCAGTAAGCAAAATTAATAATAATTTAAACTTATTAAACTTTATGGCTACATTTATATAGCATGATATATGCCAATGCATTAACTTTTATGTTGCATTAGTGATAACTTACTATATGCTAATATCATAATATTTTCTTGTTTGTTCATTTATCATAATATGTCATTTATACCTCAATGCATACACATATATATATCATGTTACAAGCTAATAAATGTGCTTGTTCTATTCATTTAACATCATATCACTACTTACCATTAATGTTAAACTTTTAAGTTTAACTTACTTACCATTTTCATGCCTAATAACATAAGTTACCTCACATGTACTAACATATATAAAAAATTTTCCTTTGTCATAAAACCTGTAAAAATCAACATCTCATATACATATGTTAGGCATGGTAAGCCAAATCAATATACTCAATAAATCTCTTGTTTTCCATTTGAATCCTATTAAGATCATTTATATCAATTCTTTATACCTTTAGCCCAAGAATTTTATGTATAGAGAGAAACTGAAGTAAGCGAGATCGGTACTCCCAGAGTACTAGTCACCGAACTGATGATAAACATATAGACACATAAAGTGTCGGTAACATATAGACACATAAGTGTCGGTATCATATAGACACGTGAGTGTCGGTATCATATAGACACATAAGTGTCGGCATCATATAGATCCGAAGATCGGTGTGTAGCTACACGCAGTCCTTGACTGCTAGACCTCTAATGACATGCCACTATACTATAACTCTCTATATATAATTTTATGTATAGAGAGAAACTTAAGTATGCAAGGTCGGTACTCCTTGAGTACTAGTTACCGAAGTGACAATAACTTGTAGACACGTAAAGTGCCGAAAACATATAGACACATAAAGTGCCGATAAACATATAGATCCAAAGATTGGTGTGTAGCTACACGCAGTCTTGACTGCTAGACCTCTAATGGCATGCCACTATACTGTAACTCTCTATTATAAACTTGGGCAATAAATCCATATCAATAACTTGTAAATTATCATTTTGTAAATGATTCATATATCACCATTATTCAATAATAACTTGCCATAATAAAACATAATAGGGCAGTTCATACTCTATCATGTACTAACCTTTTTCCTTTGCTTGTAAAATATCATATAAGTTATACAAAAACCATGTTATCATTTCAATAAAATCAAGTAAATAAAATTCTTAAAAGTCTACTAAAATACATTTCAAAACATATAAATGCACTCACATGGGCCATTTATTAGCTTGCCTCACTAAGCTCTATTCGATCATTTCTTTCATAGTACCTCGAACCCTCTTTTGATTCATATCAAACTAAAAATCGAGTTTCGGGGCTTGAGTCGAGCTTGGAAAATTTTTTCTCTTTCTTTCCCTAACTCTCACATTTTTGGCTGGAAATTTTGTTAATCTTTTCACCATTATTTTACACATATAACTATTAAATGAATATTAAATTCATTTAATAGTGAAATTACAATTTTGCCCTTTTATCCAATGGTTGAGATTGATTTTATCATCAATCAAGGGCCAATATTTAATCTTCTATTTCCTCTTTCCAAAATTGCCTTTATAAATTTTTAAATATTTCAAAATTGCCATTGGGGCCAAATGACCAATTTGCCCTCCAACTAGTTTTTATTTACTAGTTTGCCATTCTTGTAAACATTCAACTAAGTCTAGTTGGAATCCAACCAACTATAATAAAATATTCATAAAATAGTATTTTATGACTTTTCCATGGCTTTTGGATTAGTCTCTTATTTTCCATTCGATCCGATATACTAATATTCATTAAATACATCTACTGCGATTTTACCTTTTCTGAACTATCGGATTTATTCCAAAAATTCTATATTTCCATATTCGGGAAATCCACACTACCATCTCATAAAAATTTCCTTTCCCAAGGACTTAGACTGAATTTTCCTAACTCAGTCTATTATTCCAACAATTATCGAAAATCTTTATAGAATAAAATTTCTCTTAGAAATCCTTTATCGATAATCCATACGAATATTCTCTACTCTTACTGAGTCCAAAATATCGATCAGAAACACTTTTATGGGACCTTCCCGGAGGTCACCCATCCTAATATTTCCCTGGCCTGAGCGCGCTTAACAATTTTATTCGATCCAAATTCAGTACCTTTTACTGCATCTTAATTCTTAAAACTGATATCAAGGTACTTATTTTGATCCGATTCACTTTCATACTGAATATAATTACTTATTGAGGAATTGTACACTTTAGTCCCCAAACTTTTCCAAAGTTTATACTTTAACCCCAAAACTTTCAAAATTTACAATTTAGTCACTAGCCAAAATTTGGGATATTAAGTAAGAGTAGAGAATATTCGTACGGATTTCCGATAAAGGATTACTAAGAGAAATTTTACTCAATGAGGATTTTCGATAATTATCAGAATAATAGAGTGAGTTTGGAAAATTCAGTCCAAGTCCTTAGGAAAGGAAGTTTTTATGAGATAATAATATTAATTTTCCAAATATGGAAATATAAAATTTTCGAAATAAATCCAATAGCTCGGTAAAGGTAAAATCGCAGTCAAAGTTTAAGTGAAATTCGGGTATCTGGATCGAACTGGAAAACTATAAAATTTTACTATATGATAGAAGAAGGATATAAAAATCATTTCCAAGTTTTGTAAATATTTTTAGTTCGATCCATGATGAATCCTATGATTTATTTTGATTAATGAATTTATTTAGTAACCGATAAAATTCTTGGTAATTACCTGTACATCGAATCTAACTAGAATTTTCAATATAGTTCCAAAAGTTATGGAAAATTCATAAAATATTATTTTATGAATATTTTAATATGTCTAGTTATAATTCAACTAGATTTAGTTGAATTTTTACAAAAATGGCAAACTAGATGAAATTGTGAATAGTTGAGGACAAGTTAGTTAATTTGCCTCCAAGGGCAATTTTGTAATATTTAGGAAGTTGCATGGGCATTTTAGTAATTTCCCATCTTAAGATTTAATCCTAGCCATTGATTGATGATAGGATCATTTGAGCCTTTGGATTTAAGATTAATTAATTAAATGAAATTAAAATTTATTTAATTGATTACAAGTGGCAATATTGGATTAAATTCAATAAAAAAAAGAAAGTCAAAGATGAACAAAAAATTGCTCATCTTTTTCTCCATTTCGTGAGATTAAGAAAGCTTGGGGGAAAGGATAAAAACAATTCTTTGGCAATTTTGAAGGCTTTTAAGCAAGATTCAAGGTATGACCCTTTAGAATAATTTGTTCTACATTCAATTCTCTACATTTTGGTAGTAATATTGCATGGTGTTGTGAAGAACTACTTGAGTTATTGATGAGAGAGAATTGGGGAATTGTTGTGCAAAGTTGAAGTTAGGACTTGAATTACATGAATTCAATGTTGTTTTGATGAAATTAAGCTTGGATTGTGTTTAATTTCCCGATGAAGTTAAGAACCCTAACCCCATAATTTGGGGATTTATTTAGAGAATTGAAATTAAAGGATGTTTATGAAAGCTTAAGGCTTGTACATGCTTGATTTAGTGATTGGAATGAAGAATTATGTTGAATTGCATTAAGTGACCAAAATGAAAATTAGGTAAAGTCAGGGGGCTGATCTGTTATGGCTGGAAATGATATGAACTTGGATTGAATTGATGAATAGCATGCTTAAATTGCTTAAATTTAAAAATTGGGAGCTTGTATCTTCAAGGGACCATTTCGGCCGAGTAGGAAAAATTGAAGGACCAATTCGGATTTGGCTTAAATGAAGGGGAAAATTATGAGAAAAATATAGTTTGAGTATATTTTATTGAATCGAATATAGAAAGTTTAATTTTGACATTTGGATCAAAATAAAGTTCTTGAATGATAGAAGGACCAAAATGGCAAGCATGAAGAAGTTAAGGGATTGAATTGTGATACTGAAAATTTATGAGTACTTAATTTAGATTATTGATTTAAGTACTTGAATTGAATAAGAAAGGGAATAGTAGCTTAATTACTTAAAGGACTAATTCGACCAAGTATGAAAGTTTAGGGATCAATTAGGCAATGTAGCTATTGATGGTGACTATTTTTGATTTTTGGTTAAATAATTGTTTAAACCTATTTTGATGAAGGATGTAAAGAGAACTTATGAATACAAGTTTCATTTAGTTATTTGAAGTAAAATGATAGGACTAAATTGATAAGTAAAAAAATAAGGAGAAGTTATAGTAAATTTAGAAACTAAATATGGGAAGTTAGGTTGAATTTAAATTATGGTAGTAAGTTTAGAAATTCACCATAAATTCTAAAAAAATGGTTAGATGGTGAATTTTATACCGATATAAATGTATGTCAGTCTAGTTTCGTTTCCAACAAACAGAAACTGATTTCGAGTTCCGAGTTAAAATATATGATTTTTTATTCGAATGAAGATCAGAAAATTATAGAGCAGTTTTCTGCATGAACAATCTGTGACGTGAATTCAATGATTTTTCATAATTTTTTAGATTTTATTAATTTACGTGGCTTATACTGTTAGAACCGTTATCGAATCTAGTTTCTTCAGTATAAAGGAATTTAAAATCCAGTATGTATTCTGCCCTATTCAAGTAAATATTTGAAGACAGCGCAAGCTATCAAAAAATAGAATTTGAAACATTCTGTGTTTAAAGGTTAGATAGCGCGCTCGAAAGAATTATTGGACGTTCAAATTAGTCATTAAGGACCATAATGAGTTTTCAAAATGTACAAGGAAAAAAGAAAAATATTTTGAAATTTTATATTCGAATGATTATGTTAAAAAGCAAGTTTAAGGTATTGTTAGATTTTAGTCTAACAAATATTTTAGTGTATTTATATTATTAATCAAGTTGAGTCTGAATCAGAGAAGGTTCGAGGTACTATGAAAGAAATGATTGAACTAGGACCTAGAGAAGCATCATATTAAGTGGCCAAGGTGAGTGCATTTTTACTTATTTATTATATATGTGATATGAGTTATTGCAATATATATATTTATGACATGTTGATAAATAGGACGACTTGCGATGATCCGGCCTTTGTATAAATAATAATGTATGATGGCTTATTTATGCAAATAACATGAAAAATATTAAATGGCATATTGATACAATGATTGTAGCAAAATGATTTACTCAAGGTAAATCGAATTTTAGATATTTGGATACGCACTGCTCATTATTGAATTATGGACAATATAATTGAAGGATTAGATAAAAAATATGAAAAATAATATATTGATATGCCCAAGTACTAGTGTGAGAGTCTTTGGTATAATTGGATATCCATAGAGTCCTAGCAGCTGCGTCATAGCACTACGGTGTGAGATAAACAATGTAGACTCTTCGGGGTCGAGATAAACAATGTAGACTCTTTAGGGTCGAGATAAACAATTTAGACTCTTCAGAGTCGAGATAGACAATGTAAACTCTTCGGGGTTGAGATAGACAATGTAGACTCTTTGGGGTCGAGATAAATATTGTAGACTCTTTGGAGTCGAGACAGACAATGTAGACTCTTCGGGGTCAAGATAAACAATGTAGACTATTAGGAGTCGAGATAAACAATGTAGACTGTTCGGAGTCGAGATAGAAAATGTAGACTCTTCGGGGTCGAGATAGACTCTTCGGAGTCGAGTTAGACTCTACGGAGTGGTTCAAACACTACGGTGTTACATTGCAAAAAATGTGCGAGTATGAGGAGCAAAGGGCGTCCTCGAGTACGTACTCATCTCAGTTGCTTTGGCGATGCAAACACTATGGTGTTGTAGACACTACGGTGTCATGATAACTCGCGTACCAAGACATCACATGATTTTGTACTTGGGGCAATAATACATAAAATGCATTTTATGCAGGCAGTTAAGCTAAAAAGCTTAACGTATACTTGATTTATAAAATAGAGGTTGGATGTTATGATATAAACTACAATTGGGACTCACTTGCTATTAAGCAGGAAATGTATTGCACTATTATATGATAGAGGAGTGACTTCGATAAGTTTGTTTTATATGATTTTATACATTGAAATGATTTATTTTAAATTATAGTTGTCTTATTAAGTCGTTACTTAGAGTGTGCTGTTTAACACATGGGTTATTGGAAACCTACCGGAAGAGGAGTCAAGAATGATGATCAAGCTGCAATCTGCCAAACATCAGTAAGACATTCTAATTCATGATATTCTCTAGTAGGCATGTATCAATTTATTAGTTGGTTGTTTTAAAGGATTATTTTATAAAAATAATTTATAAGTCTAGAATTCTGTTAAATAATGTTAGGACATCCTTAATGTGTATTTGTACTACGAGTATACGTTAAGGGTGTTACATTTAGTGGTATTAGAGCTATAGGTTTAGCCGGTTCTGGATGCTAAACCAAGTTTGTTATAAGTTTGTCAGTAAATACATGCCCCTAGGATGTCATATTATTGATGTGTTGATTGCATGACTTGATGCTGCTCCTCAATAGTATGAGATGGCACATAAGGTTGATATAAGAAAAGTAAGATGATACCAGATTTTCTCAATTGGCGAATCCCAGAGGTCAAGAAAGGACTCATAACGAATACAATAAAGTAAAATAAGAATTGTAGCCAACTTCAGTTCAAGTTAAGTTATTTGCATTAGAATGATCAAGGCAAAATTGAAAAAGATTTAGTAATATCTAATTGTAAGATATTTATACTGTTAATACTTATGAGTAAGGACTGAATAAGAAGAACAATGATACTATTGAGATAATTGATAAGAGAGCTGAAAGGACAATGGATTTTGGCAAGAAGATGGATTGCCAGTGAATTGAAGCTAAAAGAATTCAATCTGGATGATTGTGGATAGTCAAAATGGATTGTTCAACCTTGAAGGACATATTAGAATGTGTATTACTGAAATTTCAGTAATTTAGAAGAGATACTTGTCAATAGATAAATTGACATATGATATTAGGATTAGTCAAGTATCAAGAAGATACATCTCAGGTAAGTTTTTGAAGTAGGAAATGTGAATTAAACCTCCTCTGAATGAATAGTAAGATGGGTTTATAAAGACCAAAATTTAAGAAATCAAAAGATTCTAATAGTATCATTTTTTCTCAAGGAAGGAAAGATAATAGAAAAATTGGGACAAATCCGACGGGGAGTAGTACTTGTAATAGTGGATCAAGCATGAGTTGAAAATTCGAGGACAGATTTTCTTAAAGGACGGGAGAATTGTAACACCCTAAATTTCATTAAATAGTATTAAGGTCATTTGGTACTAAGTTAGTAGCTTAAAAGCTAACTTAGTGACTAAAATGACAAAAATGGAAAAGTTAGGATTTGTAATTAGGAGCTTTAGAAAAGGAATTTCTATAGTTTAAAGGTATCATGAGATAGAGGATAAGCAGATTTAGGTATATGCAAAAATTTGGTTGAAATTCGATAAAAATTGGAATTGGAATTGAAGGTTAAAAATTTAGTGACCAAAATTATAATTTTCAAAAGTTGGTTGGTAAATCATAAAGGAAGGAAAAGTTTAAATCCGTAATGAAGGATTTTCTCAATAACTAATTTTATTATGTAGATGGATAAATTCGATCGGTGAGAAAAATTTGATATAGGTCCCGAGAATGAAAATGCAATATAAGGTATCGAATTTTGATCGAACCCTATTATTAAGCATGCTCAGACTAGGGAAACACTAGGATGAGTAACTTTCAAGAAGGTCCCATAAAAGTGTTTCTGATCGATATTTTGGACTCAGTAAGAGTAGAGAATATTCTTATGGATTTCTGATAAAGGATTTCTAAGAGAAATTTTACTCGATGAGGATTTTCGATAATTATCAGAATAATAGACTGGGTTAGGAAAATTCAGTCTAAGTCCTTAGGAAAGGAACTTTTTATAAGATAATAATATTAATTTTTTAATATGGAAATATAAATTTTTTTGAAATAAATCCAATAGCTTTGTAAAGGTAAATTCGCAGTCAAAGTTTAAGTAGAATCCGGGTATCCGGATCGAACTGGAAAACTATGAAATTTTACTATATGATAGAAGAAGGATATAAAAATCCTTTCCAAGCTTTGGAAATATTTTTAGTTCGATCCAGGATGAATCCTATGATTTATTTTGATTAATGAATTTATTTAGTAACCGATAAAATTCTAATTATACATCGAGATCTAACTAGAATTTTCAAGACAATTCCAAAAGTTATGGAAAATTCATAAAATATTATTTTATGAATATTTTAATATGTCTAGTTAGAATTCAACTAGATTTAGTTGATTTTTTTACAAAAATGGCAAACTAGATGAAATTGTGAATAGTTGAGGATAAGTTAGCCAATTTGCCTCCAATGGCAATTTTGAAATATTTAGGAAGTGGCATGGGCATTTTAGTAATTTCCCATCTTAAGATTTAATCCTAGCCATTGATTGATGATAGGATCAATTTGAGCCCTTGGATTTAAGATTAATTAATTAAATGAAATTAAAATTTATTTAATTGATTACAAGTGGCAACATTGGATTAAATTCAATAAAAAAAGAAAGTCAAAGATGAACAAAAAAATTGCTCATCTTTTTCTCTCCATTTCGTGATATTAAGAAAGCTTGGGGAAAGGATAAAAAAATTCTTTGGCAATTTTGAAGGCTTTTAAGCAAGATTCAAAGGTATGACCCTTTAGAATAATTTGTTCTACATTCAATTCTCTACATTTTGGTAGTAATATTGCATGGTGTTGTCAAGAGCTACTTGAGTTATTGATGAGAAAAAATTGGGGAATTGTTGTGCTAAGTTGAAGTTAGGACTTGAATTACATGAATTCAATGTTGTTTTGATTAAATTAAGCTTGGATTGTGTTTAATTTCATGATGAAGTGAAGAACCCTAACCCCAAAATTTGGGGATTTATTTAGGAATTGAAATTAAAGGATGTTTATGAAAGATTAAGGCTTGTACATGCTTGATTTAGTGATTGGAATGAAGAATTATGTTGAATTGCATTAAGTGACCAAAACGAAAATTAGGTAAAGTCAAGGGGCTGATCTGTTATGGCTGGAAATGATATGAACTTGGATTGAATTGATGAATAGCATGCTTAAATTGCTTAAATTTAAAAATTGGGAGCTTGTATCTTCAAGTGACCATTTCGCCATGTAGGAAAAATTGAAGGACCAATTCGAATTTGGCTTAAATGAAGGGGAAAATTATGAGAAAATATAGTTTGAGTATATTTTATTGAATCGAATATAGAAAGTTTAATTTTGACATTTGGATCAAAATAAAGTTCTTGAATGATAGAAGGACCAAAATGGCAAGCATGAAGAAGTTTAGGGATTGAATTGTGATACTGAAAATTTATGAGTACTTAATTTAGATTATTGATTTAAGTACTTGAATTGAATAAAGAAAGGCAATAGTAGCTTAATTACTTAAAGGACTAATTCGACCAAGTATGAAAGTTTAAGGATCAATTAGGCAATGTAGCTATTGATGTGACTAATTTTGATTTTTTGTTAAATAATTGTTTAAACCTATTTTGATGAAGGATGTAAAGAGAACTTATGAATACAAGTTTCATTTAGTTATTTGAAGTAAAATGATAGGACTAAATTGATAAGTAAAAAATAAGGAGAAGTTATAGTAAATTTAGAAACTAAATATGGGAAGTAAGGTTGAATTTAAATTATGGTAGTAAGTTTAGAAATTCACCATAAATTCTAAAAAATGGTTAGATGGTGAATTTTATATCGATATAAATGTATGTCAGTTTAGTTTCGTTTCCAACAAAGCGTAAAACCGATTTTGAGTTTCGAGTTAAAATATATGAATTTTTATTCGAATGAAGAGAGAAAAATTATAGAGCAGTTTTTCTGCATGAACAATCTGTGACGTGAATTCAATGATTTTTCATAATTTTTTTAGATTTTATTAATTTATGTGGATTATACCGTTAGAACCGTTATCGAATCTAGTTTCTCAGTATAAAGGAAATTTAAAATCCAGTATGTATTCTGCCCTATTCAAGTAAATATTTGAAGGTAGCGCAAGCTATCAAAAAATAGAATTTGAAACATTACGTATTTAAAAGTTAGATAGCAAGCTCGAAAAAGAATTATTGGACGTTCAAATTAGTCATTAAGGACCATAATGAGTTTTCAAAATGTACAAGGAAAAAAGAAAAATATTTTGAAATTTTATATTCGAATGATTATGTTAAAAAGCAAGTTTAAGGTATTGTTAGATTTTAGTCTAACAAATATTTTATTGTATTTATATTATTAATCAAGTTGAGTCCGAATCATGAGAAGGTTCGAGGTACTATGAAAGAAATGATTAAACTAGGACCTAGAGAAGCATCATATTAAGTGGCCAAGGTGAGTGCATTTTTACTTATTTATTATATATGTGATATGAGTTATTGCAATATATATATTTATGACATGTTGATAAATAGGACGACTTGCGATGATCCCGCCTTTGTATAAATAATAATGTATGATGGCTTATTTATGCAAATAACATGAAAAATATTAAATGGCATATTGATACAATGATTTAGCAAAATGATTTACTCAAGGTAAATCGAATTTTAGATATTTGGATACGCACTGCTCATTATTGAATTATGGACAATATAATTGAAGGATTAGATAAAAAATATGAAAAATAATATATTGATATGCCCAAGTACTAGTGTGAGAGTCTTTGGTATAATTGGATATCCATAGAGTCCTAGTAGCTGCGTCATAGCACTACGGTGTGAGATAAACAATGTAGACTCTCGAGATAGACAATGTAGATTCTTCAAAGTCGAGATAAACAATGTAGACTCTTTCGGGGTCGAGATAAACAATTTAGACTCTTTGGACAAAGATAGTCGAGATAGACAATGTAAACTCTTGGGGTTGAGATAGACAATGTAGACTCTTTGGGGATCGATGAGATAAATATTTAGACAATAGACTCTTTGGAGTCGAGACAGACAATGTAGACTCTTGGGGTCAAGATAAACAATGTAGACTATTAGGAGTCGAGATAAACAATGTAGACTCTCGGAGTCGAGATAGAAAATGTAGACTCTTGGGGTCGAGATAGACTCTCAAGATAAAGTCGAGTTAGACTTATAGACTCTACGGAGTGGTTCAAACACTACGGTGTTACATTGCACAAAAATGTGCGAGTATGAGGAGCAAAGGGCGTCCTCGAGTACGTACTCATCTCAGTTGCTTTGGCGATGCAAACACTATGGTGTTGTAGACACTACGGTGTCATGATAACTCGCGTACCAAGACATCACATGATTTTGTACTTGGGGCAATAATACATAAAATGCATTTTATGCAGGCAGTTAAGCTAAAAAGCTTAACGTATACTTGATTTATAAAATAGAGGTTGGATGTTATGATATAAACTACAATTGGGACTCACTTGCTATTAAGCAGGAAATGTATTGCACTATTATATGATAGAGGAGTGACTTGATAAGTTTGTTTTATATGATTTTATACATTGAAATGATTTATTTTAAATTATAGTTGTCTTATTAAGTCGTTACTTAGAGTGTGTCTTTGTTTAACACATGGGTTATTGAAACCTACCGGAAGAGGAGTCAAGAATGATGATCAAGCTGCAATCGCCAAACATTAGTAAGACATTCTAATTCATGATATTCTCTAGTAGGCATGTATCAATTTATTAGTTGGTTGTTTTAAAGGATTATTTTATAAAAATAATTTATAAGTCTAGAATTCTGTTAAATAATGTTAGGACATCCTTAATGTGTATTTGTACTACGAGTATACGTTAAGGGTGTTACATTTAGTGGTATTAGAGCTATAGGTTTAGCCGGTTCTGGATGCTAAACCAAGTTTGTTATAAGTTTGTCAGTAAATACATGCCCCTAGGATGTCATATTATTGATGTGTTGATTGCATGACTTGATGCTGCTCCTCAATAGTATGAGATGGCACATAAGGTTGATATAAGAAAAGTAAGATGATACCAGATTTTCTCAATTGGCGAATCCCGAGAGGTCAAGAAAGGACTCATAACGAATACAATAAAGTAAAATAAGAATTGTAGCCAACTTCAGTTCAAGTTAAGTTATTTGCATTAGAATGATCAAGGCAAAATTGAAAAAGATTTAGTAATATCTAATTGTAAGATATTTATACTGTTAATACTTATGAGTAAGGACTGAATAAGAAGAACAATGATACTATTGAGATAATTGATAAGAGAGCTGAAAGGACAATGGATTTTGGCAAGAAGATGGATTGCCAGTGAATTGAAGCTAAAAGAATTCAATCTGGATGATTGTGGATAGTCAAAATGGATTGTTCAACCTTGAAGGACATATTAGAATGTGTATTACTGAAATTTCAGTAATTTAGAAGAGATACTTGTCAATAGATAAATTGACATATGATATTAGGATTAGTCAAGTATCAAGAAGATACATCTCAGGTAAGTTTTTGAAGTAGGAAATGTGAATTAAACCTCCTCTGAATGAATAGTAAGATGGGTTTATAAAGACCAAAATTTAAGAAATCAAAAGATTCTAATAGTATCAGTTTTCTCAAGGAAGGAAAGATAATAGAAAAATTGGGACAAATCCGACAGGAGTAGTACTTGTAATAGTGGATCAAGCATGAGTTGAAAATTCGAGGACAGATTTTCTTAAAGGACGGGAGAATTGTAACACCCTAAATTTCATTAAATAGTATTAAGGTCATTTGGTACTAAGTTAGTAGCTTAAAAGCTAACTTAGTGACTAAAATGACAAAAATGGAAAAGTTAGGATTTCTGTAATTAGGAGCTTTAGAAAAGGAATTTCTATAGTTTAAAGGTATCATGAGATAGAGGATAAGCAGATTAGGGTATATGCAAAAATTTGGTTGAAATTCGATAAAAATTGGAATTGGAATTGAAGGTTAAAAATTTAGTGACCAAAATTATAATTTTCAAAAGTTGGTTGGTAAATCATAAAGGAAGGAAAAGTTTAAATCCGTAATGAAGGATTTTCTCAATAACTAATTTTATTATGTAGATGGATAAATTCGATCGGTGAGAAAAATTTGATATAGGTCCCGAGAATGAAAATGCAATATAAGGTATCGAATTTTGATCGAACCCTATTATTAAGCATGCTCAGACTAGGGAAACACTAGGATGAGTAACTTTCAAGAAGGTCCCATAAAAGTGTTTCTGATCGATATTTTGGACTCAGTAAGAGTAGAGAATATTCTTATGGATTTCTGATAAAGGATTTCTAAGAGAAATTTTACTCGATGAGGATTTTCGATAATTATCAGAATAATAGACTGGGTTAGGAAAATTCAGTCTAAGTCCTTAGGAAAGGAACTTTTTATAAGATAATAATATTAATTTTTTAATATGGAAATATAAATTTTTTTGAAATAAATCCAATAGCTTTGTAAAGGTAAATTCGCAGTCAAAGTTTAAGTAGAATCCGGGTATCCGGATCGAACTGGAAAACTATGAAATTTTACTATATGATAGAAGAAGGATATAAAAATCCTTTCCAAGCTTTGGAAATATTTTTAGTTCGATCCAGGATGAATCCTATGATTTATTTTGATTAATGAATTTATTTAGTAACCGATAAAATTCTCGATACATCAGATCGACCTAGAATTTTCAAGACAATTCCAAAAGTTATGGAAAATTCATAAAATATTATTTTATGAATATTTTAATATGTCTAGTTAGAATTCAACTAGATTTAGTTGATTTTTTTACAAAAATGGCAAACTAGATGAAATTGTGAATAGTTGAGGATAAGTTAGCCAATTTGCCTCCAATGGCAATTTTGAAATATTTACGAAGTGGCATGGGCATTTTCGTAATTTCCCATCTTAAGATTTAATCCTAGCCATTGATTGATGATAGGATCAATTTGAGCCCTTGGATTTAAGATTAATTAATTAAATGAAATTAAAATTTATTTAATTGATTACAAGTGGCAACATTGGATTAAATTCAATAAAAAAAGAAAGTCAAAGATGAACAAAAAATTGCTCATCTTTTTCTCTCCATTTCGTGATATTAAGAAAGCTTGGGGGAAAGGATAAAAAAATTCTTTGGCAATTTTGAAGGCTTTTAAGCAAGATTCAAAGGTATGACCCTTTAGAATAATTTGTTCTACATTCAATTCTCTACATTTTGGTAGTAATATTGCATGGTGTTGTCAAGAGCTACTTGAGTTATTGATGAGAAAAAATTGGGGAATTGTTGTGCTAAGTTGAAGTTAGGACTTGAATTACATGAATTCAATGTTGTTTTGATTAAATTAAGCTTGGATTGCGTTTAATTTCATGATGAAGTGAAGAACCCTTACCCCAAAATTTGGGGATTTATTTAGGGAATTGAAATAAAAGGATGTTTCTGAAAGATTAAGGCTTGTACATGCTTGATTTAGTGATTGGAATGAAGAATTATGTTGAATTGCATTAAGTGACCAAAACGAAAATTAGGTAAAGTCAAGGGGCTGATCTGTTATGGCTGGAAATGATATGAACTTGGATTGAATTGATGAATAGCATGCTTAAATTGCTTAAATTTAAAAATTGGGAGCTTGTATCTTCGAGTGACCATTTCGGCCATGTAGGAAAAATTGAAGGACCAATTCGAATTTGGCTTAAATGAAGGGGAAAATTATGAGAAAATATAGTTTGAGTATATTTTATTGAATCGAATATAGAAAGTTTAATTTTGACGTTTGGATCAAAATAAAGTTCTTGAATGATAGAAGGACCAAAATGGCAAGCATGAAGAAGTTTAGGGATTGAATTGTGATACTGAAAATTTATGAGTACTTAATTTAGATTATTGATTTAAGTACTTGAATTGAATAAAGGAAGGCAATAGTAGCTTAATTACTTAAAGGACTAATTCGACCAAGTATGAAAGTTTAAGGATCAATCCGGCAATGTAGCTATTGATGTGACTAATTTTGATTTTTTGTTAAATAATTGTTTAAACCTATTTTGATGAAGGATGTAAAGAGAACTTATGAATACAAGTTACATTTAGTTATTTGAAGTAAAATGATAGGACTAAATTGATAAGTAAAGAAATAAGGAGAAGTTATAGTAAATTTAGAAACTAAATATGGGAAGTAAGGTTGAATTTAAATTATGGCAGTAAGTTTAGAAATTCACCATAAATTCTATAAAAAAGGTTAGATGGTGAATTTTATATCGATATAAAGGTATGTCAGTTTAGTTTCGTTTCCAACAAACGGAAACTGATTTCGAGTTTCGAGTTAAAAGATATGAATTTTTATTCGAATGAAGGAGAGAAAAATTATAGAGCAGTTTTCTGCATGAACAATCTGTGACGTGAATTCAATTATTTTTCATAATTTTTGTAGATTTTATTAATTTATGTAGATTATACCGTTAGAACCGTTATCGAATCTAGTTTCTCCAGTATAAAGGAAATTAAAATCCAGTATATATTCTGCCCTATTCAAGTAAATCTTTGAAGGTAGCGCAAGCTGTCAGAAAATAGAATTTGAAACATTCTGTATTTAAAAGTTAGATAGCAAGCTCAGAAGAATTATTGGAAGTTCAAATTAGTCATTAAGGACCATAATGAGTTTTCGAAAAGTACAAGGAAGAAAGGAAAATATTTGGAAATTTTATATTCGAATGATTATGTTAAAAAGCAAGTTTAAGGTATTGTTAGATTTGAGTCTAATAAATATTTTATTGTATTTATATGATTAATCAAGTCGAGTCCGAATCACAGAAGGATCGAGGTACTATGATAGAATGGATTAAACTAGGACCTAGAGAGGCATCATGTTAAGTGGCCAAGGTGAGTCTATTTTTACTTATTTATCATATATGTGATATGAGTGATTACATTGTACATATTTATGACATGTTGATAAATATGACGACTTGCGATGAACCGGCCTTTGTATAAATAATAATGTATGATGGCTTATTTATGCAAATAGCATGAAATATTAAATGTCTTGTTGATACAATGATTGTAGCAAAATGATTTACTCAAGGTAAATCGAATTTTAGATATTTGGATATGCATTGCTCAGTATTGAATTATGGACAATAGTATTGAAGGATTGGATATAGAATATGAAAAATAATATATTGATATGCCCAAGTACTAGTGTGAGAGTATTTGGTATAATTGGATATCCATAGAGTCCTAGTAGCTGCGTCATACCACTACGGTGCGAGATAAACAATGTAGACTCTTCGGGGTCGAGATAGACAATGTAGATTCTTCAAAGTCGAGATAAACAATGTAGACTCTTCGGGTTCGAGATAAACAATGTAGACTCTTTGGAGTCGAGATAGTCAATGTAGACTCATCGGGGTCGAGATAAACAGTGTAGACTCCTCGAGGTCGAGATAGACAATGTAGACTCTTCGAGGTCGAGATAAACGATGTAGACTCTTCGAAGTCGAGATAGACAATAGACTCTTCAGGGTCGAGATAGACAATGTAAACTCTTTGGGGTTGAGATAAACAATGTAGACTCTTCGGAGTCGAGATAAACAATGTAGACTCTTCGGAGTCGAGATAGACAATGTAAACTCTTCGGGGTCGAGATGGACTCTTCAGGGTCAAGATAAACAATGTAGACTCTTCGGGGTCGAGATAGACTCTACGGAGTCAGTTCAAACACTACGGTGTTACATAGCACAAAATGTGCCTGTATGAGAAGCAAAGGGCGTCCTCGAGTACGTACTCATCTCAGTTGCTTCGGCGATACAGACACTATGGTGTCGTAGACACTATGGTGTCGTGATGACTCGCGTACCATGACATCACATGATTTTGTACTTTGGGCTATAATACATAAAATGTATTTTATGCAGGCAGTTAAGCTAAAAAGCTTAACGTATACTTTATTTATAAAATAGAGGTTTGATGTTATGATATAAACTACAATTGGGACTCACTTGCTATTAAGCAGGAAATTATTGCCCTATTATATGACAGAGGAATGACTTCGATAAGTATGTTTAATATGATTTTATGCATTGAAATGATTAATTTTAAATTATAGTTGTCTTATTAAGTCGTTACTTAGAGTGTGCTGTTTCACACGTAGGTTATTGAAAACTTACCGGAAGAGGAGTCAAGCATGTTGATCAAGCTGCAATCTGCCAAACATCAGTAAGACATTCTAATTCATGATATTCTCTAGTGGGCATGTATCAATTTATTAGTTGGTTGTTTTAAAAGATTATTTTATAAAAAAATCACAAATCTAGAGTTCTGTTAAATAATATTATGACATCCTTAATGTGTATTTGTACTACGAGTATACGTTAAGTGGGTTACAACTCGTATACTTAGTTTCTCTCTACATGAAATTATTGGGATTATCGTATAAAGAACTTTTATAGAATAAATTTTGATATAATTAATCCTTGCTTTAAAGCAATATTGATTTGAAAATGGTTTGAATAAGAATTGTCTATAATATATTTTGTTTTAAAGCAATATCGATTTGAAATGGAATTGTCTACAATATGCTTTTAAAATTAATTATTTATTGCATCTATTATTACATTATAATGCCTCACTAAGTTCGTACTTAGCGTGTGTTTGCCTGTGCACACCTAGGTGGTCCGAGACATTGAGTGTAAATAAGGCATTGCATCAAGTTTAGAAATTTTTATCAAGGTACCGCAGTAATGGCATCCTACTTGAGGTTTTTAATTTATTTAGTGGCATGTATAAATGTGATAAATTTGTCTATTTTGGTTTAGACTCTGTTATTTATCAAATAGTTAATTTATATTTCATAAAGTAAATGAGCTCTGAGTTTGTGTACAAGTTAATTTTAAATATTTTCAAAAGTTTTAAGTTTATAGAATTTTTTTGAATAAAAGTCATGTTATTGTTCTGTGACATCTCTAACTCATATTCGGTATTCGAATAAGGGAATGAGGTGTTATATGCACCGTGATTCGAGTAAGATAGTTTGGGTTTGCTTCGACAAACCTAATGTGATCTTCTTGGTTCAGGTCTAACGACTAGGTCGAGTCAAAAGGGTTACAAATGCAGAGTTGCTTTACTCATGTGCTAGTGCCATTTCTCACTCCTTTGCATATATAAAGAGAAGCCCCTTTACAAGAAATGATGTATGTTTGGTGAGAATTCAGAGAGCTCATTTTCTTGGGAAAATCCTTCTTATTCCTAAGAAAATTTTCATGGCCATAAAAGCTTAAGGAGCTTGGAGGTCTTGGTGTGGAAGGAATGTAACATCCCTTTCCCAGCCTGGTAGGAAACCGGGTCAAAATATGTTACCGGTAGTCAATATGATAATCAATACAATATTTTATTCGAAAATCAATAATTTGGTCATCGATGCGATACAATAATCAATACATTAAGTCTGGTGGTTCAATACGATAGAACAATTATCCATTTTAGACTAATTTTAAATTTTAAAAGTTTCAGGGACTAATCTATAATTTCAATAAATTAAGGCTCTATTTTAGAAATAAAACCCACCATAACAAATTTCAAACTATAAATAGTATGTCTGTAAATTTTCAAGTCAATCGTATATCGTTTACTAGCTCAATTAAGCCTATATAAATCCAGTGACCATTATGCTAGATTTCAAATTATATTTTTAAACTTCCAACAGTTTTAACAGTACGCGGTGGGCCGTACCAATACGCATAGGTTGGGTTTGGTATTTTAGTTATTCAATAAAGGGGTCGTATCGGTACGGGGTATCGGTACACCAAGGTGATTAAAATGGTTGTAATGCCACTCACCCGTACCAATACGGGGTATTAGTAAGTGAAGCATGACTTCAATAATTTCATTCACAGTGCCTAAAAGGAGTATCGGTACGTTTAAAGCTGTACCGGTACGGGGCTAACAATATAAAGAGGGGATCGGTACGCTTATAGTCATACCGGTCTTGGGCTACTAATTCAAATTCCAGATTGATTTTCTCGTACAGGTACGATTAAGCTGTATCGGTACACCCTTTTACCCAAGCCAAATTATGCAAGCCCATGCCAATATGCCATCACCCGTATCGGTACGGCAGGGTTTGTAATGCCAGCTTCTATCTAGTTTATTTGAAAATTACCCAACCAAACCATGTCCAAATTCAATTAAACTTTACCAGCAAGTTTATTTAGCCTAAATCTAACAGTATGTCAAATTTTAGGGTCAAATGAATCCATTTACCTTGTTTTTCACAAATTAGGCCAATTATGCTTTTTAGTCCATTTTTACCACTTTTCAAAACTCTCATTTAGTCAAATGAAGCGTACCAAAAACACACAAAGCATACACGCATCCAAAGGACCAAAAGTGACTTATACAACCATTATGTCACCCTTCTAGGAGTTTGTAGGAATAACATACTTTACTTTAGTAGCTTCGTGACTTGCCAAAAACCTTCAATACCTCGATCTCCAACTAAAAACCTTGCTAACATGAAATGCATGGAAAATGAATACATTAGGCATACTTTGCCTAGTGAGGTAGCCATAAATGATATTAATGGCAACAAATGCATTTATACCATGCTTCAATAACAACAATGGCAATGTTATGGTAATATGCCCAATGTGTATATTCAATGCAATAACAATAATCAATGCAATAAAAATATTTAGGTAATAACACTAATCAATATCAATAGGTTTCCTTGGATCGATGTAAGATACGCAAATTCCTATGCTTCACCAAACAATAGTGGTCTTGTCCCTCCGCCTCACCTTTATGACCAAAACATCACATACCTTCGCCTCACCACAATAATGGCCGTAGCCACCCGTACCAATGAGCTCATGAATTCTATGGCATGCCAATTGTATCCAATCCTACTCGAATCCAAGATTCGATAACAATAGTCTGACAAGCAATTTACAACACTGGACAGTTTGCACTGTCCTTAGTTTTTCATTTCTACAATTCATTCTACAATCTAGAATTCAGTTCTGTTTTCTCCTAATGAATTTAGACATATTAGGTCATTGTCCATAAAATTTCTAGCCTTAAATTCTTTTTGTACAATTTATGGTAATTTTTCAAAGTTACTGCCCAGAACAGAGTATTCTGGGCAGATTACACTAGTTTGAGTTTCTAGCTTCTTTAATCACTTGGATGGTACTTCTAACATGTTAATTCAACTTATATGCATACTCATACAAGTCTAGGTCAGTTTTATTCACTTATCTATGTGATCATAACAAGGCATTATAGTGCTAAGTTCAATTTGATCTATTTGATCAACAACATTACTCTAATTCACCATTTGAGCAGTCCATTACCTAGCTTTAACTAATCCAATCATATGAACTCATTTTCCAGCAAGCTAATTAATCTATTCAAGTCCCAATTTACTCAGCAATGTGATCAAAACAGTTTCATTCCACGTTACATTCGAATCATAGCAATTTAATACCTAAATTTCCAGTTTCAAGCACAACATGTATTCAATTTTGCATAATTCAAGATTACACCAAGGAAACATGCATTACAAATTTAACAACTCATATCACTCGTAAAATTCAAAATCAGTAACTTATATTCTCCAAAACACATGCAATTACACCAAATTCTAGTAATTAAGTCATACACACCATTCGGTTAAATCCAAAAGTTCATAGTATGAATTTTAACTCTCCTCAAATATGGTAACATATAATTCATGCATATTTGAATTTACTTCTCAAGATAAACTCTTGAATTAGAAGAGAGGAGAAGGGTGCTTACTCTCTCTTCCTTGGAGGATTCAAATAAAGGCTCAAGGTTACACTAACTTAGATCAAACCTTCATGTCTCCATGGAAAAGTATCTCACTCTCCCTCTCAAATTTGTTTCGGTTCAATGGAGAAAGAATAAGACCAAATTAATAGATTTTTCATTCATGGCGGTCCCCCCAACACATGCCTTCTTCCACCATTGACAAGTGTGCAACCCCCATTAAGTTTTCATTTTATCATGCAAACATGAAGTTTTAATTAGAATTCAATTTGTTCCTTATTGATTTGATCATAATTTTCTCTTATTTTTATAATGGTCACTTTCCTACTTACTTTGTCTAATATGTATCAATTACATTATGAATGGCTTGTGATCCTATTTCCCAATTCTTTTAGGTTAAAAATTGGGGTATTACAAATCAATATATTGTTATTAGCTTTTTCTCATACTTTGATTGCTGGATCTTATTTTAGTTTACATAAGAATGTTAAACTTAGTTACTGACATCAACGGATGCAGTGACAAGTCAGGTTAACAAGTCATTACAATGAGAGTTGAATGAGGATACCATGAGAGTTGATCCACTTGTTCTAAGGAATGTAGTTTTCGTCTTATAACGAGAGTTAAAGCCGATCTACATCTCTGCGTCAACAATTGAAGATTGAATAGAAGTTAGTAAGGAGTTTAATCTTCACTTGCCAATTGAGCCATCGTAATTCCTTGAGTGTACTTGATTTTCTGCAAAGCTAAACCGAGGAGATCCAAGCTTTATTTCATTATCTCTTGACTCTTTTATATTTGTTGTTTGCTGCCACAATTGATCTAGCACTATTCACTTTAATCCTCTATTTAACCACTATTACACTCATAATTTTCTCTTTGACAGAATTGCTTGTGGCGAAAAAATACTTAAGCTAAATAAATCATCCTCGTGGGATCGATATTCAAACAAGATTCTCCTATTTCTATTATTGCATCGATAATGTTGCTTGCACTTAGAGTGTGATGTTTTACACCAATCAAGTTTTGGCGCTGTGGCCAAGGATGTCGTTATTTTGTTTTTTATATTTTTTCTTGCAATTTCACTTTCTTTATTTAGTTTGTAGTTGTTTCTAATAGCTTTCTTTTTGTTGTTTTCTTTTCCTTTTATTACATTTTGTAGGTGTTGGATGACCAGAAGTGCTACTACATCACTCTTTGTACCAGTTCTAGAAATTGAAAGAACTTGTAGATGAAGAATTTAAGAACATAGTGGGATGACAAGACAGCCTAACAATAATAAGGGTATCCCTCAAGATCCTGAACACCCATCACTGCACCCACTAGCCCATAACAGACCAATTTGTGAGGTTGTTGTTCCCCAATTGGACAATTTGCAACCGAGAGTTGTTAGACCTCCTATTCAAGCTGGGAATTTTGAGTTGAAGCTGGTTATGTTTCAAATGCTCAACTCTAACATGCAGTATACAGGGTTACCACACAAATATGCTAGAAAGAATCTTAAATATTTCCTTCTAATTTGTGCTTCGTTTAGCCAGCAAGGCATTCCTGATGATGTCTTACGAATGCAATTGTTTCCATAATCTTTGCAGGGTAGAGCACACACTTGGTTTTGTAGACTCCCTAAAGGCTCTATTAAATCACAATTTGTTTTGCGCGTTAATCCACCGACAATGAACTCGTGCCTGGGGAATGGTATTACATCATACTATCAATTAGATGATAAGACTCTCCATTCTACTTGGGAAAGATATAAGTCTTCGTTGCGACCATGTCCCAACCATGGCATTCAACAAGAAACTCAAATTGAAATTTTCTACAATGGATTGAATGCAGCCACAAGACATCTTGTCGACGGGTCATCTAATGGACCATTACTTGATTGCACTTACACCATTGATGTTAGAGTGTTGGAGCAATTTTCTTAGAATGATTCTCAATATCATATTTTAAGGGCTGCTTCATGCAAAGCTTCACTAGGAGTGTTCAAGCTTGATGATCTTTCTTCTCTAAAGGCTTAGATTTCTTCCTTAGAGAACAAAATTAAGAATATGAAGGGAACAAGTGGAGTTGCTCCTATCTAGCTAGCTTAACAGACTAATACTCCCGTATTTTCTTGTGAGATTTGTGGCGAGAACCATAGCTATGAAGATTGCTCATAGCATATAGAAAATGCTAGTTATGTCAGCAACATGCTTGGCAATAACATGGGTACATCTTACAACACATCTAATCAATAGTCTTTGGGTAACTATAATTCTACACATAATTAAGGAGTATTTCTGTAATATCCCAATTTTTGGCTAGTGACCAAAATGAAAATTTTGAAAGTTTAGGGGTTAAAGTGTAAACTTTGGAAATGTTTAGGGACCAAGGTGTAATTTTCAAAAGTTGTGTACTTAACCCATAAATGAATAGTTTTCCCCCAAGAGTGACCTTTCCGTGTTACCCAAATTTTTTGTATGGAGTTTGTATTAATGGCTATAAAGCAATAAAGTTCAAAAATTTGGAAATCGTAGTTGCATCGAATTGGAATTTTACATGTCCAAAATTTATGGAAAAGTTATAAAATACTATTTTATGAGTATTTTATTGTAGTTGGTTGGATTCTAACTAGACTCGGTTAGATTTTTACAAAAACGACAAACTAGTAAATAAAGAATAGTTGGAGGGCAAGTTGGTAATTTGGCAAGGATGGCAATTTTGAAATATTTGAAGTTACAAGGGTTATTTTTGGAAGAAGAAATTGATGATTTAAATCTTGGCCCTTGGTTGATGGTAAGATCAATCTCAACTGTTGGATAAAGGGGAACTTTGGTAATTTCCCTATTTAAATGAATTTAAAATTCATTTATATTTTACAAGTGTAATTTAATGGTGAAAAGAGGAACAAAATATTCATATTTTCCAGCCCAAAAACATGAGAGCTAGGGAAAGAAAGAGAAAAAATTTCCAAGCTCGATTCATGCCCCGAAACTCAGTTTTCAGTCAAGTCCAAATCAAAGAAAGTTCGAGGTTTTATAAAGGAAAGCATCGATTAGAATTTAGTGAGGCTTGCTAATAAATGGCTCAGGTGAGTGCATACATGTTTTTGCATGATATATTATTTTAATGATTTTAAATATTATGGTATAATTTTATGTTTACAAATGGTTTATACCATGAAAAGTTGATGAACATATTGGAGAATGAACTTCTCCACTATGAAGATATTTTACATGATGTGAAATGTACATGTGGTATTTGTTACTTGTCATATTGCAAGAATTGTTTTAAAATTGCCTTGGAAGTATAATATTGAGAATGATAGTAAGGATGCTTTATAGTGTCGAAATCCAACCTTTGAGTTGGCAGTTATGATGATACCTTATGGTGTCGAAATCCAACTTATGAGTTGGAAGCAACGATGCTTTATAGTGTCGAAATCCAACCTTTGAGTTGGTAGTTATGACGATACCTTATGGTGTCGAAATCCAACCTATGAGTTGGCAGCTACGATGCTTTATAGTATCGAAATCCAACCTTTGAGTTGGCACTTATGACGATACCTTATGGTGTCGAAATCCAACCTTTGAGTTGGCAGTTATGACGATACCTTATGGTGTCGAAATCCAACCTATGAGTTGGTAGCTACGATGCTTTATAGTGTCGAAATCAAACCTTTGAGTTGGCAGTTATGACGATACCTTATGGTGTCGAAATCCAACCTTTGAGTTGGCAGTTATGACGATACCTTATGGTGTCGAAATCCAACCTTTGAGTTGGCAGTTACGATGCTTTATAGTGTCAAAATCCAACCTTTTGAGTTGACAGTTATGACGATACCCTATGGTGTCGAGATCCAACGTTTTGAGTTTGTAGTTACGATGCTCATAAAGATGAATAATACTTTTATAGTACAGATATAACTTTACAAGATGAATATATACTTTTAAAGTATAAAGTTTACAGTAAGTTTTTATGCATAGACATTTCTGCATAACAGATTACATGTTTAAAAGGATATCATGCTTTTAATAGTATTATGCATTGTAAAGTATTTTATATATGTTCTCATCTTATGCCTCACTAAGTTTGTACTTAGCGTGTGTTGATTTTGCACACGTAGGTAAATCAAGATGAGAGTGAGAAGAGCATTACATCAATATTGGAAAGCTCAACAGGTAATCACAGTAATGACATCCTAATTAAGGTTTGATTTTTGTAGTGGCATGTATACTTGCTAAACTTACTTGAGTTGTGTTTGGTATTTAAAGTTCGTTATAAGTTCATGATAATTGGCGTTTCTGGAAAGATTCAAGGTTAATAATAACCTTAGGCGATGAGTTGCCTGCTAAGATAGTTGATTTATGATTTGAAGCTCAGATAAATAAGTTATGTCAGTTTTAAATAAAGTTAAGCGTGCTTGGGCTATAAAAATTTTAGGATGGGTGACCATGAAGAAGTTTTATGAAAGTTTTAAATTACCCTGATCTTTAAATAAAGAAGTCATAACATTTTCGAGTCGTATCTGGTGTACGGATACAAGAAGGGGGAGTTACATTTGTTGGTATCAAAGCTACAGTTTTAGCCGATTCTGGAGTTAAACGAAGTATGATAAAGGTCAAAAGTGTATACATGCCACTAAGATGTCTGAATTATTGATGATTTTACTTGTTTGAATGGATGCAATTGCTTACTTCATTATGATAATAATGTTAAAATTCCAATGTATAAGGGTAAAAGAATCGTGTCAGGTGTTTAGACTAGTGGATCAATAAGAGATTCACGAGAGTGATGAAGTTAATGATAATGTTCTACCCTCAATTTAGCATGGTGCAGAGGCACCAGAGTAATATGATATGTATGTTCTGGATTAAGAGTTTTTCTTCCAGACATTAGATGAGATTATAGATCAGCCTGCTTAGGCATATATTGCAAAAGAATTGAGAGTTCTAACACAATAGATTTTTGGAAAATATATTTATATGAAGTTAAGGATAAAGTATTCCTTAAAAGTTTCACATTGGAAGGAGGTGTTATGGTTTGGACAAAAAGGGTAGCTGAGTCTGAGATTTATTAGACTACATAAGTTTATGAAAAGAGTTGGTATGATGGCTTATTAGCTAGCCTTACCTCTGGAAATAGACAAGATTCACAATATATTTTATATATCGATGCTCAAGAAGTATCGATCGGACCCTTTTTCATATCATTACTTCGAAGAGAATAGAGATTCAAAGGGATTTGATTTATGAGGAAGAATCAGTAAAGATATTGGCACAAGGAGTCAAAGAATTAATAAATAAGATGATCTCACTTGTTAAAGTTCTTTGAAGAAATTATGAAGTCGAAAAAGTGACTTGGGAAAGAGAGAAATATATGAGAAAACAATTTTCTCATTGTTTTTGAATTAGGCATGTGCTGAAAATTCGAGGACGAATTTTCTTAAGGGGGAGAATTGTATTATCCCAATTTTTGGCTAGTGACCAAAATGAAAGTTTTAAAAGTTTAGGGGTTAAGTGTAAACGTTGGAAAAGTTTAGGGACCAAAGTGTAGTTTTCAAAAGTTGTGTATTTAACCCATAAATGAATAGTTCACCCCCAAGAGTGACCTTTCTGTGTTACCCAGATTTTTCGTATGGAGTTTGTATTAATGGCTATAAAGCGATAAAGTTCAGAAATTTGGAAATCGTAGTTGGATCTAATTGGAATTTTAAAGACAAGTCCAAAATTTATGGAAAAGTTATAAAATAATATTTTATGAGTATTTCATTGTAGTTGGTTGGATTCCAACTAGACTCAGTTAGATTTTTACAAGAATGGCAAACTAGTAAATAAAAGAATAGTTGGAGGGCAAGTTGGTCATTTGGCAAGGATGGCAATTTTGAAATATTTGAAGTTACAATGGTTATTTTTGGAAGAAGAAATTGATGATTTAAATCTTGGCCATTGATTGATGATAAGATCAATCTCAACTGTTAGATCAAAGGGCACTTTGGTAATTTCCCTATTTAAATGAATTTAAAATTCATTTATATATTACTAGTGTAATTTAATGGTGAAAAGAGGAACAAAATATTCATCTTTTCCAGCCCAAAAACATGAGAGCTAGGGAAAGAAAGAGAAAATTTTTCCAAGCTCGATTCAAGCCCCGAAACTCAGTTTTCAGTTAAGTCTGAATCAAAGAAGGTTCAAGGTTCTATAAAAGAAAGGATCGAGTAGAATTTAGTGAGGCTTGCTAATAAATGGCTCAGGTGAGTGCATACATGTTTTTGCATGATATATTATTTTAATGATTTTAAAGATTATGGTATAACTTTATGTTTACAAATGGTTTGTACCATGAAAAGTTGATGAACATATTAGAGTATGTACTTCTCCACTATAAAGATATTTAACATGATGTGAAATGTATATGTGGTATTTGTCATATTGCAAGAATTGTTTTAAAGTTGCCTTGGAAGTATAATATTGAGAATGACAGTTACGATGCTTTATAATGTCGAAATTCAACCTTTGAGTTGGCAGTTATGACGATACCTTATGGTGTCGAAATCCAACCTTTGAGTTGGCAGCTATGATGCTTTATAGTGTCAAAATCTAACCTTTGAGTTGGCAGTTATAACGATACCTTATGGTGTCGAAATCTAACCTATGAGTTGGCAGCTACAATGCTTTATAGTGTCGAAATCCAACCTTTGAGTTAGCAGTTATGAGGATACCTTTTGGTGTCGAAATCCAACCTTTGAGTTGGCAGTTATGACGATACCTTATGGTGTCGAAATCCAACCAATGAGTTGGCAGTTACGATGTTTTATAATGTCAAAATCCAACCTTTTGAGTTCGCAGTTATGACGATACCATATGGTGTCGAGATCCAACATTTTGAGTTGGCAGTTACGGTGCTCATAAAGAAGAATAGTAATTTTATAGTACATATATGACTTTACAAGATGAATATATATGCTTTTAAAGTATAAAGTTTACAGTATGTTTTTATGCATATACATTTATGCATAATAGATTACATGTTTAAAAGGATATCATGCTTTTAATAGTATTATGCACTGTAAAGTATTTTATATATGTTCTCATTTTATGCCTCACTAAGTTCGTACTTAGCGTGTGTTGATTTTGCACACGTAGGTAAATCAAGATGAAAGTGAGAAGAGTATTGCATCAATATTGGAAAGCTCAACAGGTAACCACAGTAATGACATCCTAATTAAGGTTTGATTTTTGTAGTGGCATGTATACTTGCTAAACTTACTTGAGTTGTGTTTTGTCTTCAAAGTTCGTTATGAGTTCATGATAATTGGCGTTTCTGGAAAGATTCAAGGTTAAGAATAACCTTAGGCGATGAGTTGCCTGATAAAATAGTTGATTTATGATTTGAAGCTCAGACAAATAAGTTATGCCGGTTTTAAATAATGTTAAGCGTGTTTGGGCTGGAGAAATTTTAGGATGGGTGACCATGAAGAAGTTTTATGAAAGTTTTAAATTACCCTGATCTTTGAATAAAGAAGTCAGAACATTTCTTACTCGTATCCGGTGTACGCATACGGGAAGGGGGCGTTACAATTTTGCTCTGGAAATAATTCCTTTCAAGGGAATTCAAGTGTGTGCCAAGGAAACTATAGTTACCCGCAGCAACAATTTACATAAATATTTCATACGGAGTGTGTATTAGTGGCTATAAAGCTTTAAAGTTCGTAGGAAGAAAATTTGGAAATCGTATTGAGTGAAATCTAAATATTTGGATCGAATAAATGCCATAAATAAAAATCTAAGATATTTTGGGACATGGACGGTTGGGTTGGAACTAATTTGGTTAAATTTTAATGGAATGGCAATTTTTAAGTCTTGTTGTAAATAAAGTCTAGTTGGAGGGCAAATTGGATATTTGCCAAGGATGGCATTTTGAAAATTTTTGAAACTTTGTGGGAAATCTTGAAAGGTCAAAATATACATAGATGAGATCTTGGCCATTGATTTTTTATAAGATTGAATATTGACCATTGGATGAAAAGGGTAAAGTAGTAATTTCACTATGTAAAATAAATTAAAAATTCATTTTATTTTAAACATGTGGATTTATATTAAAAAGATGAGCAAAATACTCATCTTTTATTTTGGCATTTCAAAACCAAGAAAGAAAAGGGGGAACTAGGGTTTTTCATTTTTCAAGTCCAAAATTCAAGGATCAAAGTTAGTTTTCAAGCAAAATTGATTGAGGTAAATTATTCTACACTTGATTCTCTTCATTTTGATAGTATTTTTGCATGATAATGTCAAGTATGAGTTATGTTCATGGATGAGGTTGGTTATGGGAATTGATAGTAGATGATGAAATCAAAGTTGTTTTGTGTAGAATTAATGTTATAAACATGGAATCAAGTTTGAAATTGGATTAATTCCATGTTTGAAGTTATAAACCCCAACCCTAAGATTTGGGGGTTTTGATTAGGAAGTTAAATTGAGGATGATATTGAATGAATTATGATGTTGGAAGTTTAATTTTGATGTTAGATTAAATAATTTCCCCAATTCAAGTTATAAGGACCATTTTGAAAATTTTAAGAAAATTAGGGGAAATTATTCAAAGTTTATTTTAGCACTTGAATTGATGAATTGTGATTGAAATAGCATGAATTGATGTTTAAGGATCAAAATGAAATTTTTTGGAAGTACAAGGACTAATTCGGCAATTTGAAGAAAATTAGGGATTAGTCTTGAATTTATGACAAGTTTAGGGATTTGATGTTGAGCTTGTATTTGAGGTATATTATGTTAGAAAATTAAGTATAGTGATTAAAATGTTGATTTTGAAGTTTAAATCAACATTTTGGGTTAAATTGAATATTCGGCTACTTTAGGGACCAAAGTGAAATTTTTTAAAAGTTTAGGTCTTAAAGTGTAAAGGATGAGAAATGTAAGGTTTAGACTTGAAAATTTTGGTTGGAAGTTTAAAAGGGTCATTAGGGACTAAAATAGAATTTTTGGGAAAAGTTGGAGATTTAAAGAAAAGTATGGGAAATTATGATTAGAATATATAAAGCTTTATCGAATCAATTTTCTATATAATAGATAGTTATTTTATTTACTTTTCATTATTGTATATGGTAAGATTTCATGCTAACATATACTTGAAATTGCATATGTTATTTTAATGTAGATTCCGATATAATTCAAGACCGTTTCAGCAGAAAAGGAAAAGCAAAGGATCAGAAGTGAAAACAAGTAGCAAGGTTAATTATCGAGGATAAGGTGAGTGCATACATATTTTTTAAATGTATGTTTATTAACATACAACAGGGAGACTTGCGATAAGTTACCCAAAAAGGTAAAGAATTTTTATAAATAGCATGATATATATATATATGGAAAAGTTATTTGATACAATTTTTATCTATGGCAGTATACCATGAAAGTTTTAAAGCATATTAGAGTATTGATTGCTTTAATATGATATGTTTTACATAATATGAATTATACATGGGTTGCTTGCCATTTTGCAGGAATTGATTTTAAATTTGCCCTTGGTAGTATATTATTGAGTCAGACAATATAGTGGTATACAATAAGAGTCACACTATATCTGGCACTTCATTTTGTCGACAATATGCGACGTCGATAGTTGCAACACTTCATTGTGTTGATATGGCAACACTTTATTGTGTTGATAGTTTACAACACTTCACTGTGTTGATATGTTCCTGATACTTCATGGTGTCGATAGAAAGGATAGTACTAAAATGTACACGACTCGTATATTAGTCACTTGATATTTACCTTGGGCTGTATGATTTCACCGATAATTATATGTGTTCTTATATAGATATTCCTGCATTACAGATTACGTGATTATAAGATTATCATGCTTTTGAAAAGTATCATGCATTATAAGATATTTTATCTATGTTACTCATCTTACGCCTCACTGAGTTATGCTCAACATGTATTTCTATTATACACGTAGGTAAACGAGTTTAGGAGCGGACAACTTTTGCATCTCTATCTCTTTTGGGAGTATGGATACGACAGATTAATTTCAGTACTTATGACATCCATATTTTTTGTTTAGTAGTGGCATGTAGTAGTTAAACCTGTCTTTCTGATAAAATATTTTAATCGGGTATGTAATAGTTTTATAAACCTTTCATAGTTGATAAACATGTTTACTGCTTATTATTATATGTTTTAAATGTGACTATGACATTTATGTAAAAAGTTTCATTATCGGGAATTAAATTATTATTTCATTTATAAATTATATAAAGTTAAGCGTGCTTGAACTAGGAAAATTTTATGATGGGTGACCTCCTGGGATGTTATTTTTAAATTTTTTTAAATTTCTCCAATTTTAAAGTTAAAAGATATTTTTAAAAGCCTGAGACATCTCTGACTCGCGTTCAATGTACAGATACGGGAAGGGGGTGTTACATTTATTGGTATCAAAGCTACAGATTTAGTCAATTCTAAAGTTAAATTTGAACTCGATAAAAGTGTTAAAGTGTGTACATGCCACTAGGATGTCGTATTTACTTGAAAATGATACTGGTTGATTGATGCAATTGCTTATTAGATTAAGTATATGTATGATACAGATGTCGGAGGGAGTTGGATCCTTACATGCTACTCGACAAGTGAGGCCTGAGAATGCTCCAGAAGTAGGGGAGGAAGTACAGCAGCCTATTCAACAAGAGGCTAGTGCACATGCACAGGAAATGCCGGTGCAAGACCGGGGTACATTTTTGCAAGCTCTGGACGCTATACTTAGTAGACCTCTTCAAATTTTCGTTCGGAAGGAGTTAAAGAAGCTGCAGGCTCCTGATTTTAAAGCCGTCGTCGATGGGGATCCTATGTCGGCAAATTTTTGGTTGAATGATATACAGACCATGTTGTCTTAGATTGGGTTTGATGATCGAGGAAAACTAGAAGGAGTTGTATCCTTGTTGGTAGAGCATGCATTGGTATGGTGGAACAATGTCACTGCTCGCGTTCAAGAAGAGGTGAACTGGCAGTTTTTCCTCCGTGAGTTTAGGAGGAAATATATTGGAGATGCCTTTATTTGGGAAATGAGGTAGCGGTTCTTGGATCTTAAGCAGGGAGATCGCTCGGTGTATGAATATGAATGCTAGTTTAATAGATTGAGCAGGTTTGCCTCTAAATTGCTACCGGACGAGAGAGCCATCACTGATAGTTTCATACGCGGATTAGATGCCAGATATCAAGAAGTATTGGTGGCAATTATTCCCAGGGACTTTCAAGAAGCAGTTAATAGAGCTAAAGCAATGGAGCTTGTCTGGGTAAAAGCTGAAAAAGAATCACATAGTCAGAAAATAAGTCCCGAAACATCTTTTGCTTTGTGATCATCTAAGCGAGGCAAAGGATATTCACAGTAGGGGAGATCTGGATTTTCAGCACCTCGAGGACAATCAAATCAAGCTGGAAAGTCCAAAAATATTTCGACATCAGTAAAGAATTATGGGAATAAACAAGGACTTCCTCGATGTAAACAGTGTAATCAGATCCATCGTGGAGAGTGTTAGATGATCACGGGGGCCCGTTTCTGATGTGGAGAAATCAAACATTTTATGCATGCCTGTCCAAGTCGAGATGACAGATCGGTACAGACGGAAAGGTCTATTGGAATGCAAAGAAGCAGGGGCCGTGGATCTGCAGGATCATCTAGAGTGGATTCTCAAAAAGAGACTGAAGCTGCTGTGGGTCGAGATGATAGAGCTTCAGCAAGGATATATCACATTCGGGCATATGATGATAAAGAAGAACCTAACATTGTTACAGGTACTTTCCAACTCTATGGTCAACCTGTATTTGTTCTGATATGTAACACCCCGGTTTTAGGGCTTAGCGGTTTGGTGGTTTATTAGACGGTCCGGTGGACTAGAGTATAGATTCGAGTCGATTTCACGATCATATATTTTTGGTGTTGGAAAAATTAAGGAAAAATGCTTAAAAATCATTATTAATTATGTATTTAATAATGGTGGAATCAATTTTGAAAAATGGGTTTTGGAAGATGGACATTTTGGTTAGTGATCAAATTGAAAGTTTTGAAAACTGTGATTTTCTGGTGACTAAAATGAAAAGGGTCAAATACTTAGAATCTTTAAGGAGCTATTTTACCAATTGGTTTCTGATGATTTCTCCCTTGATTTTACTTATTTTAACATGTGGTTTAATTAATAATTAAAGAGGATTTTTGTAAAAAGTTAGTTATCTTTTCTAAAATAAAAAGCACATCATTTTTCTCTCAACTTTTTTTCTCTCCATTCTTTCCTCAGCCAAACACTTAGTTTTTATCAAATTTCTAGAGGTGAGGTGGTTTCTAACTTGATTTTATTATATCAAATTGTTTTATAAAGATTGTTTATACAAAATCTTACAATAATCTTGTATTTTCTTAGTTTTTCACAAATTAATTGAGGGAGAAACTTCACAATAGGGGTAAGGTCCAAGATCTCCTCTATTGTATGGTTCTGTATTGAAATTCCCAAGCATTTCATCCTTGTTTTTGTGTTTCTAATCTAGTTTTGATGATTTTTCCAATGTTTAATTGAGTTATTTGGGAAAAATGAGTTGATTTGCAAATTGGATCTGATTTCCAGTAAGTGAGGTTGCTTTGATTCATATTTTGGATGTTTAATAATGTTGATAAGTGGTTTTATCAATGGAATCCTGAAACTTAAGAATCTCTATTTGTTTAGGTTGTTAGTTTTGAGGTTTTGTGGTGTTTATATGGTTCTAAGGTTGCTGGAGGTAGTAGGTTGTTCTGAATCTGTTTTTAGATGTGTTTTGATGATGCAAGTGATGTTAGATTGATAGATGTTGGGTGGGTTGTGAATCGAAGTGTTTAGGTTATGTTTTCGGTTGTTGGAGAGGGTTAATTGAGAAGGATTGTAGCTACTGTGTTTAGAATGCATTATGATGTATTAATCCTCTGTTCTTTTGTGGTAAAAATAGTGGAGGTTGATCCGGAAATGATTGGAGAAGCGTTGGATGTTTTAGATTCTTGATTTCGCATTCGCGAATCAAGGTTTCGCGTATTGGTGAGTGAAAACGTGGTTTAAAGCATTTTGATGTTTCAAAATAAAGTTTTGGGAGTTAAGGTAGAGCTTGAAATGCTTACCTAGACTCGGAAGTAAGTATAAAGTGGTTTTCTGTCTCGATCGTGCTAGTTTGAAATGGTTTTATGCACTTGTTTTGATTTACATGTTACCTACTGTTTAAGCATGTTTTAAAGTATTGGATATACTATTTTTAAGCATGTTTTGGTGAAGGATGCACATGGTAAGTGATCCTTGTAAGTATGGTTGATACTTGTGTTTTAAAGCATGGTTATTGCTTTGGATAAATGGCATGGTTTAATGCTTGTTAAAAACAATGACGTAAATGTTATTTGGTTAATTATATTGGCAAGTGATGTGGTTTTAAAATTGTTATCGAATATAGTTGGTCGGCCATAGGATTGAGTGCACTGTAAATAAGTCACCTTGGATGTTGAGGGGTTTATATGGCGTACCGAATACTCCATCCAAGTACCCTAATGGTAGAGGGGTTAAACAGTACCGAATACTCCCGTTAGTGGATTATGCGTCTAACCGATGATTGGGGTAGGTGTCCCCGTGGGTTGTTATGGTACTCGTTTGTTATTGTACTCAGTTGTTAATGTACCGCAATTGTGATTGTACCGCTATTCCGGTTGAGATGGCTTGAAGTGTTGCGTTAACACTTGTTGAATCCGTGTATGCGATGAACTCTTTTGTTATTGAACTTGTTAACGATCACTTGAAAGCCAATAAAATTGTTAATGTATCATTAGAATGAATATGTTGTATAATGTGGTTTATACATGTTTCTCCTTAAGCTTTGCATTTGGTAGTAATGCATGGGAAGGCTTAAGTGGAGGGTTAGCATTGTGACTTACTGTTAGTAATGATACATGTTGCATATGGTTAAATATGCTGGTTTTAATTGTGTAAAGTGCATGATGATGTTTTAAAGAATGATGTTATGTAAATGGTTTTAAATGCATTGATGGTGTATGTTTTTGAGCACTCCTCACTAAGACTTGTGTGCTTATGCTCTTGTTGTCCATCAATGCAGATAATTGAGGTCTTGGAAGGCAGCTAGAAGCAAGGGGATCTTGGCAAGACTTGTTACCAAAGTATGTTTTGGTTTAGACTATAATGAATAATGGCAATCGGGTACTTGTTGTGTTTTGGGAGATGCTTTGTGGAACTCCCTGTTTGAGCATGTTTCTTTAATTGCTCTTGGATTGTAAATGGCCTTTAAGGATTGTTTTTGATGATGGCTTACCTTTTAGATATGTTGGTTGGATGCATATAGGAAGCATGCCTATAGATTTCCTCTTTGATGCATAAGCTCTCGTTGTGTTGTTAGTTAGGTGATGCTAGTTGGCATGAGATATGTTTGACATGTTAGTACTGTGTTTAAAGCATGTCAGAGTGGTTTGAGTATGCTTTCAGGATGAAAAATCAGCCAAACGTGACATTATAGGCCCAGACGTACCGATACGCGGGGGACCGTATCGGTACGGCTAGGCAGTTTCAGGCTTGTGGGATCGGTACGGGTCTGGTGCATTTCGATACGCCTAGGCAAATTTGGCCTGGCGTACCGGTACGGGGATGGGCATTTTTATAAAAGTTTTAGCCTCTGGAATTCACTTATGTAACTCAAACCCGCGTATTGAAACACCTAAGGAACCGTATCGGTACAATTTTAAATATTTTCAAAAGTTTAGTATTTCAGTTAGATGTATTGCAACGGCTTGATGGTGTATCAAAACAATGTGTTTCAAACCATATCAAGACGGACTTACCTGCTTCGATACGGATGACCGCTTTTCCTGTTAATGTCATTTTGGGCAGTTTTGCTTTCTTTGCATTTTAGTCCCTAAATCTTGCCAATGCAATTATATGTGGTTGAATGATCAGTTTGAGCTGAAATTTGAAATGAACGATTGGAACCTGGCTAATTGAAGGTTGGTAACCTAAAAGTGAGCTCTAATCCTGAAATTATTTGTATTTGCAATTTGGTCCCTAAATTGCAAATATGATCAATTGGATGTCAAATTCATGCCCGATTGAGTTGGGGTTGCACCTGATGTTTGTATGAACATTTAGGATTAATAAATGGCATCTAAATAAGATAAAAAAGGAAAAATGGACTGGGTTTGGTTGTATCTCTTCGGTTTGCTACGATAAACCTAATGTAGCCTTCTTGGTTTAGTTGGGCATCTAGGCCGGGTTAATGGGGTTACATTTGGTGCTATCAGAGCCAGGTTTGGTTTGTTTGGGAGGTTGTCGTGTTGTTGTCGTGAGTTATGCTCTATTTTATGATGTGTACAGTGATTGTTGTATGTATGCTGGTTGATATGCACGGTGATTGATATAAGAATGTTGGTTGTTGTATGCTATGTTGGGGATGTTTTGGGTACCCATTGCCTTATTATTATAGTATGGAAAGTTTTGATTTTTGAATTGAAAGTCTTGGATTCTTGCTTGAGGTTGACCTGACTATTTTGTTTTGAAATAATTATCATGCCTTAGATATATTTTAGCACGATGGGACCGAGGAAAGAGTTGCAATCTAGTACGATTGCTGCTGCCACTGGGCAGGATGATGAAGGAGAAGTTGTACCTCCTGGACGGTTGCCACCGCCCTACCTAATCCACCTGAGGGAGTGGAGCAAGTACCACCTACGCCAACTGGGCCAAGGGTGGGTGATATGGCACCGTTGATACAGGTCATGACCGGTGCATTTCAGGCAGCAGTTGCGGGTGTTTGTGTGCCAGCACCACCGGTTGAGGGGTAAAATTTGCCGCTTGAGTGTCTTCGTAGTTTGGGCGAAGTTGAGTTCTGAGGTTTGTCACCTGAGGCTTCTCAGGGTTGGTTGGCCAGTATTGAGAGGATACTGGGCCAGATGGGGTGCACCAATGCTCCTAAGCTGGGCTGTGTTGTTTCCCTGGTGCAGGGTGATGCTTATACATGGTGGACTACCACGATATCCGGTATGGCGATGGATGATGTGACCTGGGAGTTCTTCTGTGAAACTTTTCAAAAGAAGTTTTTAGGAGTCCAATATCAAGACGAGAAGAAGCGTGAGTTTATGGCTTTAGTGTAGGGCAACATGTCTGTTACGGAGTACGAGGTGTAGTTCGTGAGGTTGAGTCGGTATGCACCTGAGTTGGTTCCTGACGAGCGTACTCGATGTGATCATTTTTGATATGGGCTTGTGGAGGATGTTAAAACATTCATTCTTGCTATTGATTACACCAACTTTGATGTGTTGCTTTGCGAGCCAAGGATGTGGAGTAGAATTTGGGTTTGGCTTCTAGATCGCGAGGTTCTAGCTCGGGTAAGAAAGATGTTAATTCGGGTTATGGTAGTGGTCAGGCCAAGAGACATCGTGACAGGAGGTTTCGCTCAGATCCGAGGCATGGCAGAGGTGTTGTGGGACGTGGAGTCCAAGGGCAGGGTACCCAGGCTAGAGCACCGTTTAGCACTTGTTGGGTTTGTGGATCCCAAGATCATTTTAGGTTAGATTGCCCGCGTTTGGCTAGGGAGGGTCAGGCACCTGCGCCTGTGGTGGCTAATGCTTGCTAGAGTTATGGGTCAGGCGACCATCAGAGGCGTGATTGTCCGTTGTTGGCTCGAGGTGGGTAGGGTACTGCACCTGTTGTTTCTCCGTAGCGTTGTCGTGGTTGTCGCCATGGATCGTTTCAGCGTCGGCATAATAGACAGAGGACTGTAGCTCATACTGTTGCTATCCAGCCTGAGGGAGATGGACCGGCTAGGGTGTATGCGCACCGTGAGGGTCGCAATGACACTGATGTGATGCAGGTACTTTTACCCTACAGTCTTTGTCATTGTCTTCGTTGGTCGATTCTGGTTCTACTCATTCATACTTTTTAAGTGAGCATGCTGAGTTGCTTGATATATCTGTTGAAATTCTCAATGTCGGTGTTAGATTGACTAGTTCTCTTGGGGAGACAGTCGTGGTTAGGAGGTTGTATCGTAGGTGTCCGCTGATGGTTCAGTGACATGTGTTTGCCGTGGACTTGATGGAGTTACCATTCCATTGTTTTGATGTGATTTTGGGTATGGATTGGTTGACCGAACATAGGGTTGTGGTGGATTTTGAGACTAAACGGATATCTTTGAGGTTATCGGATGATTATGAGGTAGTTGTTGTTGGGAGAATGCCAAGTTTTTGTCTAGTGTTGTTTCAGCGTTGGAAGCAAGTCGAATGGTGGATTCAGGATGTCAGGCTTATTTGGCCTATGTTATGAATCCTAGATCGAAGGAGTTGAGGGTGCAGGATGTTCGCACCGTATGTGAGTTTTTGGGTGTTTTTTCGAAGGAATTACCAGGGTTGCCACCTAACCGTGAGGTAAAGTTTGGCATCGAGGTATTTACATGTACGGTACCTGTATCCATTGCTCCGTACCGCATGGCTCCAAAAGAATTGAAAGAGCTAAAAACACAACTACAGGAGTTGCTTGATTGTGGGTTCATTAGACCCAATATTTCACCGTGGGGAGCGCCGGTGTTGTTTGTTAAGAAGAAAGATTGTACGTTGCGGTCGTGTATAGATTACCGACAGCTGAATAAGTTGACAATAATGAACAAGTATCCCTTACCATGGATAGATGACCTGTTTGATCAGTTTAGGGGAGCCTCGGTGTTTTCCAAGATAGATTTGAGGTCAGGGTACTATTAGTTAAAGGTGAAGGAGGTGGATGTGCCCAAAATAGCTTTCCGTACGAGGTACGAGCACTACGAGTTTCTTGTGATACTGTTTGGTTTGACCAATGCTCCAGCTGCATTTATGGACATGATGAACCGTGTGTTTCATGAGTTTTTGGATCAGTTTGTGGTTGTGTTCATCGATGATATCCTTGTGTACTCACGTACCGAGGAGGATCATGATAAGCATTTGAGAATTGTGCTTCAGACGCTGCTGGATAATCATCTTTATGCTAAGTTAAGCAAATGTGAGTTCTGGCTGGTGTCAGCTGAAGGAATCTGTGTTGATCTGCATAAGGTTGAGGCAGTAATGAGTTGTAAGGAGCCTAAGTCTGTGACGGAGGTTAGGAGTTTCCTTGGTTTGGCAGGTTACTACCAGAGGTTTGTGGAAGGGTTCTCCAATTTGGCAGCCCCGTTAACAAATTTGTTGCAGAAGAATGTTCGGTTTGAGTGGACGGAGGATAGCCAGATAGCTTTTGAAAGGTTAAATGAAGCTTTGACACGAGCTCCGGGCTTGGTTCAACCAGAATCGGGAAAGGAGTTTGTGGTATATAGTGATGTGTCGTATGTTGGGCTCTGTTGCGTGTTGATGCAGGAGGGTAAGGTAGTGGCGTATGCATCTAGGTAGTTGAAGGTGCATGAATGTAACTACCCTACTCAGGATCTTGAGCTGGCTGCGGTTGTGTTTGCCTTGAAGATTTGGAGGCATTACCTCTATGGGGAGAAGTGTGTGGTTTATACAGATCATAATAGTTTGAAATACCTGATGTCGCAGAAGGAGCTGAATCTTAGGCAACGTAGATGGTTGGAGTTGCTTAAGGATTATGATCTGACCATTGAATATCATCCAGGGAAAGCCAATGTTGTGGCGGATGCTTTGAGTAGGAAAGCGGTTGTGGAGTTGAGAGCCATGTTTGCTCGGTTGAGTGTGACGAATGACGGGCGATTGTTGGTCGAGTTGCAAGTGAAGCCGTCATTGTCGCGGATGATTAAGGAGAAGTAACCGTATGATAGGAGTTTGGTATCTCATGTAGAAGATATCAGGGATGGAAATCCTACGAATTTTCATTTCAACGATGATGGGGTGTTGTGTTTCAAAGGTCGAATAGTGGTGCTTGAAGACGAAGAGTTGAGGCACACTATTTTGACTGAGACACATGCAAGTCCTTTTTCTATGCATCCCGGTAGTACTAAGATGTATCGAGGGTTGAAGGAGGAGTACTATTGGGTTGGACTAAAGAGGGATGTGGCTGATTTCGTTGCACGGTGTATGGTTTGTCAGCGGGTAAAGGCTGAGCATCAGTTCCCTTCCAGGTTGTTGCTACCATTGAGGATACCAGAATGGAACTGGGAAAGAATCACCATGGATTTTGTGTCTGGGCTGCCTTTGACGCTGACCAAAAAGGATTCCATTTGGGTGATTGTGGATCGGTTTATGAAGTGTACGCATTTTGTGCTCGTGTATACTACGTCTACTTTGGATAAGTTAACTGAGTTGTATATCTCTGAAATAGTGCGTTTGCATAGGGTGCCCAAATCTATAATTTCGGATAGGGATCCATGGTTCACTGTAAGGTTTTGGGTGAGTTTGCATCGTGCTTTGGGAACCCGGTTGAGTTTCAGTACCTCGTACCACCCTCAGTCGGATGGCCAGTCGGAGCGCGTGATTCAGGTTCTCGAGGATATGCTAAGGTGTTGTGTTATTGAGTATCAGGGAACGTGGGAGAAGCAGTTGTCGTTACTGGAGTTTGCTTACAATAACAATTATCATGCTAGCATACAGATGGCACCTTATGAGGCGTTGTATGGCCAGAAGTGTAACACGCCCGTGTGTTAGGCAGAAGCGGGGGAAAAGTTTGTGTGGATGCCCAATGTCTTGAAAGGCATGACCGAAAAGGTAAATTTGATATGTGAGCGCTTAAAAGCGGCTGCAGATTGTCAAAATCCTATGCGGATTTGAAGCGTAGGTATATAGAGTACGTTGTGGGTGATAAAGTGTTTTTGAAAGTATCTCCCTGGAAAAAAGTGTTGCGTTTTGGGCAGAAAGGGAAGCTTAGCCCAAGGTTCATAGGACCATACGAGGCTGTCGAGCGTGTGGGTCCTACTGCTTACCGTTTGAGGTTACCTACGGAGTTGGGAAAGGTCCATAATGTGTTCCACGTTTCGGTGTTACAGAGGTATAGGTCGGATCCATCGCATGTCATGTCGGTGGAGGAGATCGAGTTGAGACCAGACCTATCTTATGATAAGGAACCAATAGAGATTCTTGATACCAGCAATAAGGTGCTCCGTGGCAAAACAGTCGAGCTGGTTAAGGTGTTGTGGAAGCACCGTGGTGTTGAGGAGGCCACGTGGGAACGCAAGTCGTATATGTTGGAACAGTTTTTGCACCTTTTTCCTCCAAGTAAATTTTAAGGATGAAATTTCTTAAGTTGGGGCAAGTTGTAACACCCCAGTTTTAGGGCTTAGTGGTTTGGTGGCTTATTAAAAGATCCGGTGGATTGGAGTAGAGATTCGAGTCGATTTCAGGATCGTATGTTTTTGGTGTTGGAAAATTAAGGAAAAATGCTTAAAATTCATTATTAATTATTTATTTAATAATGGTGGAATCAATTTTTCAAAAATGGGTCTTGGAAGATGGACATTTTTGGTTAGTGACCAAAATGAAAGTTTTGAAAATTGTGATTTTCTAGTGACTAAAATGAAAAGGGTCAAATACTTAGAATCTTTAAGGAGATATTTTACCAATTGGTTTCTAATGATTTCTCCCTTGATTAGACTTATTTTAACATGTGGTTTAATTAAAAATTTAAGAGGATTTTGTTAAAAAGTTAGTTATCTTTTCCAAAACAAAAATCACGTCATTTTTCTCTCAACTTTTTTCTCTCCATTCTTTCCTCAGCCAAACACTTAGTTTTCATCAAATTTCCAGAGGTGAGGTGGTTTCTAACTTTATTTTATTATGTCAAATTGTTTTATAAAGATTTTTTATACAAAATCTTATAATAATCTTGTGTTTTCTTAGCTTTTCACAAATCAATTGAGGGAGAAACTTCACAATAGGGGTAAGGTCCGAGATCTCCTCTATTGTATGGTTCTTTATTGAAATTCCCAAGCATTTGGTCCTTGTTTTTGTGTTTCTAATCTGGTTTTGATGATTTCCAATGTTTAATTGAGTTAATTGGGAAAAATAAGTTGATTTGCGAATTGGATCTGATTTCCAGTAAGTGAGGTTGCTTTGGTTCATATTTTGGATGTTTAATAATGTTGATAAGTGGTACAGTTTAGAATTGAAGTTACCAGTATTACCTCCAGAGAGAGAGGTACAGTTTAGAATTGAAGTTATTCCTGGTACTATACCAGTATCAATGAATCCCTATAGAATGGTACATACAGAATTGAGGGAGTTAAAATCACAGTTGCATGAGTTATTAGATAGAAGACTTATACGTCCTAATACGGCACCATGGGGAGCTTTGGTGTTATTTGTTAAAAAGAAAGATGGTTCACGGCGATTGTGCATTGATTACTGACAGTTGAATAAGGTGACTGTAAAGAACAAGTATCCACTACCAAGAATAGAAGATTTGTTTGATCAACTAAAAGGAGCAGCCGTATTCTCTAAGATTGATCTTCGGTCTTGTTATTATCAACTAAGGGTCAAGGAGGAGGATATTCCAAAAATAGCATTCTGAACGAGGTACGAGCATTATGAATTTGTAGTGATGCCATTTGGCCTTACAAATACTCCAGCAGTATTCATGGAGTTAATGAACCGAGTATTTCAGCTGTATCTTGATCGGCTTGTCGTAGTCTTTATTGATGATATATTGGTGTACTCAAAGACTAAAGAGGATCATGATACACATTTAAGAATAGTGTTACAGATTTTGAGAGAAAAGAAACTGTATGCTAAGCTCTCAAAATGTGAGTTTTGGTATTCTGAAGTGGCTTTCTTGGGACATATTGCTTCAGCTGAAGGAATTCGAGTGAATCCTAAAAAGATACAGTCTATTCTGGAATGGAAGGTTCCCAAGAATATTACTGAAGTTCGTAGTTTCTTGGGACTTGCTAGATATTATCGAAGGTTTGTGAAAAACTTTTTGATGATAGCTGGTCCACTTACAAAGTTATTGAGAAAAGATATTCCATTTGTTTGGAGTGAAAAGTGTCAAGAAAGCTTTGATCAGTTAAAGAAAATTTTGACAGAAGCTTCAGTTTTAGTACAGGCAGAATCAGGAAAGGGGCTTACATTGTACAGTGATGCATCTCATAATGGATTGGGATGCGTATTGATGTAGGATGGAAAGGTGATTGCTTATGCTTCTCGGCAGTTAAAGCCACATGAAAGAAATTATCCGACCCATGATTTAGAGCTGACAGCTGTAGTTTTTGCTCTAAAAGTGTGGCGACATTATCTCTATGGTGAACGTTGCCATGTGTATACTGATCATAAAAGTTTAAAATATTTGATGACACAAAAAGAATTGAATCTACGGCAACGAAGGTGGTTGGAACTAATAAAGGATTATGATTTGATCATTGATTACCACCCAGGCCGGGCAAATGTTGTAGCAGGTGCTTTGAGTAGGAAAACATTTGTTGCATTGAGAACTTTAGATGCTCAGTTAAAGGGAAATCAGATGGTTCATTATTGGTAGAGTTGCAATTGAGATCGTTATTGCTAGATCAGATTAAAGAAATTCAACAACAGGATGAGGAGTGTATAGCAAAGATGAGACAAGTGGAATCTAGTGAAATTAAGGATTTTGAGATTAAACCTGATGGGTTCCTCTATTACAAAGATAGAGTGTATATTCCTGAAGATGTTGAGTTAAAGAGAGATCTGCTTTCTGAAGCACACTATAGTCCTTTGACTATACATCCCGGGGGAAACAAGATGTATCAAGAATTGAAGAATCGATATTGGTGGCCTGGTATGAAAAGAATGATAGCAGAGTTCGTTGCCAAGTGTTTGATTTGCCAACAGGTGAAAGCTGAACATCAAGTGCCATCAGGAAAGTTACAACCTATTTCTATCCCGCAATAGAAGTGGGATAGAATTACTATGCATTTTGTGACAGGATTGCCATTGACTCTCAACAAGAAAAATTCTATCTGGGTAATTGTGGACAGGTTAACTAAATCTGCTCACTTTATACCAGTTAGAACAGATTATCAGATAAGAAAGTATGTTTAGCTGTATATCAAGGAAATAGTTCGATTGCATAGAGTGGCAATATCTATAGTGTCAGATCGAGATCCAAAGTTCACATCAAGATTTTGGAAAGTAATGCACAGAGCTTTGGGGACAAGATTGAACTTCAGTACTGCGTTCCATCCTCAAACCGATGGTAAGTCAGAAAGGACAATTCAAATATTGGAAGATATGTTAAAAGCTTGCATAATTGAATTTAAAGGATCTTTGGAAAAGTACTTTCCATTAGCAGAATTTACTTACAATAATAGTTATCAGGCAATTAACCAAATGACACCTTATGATGCTCTTTACGGTCGGAAGTGCATATCACTATTGAACTAGTTTGAGTTGCATGATCGCAAGTCGATTAAGCTATATATGTTGCAAGAAATGGTGGAAAAGGTTAAGAATGTGCAATACAATCTTAAAAAGGCTACTGATCGACAATAGTCTTATGCATACTTAAAAAGGAAAAACATTCAATTTGAGTTGGAGAAAAAGTATTTTTGAAAGTTTCTCCTTGGAAGAAAATAATGAGATTTGGCTGCAAAGGTAAATTAAGTCCCATATATATTGGACCATATGAAATATTGAAGAAGGTTGGTCCTGTTGCATATCAGTTAGGTCTTCCACCAAAGATGAGCAAAATTCATGACATTTTCCATGTTTCAATGCTCTGGAGATATAGATCAGATCCATCACATGTGATTGTACCGGATGAAATTGAGTTGCAATCAGATTTGACGTATGAAGAAGAACCAGTAAAGATACTAGCGTACAGTGTCAAAGAATTAAGGAACAAGAAAATTCCAATCACAAAGTGGAAGAAGCAACGTGGGAAACAAAGGATACAATGGAAAAGCAGTATCCGCACTTGTTTAAAACATGTACGTTTTGAAAATTCGAGGATGAATTTTCTTAAGGAGGGAGAATTGTAATACCCCAATATTTGCTTAGTGACTAAAATGTAAAGAGTTAAAGATTGGTGGCTTTAGTTCAGTGACCAAAATGAAAATTTTGAAAGTTTGGTGGTCAAAGTATAAACTTTAGAAAAGTTCAATGACTAAATTGTAATTTCTAAAAGTTATGTAACTTAACCCCGTAAATGAATAGTTTACCCCCAAGAGTGACACTTTCGTATTACTTAGATTTTTCGTACAGAGTGTGTATTAGTGTCTATAAAGCTTTAAATTTCGTAGGAAGAAAATTTGGAAATCGTATTGAGTGAAATCTAAATATTTGGATCGAATAAATGCCATAAATAAAAATTTAAGATATTTTGGGACATGGACGGTTGGATTGGAACTAATTTGGTTCAATTTTAATGGAATGGAAATTTTTAAGCCTTGTTGTAAATAAAGTCTAGTTGGAGGGAAAATTGGACATTTTCCATGGATTGCATTTTTGAAAAATTTTGAAACTTTGAGGGCAATCTTTAAAGGTCAAAATATACATGGATGAAATCTTGGCCATTGATTTTTATAAGATTGAATCTTGGCCATTGGATGAAAAGGGTAAAGTAGTAATTTCACTATGTAAAATGAATTAAAAAATAATTTTCTTTTAAACATGTGGATTTATATTAAAAAGATGAGCAAAATACTCTCATCTTTCATTTTTCAAGTCCAAAATTCAAGGATCAAAGTTAGTTTTCAAGCAAAATTGATTGAGGTAAATTATTTTACTCTTGGTTCTCTTCATTTTGATAGTATTTTTGCATGATAAAGTCAAGTATGAGTTATGTTCATGGATGTGGTTGGTTATGGAATTTGATAGTAGACGATGAAATGAAAGTTGTTTTGTGTAGAATTAATGTTATAAACTTGGAATCAAGTTTGAAATTGGATTAATTCCATGTTTGAAGTTATAACCCTAACCCTAAGATTTGGGGGTTTTGATTGGGAAGTTAAATTGAGGATGACATTGAATGAATTATGATGTTGGAAGTTTAATTTTGATGTTAGATTAAATAATTTCCCCAATTGAAGTTATAGGGACCATTTCAAAAATTTTAAGAAAATTAGGGGAAATTATTGAAAATTTATTTTAGTACTTGAATTGATGAATTGTGATTGAAATAGCATGAATAGATGTTTAAGGATCAAAATGAAAATTTTTTAAAGTACAAGGACTAATTTGACAATTTGAAGAAAATTAGGGATTAGTCTTGAATTTATGAAAAGTTTAGGGATTTGATGTTGAGCTTGTATTTAGGTATATTATGTTAGAAAAAATTAAGTATAGTGATTAAAATGTTGATTTTGAAGTTTAAATCAACATTTTGGGTTAAATTGAATATTCGTCTACTTTAGGCACCAAAGTGCAAATTTTTAAAAGTTTAGGTCATAAAGTGTAAAGGATGAGAAATGTAAGGTTTAGACTTGAAAATTTTGTTTGGAAGTTTAAAAGAGTCCTTAGGGACTAAAATAGAATTTTTTGGGAAAAGTTGGAGATTTAAAGAAAAGTATGGGAAATTGTGATTCGAATATAGAAAGCTTTATCAGATTAATTTTATATATAATGGATAGTTATTTTATTTACTTTCCATTATTGTATATGGTAAGATTTCGTGCTAACATATACTTGAAATGGTATATGTTATTTTAATGTAGATTCTGATATAAATCAAGACTGTTTCAGCAAAGTTAATTATCGAGGCTAAGGTGAGTGCATACATATTTTTTAAATGTATGTTTATTAACATACAATAGGGAGACTTGCGATAAGTTACCCAAAAAGGTAAAGAATTTTTATAAATAGCATGATATATATATATATGAAAAAGTTATTTGATACAATTTTTATCTATGGCAGTATACCATGAAAGTTATAAAGCATATTAGAGTATTGACTGCTTTAATATGACATGTTTTACATAATATGAATTGTACATGGGTTGCTTGCCATTTTGCAAGAATTGATTTTAAAGTTGCCCTTGGTAGTATAATGTTGAGTCAGACAATATAGTGGTATACCATAAGAGTCACACTGTATCTGACACTTCATTGTGTCAACGGTATGCGACGTCGATAGTCCCAACACTTCATTGTGTTGATATGGCAACACTTTATTGTGTTGATAGTTTACAGCACTTCAATGTGTTGATGTGTTCTCGATATTTCATTGTGTCGATAGAAAGGATAGTAGTAAAATGTACACAACTCGTATATTAGTCACTTGATATTTACCTTGGGCTATATGATTTCACCGGATAATTATATGTGTTCTTATATAGATATTTCTGCATTACAGATTACGTGATTATAAGATTATCATGATTTTGAAAAGTATCATGCATTATAAGATATTTTATATATGTTACTCATCTTACGCCTCACTGAGTTATACTCAGCGTGTATTTCTGTTTACACGTAGGTAACGAGTTTAGGAGCGAACGACTTTTGCATCTCGATCTCTTTTGGGAGCACGGATAAGACAAGTTAATTTCAGTACTTATGACATCCATATTTTGTGTTTAGTAGTGACGTGTAATAGTTAAACCTATCTTTCTGATAAAATATTTAAATTGGTTATGTAATAGTTTTATAATCCTTTCATAGTTAATATACATATTTATTGCTTATTATTATATGTTTTAAATGTGACTATGACATTTATGTAAAAAGTTTCATTATCGTGAATTAAATTATTATTTTATTTATAAATTAGATAAAGTTAAGCGTGCTTGAATTAGGAAAATTTTTAAGATGGGTGACCTCTTGGGATGTTATTTTTAAAAAAAATTAAATTTCCCTGATTTTTAAGTTAAAAGATGTTTCTTAAAAGCCTGAGACATCTCTGACTCGTGTTCAATGTATGGATATAGGAAGGGGTGTTACATACTTATCTGATTTTTTGAAATTCTTTTCAAATCTTATCAGAGTACTTATCAAAGCTTATCGGAGATAAAAACAAAGCTTATCTGAATTCATAACATTATTTATCAGAGTTTCATTTCAAAGCTTAGTATCTGAGTTCAAATCTTTTAAATCATTTGCCTTGGATCACATTTGGACATGAGTAGCATTGGTCCGTTTTTGATCGTATTGGTCCGTGTTGCACATAACCCAAAGCACATAGTAATGGATAGTGTCAGAACATAACAATCCTAACTTTTCATCTATCCAACCAACTGTAGTCAATCTCCTTATCATGTCCCCCGTTACCTCCTACTGTCGCCAATATATCACCTATATAGGGTTGTCACCCTTGAGCCGTAGCTCATGGACCGTAGTCCCGAATTATACCATGTACTATACCAAAGTGTCCAAGGGCTTCCATTATATAGGGAACTTAGACATTTTATGCTTTAATGTTAGGAGATGTATCTTATGACATATGGGGAACTTTAAGCTCCAAAGAAATTAAGAGTTCATTACTTAAGCATTAAAATTTGAGGAACAATACTTAGTGTTTTATGGTGTAAGAGCGTTAAGCTTCATTACAAGATTAAGTAAAGTTTATAATTCAAATCAGTAATCATCAAGGTACCATAAATCAATCTACTATGTTCATGTATTTACAAAACAAGCTAATTATACTTATATATATATATATACATCAAAACAGTCCATTTTATGCATAACAACCCCTTATCCTAGCAAAACAACCTTTCCCCTATTTTGAGTACTAAAAAAGTCCACAAATTCTCATATAAACTCAAGACAGCTCTATTTACATGTTTTCACAAATATATAAATCAAAGCAGTCCTTTATACTTTTATATCCATTCAAAATAGTCCACTTAGCATTTTAAACATCCAAAAATAGTCCATAACATATAAACATATCGCCATGTATTCACAAATCAGTCCATAGCATATTTAAACATCCAAAAAAGTCCTTAACATATAAACATATCATCATGGATTCACAAATCACTCCGTAGCATATTTAAACATTCAAAAATAGTCCTTAACATATAAACACATCACCATGTATTCACAAATCAGTCCATAGCATATTTAAACATCCAAAACAGTCCTTAACATATAAACATATCACCATGTATTCACAAATCAGTCCATAGCATATTTAAACATCCAAAAACAATCCTTAACATATAAACATATCACCATGTATTCACAAATCAATCCATAGCACATTTAAACATCCAAAAACAGTCCTTAACATAAAAAAGATATCACTATGTATTCACAAATCAGTCCATAGCATATTTAAACATCCAAAAACAGTCCTTAACATATAAACATATCACCATGTATTCACAAATCAGGCCACAACATATTTTAACATCCAAAAACAATCCTTAAGACATAAACATATCACCATGTTTTCACAAATCAGTCCACTAAGATTCATATTTATGCAAAAACAGTCTCATTTTCATCTGTACACATATACATGCACAAAATAGGGCAATTATACTTATATACACATATGCTTACCAAAACAGCCCCTTACATGCTTATATATTCGCAAAACAATCATACAATTTTACCAATTCATTTCACATCTTATTTTACCAAGTTAGTCCTCTTTTGACTCCTAAATAGTCCCCAAAATTTTATAAATCAGCCCATGTTTCCAGATTTACAAAACATCCTCTATTTAATCCAAAATAGCCCCTAATTGTTATAAAAAAATCCTTATTTCAGTGTGAAACAATCGCCTGTTTCCAGCATCATAAAACAACCATTTTTGATTCAAAACAACCCCTAATTGTTACAAGACAACCCCTATTCCAGTTTCATAAAATAGCAAATCAGTCCCAAAAGTTTGTTGATCCATTTTGCAAGCATCACAACTACATGACATTCAAGGTACTAAGAAGCACATAACATAAATTTTATTCTCTATCATATATAATATCAACATGATTCATGAATATCTAGAATCATCTCAAGCAATTTAAATCATGAATGAAGAGAAAGAAGAGAATCATCACCTTCCTCCCTACTCTTAGCCAAACAAAGACTCAAGAAATTGGATTAAAATGAAGTCATCCTTGCATTTTCTCTCAAAATTCACTCTCTCCCTAGCCAAGGAGGATTTCGGTCAAAGGAGAAGAAGATGATGGTTCTTCCCTTTAAGCCGAATGGCTACATGCAAATTTTTCTTTTTTTATTTTAAATACATGAAATGGGCATTAGTCATCACATGGATCATATAGCAATAACAAATGTAATCCACTAACTTTAAATGACATAATAGCCATGCATTCCATGACTTGATCCTTTCATTTAATTTGGTCCTTTATCTAGTTTCAAATCTTTACAATTTGATCCTTAAATCAATAAAATTAACTCATTCCTTAATAAATCACGCAAATTTCATTTTCTAACTTAATCCAATAACTCTGAATGCTTCCCTTAAGGGTTCTGAAAAATGTTCTAGATTAATTAAATCACTAATAAATACTAACCCGATTTTAGGGATATTACAATTCTCCATCCCTTAAAAGAAATTCGTCCTCGAATTTCTCCCGGACTAAGAACATTTTACTAAGACAAACATCGAATATACAATATCTTGCTTCAGAATAATTCTATGTATTTTGACTACCAATCACAGAGTAAACTGATCGTGTTAGTTGCAGGTCACAAATACTAAGTATAGTTTAAACTCTCAGGTGGTATATCTAGAATGCAGAATTACAATAAGCTTTGGTTTAGTCCTAGAATCAACTAAGCTCTGGCTCTGATACCAAAATGTAACAACTACAACCTGATTCAGAAGGAAACCGAGATTAAAGATGTCAACAAAGACGTAACACATAAACCATATGACTGATTAATAAAAATTGTACTCATGTATTTGGTAGGCTAACAAAAAAATTTCATTCTAACTAAGCATTAACCATATACTCCTAGCACAAATACAATACACCATTATCACTTATAGGTTCATAACAAGTAAACTTAACTATTTTAACTCATGTTCTAACCATATATCAATCAAGTTCAAAACCATATCATGTTTGCATATCATATCTTTACTACACACAAATTCATGTGATAATTAGCTCATTTCTTAGTCAGATTGAAATATATAAATACTTAGCACTTTCTGATTTCAATACACTATATACTTTCAATATTAGCTTTCAACTTTGCACTAAGCTTGACATAAACTAGCAGAACTAATGCTAGTGTTTCTAATTTATTTTGTGTTTCGCAGATGAACTATAAGCTCTACTTATAGCACATATGCGTACATAATTTATCAAGATGAATCATGAAATCAGCATGCAAATTTTCTTGTCTCTTAATCATAACATTTGAAATCTAGTATAGTTCTAAGCTTGAACAAAGAGTTGGAAGCTTTAAAATAAGGTTTACTAAACTAGTGTATACATTAAATACATGTAGTAGTTCGAATGATATAAATATATCACAACAATCGATCAAACATCCATCCATACATAAATGCTTTCTAACAAAACATGTCTATTTATTAAGCATATTCAACATCAATTATACATACATTTCTTGTTATGCAAGTTATTACATTAATTCAATGATTTATCTTAGAACAATTTCTCATTGTAAATATAAACATTATATCATGCTAAAATTTCATACGATCATTCAAGTCATGTTATTTGAGCAAAACATGTGTATATATATAATTCTTCAAATTCTTAACATTTTTACGAACAAACAATTAACTATTCTAAAAGAGTCTTATATCATGCATATCATTACACAAGTGGACCACAATCAAATTAAGCATCATTAGAAGTATTTTTCAAAAGATATTATATCAAAGTTAGTTACTTAAGGGACATTTAAAGTCCATAAACAAAAAATAATTACGTAAGTTATAATTATGCTATTACAAATGCAAGTATGCCACCATTCTTGGAGTTTCGAGGAAAAACATAGACAATCTACAAGGTTTTTATGGTGTGACTTGCATTCTTTCGATACGATCAACCCAAGGAGAAATCATATAACCTACATATGCATGAAAATGAATGCATTAGGCTTATATAGCCTAAGTGAGGTAGTGACATTAAAATAACAAATCATCATACCAAAAACATTGAGTGGAAATTCAAAGAACACAAGCATAAGTTAGCAATAGGTACTTATGATTTAATTTTAACTTATACAAGGCTTTGTTTATTGAAAGTTTATCGGAGTTCATATTCTTTCAAATCTTAATCAAATATCTTTCAGAGTTTTTAACTGAGTTTTCTTTGAATTTCTTATCGAACTTATCAAAGTTTATAACTTATCTAATTGAAGTCTTATCAGGGCTTATTGAAATACTTATCAGAGTTTTCAAAATTCTTTTCAAATCTTATCAGATTACTTATCAAAGCTTATTGGAGATCATAACAGAGCTTATCTGAATTTATAACATTACTTCTCAGAGTTTCATTTCAAAGCTTAGTATCTGAGTGCAAATCTTTTAAATCATTTGCCTTGGATCATATTTGGACATGAGTAGCATTGGCCCGTGTTTGACCATATTGGGTCGTGGTTACAATAGCCCAAAGCACATAGCAATGGCTAGTGTCGAACATAACAAACCTAACTTCTCATCTATCCAACCAACTGTCGCCAATCTCCTTATCATATCCTCGTTACCTCCTCTCGTCACCAATATATCACATATCTGAGGTCATCAGCTTGAGTCATAGCTCTTGGACCGTAGTCCCAATTATACCATGTACTATACCAAACTGTCCAAGGGCTTCCATTGTATAGGCAACTTAGACATTTTATGATTTAATGTTAGGAGATGTATCTTATGACATATGGTGAACTTTAAGCTCCAAAGAAATTAAGAGTTCATTATTAAGCATTAAAAATTTGAGGAACAATACTTAGTGTTTTATGGTGTAAAAGGGTTAAGCTTTATTACAAGACCAAGTAAAGTTTGTAATTCAAATCAACAATACTCAAGGTACCATAACATAGTATGCAATGCATTCATGATGCATATTCAATGCATTTCTTAACAATGAAGCTTATTACTTGAAATGCCATGAATGTAACCAATCCAAGGTGCTCTACATGAACCATATGCAATAATGATCATGTATAAAAACTTAAATACGTAGGAAACAAAGATCGGAGTGACACCGTGTCACCTGAGACAAACAAACTACACTCACCTTATACCCCGAAGTTACGGATAATTGAATCCATAATCACCTCTAGTTCCCAAATAACTTATTTCTTCTACTCTTCTTTATTATAAAATGTACCTAAAACAAAATAGCAAATCATTAAAACCAACTCAATTCATTTACCAACAGTCCAATTACACACATATACACACTCAAAACAATCCTCTAATGTCTGTTTTCGTGGCAAATTAATCCATTAAATTGCATAAATACTTCTACTCACCAAAATAGTCCCAAGTCTTTATATGTTCACATATTCATATTCGAAACAATCCAATGCACTTTTACATATTCAAATCAGTCTCAAATTTGTAGACATACAATCATATATGCCTAAATCAGTCTACTATGTTTATGTATTTACAAAACAAGCCAATTATACTTATATATTTATATATACATCAAAACAGTCCATTTTATGCATAACGTCCCCCTTATCCTAGCAAAACAACCCTTCCCCTATTTTGAGTACTCAAAACAGTCCACAAATTTTCATATACACTCAAGACAAACTCTATTTACATGTTTTCACAAATATATAAATCAAAGTAGTCCTTCATACTTTTATATACATTCAAAACAGTCCACTTAGCATATTTAAACATCCAAAAGCAGTCCATAACATATAAACATATCATTATGTATTCAGTCCAAATCATATTTAAACATAGCAAACAGTCCTTAACATATAAACATATCATCATGTATTCACAAATCAGTCCATAGCATATTTAAACATCCAAAAACAGTCCTTAACATATAAAATATCACCATGTATTCGTAAATCAGTCTATAGCATATTTAAACATCCAAAACAGTCATTAACATATAAACATATCACCATGTATTCACAAATCAGTCCATAGCATATTTAAACATCCAAAAACAATCCTTAACATATAAACATATCATTATGTACCAAATCAGTCCATAGCATACATTAACATATAAAATCAATCCACAAATCAGCATATTTAAACATCCAAAAACAATCCTTAACATAAAAACATATCACCATGTATTCAAAAATTAGTCCATAGCATATTTAAACATCCAAAAACAGCCCTTAACATATAAACATATCACCATGTAATCACAAATCAGTCCATAGCATATTTAAATATCAAAAAACAGTCCTTAACACAAAAACATATCACCATGTATTCACAAATCAGTCCACTAAGATTCATATTTATGCAAAAACATTCTCATTTTCATATATACACAATACATGCACAAAATAGGGCAATTATACTTAAATACACATATGCTCACCAAAACAGCCCCTTACATGCTTATATATACACAAAACAATCATACAATTTTACCAATTCATTTCACATCTTATTTTACCAAGTTATTCCTCTTTTGACTCCTAAAACAGTCCCCAAAATTTTATAAATCAGCCCTTGTTTCCAGATTTACAAAACATCCTCTATTTAATCCAAAATAGCCCCTAATTGTTATAAAAAAATCCATATTTTAGTGTGAAACAATCCCCTGTTTCCAGCATCATAAAACAACCATTTTTGATTCAAAACAATCACTAATTATTACAAGACAACCTCTATTCCAGTTTCATAAAACAACAAATTAGACCCAAAAGTTTGTTGATCCATTTTGCAAGCATCACAACTACATGACATTCAAGGTACTAAAAAACACATAACATAAATTTTATTCTCTATCATATATAATATCAACATGATTAATGAATATCTAGAATCATCTCAATCAATTTAAATCATGAATGAAGAGAAAGAAAAGAATCATCACATTCCTCCCTACTCTTAGCCAAACAAAGACTCAAGAAATTGGATTAAAATGAAGTCATCCTTGCATTTTCTCTCAAAATTCACTCTCTCCCTAGCCATGGAGGATTTCGGTCAAATGAGAAGAAGATGATGGTTCTTCCCTTTAAGTCGGATGGCTACATGCATTTTTTTTTTTTTTTTATTTTAAATACATGAAATGGGCATTAGTCATCACATGGATCATATAGCAATAACAAATGTAATCCACTAACTTTAAATGACATAATAGCCATGCATTCCATGACTTGATCCTTTCATTTAATTTGGTCATTTTATCTAGTTTCAAATCTTTACAATTTGAACCTTAAATCAATAAAATTAACTCATTCCTTAATAAATCACTCAAATTTCATTTTATAACTTAATCCAATAACTCTAAATGCTTCCCTTAAGGTTTTAAAAAATGTTCTAGATTAATTAAATCACTAATAAATACTAACCCGATTTTAGGGATATTACAATTCTCCATCCCTTAAAAGAAATTCGTCCTCGAATTTCTCCGGACTAAGAACATTTTACTAAGACAAACATCGAATATACAATATCTTGCTTCAGAATAATTCTATGTATTTTGACTACCAATCACAGAGTAAACTGATCGTGTTAGTTGCAGGTCACAAATACTAAGTATAGTTTAAACTCTCAGGTGGTATATCTAGAATGCAGAATTACAATAAGCTTTGGTTTAGTCCTAGAATCAACTAAGCTCTGGCTCTGATACCAAAATGTAACAACTACAACCTGATTCAGAAGGAAACCGAGATTAAAGATGTCAACAAAGACGTAACACATAAACCATATGACTGATTAATAAAAATTGTACTCATGTATTTGGTAGGCTAACAAAAAATTTCATTCTAACTAAGCATTAACCATATACTCCTAGCACAAATACAATACACCATTATCACTTATAGGTTCATAACAAGTAAACTTAACTATTTTAACTCATGTTCTAACCATATATCAATCAAGTTCAAAACCATATCATGTTTGCATATCATATCTTTACTACACACAAATTCATGTGATAATTAGCTCATTTCTTAGTCAGATTGAAATATATATAAATACTTAGCACTTTCTGATTTCAATACACTATATACTTTCAATATTAGCTTTCAACTTTGCACTAAGCTTGACATAAACTAAGCAGAACTAATGCTAGTGTTTCTAATTTATTTTGTGTTTCGCAGATGAACTATAAGCTCTACTTATAGCACATATGCGTACATAATTTATCAAGATGAATCATGAAATCAGCATGCAAATTTTCTTGTCTCTTAATCATAACATTTGAAATCTAGTATAGTTCTAAGCTTGAACAAAGAGTTGGAAGCTTTAAAATAAGGTTTACTAAACTAGTGTATACATTAAATACATGTAGTAGTTCGAATGATATAAATATATCACAACAATCGATCAAACATCCATCCATACATAAATGCTTTCTAACAAAACATGTCTATTTATTAAGCATATTCGAACATCAATTATACATACATTTCTTGTTATGCAAGTTATTACATTAATTCAATGATTTATCTTAGAACAATTTCTCATTGTAAATATAAACATTATATCATGCTAAAATTTCATACGATCATTCAAGTCATGTTATTTGAGCAAAACATGTGTATATATATAATTCTTCAAATTCTTAACATTTTTACGAACAAACAATTAACTATTCTAAAAGAGTCTTATATCATGCATATCATTACACAAGTGGACCACAATCAAATTAAGCATCATTAGAAGTATTTTCAAAAAGATATTATATCAAAGTTAGTTACTTAAGGGACATTTAAAGTCCATAAACAAAAAATAATTACGTAAGTTATAATTATGCTATTACAAATGCAGTATGCCACCATTCTTGGAGTTTCGAGGAAAAACATAGACAATCTACAAGGTTTTTATGGTGTGACTTGCATTCTTTCGATACGATCAACCCAAGGAGAAATCATATAACCTACATATGCATGAAAATGAATGCATTAGGCTTATATAGCCTAAGTGAGGTAGTGACATTAAAATAACAAATCATCATACCAAAAACATTGAGTGGAAATTCAAAGAACACAAGCATAAGTTAGCAATAGGTACTTATGATTTAATTTTAACTTATACAAGGCTTTGTTTATTGAAAGTTTATCGGAGTTCATATTCTTTCAAATCTTAATCAAATATCTTTCAGAGTTTTTAACTGAGTTTTCTTTGAATTTCTTATCGAACTTATCAAAGTTTATAACTTATCTAATTGAAGTCTTATCAGGGCTTATTGAAATACTTATCAGAGTTTTCAAAATTCTTTTCAAATCTTATCAGATTACTTATCAAAGCTTATTGGAGATCATAACAGAGCTTATCTGAATTTATAACATTACTTCTCAGAGTTTCATTTCAAAGCTTAGTATCTGAGTGCAAATCTTTTAAATCATTTGCCTTGGATCATATTTGGACATGAGTAGCATTGGCCCGTGTTTGACCATATTGGTCTGTGTTACAATAGCCCAAAGCACATAGCAATGGCTAGTGTCAGAACATAACAAACCTAACTTCTCATCTATCCAACCAACTGTCGCCAATCTCCTTATCATATCCCTCGTTACCTCCTACTGTCACCAATATATCACATATACAGGGTCATCAGCTTGAGTCATAGCTCTTGGACCGTAGCCCCGAATTATACCATGTACTATACCAAACTGTCCAAGGGCTTCCATTGTATAGGCAACTTAGACATTTTATGATTTAATGTTAGGAGATGTATCTTATGACATATGGTGAACTTTAAGCTCCAAAGAAATTAAGAGTTCATTATTAAGCATTAAAAATTTGAGGAACAATACTTAGTGTTTTATGGTGTAAAAGGGTTAAGCTTTATTACAAGACCAAGTAAAGTTTGTAATTCAAATCAACAATACTCAAGGTACCATAACATAGTATGCAATGCATTCATGATGCATATTCAATGCATTTCTTAACAATGAAGCTTATTACTTGAAATGCCATGAATGTAACCAATCCAAGGTGCTCTACATGAACCATATGCAATAATGATCATGTATAAAAACTTAAATACGTAGGAAACAAAGATCGGAGTGACACCGTGTCACCCGAGACAAACAAACTACACTCACCTTATACCCGGGTTACGGATAATTGAATCCATAATCACCTCTAGTTCCCAAATAACTTATTTCTTCTACTCTTCTTTATTATAAAATGTACCTAAAACAAAATAGCAAATCATTAAAACCAACTCAATTCATTTACCAACAGTCCAATTACACACATATACACACTCAAAACAATCCTCTAATGTCTGTTTTCGTGGCAAATTAATCCATTAAATTGCATAAATACTTCTACTCACCAAAATAGTCCCAAGTCTTTATATGTTCACATATTCATATTCGAAACAATCCAATGCACTTTTACATATTCAAATCAGTCTCAAATTTGTAGACATACAATCATATATGCCTAAATCAGTCTACTATGTTTATGTATTTACAAAACAAGCCAATTATACTTATATATTTATATATACATCAAAACAGTCCATTTTATGCATAACGTCCCCCTTATCCTAGCAAAACAACCCTTCCCCTATTTTGAGTACTCAAAACAGTCCACAAATTTTCATATACACTCAAGACAAACTCTATTTACATGTTTTCACAAATATATAAATCAAAGTAGTCCTTCATACTTTTATATACATTCAAAACAGTCCACTTAGCATATTTAAACATCCAAAAGCAGTCCTTAGCATATAAACATATCATTATGTATTCACAAATCAGTCCATAGCATACAGTCCTTAACATATAAACCTATCACCATGTATTCACAAATCAGTCCATAGCATATTTAAACATCCAAAAACAGTCCTTAACATATAAAATATCACCATGTATTCGTAAATCAGTCTATAGCATATATAAACATCCAAAACAGTCATTAACATATAAACATATCACCATGTATTCACAAATTAGTCCATAGCTTATTTAAACATCCAAAAACAATCCTTAACATATAAACATATCATTATGTATTCACAAATCAGTCCATAGCATACAGTCCTTAACATATAAACCTATCACCATGTATTCACAAATCAGTCCATAGCATATTTAAACATCCAAAAACAATCCTTAACATATAAACATGTCACCATGTATTCAAAAATTAGTCCATAGCATATTTAAACATCCAAAAATAGCCCTTAACATATAAACATATCGCCATGTAATCACAAATCAGTCCATAGCATATTTAAATATCAAAAAATAGTCCTTAACACAAAAACATATCACCATGTATTCACAAATCAGTCCACTAAGATTCATATTTATGCAAAAACATTCTCATTTTCATATATACACAATACATGCACAAAATAGGGGCAATTATACTTAAATACACATATGCTCACCAAAACAGCCCCTTACATACTTATATACACAAAACAATCATACAATTTTACCAATTCATTTCACATCTTATTTTACCAAGTTATTCCTCTTTTGACTCCTAAAACAGTCCCCAAAATTTTATAAATCAGCCCTTGTTTCCAGATTTACAAAGCAGCCTCTATTTAATCCAAAACCAGCCCCTAATTGTTATAAAAAATTCCATATTTTAGTGTGAAACAGTCCCCTGTTTCCAGCATCATAAAACAACCATTTTTGATTCAAAACAATCACTAATTATTACAAGACAACCTCTATTCCAGTTTCATAAAACAACAAATTAGACCCAAAAGTTTGTTGATCTATTTTGCAAGCATCACAACTACATGACATTCAAGGTACTAAAAAACACATAACATAAATTTTATTCTCTATCATATCTAATATCAACATGATTAATGAATATCTAGAATCAACTCAATCAATTTAAATCATGAATGAAGAGAAAGAAAAGAATCATCACATTCCTCCCTAAGCTTAGCCAAACAAATACTCAAGAAATTGGATTAAAATGATGCCATCCTTGCATTTTCTCTCAAAATTCACTCTCTCCCTAGCCATGGAGGATTTCGGTCAAATGAGAAGAAGATGACGGTTCTTCCCTTTAAGTCGGATGGCTACATGCAATTTTTTTTTCTTTTTGTTTTAAATACGTAAAATGGGTATTAGTCATCGCATGGATCATATAGCAATAACACATGTAATCCACTAACTTTAAATGACATAATAGCCTTGCATTCCATGACTTCATCCTTTCATTTAATTTGGTCATTTTATCTAGTTTCAATTCTTTACAATTTGAACCTTAAATCAATAAAATTAACTCATTCCTTAATAAATCACTCAAATTTCATTTTATAACTTAATCCAATAACTCTAAATGCTTCCCTTAAGGGTTTTAAAAAGTGTTATAGATTAATTAAATCACTGATAAATACTAACCTGATTTTAGGGAGATTATACAGAGGCTATCGTACAAGGTTAGTCTTTGTTGATACAAACTTTAGAAGCTCGGTTGGGGCGGTTAGCTACTGATATGAATTCTCGACAGCCAGACACACTTTCTAGCAATATTGAGAGTCCAGTAAACTAGGGTAAGGAGTATTGCAAGGATATTACTCTTCGTAGTGGCAAACAAACTGTTGATTCGATGCAACCAATTCCCATATCTACTTAAGAAACATGAGAGTCTTACAAACCTGATCATATAGTAGTGGATGGATTAGATGATGGAAAGACGAGAACAACTCCTCTATTTATTACTCTGCTTCCATCAATTTTACAACCTACATTGTCACCATAATTCCCAATGTCGGCGCAACCAGTAGATAATCCATCTCCACCTTTTCCTCAGATATTTAAGAATATTGAGTCATATACTGAATTTCAATTCTTTCATGATACTTTGCGACAACTTACAGTGCAAATCCCTTTGATTGATGCTCTTACACTAATTCCTAATTATGCCAAGTTCATGAAAGATATCTTATCCAATAAGAACAATCTCAGTGCAATTGAAACCATTGCACTCAATGAGGAGTGTAGTGCATTGATATGTACCCCCTCTACTGCAAAAAAATGAAAGATCCGTGCAGCTTCATCATTCCTTGCTATATTGGTAATCACTATTTTAGCAAAGCTTTTTGTGATTTGGGGGATAGCATCAATTTAATGCCATTGTATTCTTTTCAAAAGTTAGGCATTGGAGAAATAAAGCCCACTGCAGTCACATTGCCACTGGCAGACAGATCTCTAACTCATCCAAATGGACAAATAAAGGATGTGCTTGTTCGTGTGGACAAGTTTATTTTTCCAGCAGACTTTATTATTCTTGATTGCGAGGAAGACAATGATGCTCCTATAATCCTTGGCCGCCCATTCTTAGCTACTGGAAGGCAGTTATTGATGTATCAAAAGGAGAACTTACAATGCGGGTCAACAATGACCAAGTTACTTTTGGGATGTTCAATGTATATATTGGAAGAAAGATTGAGGAATGCCATCTTATTGATATTCTTGACAATATCATTCAAGAAGACTTTAATCATCGTGGTATACTCATTTCTAAGGATACTGCACTAACAATGGTCGAAGATGACCTCCCGAATTGTGACCATATTGTTAATGGCAGTTCACCAAAAAGGGCAAGTTGAATCTTTATATCTCGCTCATTGGACATTCCTACTTTTAAACCATCTATTGAAGAAGCTCCTACTCTAGAACTCAAACCATTACCAACTAATCACTAGTTCCTTAGAGATGCAAAAACACTCCCAATCATTGTCTCTGCAACTCTATATCCAACGCAATAAGCTAAGTTGATAAATATTCTTAAGCATCATAAGCATGCTATTTGTAACGCCCCTACTTTAGGGATTAGCGTTTTGGTGGTTTATTAGACGGTCCGGTGGACTAGAGTAGAGATTCGAGCCGGTTTTGGGATTGAATATTTTTGGTGTTGGAAAAATTATGAAAAAATGTTCAAAAATAATTATTAATTATGTATTTAATAAAGGTGGAATGAGTTTTGGAAGATGGACACTTTGGTTAGTGACCAAAATGAAAGTTTTGAAAATGTGATTTTCTAGTGACTAAAATGAAAAGGGTCAAATACTTAGAATCTTTAAGGAGATATTTTACCAATTGGTTTCTGATGATTTCTCCATTAATTTAACTGATTTTAACATGTGTTTCAATTAGTAATTAAAGAGGATTTTGTTAAAAAGTTAGTTATCCTTTCTAAAACAAAAATCACGTCATTTTCTCTCAACTTTTTCTCTCCATTCTCTCCTCAGCCAAACACTCACGTTTTCATCAAATTTCCAGAGGTGAGGTGGTTTCTAACTTGATTTTATTGTTTCAAATTGTTTTATAAAGATTGTTTAAACAAAATCTTACAATAATCTTGCGTTTTCTTAGCTTTTTACAAATCAGTTGAGGGAGAAACTTCACAATAGGGGTAAGGTCCCAAACCCAAAGATGAAAAAGGGAAGCTTGTTGTTTTAGAGTTAGAATCCCAGTTTGTGGCTAGAGGAGGAGTTGTTCAGCACCCAAAGATCTATCTTTCAAGAGGGATATCTTCAGCATTGGTGGAAGTTGGGTTTGAAGATTGGAGCAAGGAAGAAAGAAGCTTAATTTATGCCTTAGTTCGTGACTCTCTTGCTAAAGGTCAGTACATTTCTGACTCCTACACTTCATGAGCATCCTAAAATGACTACTTTGTGTGGTTTATAGTTTTGGGGATGTATAGTTGAGGTTTTAGAAGCTTAAACCCTCATTTAATGGCAAATCATGTATCATGCGTTAATATTGAGTAAAATCGGTAGAAAACCACCCTATAAACCTCCAATAATCTGTAGGAACGTTTTGGGACTTAACTATGTGGGTTAAGGGTGGGACTGAGGAAATCCTGAGCTTCAAGTTTTGAAATCTAGGCTCGCGTACCGGTACGGGGTGGCTACATATCGATACTCCTTTGTATTGAGGAAGATGATTTGTGAGGGGCGTACCGATATGCCTTCCTGTGTATCAGTACCCCTCGGCTAAAGTGAATTCCAGTAATGCTTTGGCATACCGGTACGCTAAGAGCGTATTGGTACGCATTGTTGCATTTCCTGGGAGAGGCTTAGCGTACCGGTACACGTATGTGGGAGTACCTGTATGGGAGTGGATCAGCATGGGGTAATCCTAGTACTGATGATGCGTACCAATACGGTACAAAGCGTATCGGTACGACTTGGGGTTTAATTCTTTCGAACATAATTAGCGTATCGGTACTCATAGGGGAATATCGATACCTAGAGGGCAGTATCGATACTCACTTTAGAGTATTGATACTCGCTGGGCAATCTACCCAAGAAAGTTGAGTTTGCGTTCAGGGGTTCTGTAATTCGAGGTAAAGGGCCCTAGGGGTCTGTTAGAGTGTAAAATGAATACTAAAGTTGAGAAATGTATAGTTAAACCCTGTGTATGAAATAAATGGCTAATGGCTTGGTAATTATTGAGTGTATCGCTTGTTTAATCACCCATAGAGATCCGTGGTGGATCAGTTAATGCTACATAGAAGATTAGGGTCTTTGCTGTGTGCTGAAGGGATTCCCATATAGCCTAGTTGCCGCGAATAATAAGATAATTTAACGAAAGAAAAGCGTAAATGAATCCTAAAGATATATATTAATTATTGTAACAATGAGTTATGCCTTAAGGCTTTGGTAATGGTTGGTTGGATGCCTTTTATCTCTCGGTGAGATATATTGATGCTCGAGGGAGCATGTGTTACGTATATGTCTTGGTTAGGAATTTGGATGTCCTAGAGTCAGTGCAAGGGCATTTAAATAAGGGGATGGGTACTCCGGGCTATGTGATCGAGTACATCTGACGTATCCACAAGCTATGTGATCTGGATGCAGTTAGAAACCTATCCTTGGGCTATGTGATCAGGATATGGAAATACAACTCGGGGGTTGTGTGAGCTCAAGTAACTCGAAGGGCTATGTGATCTTGAGTAACCTGATTGGCTATGTGACCTCAAGAAAAGACTACTTGTGGCTATTGTGATCCAAGTATGTCTAGGACGTATTTATGGCTATAGTGATCCGGATATGATCCTAACCTTACGGCTATGTGATCACGAGTAACCCGACGTCTGTGTGAGCACGGGAAAATAGTAGGGCTTCGTTGGCCATTAAGAAATGTATGTTATTTACGTTGTTGTATGGATAATAGATGTTGGCTATTTTACCCTTGGGCTATGTGATCAGGGTAGGGTTGTTACTTAACGGGTTGTGTGAGCTCGAGTAACTCGATGGGCTATATGATCTGAGTATGGGCTATATTACCCTTGGGCTATGTGATCAGCGTATGGGACATAACTCGATGGATGGAGTGGCCTCGAGTATGGTAAGCTTGGATGGCTTGGTAGACTTCTTACATAATAGTGGTATCTTGAGACAGTTGTAAGCTCTAGCGAGGGTAGGCTAGACGATGTTCCTTAGATGTTGAGAAGCTTTTCTGTGCACTCTTAATTATATTAACTTGCATGCTTTTTTTATGATATTCATGAATTGCGATAGAGTAGAAATGTACCACTGAGCTTTGTTAGCTCAGCGTGCAGAATTATGGTTTTTTCATGCGTAGGTTGACAGGTTACTTTTGGAGGAGCACATCGAGGAGGATTTCCCAGTGCGGGCCAGTTTAAGAGTATAGTACTTGATGTTTAGTTTGGACTGATTGTATTCATAGTTCTTACCATAGTCGAGTCTATATTTTATTTTGATTTACTACTATTTGGTCAAACAGTGTATTTTAAACCCTTTTAATCTTATTATTTATGTGAATTTTATGGAAATTGATAGTTTTTAGAATCACTATCTTGTGGTTTTAAATGAGAATTTTTGATGGGTCAATTTTTGGGTGACCCGAATATGATGCTCCAGATTCGGGATGGGATCGGGGTGTTACATTGATGGTGCGTCCAATGTTGTGATGTCAAGATGGTTATGATCGCGGCTGAGAGTGGCTAAGTTAAGTGTTAAGTCACTCATGGGAGAGATTCCGAGGATAAGGTCGCCCTAGATTGTTGAGATGCGAGTTAGTTGAACGATGTCAGAGTCGAGGATGTGTCCTCCTTTTGCCACTTGAATGTTGTCTTTGTTGTGTGTTGTAGTAGTCCTAGAGTCTTCAGATACGTTATGAGAGTTTTGGCAAGGAATCTTTTTCGTTATACATGAATAACATTTGTGATTTGGGTTTAGACAAACCGCTTTTAAAATCGATCAGTGGATGCATGTTGGTTGGAGGACCCTATGTTCGCTTAAAAAATGAGTCTTGTGGCTACTTGGAGAGTATCATCACCCTTCTCAGAGGCATTTCTCAGAGATAGTGGATTTAGGATCCACTTGTTCGTTAGAGTGTGATCAAAGTTGGACGTTCTACGGGTTACTAGAGCTACCTTTTGAAGAGTTGTTGCGCCTTCGAAATTGATTTGGTTAATCAATAGCGATGCTAGCCAGTAATGTTGAGAGCGGGCTCGAGGCTCCGGGACCTCGAGGGAACCCAACCTTTGGTAATGAAAAGGTTTGGACCGTTGTTTTTCTACTATGCTTTTTGTAGTGGTTGTTTGGAGAATAGCACAATGGGGTTGTGGGACACGTTTGACCATTTGGCATATGCCTATTGTGTAGTTGAACGCTCAAGAGCCCTCAAACTGTCAGAATGTTTGTTTATGCTTCTTGGAGGAGTCGTCAAGACTTCCTCTATGTCAAAAACATGAGTGGATGTTGAGGTAAGGCCTAGTTGGACGTTGGTGCCCATTGCCTTTGTCAAAGGACACCAACCAATTGAGAAAGTCGAAGGTTCAATTGCAAGGGTGCAACTTGAACGAGGTCATTTTTATTTAAAATGTCTCGCCCAAGGGAGAACTGAGCTTGTTCGCTAGTAAGAAGTTAGTTCGTTGAGGTGATGTTAAAACCATTGATAGCTTATTGAGTGATAGTGAAAGACTGTTGCTTATCTCATAAGGTGGATGACTCGTTTAACCGATTATGGAGTACATGTGTCTTTTTTCGGGATTAGTGCGAGGATGAGATGCTTATGGTTGAAGTGTTAAAGGCTAGTAAATTTGAAATGAATTTTGGAATGAGGATTTCTCTCTTTAGAGCATGTCGTGGTAATGTTTGGGGCGTTTCAACGATAATAGAATAGGGCCACCGTGTTGTCTCTCGAATGTAAGTTGATGTTTTGCGTGATGTGTGAATGTATAAGCAATATTGAAATATGAGCGTTGGCAAGATAATTACCCAAATAACCTTGTGTGTGTAGGAGAGGTCAATTACCACGTGATAAGTTAAGGAAGCAATGGTTTGAGACTTCATAAATGATTTTGTTTGTATCATAGTTTCCTTGGAACGAGCCGATGAGCATTGGTAGAAATTCGAGTTGCGTAAGACCATTTTGTTGTGGTAGTAGTGCTAACTCGATTAAAGTCGAGTAAGGTTTCAAAATCTACGAGGATGTTTTGTTGTTTTGTTAGGGCTGTATTTTTGTGCTATATAGGGGAAGGTTGTGTTCACCTCAACAATGTGAAATTTTGTGGCACTTCATCTTTAAGGATTTTGAGAGTTGGACAACGACGTGGGTTGAAGTAGTTGAGAACTGTTGATAGTGTGGTCAATCGCCACCTAAGTAAGTGAATTTGATACATGATGGATTGTACGGAGTTAGTTCGGGTTAGAATATTATGCTGCCCGTGTAGGGCGATCGAGGTTTAACAATGAGGGTTATATGACAGAGTACAAATACTAGCTTTATACGGTATTGGTAATTGTTTTTTTTGGTCTGGGTACTGATCGGCCAGTGTCGATATTCGTGTGGTTTAATTGTTAAGCTTCCTAGATGGTACAATGGTCAGAATACAACAAATTTTGAGAGTGTCAGTTTGTGCGTAAATTTTGTCGTGTATTTTGTGAGACAACGTAGAGTCTTGTGTTTCAGATAATGATAAGTGGTTGACTTGACGTCAGTTAGGAGTCCAGTGTTGAGTTTGTCAGAGTTTTTGGGATTTTTCAATGTTCCTCAGTGGAAATTAAATAGACGACCATAGATTTTGTAAGGATTGTGAGCGCACAGTTTCAATGGAATTTCTTTGAGTAATGGTATTTTCCTTGGCATGTATTTTTTTGTTATTTTTCGGCAAAAAATGAGATCCAGATAGAAAGTATGCTTAGATTGGTTGTGGGTTGGGTTGTACTACACTACGGTGTGTATATGCTACCTTTTAGTATGAGATTCGAGGTTTGTGATAGAACCTTATCCCTTGGTGGGATTTTCATACGATGATAGATCCGAGTGATGGTACAGATGACATGTTTTTCTGAACACATTATAATTAAGAGTGTAAGATTCTTGTATGAACCGAGTTGATGAGATATGTTTTAGTTATCGAGATAAGTTATCACGTTGAGTTTAAGGTAAGTGCTTGAGGCGAGTTGAGACGTTGTTCATTTTCAGAATGTCTTGCACAAGACTCGCAATGATATTGATAAGGGATGTCGTCAGAGTTAGAGTCTTCTTCAGGAAGTTGCCATGAGTGGAATTGTTTCGTCTTGGATGCAATAGCTGTTTAACCTCTTGTTCCATTAGATCATACGGAACGGTGGAATGATCTTGTCTTGTCATGCAACAAACTTTTTGAGCTCTACGACATAAGTTAAGTTTCTTTGATGATGTATTCGTTTGAAAGTTTGGTCAGGTACTGTTGGGTTTTGCTTGTCGTCTGTATTATATCGAGCGGGGATGAATTCCTTTTAAGAGAAAGAATTAGTGAGATTATGTTGGCCAGGTACTGTTGGGTTTTTGAGCAAGGATTATATTTGATAAGTGTTGTAAGAGATCAGAGTAGCGCAGCATGATATGTTTGAGAATACTAGAGAGTTATAAAAGTTTTAGCATCTTCTCTGGTTTACCAGTATAAATTTTGAGGATTAAATTTTCTTTTAAGGTGGGGAGATTTGTAACGAACCAAAGTTCGGGTTTGTAATTCGAGTTTTGGACCCAGGATTATGGGTCTTTATTTTAGAAGCTCGAGGTAAGGATATTAAGTTGGGCCCATTTTATTGGATGATAGGATTTTGAAATTTAAAAAGTTTAGTGGTGGTTGGAAAAGGAGGATGATTTTATGAAGAAAGATAAAAAGTGAAAGATGATATGATGGAGAGAGAGAAAAAGAAAAATATGAGAGTAATGGAAATGGAGAGAGCTTTAAATCTTGATCTACCACTATCCAAGCCTCTATTCGTGACACTGCTAGTGCCGTTGGAAAGCTCTCATCGAGATACATTTGTCGATGGCCTTTCAGCCGTCATTAGAGCTGCTATTTGCCATAATAAAGAGGATAAAGTTTTAGAGAAGTTGAATCATCAAGTTTTAGGGGTCATCATCGAAATTTGTTACCACCATCAGAACCACCGCCTCGAGAATAGCCAGTCGGTAAATTCTGGTCGCCAACTATCGTCAGAGACCGCCACACGTGCCCCTATGCACCACCAGTGAGGGTGGGCATGGATCAGCTCAGGTGGGTGCACCATGCTGTAGTGTACCATTCCACACTGGATTCGACACACCCGGGTGCACGTACACCTGCCGATACAAGAGCACGCCCCGCGGGTGCACCATCATCCCCATGCACTCATTCGTACTAGATCATATTCCTAAGGTGCACCTAGCTTGCTGTGCACTGTGCCACACCAGATTATCTAGGTAGTTGACCAGCCTTTGACTGATGTTGATCGGGCATTGATCGGCTGTTGACTTTTTCTAAGAGACCCTACCTGGGGGTTTCTCGATGTTCTGGATCCATTAGCATAGTTTGTTTTGCCAAATTCAAACCCGATACGCTATTTTTATGCATTTGACCTTTCAAATTCATTAAAGTATATGGTTAAGTGATACTTATGGTATTAATTGATATACAAGGATTATTTGAGATCAGATATCAGATCAAGTGGCATATTCAAGAAGCTCGACGTAAGGTTAGTATACCTCGAACTCTTATGGCTTCATGAGCATCATAAATGTGATTGCTTTGTATGTTAGTATCTACAAAATAAGTAGACGATGAATAAGCATGAGTAGGGATCGGTAGTATGAGACATGATATTTATGAGATGCATGATGATGTTGTGGATATGTTGAGACTTGTGAAGACTTTAGAGACAATGTAGCATTGTTTGAGATGCTCGTGTAATTAATTGATGATTGATTATTTTGGTTGATAAATTGTGATACTTGTTCGAATGGATTGACGTGATTTGATGGAAATCACACTTATGGGATAATACTGATAAATACTCGATTAAATGACTATAAAGCCGATAATTAATATTAATTGGGTGAATAAGTTAGTAAACAAATCCTAATGATTATAAGCTTTAGGGATCGAGTAAAGTGTGGTGTTGCGTGTAATAAGTGCTACGCAAATGTGCAAGTATACACGTCGCAAGTTATAGTATAAAAGATATCGTCTCCACAGGGATTGGTGCTACTTCAAGAATCTAGTCTCTTGCACTGTAAAAATAAAAACACAAATAAAGGATTATAAAAGTTTAACTAATCTAGAAAGCAAATAAAGTATAAGAAAAGATGAATTCAAATGAGAGAGAGATAGGCCAGGTTATCGTGAGTTGAGGTGTGATAGCCGATTGGATTGTCTAGGTAAAAGAGTGCACGGAAAACTCAGTTGCCGTGGCAACTTGCACAACGGGGTTGCCTTGGAAACTAATTGATGGTTGCCTGGGCGACTAGTTGGGCAACTACTTGGGCGTCTGGGCAGCAACTTCAAGGTTTGGCGGAGCGTTCTTCAATGGTTTCTTCTTATCCCTAAGTCGAAACTCTAGCTACTTGTGCATGCCTTGATAATACATCCATGCGTGAATCAAGGGTGAACAACAACCAATCTTGCGCTCCTCTTAGCCGTTGAAATCCTTAACTTATTCCTAAGCCGGATTAATCTTCAACATCATTGGATTGAATAAAGATCATATTCATTCGTTTCTTGAATCTAACTCTCCCGATATTAGATAAATGGATGAAATCACGAGATCCTCTCCCAATTCACTCGCAAACAATAATAAGAACCAAGAATGAATAAACCTTGAAATAGAAAAGTGCAAACTCTTATTACCTAAACAAAAACCAATAGTTTCTCACAACCACAAAACACAATAACCATAGCCAAGTAAATTTAGTTCATGGCTAGGTTCCAAAGAAACACAAGATAAACAATCCCTAGCATGAACCCAATCGAACAAGGAAAAAAAGATGAAGCTTGTCGAAAATCCCTTGCCGTAGATGCTTGCCGAAAATTCCCCTTGCTTCCTCTCTTGGACTTGTCGAAATTTGCCCTCTTGCTCTCTCCCTTGCAAGTTGTCGAAATCTCCTTGCTATTTATAGGGCTAGGCCAAAGTCCTTCTTTGAGGAGGAGTTTGAGTTGGAATTAAATTATCTTTAAAGAATATAATTCTTCATTATAATTTTATTCCTATTAGAACTTCTCCTATCTTCTTGGAATTTAATTCTTCTTTAATTTCTGCATGGCAATCAAATTCCTTTGGGTTTGGGCTTTGCTCCACGTCATCTTGGGCTTGTATAATCATTAATTTCGACATCCCTATTGCATTTTCTCTTTGTCTACAATTGCCATGGCAACTGGCTCGGCGTCTCCTTCATGCATTGCCCTGGCAACTAGCTCGGCGTCTCCTTCATGCATTGCCCTGGCAACTAGCTCGGCATTGCTTTGGCAAGTGATCCTGCACATACACACACAAAGCACACCAAAGCAGCATCTTTTCCACAAAAACTACCAAGTTATGTAATCAAGCTCAACAACGGAAGGAAACATGGATTAATGCATGAATGGCTAACTATGCAACTAATATGAGCCTAAGTCTAACAATAATATGAGTAAAAAGGGTAAGAAAAATAGTACTTTTGAACACTTATCACACCCCCAAACTCGAACTATTGCTTGTCCTCAAGCAATGCAAACTCATAATTACCTGCCAAGACTTCAATTTTCAAAAACTTAGCTTTGAAATTGATTTCAATTCTCTGAACCGGGGCACAAAGTATGATTGGCTTTTTATTTTTCGGAAAACTGAGGAGTTACTCAGAATCAAACTATAATGCTTGTGAGTGTGTGCGGAGTTGTGTGCAAGTTGATTTTTCGGATTCTATGCAAACAATAGGTTTTCAAATTACTTCATTGGGTTCTTTTTAACATGTTTTAACTAGAGCCGGTTTTGGGCACCTCTAGTGTTTTGTTTTTAGTTTTCTTAAGTTAATTTAATCGACTAGAGCCGGTTTCGGGCACCTCTAGTTAAAATTTTTTTAACACATCCTAGAGTCAGTTTCGGGCACCTCTAGTGAATAATTTTTTTAGCACATGCTAGAGCCAATTTCGGGCACCTCTAGCATTCATCCAATTTTTATTCTAATCCCCCAATTTGTTAATTATCAACCTAAGTTCACTAGAATTCCTTAAATCAATCAAACCACAACATTGTTTCATCAAATTTAGCATCATAGTAAAATTCTAAGTTTTTTCCATGATTATCCTAGAATAAAAATTCTATCAATTTGCATTGGCAAAGTCATCATCGAATATTCATTAAATCTAAGCAATTCTTGTTCCAATTAAAGGCATGGCAAGCAATTTATGTATCCTAAATGTAATACTTAAGATGAATGTAACTAAACATGGTAACTACTAATAACAATCCCCCCCCAAACTCGAGTGAGGCATTGTCCTCAATGCATGCATAAAAATACCGAAAAAAATAAAAAAAAATAAAAATGCATACGAGGACTTACTCCGAGAGTTCATCATCGTAGATGATTAGTTTCCTTGTAGTCGGTGTCTTGATTCTCTTTCTTGAACGTGATGGTTGTTTTCTTGTTGCCGGTGGTGGAATCGATCCTCGTACGGGGTTGTCCTCATCGTCCTCTTCATCAATGTCAATGGCTTTTCGCTTGGAGGATTCAATTGGTGCGGTCTTTATTGGTTCAATGGAGGACTCGTCCGAATTTGAAAAATCAGAAAATGATTCCGTAGGAGTTGATTCGGGCATAGGTGCTTTACCTTTGGCTTTTGCAGTGGTTGCCGGGATGTCTTTAGCTTCGGTTGCCGTGGCATCTTCAGGGTTGGTTGCCGTGGCGTCAGCTTCCTTGGTTGCCGGGGCAAGGATCTCGGCGGGAAAGATTGGGAATGGCACGCGATTGTCCGGGTACCTTTCTAGGATTACTTGGGTGATGGCATTGTTGTGCTCCTTCATGTACCGCATGAACATTAGTTGCCGATCTTCAATTTGCCTTAGGCTGCTCGCCAATGGGTGCAAAAGTGCTTCAAAGTGTCCCGGGATTAATGGACGAGTTGCCCTGGCGTTAGGTGCTTGGGCATTAGGGATTGCCGCGGCGGCAGGAGTTGCCGTGGCAATTGGAGGCCTTGAAGAATCTCCCGGTGCCTCTCCCATTAGCTTTCGGATTAGTGCTTGATTCCAACCAGACTTGGGAAGGGCCTTTTCATCGGTGGACTCACTCGGGACATGCATCTCCTTGCAAAGATTATAAATTAAGCAAGGGAAGAAAAGATAACCCTTATCTTTTGAGCTGCATGCAAAAATCTCATCACAAATAATTTTTCCAATGTTAATGATGCGATTATGCAAAATAGAATGTATGAGCAAAAGACGTGGTATATCAACGGTAGTATTGTGTGTGGAGGGCATTAAAGAAGTTTTAACAAACTTATTCCATAGTTTTGCCTCGGGTTTAAGCTGAAGGCGATTTACCGAGCCCTTGTGTTTACCGTCGTTCCAATGAGTTCCCGTTTGAGTGAGTTCTTGAAGCACCTTGTCGAGTTGCTTGGGATTGATTTGGTCAACGAAGGCTTGATGCTCGTCCTTCTCAATGTAAAGTCCGTAAAAGGTGTTGATGCTTTCGGGACTTATAAGTATGGCCTTGTCACAAACAAAAACATAAGGATTATCCGGGTTAGGTGAGTGAGCATAGAATTCTCTTACCCATGAGATATTACCCGGTTCTGGTTGATGGCAAAAGATTTGCCACTTTTGATGTGCAATCCTCTTGAAGATGAATGGTTCAAGGCCGAAATCTTGATGAGAGTTGGAGTATTCAAAACCTTGTTCTTCATGAATCTTCAGGCTTTCAAACTTGGATTGAAATCTTTCTTGAACCACCGGTGTAGCAAACTTCTTGTATCTTGGTTCTTTGGATGAACTTGGATGAACTAAAAGTTTGATCTTGGATGCCATGGATGATTTTGGTTGTGAGTAAAAACAAGGAAAAGAAAAGAAAAGAAACTAAAAAGTTGCAAGATATAACGTAGGAATAGGTTAAGGGTGATGGGTTTTATAGAAAAGATAGGTGGGTGGGATTGGGGGAAAACGAAAAAGGGTTTAGGGTTTGGTAGGAATTTTCGACAAAGGGGTTTTGGTTAGGATGAATTGGAGGCTTTATATAAGCTTTAGATTCAGCCCCTTAGTTTCCTTGTTGAAGATGTTTTCCTACTTGGTTTAGAATTCCTTCTTTATCTTCAACTTCTTTTCCTACAATTCAAAAACAAATCAAATAAGGATTAAAATTAAATATAATCTAATATAGAAAATAAATAAAGATGTGTAATAGGATTCTTAAACTTGAATAATAAAAAAAATCTATCCTAAAACTACTAATAATCGAAAAAAATAAAAAAAAAATCGGAAAAAATAAAATACTTAAATAGTCAAAAAAAATAAAAATAAAAATAAAAATAAAAATATAAAAAGGGAGAGCATGCTCATGCATCTCCTAAATTGACCACTTCCTTGTTATGTTCCACATGGGCACCATTGTAGTGCTTCAATCTTTGTCCATTAACTTTGAATTCCTGGTTGTCAGAGATGGACTTGATTATCACGGCACCATGGGAGAATGGTTTGACGACTTCAAATGGTCCCGACCATCTTGATTTCAGCTTTCTCGGGAAAAGTTTTAGCCGAGAATTGAATAGGAGAACTAGTTGCCCTGGAGTGAATTGCCGTGGCAATAGTTTCTTGTCGTGCCATCGCTTTGTTTTCTCCTTGTAGATTCGTACATTGTTAAAGGCGAGTGCACGAAATTCTTCTATCTCATTGAGATCCATCAAGCGCTTTTGTCCGGGACTTTCCCAATCCATATTCACGGTCTTGATTGCCCAGTACGCCTTGTGCTCGATTTCCACCGGTAGATGACATGTTTTACCATAGACAAGTCGGAAGGGGGACATACCTAAGGGTGTTTTGAATGCAGTGCGATATGCCCAAAGTGCATCATCTAGTCTTAATGAACAATCCTTCCTTGAGGGATTTACAACTTTCTCGAGTATTCCCTTCAACTCCCGGTTGGAAATTTCTGCTTGCCCGTTGGTTTGTGGGTGATATGCCGTGGCGATCTTATGTGATATGCCGAAGCGTTGCAACATCTTGGCAATTAGTCTATTGTCAAAATGCTTGCCCCCGTCACTGATAATTGCTCTCGGCATCCCAAACTGTGTAAATATGTTTTTCTGCAGGAATCGTTGCACGGTCTTGGAATCGTCGTTGGGAACTGCAGCTGCCTCTACCCATTTAGACACATAGTCGACGGCGAGTAAGATGTAGAGGTTGCCGAATGAAGATGGGAAAGGTCCCATAAAATCGATCCCTCATACATCGAACAGTTCCACCTCGATGATGTTCTGGAGTGGCATCTCATGTCGTCTAGAGATATTGCCCGTCCTTTGGCAACGATCACATTGCTTGTAAAAGTCTTGGGCATCTTTGTACAATGTTGGCCAATACAAACCGGATTGCAAGACTTTGGCCGCGGTACGAGTTCCTCCAAAATGTCCTCCATAGGGTGAAGAATGGCATTGCCGGAGTACATTCTGTTGCTCTTCTTCAGGGACACATCGGCGTATAACCTGATCTGCACATTGTTTAAACAAAAGAGGCTCGTCCCAAAAGTAATGCTTAGCATCATGGCGGAACCGCTTCTTCCCTTGGTGAGTAATGCCATAAGGAAAAATACCACAAACAAGGAAGTTAACTAAATTCGCGTACCAGGGTATTGCCGAGGCATGAGCTGCCGTTGTGACTGCTCCCAAAATTGCCGAGGCGTGCGCGTCAAAGGATGCTGTGGCGTCGAGAGTTGCCGAGGCGTGTGCATCCATGGTTGCTGAGGCGTCTAGGGTTACCGAGGCGTCGAGGGTTGCCGAGGCAACTAGAATTTGTTCATCCGGGAATGCATCGCATATCTCTAGATCCGTGTCCTCCTCCCTATTGTGTTCCAAACGTGATAAGTGATCGGCCACTTGATTTTCTGTTCCTTTCCTGTCCTTAATTTCAATATCAAATTATTGTAAAAGTAATATCCAACGAATCAAACGAGGTTTAGCATCCTTTTTAGCAAATAAGTATTTGATTGCCGAATGGTCCGTATGAACAATTACCTTTGTACCAATTAAATAGGATCGGAACTTGTCAAATGCGAAAACTATAGCTAGTAGCTCTTTCTCCGTTGTTGTGTAATTCACTTGAGCACCATTAAGAGTTTTACTAGCGTAGTATATCACATGGAAGATCTTACCTGTGCGTTGGCCTAGGACTGCTCCTACCGCGAAATCACTTGCATCACACATGAGCTAAAAAGGTAGCGTCCAATCTGGTGGAACAACAATGGGTGCCGAGGCATGCTTTTTCTTTAGGGTTTCGAATGCTTGAGTGCAAGAATCATCAAAATCGAAGACTTTATCCTGTTCAAGCAGATTACACAAAGGTTTAGTGATTTTAGAAAAATTATGAATGAACCTCTGTAAAAAACTGCATGTCCAGAGAAAACTTCAATTCCTTTAACCGAATTTGGTGGGGTAATCTCTCGATCACGTCCACCTTGGCTTTGTCTACTTCAATTCCCTTGGATGAAATCTTGTGGCCGAGCACTATTCCTTCATCTACCATAAAGTGGCATTTCTCCCAATTGAGGACTAAGTCCGTTTCTTCGCATCTTGCTAACACCCTCTCTAAATTGCCGAGACAGCCATCAAGTCATTACTAAAACCGAAAAAATCATCCATGAAGATCTCAAGGAAGTCTTCGACCATGTCCGAAAAAGAGTGTCATCATGCATCTTTGGAAGGTTGCCGGGCATTACACAATCCGAACGACATCCTTCGGAAGGCATAAGTACCGTATGGGCATGTGAAGGTTGTCTTTTCTTGATCTTACGGTGCTATGGCAATCTGATTGTAACTCTGAATAACCATCAAGAAAACAATAAAAGGGTTTACCCGCAAGACGGTCAAGCATTTGATCAATAAAGGGTAATGGGAAGTGATCTTTCCTAGTAGCTTTGTTTAGCTTTCGATAGTCCATACAAACCCTCAAACTGGTCACGAGTCTGGTTGGGATAAGTTCATTATTTTCATTGCTTACCACGTTATACTCCCTTTTTTCGCACGCATTGTACCGGACTTACCCACGTACTATTAGAGATAGGGTATATAATGCCGACGTCAAGCCACTTGATGATTTCTTTCATTACAACCCCTTTCATGGCATGATTCAGTCTCCTCTGGGCCTCAATTGAAGGTTTGTGATCATCTTCCAACAAGATCTTGTGCATACACACCGCTGGGCTAATTCCCTTCAAGTCGGCAATTGTCCACCCTATTGCCTTTTTGTGTAGCTTCAACATCTTGATCAGCTTCTTTTCCTGCTCAGGCTGTAACTTAGAAGAAATAATTACAGGCAATGTATTATCGGTCCCTAAGTATACATATTTTAGTTGCTCTGGCAATTGTTTCAACTCAAGAATTGGTGGTTGTTCAATAGAGGGTTTTTCGAGCTTACCTTCCTTACCTGAGTAGTCCAGTGGTTCAAAGTATGTACCTGGTCGATTGAATAGCCAATTTGCCTCTTCTGGTTGTTCCTCATCGACTGGTTCTTCATACTCCTCATGTTCCTCTTGGTCGGCAATGTAGTTGCCGAGGCAACTAAATTCCTCATCGAAGTTAAACTCTGCCGTGGCATGAAGTAGTTGGCATTCTTCTGGATCATCGGCATGCCTTAGTGTTTGGAACACATTTAGTTTAACTTGCTTGTCATTCACCCTCATTGTGAGTTCTCCCTTTTCAACATCGATCAAGGTTCTCCCTGTCGCTAGGAATGGTCTCCCGAGAATGATGGGTGCATGCTCATCTGCTTCACAATCCAAAACAATAAAGTCAGCGGGAAAATAAATTTATTGACTTTTACCAGTATGTCTTCGATTTTTCCCTCTGGATGCACATAGGATCTGTCGGCTAGCTGCAGCATGACTGTTGTAGGTCTTGCCTTCCCGATTCCTAGTTTCTGGAAAACCGATTTAAGCATCAAGTTTATGCTAGCCCCTAGGTCGCATAGTGCTTTCCCGACATAGTGATTTCCAATGGAACAGGGTATTGTAAAACTTCCGGGATCCTTCAACTTGGGTGGCATACGATTGTGCAACATTGCCATGCATTCCTCCGTCGCGGCAACTGTTTCAAACTCTCCTAGCCTTGTTCTCTTGGACACAATGTCTTTAAGAAACTTGACATAGTTTGGCATTTATTCAATTGCTTCCACCAATGGCAAGTTGATGTGGACTTGCTTTAGGATATCAAGAAACTTCTTGAATTGGTATTCTTGCTTTTGTCGCTTCAACCTTTGTGGGAATGGTGGTGGAAGTCGGATATCTTCAATCCTTTCATTGGTTTGAAACCTGATTGACGGCATTGCCGGGACATCTGGAGTTGCCGAGGCATTATCAACTGGGGTTGCCGAGGCATGCTTATCACAAGTTGCCGAGGCGTCTTTATCGTTGATTGCCGAGGCATGCTTATTGCCGGTTGCCGCGACAATTCCTGGTTCAGCATCTGAGGCTTTGCCGCTAGGTTCGTCTTGATCTTTTTGTGGAGTTTTGTTTGACGAGCGGGTTTGAACCTCTCTAAGTTGTTGGCCACTTCTGGTGGTGATTGCCTTACATTGCTCATGGCCAGTTCCTCTTGCGACTTCAGTATCGCTAGGTAAACCTCCTTGTGGTCTAGTGTTCAGATTTTTGAGCAAACTGTCCGACTTGATTTTCCAATGATTTGATTGCCGCCTCTTGGTTTTGCAATCTCATCTCGGTCCTGTTAATAAAAGCATCAGTTCTTTTTATGAAATTACTATTCTCAACCATATAAGATTCAGTTTTCATCATAAAAGCATTTAGAGAATTTTCCAAAGAACTAGATGTTGTCGGTTGTTTTGCTGCGGCATCGCGTTGCCGTGGCATATTTCTTTGGAATCCCGATGCTTGTGCATTCTGATTGTTCTGGTTTAGAGCATTGTTGGGATTACTCCATGAAAAATTCGGGTGCTTCTTCCAAGCTGGATTGTATGTATTGGACATCATGTTGTTGCTTCGATTGTAATTCCCCACATAGAAGCTAGATTCCGGATTCTACATACATTCAGAAGAATTATGGTTATCACCACATAACTCACAAAATGAATCCATTACCTTGACTTCATGTGTGTTTTTGGTTTTTGCATGTTCTGGACCATCGTGGTTAAAGCGGCCAATTGTGTCGAAATTGAATCTGATGATCCTAGTTCATGTATTGTGGCTTGGCGTCTAACTCCTCCTCTTCTAGTAGATGGGAATTGATAATCATTCTTGGCCAGCCTGTTTAAAATTTGCATCGCTTCCTCCTCGCGACTTATCTAAGAGTATGTCGTTTGCCGAGGCATCTAGCATCATCCTTGTTGGTGTATTCACGGCGTTGTAAAACATTGTTACTTGAGTCCACACTGGGAATCCGTGTAAAGGGCATTTGTGTAGAAGTTCTCTATATCGCTCCCAAGCCTCGTACATGGATTCATCATCTGTCTGCCGAAAAGAAGTAATGTCGTACGGCTTATCAGTCAAATTTGTAGGATTAAATCTAGCAAGGAAATCATGACAAAGATCAGTCCAAGATGCTATGGATCCGGCAGGAATGCTATTCAACCATGCTTTCGCCCTATCCCTCAGTGAATAGGGGAATAATCTTAATCGTAGGACATCGGGGGTGACTACGTGTATCTTGAACGAGTTGCAAATCTCGAGGAAAGATTTCAGATGTTGCCGTGCATCTTGATTCTTTGAGCCGCCAAATTGACCAATTGTGTTGATCATATTAAACATTACTGGTTTCAACTCAAAGTGGTCGGCTTCAATTTCAGGTGCGACAACTCCTGGGTTAAGTCCATCAAGATCTTCTTCAAGATAGTCTCGAATAGTTCTGTTTCGTGCAAGAATCACTCCTCCTCCTGCTCGAACATCTTGATTCATATTGCCGTCTTGATTTGCCATTGCTTCTCTTATCCTTCGTCTAAGTCTTTGTAAGGTTCGTTCGATTTCTGGATTAAAGGGATATTCTGGTGAAGTCGGTCTCGCCCTGGTCATATACCAATGCAAAACCAAAGTTTGTTAGCCCTTTGAATTTTAAACAAGAAAAGTAAAAAGAATGTGCAAGAAAGTAAAAACAAAGTCGCTATTGCCAATCCCCGGCAACGGCGCCAAAAACTTGTTGCGCATAATAAGTGCTATACAAATGTGCAAGTATACACGTCGCAAGTTATAGTATAAAAGATATCGTCTCCACAGGGATTGGTGTTACTTCAAGAATCTAGTCTCTTGCACTGTAAAAATAAAAACACAAATAAAGGATTATAAAAGTTTAACTAATCTAGAAAGCAAATAAAGTAAAAGAAAAGATGAATTCAAATGAGAGAGACATAGGCCAGGTTATCGTGAGTTGAGGTGTGATAGCCGATTGGATTGTCTTGGTAAAAGAGTGCACGGACAACTCAGTTGCCGTGGCAACTTGCACAACGGGGTTGCCTTGGCAACTAATTGATGGTTGCCTGGGCGACTAGTTGGGCAACTACTTGGGCGTCTGGGCAGCAACTTCAAGGTTCGGCGGAGCGTTCTTCAATGGTTTCTTCTTATCCCTAAGTCGAAACTCTAGCTACTTGTGCATGCCTTGATAATACATCCCTGCGTGAATCAAGGGTGAACAACAACCAATCTTGCACTCCTCTTAGCCTTTGAAATCCTTAACTTATTCCTAAGCCGGATTAATCTTCACCATCATTGGATTGAATAAAGATCATATTCATTCGTTTCTTGAATCTAACTCTCCCGATATTAGATAAATGGATGAAATCACGAGATCCTCTCCCAATTCACTCGCAAACAATAATAAGAACCAAGAATGAATAAACCTTGAAATAGAAAAGTGCAAACTCTTATTACCTAAACAAAACCAATAATTTCTCACAACCACAAAACACAATAACCATAGCCAAGTAAATTTAGTTGATGGCTAGGTTCCAAAGAAACACAAGATAAACAATCCCTAGCATGAACCCAATCGAACAAGGAAGAAAAGATGAAGCTTGTCGAAAATCCCTTGCCGTAGATGCTTGCCGAAAATTCCCCTAGCTTCCTCTCTTGGACTTGTCGAAATTTGCCCTCTTGCTCTCTCCCTTGCAAGTTGTCGAAATCTCCTTGCTATTTATAGGGCTAGGCCAAAGTCCTTCTTTGAGGAGGAGTTTGAGTTGGAATTAAATTATCTTTAAAGAATATAATTCTTTATTATAATTTTATTCCTATTATAACTTCTCCTATCTTCTTGGAATTTAATTCTTCTTTAATTTCTGCATGGCAATCAAATTCCTTTGGGTTTGGGCTTTGCTCCACGTCATCTTGGGCTTGTATAATCATTAATTTCGACATCCCTATTGCATTTTCTCTTTGTCGACAATTGCCATGGCAACTGGCTCGGCGTATCCTTCATGCATTGCCCTGGCAACTAGCTCGGCGTCTCCTTCATGCATTGCCCTGGCAACTAGCTCGGCATTGCTTTGGCAAGTGATCCTGCACATACACACACAAAGCAAACCAAACCAGCATCTTTTCCACAAAAACTACCAAGTTATGTAATCAAGCTCAACGATGGAAGGAAACATGGATTAATGCATGAATGGCTAACTATGCAAGTAATATGAGCCTAAGTCTAACAATAATATGAGTAAAAAAGGTAAGAAAAATAGTACTTTTGAACACTTATCACACCCCCAAACTCGAACTATTGCTTGTCCTCAAGCAATGCAAACTCATAATTACCTGCCAAGACTTCAATTTTCAAAAACTTAGCTTTGAACTTGATTTCAATTCTCTGAACCGGGGCACAAATTATGATTGGCTTTTTATTTTTCGGAAAACTGAGGAGTTACTCGGAATCAAACTATAATGTGTGCAAGTTGATTTTTCGGATTCTATGCAAACAAAAGGTCTAATAAAACCAAGTGGCTTCATAGCTCCCTAACGTTTCTAAGTTTTGACCCTTTTATGATTTAGTCACTAAAAGTAGTTTTCAATTTTTACATTTTGGTCACTAGAGCAAAATGCCCACAAATCAAATTCTATTTTATGAAACTGAGTTTGCCAAAACCCTCAATAATCATTATTAAACATTTTCCAACATTTTCCATAATTTTATCAGTGTTAAAAATATTTATTACGAATTAATTCCTGAAACTAACTCGAATTGACTAATTCGGCTCACCCAAACCGTCTAAACTATCCAGCTAACTCCTAGGCCCAAATTCGAGGTGTTACAGCTCTCCCCCACATAAGAAATCTTGTCCTCAAAATCTACTTGTAGGAAAAAGACGAGGAAATTGTTTCTTCGTGTCCCCTTTTGCCTCCCATGTGGCTTCCTCGACTCACCACAATATCTTGACCAACTCTATGTTCTTCCCACGAAGAACCTTAGTGCTTGAATCCAGCACCTTTACATGCTCTTCATCATAAGACAAATCCAAACATAACTCTATCTCCACAACAGGCACAACAATGCGGCGGATCTGACCGGTACCTCCGAAGCATCGACACATGGAAAACATCATGTATCTTTTCAAGCCCAACCGATAACCTCAATCTATATGCAACCGGACCAACATGCTCAATCACCTTATAAGTTCCAATGAACCTAAGGCTAAGCTTACCCTTACGCCTAAACCTCATCACCTTCTTCCAAGGTGAAACCTTCAAAAACACTTATTCACCCACTTCATACTCTACCTCTTTTCGCTTCAAATCTGTATAAGACTTTTGCCGACTCAAAGCTGCCTTAAGCCTTTCAAAAATGAGTTTCACTTTCTCATTTGTACCCTTAAGCAAATCGGGCCCCGTAACATGTTTCTCCTCCTTTTCTGCCCAACAAAGAGGCATACGGCACTTACGGCCATAAAGAGCCTTATAGAGAGCCATTTGGATACTCGAATGGTAACTATTATTGTAAGTGAACTCCACCAACTGTAATTGCTTCTCCCATGTCCCTTGAAACTCGATTACACAACATCTCAACATATCCTCTAAAATTTGAATAACACGCTCAGACTGTCCATTCGTTTGAAGATGATAAGATGTACTAAGATTAAGCCTTGTACCCAATGCGACCTGAAGGCTTCCCCCAAAACTTGATGTAAAACGTGGATCCCTATCCGATATATTTAAATTAGAAACCCCATGCAACTTTATAATCTCAATGATATATAAAACTGCCAACTTGTCTAATGTATACGTCATATGCAGGACAAGGAAATGTGCATACACTTCGTAAAATGATCAACAATCACCCATATCAAATCCTTTTTGGATGGTGTCAATGGTAGAACGTAACAGAATCCATGGTAATCCTTTCCTACTTCTACTCAAGAATTCGAACAGGTTGCAACAACCCAGAAAGAAACTGATGTTCAGCCTTAACTCGTTGACACATCATGCAACGAGAAACAAACTGACCACATCTTTCTTCAAGACAACCCAATAATACAAATCCTTATACGTCTTTATACCACCAGGATGCATAGCAAAAGGACTAGAATGAGTTTCAATCAAAATAGTGCACCTCAACTCTAAATCTTCTGGCACAACTATTCGACCTTTAAATCACAAAACACTATCCTAATTAAAATAGAAACATGTCGGATTACCATTTGAAATATCCTTAACATGTGGAAACAAAAAATCATCATACGGTTGCCTTGCTTTAATCACTTGAGACAACGTAGGCTTAACTTGCAATTCAACCAACAAACTACCTTCTCGTGTCACACTCAACCTTGCAAACATCGCCCTAAGCTCAACAAAAACCTTACGGCTCAACACGTCTGCTCCACAATGGCTTTCTCAGAATGATACTCAATAGACAAGTCATAATCTTTAAGCAACTCAATCCACCTTTGTTGCCTAAGATTCAACTCCATTTCAGACATCAAATGCTTCAAACTCTTATGATCGGTGTAAATGATACACTTCTCACCATAAAGATAATGCCTCCAAATCTTTAAAGCAAACACAACCACTGCAAGCTCAAGATCATGCGCATAAGTGACAGCCTTCCCATCTTGCATCAACACACAACCCAATCCAACAGAGAACGCATCATTGTAGACCACAAACTCCTTACCAGACTCAGGCTGAATCAGGACATGAGGTGTTTATGGTTTTTAGTGAGGCAATGTTGGGAATTGATGTTGCTGGGATTATGGATGCATAATGATGCAACAATCCTATGTTATGATGTGAATAAGATAGGGGAGATTGATCCTACAGTGATTGACAAAGGTTTGGAAGTGTTGGACGCTTGATTTCACATTGGCAAGTGAAGCTTTATGTTGTCAGTGAGTGGAAACGAGATTTACAGCCTTGTAAAGGTTTGAAAGTGATTTTTGGGAGTTTATATTAAGCTTGAAATGCTTGTCTAAGCTTGGAAGTAAGTATTAGACGATTACGCTCTCAATTTCGGTTCAACAAAGTTGATTTTCTCATGCCTATATTTATAATTTGATACCTACTGTTATATGCTTTATATTTGAGCATGGTAAATGCTTTATGAAAAGTATTTTGATGAGATGAAAATGCATGGTTTGTTGCATTGGAAATTGGTTTAAATGATGCATATGAAAACAATGAGGTATCATGTTTAATATGGAATATATTGGCAAGTGACAATGATTAAATGCTATCAGATATAGTTGGCATGCAATAGGGTTTAAAGTGCACTATAATAGGTCGCCTCATATGTGCTGAAGGGTTGTGATTGTACCTTATTCTCCACAATGGGTACCTCAGCGATCGAGGGATTGTGATTGTACCATTTTCTCCCGCTGATGGGTATTATACATTGTGACATGCGAAGGGTTTATTGTACCGTTTGCTCTGGTTAAATGTATGTTTAAGTGGTTTAAGGAACCACTTGTGAAATCTGTGTATCCAATGTGTTTTGATAAAGGAAAGAATTGGTTTTGGGGTCACTTTAATGCCAATATATGAACTAGATGAATTATGTTTTGTATAATGTGATTTATACATTTTTGCTCTTTAAGCTTTGCTATTGGATGAATAAGCATGTGAAGGCTTAAATTGAGATTTTGCATATGGGATTATACTTGAGATCCATGATACATGTTTTGCATATGGGTTAATATGCATTTTTTTCAAAGGTAAAAAGGGCATGAGATGTTTTAGCATGAAGTTGAAAATATGGTTTGACTTAAATGGTTTTAAATGCATTGGTGAGTGTTTTTAAAGAGTCCATCACTAGGTATTATATGCTTACGCTCTCTTTTTTCATCATTCTAGAGAAGTAAGTTTCTAGGGCAGCAAGCGAGCAAGGAGGAATCTAAGAATTGATTTACTTCAAGTATGACTTTAATAAATGAATTTATAGTAATAAAGGGCAATGTGACCAAGTTTTTATTAGGAGGGTTGTTTGCTTACTCCCTATTTTGGACAAGTTCTATTTGGTATTTTGGACTTTTATGAGGTTATATGGTTTGATTGTGTGTTTGAGATGAGAATTGCATGCTTAGGTAGAGACCATGCCTATAGGTTCTCTTGATTGTTTTGCTATAGATTGAATGTTCATCTAGCATCCTTGGTTGGTTGTGGAAATGATGTTAAATATGTTATATGATGTTTGTTTGATGTTTGAAGCATGTTAGACTGAGCCTAAGTGTCATACGTTTGGCCAAAAGGTTTATACAGGCCCAATCGTACTGATACTGGTTCCCTGAGGATAGATACACGAGGTCTGATACGGATCAGATTTGGGTAAAATAACGAAGGGCTATCTGTACGGGTAGCCACCGTATCAGTACACCCTTGAGAAAGTTTATACTGGGATTTGTATACAGGGTGCCATATCGGTACGAGTTTTAGCTACTGGAATCCTTGGTTTTGAAATATGGCAATGGGTATCGATACTTGACCAAACGTATCGATACGGGCAAGCCATGTGAACTCGTACCGATATTGTGTAAGCCTATATTGGTACGAGGTTAGTTAGTTCTGGTGTTTTCATACTGTGTTTTGGATTCTTTGCAAATCGGTCACTATTTTTAATGCTCAATTAATGATAATATTGTGATCCAATTTTGATGCAAATACACACAGAGGCATGCAATGAAACTAATTAAGGGATGGTAACATAAATTTGTAATTTACTCCTGTAATTAATAGAATTTACATTTTTGGTTCCTAAAGTGTTAAGTCTAACAAATCAAATGCTTGATTCGTCTTCCACTATTGTACATCATACCTTAGGATTAATTAAGCATCTAGGCAAGATAAAAAGGAAAAAATGGACTAGTTTAGGTTATTAATTTGGGTTTGCTTCGGCAAACCTAATGTGACATCCTTGATTTAGTCTTGGCAGCTAGGCCGGGTCAAGGGGGTTACTGTAACACCCTAAACTGGACCTAGGAAGGTCATCACTACCTAAGCTATTGACTAATTGAGTCACGTGCTATTCAATTGAATAATTAGGAGTATGTAACATGGAGCTATTAGTTAAATTGTTATAGAATTACCCTTATTAGACTAATTAAGTCTAGGATCAAATTGAAATGAAAGGAAGAAAAGATAGCTAATGTCTAAAGGGATTAAAATGTTATAACCAACAAGTTAGAGTGCCAAATTAAGATGACCAAATTGAAACAATAATAAAACATTGAAAATTGCATGGTAATTAGACCATTTAGTGGTAGTGGAATACATGTGGCAAGGTTAATACATATGTGGCAATTAAGGGTGTTGGCTGACCATATTGTTGAAAGAAAGAGAAAACAAAAATTGAGTCTTCTTCAACCTTACAATAGCTATAACCGATCCTAGCAATTAGGGAGAGAATAGAGAGAGTGAGCTGGTAACCATGGAAACATGAAGTTTTGGGTTTAATTGGACAGATTTTGAATCTTTGTTTGAGTCTTCTAAGGAAGAAAAGTAAGTAATCTCACTCATTTCATTGATTTGAAGCTAAATATGAGAACTATATGTATATGAACTCTTGTTGTTTGAGTTGTGGTGCTTTTGATTGATTTTATAGTTACATTGTTTGCTGAAAATTTGTCATAGTTTGAATGCCAATATGTATATATGTGGTTTAAGTTGTTATAATGATAATCAATGCTGGAAATTGTTAGGAACTTGCTGGAAAATTAGGTACTAAATTGGTATGACTTGAATGTAACATGGCATGAAAACTGTTTTGATCACATTGTTAGTGAAGATTGTGTAAACATGCTTGATTATATAAAATGCTCTATTTTGATCACAATGGTAGGTGAATAAAACTGAACTAGACTTGTATGAGTATGTATATAAGTTGAATTAATATGCTAGAAGTACCATCCAAGTGATTAAAGAAACTAGAAACTCAAACTAGTGTAATCTGCCCAGAAAACTCTGTTGTGGGCAGTAACTTTGAAAAATCACCAAAAATTGTATAAAGGGAATTTAGGGATGAAAATTTTATTGACAATGCCTTAATATGTCTAAAATAATTATGAAAAACATAACTAAATTATGGATTGTATAATGAATTGTAGAAATGAAACACTAAGGACAGTGCAAACTGTCCAGTGTTGTAAATTTCCCTGTCTTTAAACAATAAACTGTATTAATTGGAAAAGAATTAAAATGCAAGACCTATATGGTTAGAATTAAAATTAAGTTAGCTTTCCAACGGTGTAAACCAATTGAAATTCCGACATACGGAATGAAAGTTATGCATATTTTAGCAAGCAGTGCACAAGCTGCCAGGCAGTAGCAGCAGCACCTTTGATGTTTTGAAATGAATGAATTATGTATTGTTGCCTTGTTTTGAAGAAATGAATGTACTTTGTCTTGACCTTGATTTAATTGAATGAATTGATAGAGCAAGGAGTAAAACTTGTGGAAGAAGAAAGGAGTGGCCAAGTTAGTGGCAAACACAAAGGAATTTGGATCCAAGATTAGCTAAGCTTGGAGTATTGTGAGTGTAGTTTAATATAGGGTTGGGACTTAGGTCCTAACCAAAGATGCATTTTTATTTCTTGTTATTTCATGCCATGTTAATATACTTTATTTAAGCTTAGCTGTGATGAAAAAGTCGAAGAATGGTTTCAGCTAAAACTTGGGGTCTAATAGTAACATGTATGTTGTTAAATTATCTAAGAAGAAAAGTGAAAACAAATGTTTGACCCTTGATGCCTTGATTGTGATCATTTCGAATGAGTGCCTAAATGTACTTTTATGATCTAATTACTTGTTAACATGATATAAATCATGTATTAAAGATCTTGCTCGATGCCTAAGAGATGGCATATGTTAATTGCTTGCTTGAATGACAAGACTAAATTGCAAAGTGTAGAGCTAAGGCTCAATTGGCCTAAGGGTTGTGTATATGAACATGATCTTGCAATGTATCACTGAATTGATCCTTGAATAAGTTATTGCTTGGCATAAACATGTAATACTTGAATAAGTGATTCATAATTGAACAAAGTCTTGGTTATTAGTGGTCATAGGTAGAAGGGCATTCCATAGAGTCTAGAGCTCATTGTGTCAGGGTGGACTACGGTCGAGGGCTAAGGCCTCTAATTGGAGACAGACGGAGGGTACGTATGTGTGGTCTTTGGCGACAGTAGGAGGGTTGACCAGTACTACGGTACAGTACTACGGTACATCTTGTGTACTACGTCTTGTGGCGACAGTTGGTTGGAGACTTGATTACCTAGTCAAACTAAGAACCAAGGATTGTGTTAAAGATATTAAATGAACTAATATCACCTTGAATATTTGAGTTACTTGACATGTAAGCTTGAATACTTGAATCTTGACATGAATCCTTGAAATACTCGAATTGCTTGACATGTAATCCTTGAATCTTGGCATGAAACTCTTGGAAATGATAATTGTATATGCTTGAATCTTGTATTGTATGACTTGCTACATGAACTACTTTATACTTGAAATACTTGATTCTTTAATTATTTAATACTTGAGTTACTTGCTTTTCAAACTACTTGGTACATAAAGCTTAGTTCAATTTCTATAAATCTTGACTATGTTCAAACTTAGCTAATTGATACTTGTAATTAAAATGGTTAGAACTAGTTGCTACCTCAATAAGTACAATCTTGTACTTATCACTCTTTTTTTCATTCTTCCCAACCACATGATAAAGGATTCGATCGTTGCTTGATCCTGAAGCCTAATTTCTTGAGCTCGAAGCAAGACACAAGCATAGTTAAAGTATGGTTCATACTTGTTTTGTACTCCCCTAGTTGGTGGCACTTAGTTGTATATGATGTCTTGTGCATGCATTTTGAATACTTGATATTGTATATATGCATATGATCTTGAATGGGCCTACTATCTTGTGAACTTGGTTATTAATATAAATCAAGTAAAGAACTTAAATTTTATGTATTGTAAGTATTTGATGTGCATATGGTTATGTATATATTGATTTTATCAAAGTAATTGATCTATTCTTGTGCCATTCGAATGTCTTTTGAGTTAAGATAGTCTTGTATGATCATGACATGTTATATAAGTATTTTATAATCTTGAATGGTAAATGTCAAATGGTAAGGTTGGCATAGTGCTTGCTTGGAGACAAGGTATGTAAAATTGAATGTTACATGTACTAAGTTAAGAAAAAATGAAATGAAATGGAAGAATGATTGTCCTTAAGTTATTCGAATGATGATGATTGTATGATAATGCTAATTGAAATTTTGGTAACCTATAATGTATGTAATTAAGATTGCTTACATGCTAAGTAATGTATGTTTGGTTACTTGTTAGTTAAGTAACTCATCTAATAAGGATGAGTTAGCCTATTCTTTATTGTTCTCGCTTGTAATGTACTTGGTAATGCTCCCAAACCAGTTTGCTGCCAACACGGGTAGGGGGTGTTACAGTTACATTTGGTGGTATACGAGCCAAGTTTGCGAAAGTTGGGAGGCAAGTTGTATTTGTTCGAAAGGTTGTTGATTGTTGTATGATATGTATGGTGTTTGATTATATGATTTTATGATTGAAGTATGATATGTTGGGGTAAAATCTTGGGGACACATTGCCTTATTACTACAAGTGTAAAAGTATTTTGTTTTTGAAATGTGAACATCTTGGATCCTTGCTTGAAGCTAGCCTAATTATGTTTTTGGTTATATTTTCATGCTATAGATACATATTTTTGAGTATGCCAACGAGACGAGAGCTTAGGTTGAATACAAATAATACTGCTGGTGGATAGGGAGTTGAGGGTGAGATAGTGCATCTTGATGGGTTGCCTCCTCCTTCGCCTAGTCTGCCAGCTGGAGTGGGTACTGGGCAAGTGTCGCCAGTTCCACCTAGTCCAGTCTTTGGTGATATGATGTCGTTGGTTCTTACTAGGACTAGAGCTTCCCAAGCAACTATGGCTGGACTACATGTTCAGGTACTGACACCGATAATAATTGTTAATCCATGACTTTTGTTAGAACATTTGCATAGTTTGAAAGGTACTAAGTTTAAAGGTTTAGCTCTTAAGGTGGTTGAGAAGTGGTTTGCGAGTACCAAGAGGATTCTTGGTTAGATGGAGTGCAAGGATGTGCGTAAGCTAGGTTGCATCGTATCCATGCTTCAGGGAGATGCCTATAGTTGGTGGACTACCACTATAGCGGGAAAGACACTTGAGGATATGACTTGGGAGTTCTTCAATGCTACTTTTCGAAGGAAGTATTGATTACTCGATACCAGGATAAAAAGAAACGTGAGTTCATGTCTTTAGTTCTAGGCAATATGTCTATGTGAGGTTCAGTTTGTTCGATTGAGCCAGTATGCACCTGAGTTGGTTCCTGATGATCGACAACAATATGATCTTTTCCGATATAGTTTGGTCAATGATGTTAAGACCTACATGTTTGCTTCAAACTATACTGGTTTTGATGTCTTGGTTAGTTGAGCCAAGGATATTGAACAAAATTTGGATTTGTCTTCTCGTTCTATAGGCTTGAGTTCCAGAAAAAGAGTTGCAGAATCAGATGTTAGTGGTGGTCGATTCAAGAAGAATCGAGATAGGAAGAATCATCCAGATTAGAGACATGGTAGAAGTAAGGTCGGGCATGGACAACAAGGTCATAACACCTATGCTAGAGTACCCAAGTGTAGCATTGTAGGAAACGTCATCCAAGAGAGTGTTGGGCTACACATAATACATGTTGGAGTTGTGGTTTGCGAGATCATTTGAGACGTGATTTTCGCAGATGGTTAAGGATGCATAGGCTTCTACACCTGTTGTTGCACTGTAGAGAGGTCGTGGTTGTGGCTGAGGTAATTCCCATCGTCGGGAGAAAGGTCATATGATTTTTGCTCACACAGTGGCCATTCAACCTGAAGGTGGTGGACTTGCAAGGATCTATGTGCATTTTGAGGGAAGAAATGACACATTTGTGATTGTAGGTACTTTTACTTTACAATCCATGTCATTACTTTCTTTGATAGATTTTGGTTCCACACATTCATACATCTTGCGCGAACATACACGTTTGCTTAATATACTTGTAGGAGTGTTAGATGTGGGTATGCAAGTAACTAGTTATTTTGGAGAAACAGTAGTTTCTAGGAGATGTTTTTTGATGGTTCAAGGTCATTTGCTTGCGGTTGATTTGATAGAGTTGTCGTTTCATGGTTTTGATGTAATACTGGGTATGGATTGGTTGATCGAGCATAAGGCTGTTGTCAATTTCGAAATCAAGCGAGTTTCTTTGAAACTTGTTGATGATTATGAAATGGTGGTTGTGGGTGAGAATGTCAAGTTCTTGTCCAATGTGGTTTCGGCTTTAGAAGCGTAGAAATTGCTGGAGCTTGGGAGTCAAGCATATCTGACTTATGTTATGAACCCAAATATGAAGGATGTGCGTGTTAAGGATGTGTAATGCCCCAAATTTGGGCCTAGAAGTTAGCTAGGTAGATTAGACGGTTCGGGTAAACCGGATTAGTCGGTTCGATCTAGTTTTGGGAATTAAATCAAAATAAATATTTTTTAACACAATAAAATATGGAAAATGGAAAAAAATAATTAATTATTATTTTAAGGGATTTCATAAACTCAATTTGATAAAATAAGGTTTGAATTATGGACATTTTGTTGTAGTGACTAAAATGTAAAGTTTGAAAACTATTTTTGGTGACTAAATCGTAAAAGGTTCAAAACTTAGAATCTTTAGGGAGCTATTAAGACAATTGGTTTTTATCAGACTTTTTCCATAATTTTTCTATTTTAAAATAAGTTTTAAAAGGATTTAATAAAAGGGATTAAAAGAGTTTTAATTGGTTTGCTTTAATTAGCCAAATCATTTTCTCACGTAACTACTTTTTCTTCCGATCTTTTCTCTCAAATTCTCTACAACCAAACTATCTTTTGTTTTCTAAAAATCTCACGAATCAATCTTTTCAATCTTACTTTTGATTTCAACACTTGATTCCTTTGTTCTACTTTGAATATTCCATTTCTACTTTGGAGATTTCATCAAAATCAAGCCAAATGAGGAATGAGTCTACCATTAGAGGTGGTCTTCATTTCTCTCCTCTATTCCCAAGTTCTTGATCCTTTGGAATCGATTTATGTTATGTTTTAATGATTAAATCAAGATTTAATAGTTTAATGTTAAATTTGTTAAGAAATTTATTGAGTTTAGTTATTGATCTGAATCATTGCAATATTGATTGTTTTAGATCATGATTAAAGTGTATTTTGATGATATTTAATGGGATTTATAAAAGGAAACCCGAAACTAGTTGAACTGCTAATTTTCTAGGTGGTGAATAGTTAGTTTTTGAGGTGTTTGTGGCGTTAAGATGTTGCTGGAGGTATACAATGAAGTTTCAAGTGTTTCTAGATGTTAATTGATGTTGATTAGATGTTCAAATCGTTGGCTTATGGCTAGGCTTTGTTTAGGTTGTGTTTGGTGATGTTTTCAGTTGTTTTAAGAGGCGTTTTATGGTTTTTGGTGAGGCGATGTTGGGAATTTATGTTGCTCGGATTATGGATGCATAATGATGCACTAATCCTCTGCTATGATGTGAATAAAATAGGGGAGATCGATCCTACAGTGATTGATGAAGGTTTGGAAGCGTCGAACACTTGATTTCATATCGGCAAGTGAAGCATTTTGTTGTCTGTGAGTGGAAACGAGATTTACCGCTTTGAAAAGGTTTGAAAGTGATTTTTGGGGGTTTAGATTAAGCTTGAAACACTTGTCTAAGCTCGGAAATAAGAATTAGATGCTTATGCTCTCAATTTCGATTTGGCAAAATTGATTTTCTCATGTCTATGTTCATGATTTGATACCTACTGTTATATGCATGTTTTGGAAATGGATTATGATACAAATAATCATATATTGATAATATTTGAGCATGGTAAATGCTTTATGAAAAGTATTTCGATGATATGCAAATGCATGGTTTGTTGCATTGGAAATTGGTTTAAATGATGCATATGAAAACAGTGAGGTATCATGTTTAATATGGAATATATTTGCAAGTGTCAATGAATAAGTGTTATCGAATATAGTTGGCATGCCATAGGGTTTAAAGGGACTATAATAAGTTGCCTCATGTGTGTCGAGCGGTTGTGATTGAATCGTATTCTCCATCATGGGTACCTCAGCGGTCGAAGGGTGGTTATTGTACCATTTTCTCCCGCTGATGGGTATTATATATTGCAACTGTCGAGGGGTTTATTGTACCGTTTGCTATGTTTAAGTGGTCTAAGGAACCACTTGTGAAATCCGTGCATCTAATGTGTTTTGATAAAAGAAAGGTTTTGTTTTTGGGTGACTTTAATGCCAATATATGAACTAATGTATCATGATGGATGTATTATGTTTTGTATAATATGATTTATACTTGTTATGCTCTTTAAGCTTTGCTATTGGAAGAATAAGCATGTGAAGGCTTAAATCGAGGTTTGCACATGGGATTATGCATGAGATCCATGATACATGTTTTGCATATGGTTTAATATGCTTCTTTTGGAAAACTAAAAGGGGCATGAGATGTTTCAGCATGATGTTTACAATGTGGTTGATTCAAATGGTTTAAATGCATTGATGAGTGTTTTTAGAGCATCCCTCACTACGCATTATACGCTTACGCTCTCTTTTCTCATCAATGCAGAAAAGTAAGCTTTTGAAGTAGCAATCAAGCAAGGAGGAATCCAAGAATCGAATTACTTGAAGTATGGTTTAATAAATGAACTTGCAGTAATAAAAGAACAATGTGACCAAGTTGTAATTGGGAGGGTTATTTGCTTACTCCCTGTTTTGGACACGTTCCATTTGGTAATTTGGACTTGTAAGAGACTATATGGTTTGATTTGAGGGTTGGGATGTGATTTGCATGTAACACCCTCAAACCCGGCTTAGAAGTAAACCAAGTCAAGAGTGTTAAAGACTAAACAAAGTACTAACAAATATAACAAGATAGTGTTCGAACACCCTCAAAAGATTTCTTAAAACACTAGTTAACATTTGAACAAGCCCAAAACACAAGTAGATTGCTTACACATTTTAATATCATATTACCTATTATTTTAGTTTGATGTTTAGACTTAAAATGGTGTTTAAAAGAATAACTTCATAATCAAGGAACAGATTTAACATAAGGTTTAATATTACATACTCAAACAAAATCCCAATTACACTTAATCTAATTCATAGCCTATTTTTACTTAATTCATAGACTACTATTTTACTAATAGTCAAATAATTACTTTAGCTTAGACAAACATTCGCATAATTCACTCCTAATACACTTGAGACTCATGCTTTACACAATCAAACTTTCATGAAAGTAGTCAAGGATAATCCACCTTTGCATTCCAAGTATTTCTACATTAAGCTTAACCTACTTAACTAGCATAATGGTTTACTCATTCAACATGTCAAACCTTTATAATCAACATACCCAAAATAGGCTTATATCAACTATTAAACCATCTAATGTTATCTATGGTCATTATCAAGCAACCAACCATCAAAATATATACATATAGGCCTTACAAGCTTATAGATTAAAAGATATACACACCAAAATGATCTACATGCATGTAAATTAAACTTTGTGCCACCACTCTAAGAGTATTACAAAAGATGATAAAACATACACTAAGCAATACTTGCAATCTACCAAGCTCCAAGAAGATTTGTGCTTAAGAGATCGATCCTAAATGTAGTAAAAGAGTTTTATAAGTATAAACTTAGTAAGGTAATTTAAGGAACTTAAAAGCATTAAGCAACAAGTTATCTTTCACTACAACATTTTAATCCAAGAGCTTTCAAGATTGAACAAGCACAAGGTAAATTAGAGTAATATATTCGAACAAGCTTATCTATAACCATGAAAGATCCAAAATATATATAATGTAACCTTTCAGCCCAAGAGTGTATAATGTATAAATATAAGCACACTTTAATTCGAATATTTATTCTTCCACAAGAATTAATCAATTCATGATAGTGACTTGTTACTTAATATGTAAGTTATTAAGATTCTTTACTACTTATCTTATAAGTTCCATATTTTCTTGTTAACATAGCCTTGAGGATCGAATAAAGTCTAGGTACACGAATCCCAACCAACTGTCGCCAAATAAAATGGTACTCGCAGTACCGGTCAATCCCTCATATTGTCGCCAATGACCACAAAACTTCCATCCTACGGTCGCCAAATAAGGACCGTAGTCCGCCCCAAACACGAGCTTTATGGACTTTATGGAATGCCATCTATACCTAAGACTGACTTGAAACCAAGGCTTTCACATTTATCATATCTTGTTCATAACAAAGTTAGCATATCTCCTTACCAAGATATCAAATTAATAAACATATCACCCTTTTTCAATTTGGGTAGATATTCACCTCATGTGAACTTCTCGTTGTCCCATTACTTCTAATCGAATGGCATTATATCCCATATTACTTCAGATTTGTATCATGTTTGGTTTCCAATTAGGCATGTTATCATGTTTACATAATAATGAATATGAACAAGAATTGCACTTATCAAACGTAATTTAGAGTGACTTACCTTTTATCCAAGCTTGCTTATTCACAACATAATTAAGGATAATTCAAGGTAACTAAAAACAATAGGGAATGCTTGGGTAGGCTACTAGACTATCCCAAGACTCTAAAATTACACTCACTGTTCATTCTTAGCTAGTTTTGTTCCCGTATTTCAATTCCTTTATGCTTTTCCACATCTTGATTGTGACACCCTCAACGTATATTCGGTATTCGAATACACATTAAAGATGTTACTAACAAGTTACATTGATTTTCAGACTTGTATTTTTTTTACCTCAACAAAGTAGTTCAGTGGTTGGCCCTTTCTCAGTTTTCAAACAAAACTATGTCTGGCAACCGCAGCTAGTTTTGACCCTGAATTGGTTTGTAAAATACTTTAAGAAATTATTAAAATGAGAATATAATTCAGGGTGAAAACAATGCGTGCTTCCTAGACCCTTTCTTGATTTTAAAATCACTATGTGATAAACGACCAACTAAGTTTTAAAATCATTTAAAGCATCTTTTCTAATATTTTTAATTCCTCAAACTAAGTCATGTTACTAGATCATACATCCACATTAACTTATAAGTAGGGTACACAAATTTAGTCATACAGAATAGCTACTTATTTAATATCTATACATGCCCCACTAGAATAGGATGTGGTGATACTTACTAATGATATAAACTAACTTGATCCAATGATGTAAAGCTCCTCCTCTTCTATCTAGTTCGAAGTACATATGTGTGATACAAAACACACGTTAAGTATAACTTAGTGCGGCATAACCATAACTATGCTAAACAATGATTATAAATAACACAACAATGCAGATTGGCAAGCAATTTCCAATTATAGTTGATAACATTTTAATCATGTATAGTTCATTTAACCAATATAATATTCAAATCATAGGATTCCATTTGTCTTACAATCTTGTGTACATTAAGCTTTTAGCTTAACAATTTGCATAAATGCATTTCAAGTGCTATAGCCAAAGTATAAAATCATGCCATCTGTATTGCAGGAATAATCATGTATCATGAATATCTTAAGAATCATGTCATCATTGTTCTATGTTCATTAGGTATTCACATGCATAACAATTTGTTTAACAGAAACATGCTTTCAATATGATTCATATCATCTATCAATTATGTCATAGAATCATGATATCAATGGTTCATGTTCATCAAGTAGTCAAGCTTTCATTACGTAATCATTTGCATACCATATTCTATAACATGGTCATACTTTCATCATGCAATCATTTACATATCATATCCTTTAACATAGCCCAAAGTACAAAATCATGTGATGCTATGGTACGCGAGTCATCACGACACCGAAGTGTCTACGGCACCGTAGTGTCTGCATCGCCAAAGTGACTGAGATGAGTACATACTCAAGGACGCTCTTTGCTCCTCATACTCGTACATTTTGTGCTAGGTAACACCGTAGTGTTTGAACCGACTCTGTAGAGTCTAACTCGACCTCGAAGAGTCTGTATTGTTTATCTCGACCAGGAAGAGTCTAGATTGTTTATCTCGACCTCAAAGAGTCTTCATTGTTTATCTCGACCCCGAAGAGTCTACATTGTTTATCTCGACCCTGAAGAGTCTACATTGTCTATCTCAACCCCGAAGAATCTACATTGCTTATCTCGACCTCAAAGATTATACATTGTCTATCTCGACTCTAAAGAGTCTACACTGTTTATCTCAACCTCGAAGAGTCTACATTGTTTATCTCGACCTCGAAGAGTCTACATTGTCTATCTCAACCCCGAAGAGTCTACGTTGTTTATCTCGACCCCGAAGAGTCTACATTGTCTATCTCGACCCTGAAGAGTCTATGTTGTTTATCTTGACCCCGAAGAGTCAACATTGTTTATCTCGACCCCGAAGAGTCTACATTGTATATCTCAACCCCGAAGAGTCTACATTGTTTATCTAACTATACCAAAGATTATCACACTAATACTTGGGCATAACGATATAATACTTTCACCTTCAATATCCAATTCATCAATTCTATCAACCATAATTTTTCATATCCAAATATCTAAAATCTAATTTATCTTAGATAAATCATTATTCCATATCAATATATCACATAACCATTTAATATTTCTTTGATCAACATACATTTTCATTATTATCAAAGTTGACTTATTGCAAGTCTTCCTCATATTATATATATAAAGAAATAAGAAATGCACTCATTCATCTCAAATATCTAATAAATAAGTAAAAATGCATTCACCTGGGCCATGCATGATATTAGCCTCGCTAAGCTATTTCGATATTTTTTCCTTGCTTTCCTTTGATCTGGTACCTTAGCCTCGTCAATAGCTTTATAGTACCATTTGAACATACATAACAATATTCATGTAAGATTTTTTTAATCTAACATTGCTTAACTATACTATACTAGTATAATTTTCCGAATATAAAATATTTCCAAAAATGTTAACTTTTTCCTTTAATAATGCCAATTTTTTCATTATGGTCCCTAGTGACCATTTTGCACATTTTACAATTTATTCCAGTTCAAATCACAATTATTCAATAATTCCATCATTTTCACTAACTTTTACCAAAGTGACATTTTAATCACTAATTTTACACATAAACTCGTAAACTTGTATCAAATAATTAATCCAACATTTCTATAATTTTCTCACATCCTTACTTTTAGACCAAAGCTAAATTGGTCCTTGAACTAACCAAGGTTGTCGAAATGGTCCCTTGCCATTTCCTTTCTTGTAAATTTAATCCCTTCGATTTCTAATTTCAATTCTAACTTCATATAACATATTCGAATCATAAAATCTCATAATCATAATTTTTCCCATTATTCTTCCATGTGGCCGAATTGGTCACTTAGCTTCTCTAGGCTCATTTTTCATCCAAAAAATATTCTAACATGCTCAAATTAATTTTTCTAGCATATATTCTTCATTTCCAAGAATTAACACTTAAAACCCCAAATTCTTCCTATATGGCAAATTGGGTGTCTAAACTTTTCAAGGAATTTATTTTAGTCCTAATGCCATAATCAAGCTTCAAAATTCATAATCTATTCAAATCCATCACTAGGATAATTTTCACAATATTTCCCCTAATTTATCAAACATGCCAAAATAGTCACTTAAAAGACTAGTTAAGGATTTTTCATTCTAACATCAAAATCAAGCTTCTAATATCATCAATCTTTCATTTTCATTATAAATTTCAAAACCCTAAATAAAGCACTAAATTTTAGGGTTAGGGTTTATGTCTTCAAACATGAAATTAATCTAAATCTAAGCTTGATTTCAACTCCATAACACTTGATTTGCTTAAATCATACTTCAATCTCAACATAGAACATAAAACCCTATTTTCTCTGTCATCAATAACATGAGCAATTATTCAAATTACCATACAAAACTTCTATCGAAAGAAAGAGCATGAAGCATAGATCAAATTTTCTCAAAGCAACATACCTTGATTCTAACTTTGGAGCCTTCAAAATTGCCTTGGAAAATTTTGTATATTTTCCTTCTTTCTTTCCTGTAGGTTTCGAAATTTTGGAGGAGAAGATGAACTAATATTTGTTCATATTTTACTTATTAATGCCACATGTATTAATTAAATGAATATTAAATTCATTTAATTTCTTAGGTCCAAATAATCCTCCAACTATATTTCTATTTTAAAAACTGTCATTTAGTAAAAATTGAACCAAATCTAGTTAGAATCCAATTAAAATCATTAAAGTATTCATAAAAATAATATTTTATGAATTTTCCATGGCTTATGGAACTGTCTTTAAAATTCCAATTTGATCCGATTACCGGATAATCACTTACTACGATTTTCCATTCTTAGAACTATCAAATCAAATATGAAATTCTCATAATTCTGATTTCCATAAATAAATATTTTTGACATACAAAATATTCCATAATTTTGAAAAAAATCAAAATCTTGAAATTTTGACTCGGTCCAATATGCTAATAGTTTACCTGAAATCTTTACCGGATAAAATTCTTTTAATAATCCTTTATCAGATACCCATACAAATAATATTAACTCGAACTGATTCCTTTTTATCAGTCTCAAGTACTGACATAAGACCTTCCCAATATGTTACCCATCTTATACCCTGAGCACACTTAAATTTGCAGTTCGATCGGAATTCGATATCTTATACTGCATTTTTATTCCCGGAATCAATATCAGGTTTTTCTCCATGATCTGTTTAATCCTTGGATTCATCCTAAATCGAACTAAAATATTTCCAACACTTGGAAATGACTTTTATAACCTTTCTCTATCATATGGTAAAATTTCATAATTCTTCAATTCGATATGGGTATCCAAATTCCACTTAAACTTTGACAGCGAATTCCCAATAATCGAATTATCGGATCAAACCAGTAATTCCTCATTCGATTCACACCAATAGGTGCTCTATATATTTATGAAATAAAACACCTAAATCTTGGGAAATTACAACTTTGCTCCTTTAGCTTTTCATATTTCAACTTGTACCGCCCAAGTTTTTAAAAACTTATCATTTTGGTCACTAAACTTTAACCTTAAATTCCCATTCAAATTTTCCTTGGATTTTAACCAAATTTTGTGAGTATCTTATTTTACTCGTTCTCTATCACATAACCCTTAAAACCTTAGAAATTTCTTTTCTACAATCCATAATTGAGAAAATCCTAACTTTTGCATTTTTGTCATTTTAGTCACTAAGTAAGCTTTTAAGCCCTTATCTTAGTACTAAATGACCCTTAATCAACATAGAAAATTTTGGGGTATTACATTGATCTACTTTATGCCTCACTTGATCAAATTCTTCCTTGTCTAATTATAACAAGAGTTTTAACTATACATTAGAGTTATTCTTTAACTTTCAATCATTCACAAAACAATTCACTCACATTCACATGGATACAAAACAACCCCAAGATTCAGGTAATCACTTATATATTCACAAAACATTCCATCACATATACATTGAGGTAAAATAATCCTATTATATATGTGTGTGCATGCTTATTTTCACCAAACAGTCCCTAACAAGTTTGTGTACAATCAAGCAATCCACAAACAATATATATATACACAAAATAGGGAAGCTTTCATGTATATACAATTACTTGATCAAAACAGTCCAATTTCATAAATATATATATATATATATATGCAAAATAGGGCAGCTTTCATGCATGTACATTTATTTAATCAAAACAGTCCCATTATGTTTACTATATGCCCCAAAACAATCCTAATTATATGTATTCACTTCTATAGGCACATAACCGTCCTCTAACTATGCAAACAACCACCAATCTTGCAAAAACAGTCATCAAATACACAGGTATACAATTACATATACAAAACAATCTCCTACACTTCTCTATGTGTCCAAAACAGTCCAACATGTATCCATGTGTATTCGAACAACCCAAATCAGTATGTATTCATATATGCACAAATAATCTTTGTTTTCTTTCCATCTATGATTTGATTTATTGAGATCACCAAAACAGTCCCAAATTACATCTTCTATTTATTTATATTCCAAAAATCAATCATGTGTCATAAACATACAAAACATGATCTTTCTAGCATATAATCCATTCAAAAATCCACTAAACATGTAAACTCATTCTTGTAATAAGCTCTACATTCACACATCAAATTATCAAGCATAAAATCCATATGAATAGAAAGGAAATAGGATAGTTACCTTCCTGCCAAGAATCTATGCGCATATAGTTCTCTAATTTGAGCTTAACTAATCCAACAATGGAACTCTCTCTCACCATACTCTTTTGTTTCGGTTTGGCTTGTAGGATACAAGAAGATGATAAAATTTTTGTGTAATTTCATTTCCTAAGGCTGCTTCCACCTCCCTCTCCTCTCTCCCTACATGTGATTCCACCCTGCATGACACATGTTCAAGTCCCCCAACTAAAATAATTCTTCATCCAAACACTACACTTATTATGATTTATTTTGAGTCCTTTTATTATGATCCTCGAGTTTGTTACAATTTTGATTAAAACCCTAAACTTTTATTTGATTAGTTTGAGGAACAATTCAATCAATTTGGATCACAATCGAAATACATCCAATATTTTAAGTCACATTTTTGGGGTATTACATTGCATAGTTGGGTAGAGACCATGCCTAAAGGATCTTTTGAATGATTGCTATGGATTGAATGTTCATCTAGCATGCTTGATTAGTTCTGGAAATGATGCTAAAAATGTTATATGATGTTTGTTTAATGTCTGAAGCATGTTAGACTGAGCCCAAGTGTCATGTGTTTGGCCTACAGGCCTAGTCGTACCGATACGTGTCCTCTGGGATCGATATGCGTAGTCTGATGTAGCTTGATTTGGGCAAAATAAAAAAGAACCGCCGTATTGGTACACCCTTGAGAAAGTTTATACTGGAATCGATACATAAGGTATCGTATTTGTACGAGTTTTAGCTACTATAATCCCTTATTTTGAATTATTGTATTAGAGATCGATACTCATCCAAACATACCGATATGCGTATGCCACATTGACTCGTACCGATACGGTGCAAGCCTGTATCAGTACGGGGTTAGTTAATTCTGGTATTTTCATGCTGTGTTTTGGATTCTTTGCAAATTGATCACTATTTTTGAAATGCTCAATTAATGAGGATATTGTGATCTAATTTTGATGAAAATTCACACAGAGGCATGCAATGAAACTAATTAAGGGATGGTAACATAAATTTGTAGTTTAGTCTTTTAATTGGTAGAATTTACATTTTGATCCCTAAAATGTTAAGTCTTGCAAATTGAATGCTTGATTCATCTTCCGCTGTTGTACACCACACCTTAGGGTTAATTAAGCATTTAGGCAAGATAAAAAGAAAAAATGGACCGGTTTAGGTTATTAGTTTGGGTTTGCTTCGATAAACCTAATGTGACGTCCTTAATTCGATCTTGGCGGCTAGGCTGGGTCAAGGGGCCTACAAGATATCGTACCGTTTATGATTTTTCGAGAGTGTTTCCGGAGGAGTTGCCCAGGTTACCACCAAAAAAGAAAGTAGATTTTTGTATCGAGATGTATGCATATATGACTCTATTGTCGATTACTCCTTACCGCATGGCACCAAAAGAGTTGAAGGAGTTGAAGACCCAACTTCAGGAGTTGTTGGATCGTGGTTTTATTAGACCAAGTGTTTTATTATGGGGAGCACCAGTGTTGTTTGTGAAAAAGAAGGATGGCATATGTGGATGTGCATTGATTATCGACAACTGAATAAGTTGACGGTTAAGAATAAGTATCCTTTTGTTGTGTATTGACGATTTGTTCAATTAATTTTGGGGTACTACAGTGTTTTCCAAGATTGATATGAGGTCTAGGTATTATCAATTGAAGGTAAAGGATACAGACATGCCAAAGACAGCTTTTCGCATACGTTATAGGTATTATGAGTTTTTGGTGATGTCTTTTGGGTTGACGAATACAGCTGTTGCTTTTATGGATATGATGAATCAGGTGTTTCATGAATATTTAGATTAATTTGTGGTTGTGTTCATTGATGATATCTTTGTGTACTCTCGTACCGAGGAGGAACATAATCGACATTTGCAAATTATGTTGCAAGCTTTGCTAGATAATCAGCTTTATACCAAGTTGAGCAAGTGTGAATTTTGGTTAAGGGAAGTAATTTTCCTTGGACATGTTGTGTCGACGGAAGGTATTCTTGTGGATCCGCAGATGATTGAGACGGTGGTGAGTTGGAAGCCACCTAAGCCTGTGTCAGAGGTTCTTAGTTTTCTTGGGTTGGAAGGATATTATCATTGTTTTGTAGATGGTTTCTCGAAGGTTTCTGCCCCTTTGACTAAGTTGTTGCAAAAGGATGCTCGTTTTGAGTGGATGAAGATTAAACAACAAGCTTTTGAGAAGTTGAATGAGGCTTTGACGCGAGCTTCGATCTTGATTCAACCTGAATCGGGTAAAGAGTTTGTTGTTTATAGTGATCCATCTTATGCTGGTTTGATGTGTGTGTTAATGCAAAACGGGAAAGTTGTCTCTTATGCATCTAGACAGTTGAAGGCGCACGAGTGCAATTATCCTACGCATGACTTAGAGCTTGCTGTAGTAGTGTTTGTGCTGAAGATTTAGAGACTTTATCTGTATGGTGTGAAGTGTATTGTGTACACGGATCACAAGAGTTTGAAGTATTTGATGTCACAAAAGCAATTGAATCTCAGACAACGTTGATGGTTGGAGTTGCTTAAGGATTATGATTTGATGATCAAGTACTACCCTGGTAAGGCTAATGTGGTAGTCGATGCCCTGAGTAGGAAGGTTACGATGGAGTTGAGGGCAATGTTTACGCAGTTAATGTGAAATGTGATGGGGGTTGTAACCCTCTTAGCCCGGCCTAGCCGAAACCGGACTAAAAGAATCACATTAGGTTTGCCAAAGCCAACCCGAGCTAATAACCTAAAAGAGCCTATTTTTTTATCTTATCTGAATGCATTGAATTATTATCCTAAAGTGAACATGCTTCAGCGGAAACGTCACATTGAAATCAGATTCAAAACAAGGTTCAATTGCTCAACATTACACATTAGAGACCAAAACATAATTTCTACAAATTTTAGGGTCTTTATCACAATTAAAATTACCCAATCTTTATTAGTCCAATTTCATACTCATACGTTAAATTCCAACTCAAAACAATCATCCAAACTCATTCAATTGAATACATAACAATCAGGGACTAAATTGCAAGATTTCAAAACTTTAGCAAACTGACATACACAAAATTAACAGTGCGTATCGGTACGGGCGATACAGCTTAATGAACAAAATGGCTACTCGTACCGATACACATACAATCATATCGATACGCTGTGTTGACCCACCCATACTGATACGGCCTTGACCCCATACCGACCCACCCATACTGATGATTTGAGCCTTTCCAGATCCCACACACCGATCCTGAGGTACCCGTACCAGTACATAGAGGCCTGTAATGACCTCTAGGTCCAACGTATGGCACTTTGGTTCACCCCAAACAACACTAACATATGTCTAACCAACATATAACATTAGAAGCATGCTTGACAACAACACACTGACATTTTAAGAAAACCTAACAAGTGTAGCACAATCAATCACAAAGTCTATTAGCATGCTCCCTAGTCAACATCCAAAACATAAATCCATCCACATCTCAAGCAATTTAAACCTCTTACAATTCCAAACCAACAATTATAACTTGCACAAACAGGGAGTTCATCAAAAACCCTCCCAAATCAACATTTGTCACATTGCCCTTATTACTACTATATAACTTTTCAAACCATACTTTGAAAACAAGTACTTGGAATTCTTTCCTTGCTTCCTCGCTGCCCTTGACCTTTAATTCTCTGTATTGATGGAAAAAAAGAGTGTAAGCACACAAGGCTTAGCAAGGAATGCTCAAAAACCAACCACCGTCAATGCATTTTAAATCATTTAACATTCCTTTGAAACCATTTTCCAAACCACTTTTCAATCATCATTTCCACATCATGCCTTATCACACCATGCACTTAACATTTCAAAAACATGCATATTAAACCATATGCAACATGTATCATGGATCAACAGCAAAATCCCATTTGCTACCCTCAATTTAAGTTTTCCCATGCATACTACCAATGCAAGGCTTAAAGAGTAAAACATGTTTAAACCACAATAAGCAACATAATCCACCTCATGATACATCATCAATTATATTGGCTTACAAGTGATTATTAGCCAAATTCCACTTTTCAAAACATAACATCAGATACACGGATTCAACAAGTGTTCCCTCAACACTTAACATGCAATCTACCAACATCTCAAGGTTCACCAATGAGGGTTTTTGGTACACAAAATCCCTCCACCGTTGTGATAACTGTGGTGGAGTTTTCGATACAAAGTTCTAAACCACTCGTCGGCTACATGTATAACCCACTAACAGTAGTCTTCGGTACAAAGATCTAAACCCCTCAACCGTTAGGGCACTTGGATGGAGTATTCGGTACACATAAACCCTTCAACATCCAAGGTGACTTTTTATAGTGCACTATCAATCCTATGGCCGGCCAACTATATCCGATAACATTTACAAAACCTTTTCATGCCATCACTTGACAATATAATTCATTTCATCACTATTTGCATATGCATCAATTAAAACCATCACTTGACACGTTCTCACTCACTGACACGTAAAGCCTCGCTTGCCGATATGATAAACTTACCTCTAAAGCTTTCAAAATGATCGTCCAAGCTTGAAGACCAACTTCCCCTATTTTATCCATACAAAAACAGAGGATTCAATACATAAAGATGCATTCAACAACACATCAACATAAATCCTCAACATCCATTACCCAATTCCACTCTACAACAATCGAAATTAACATCAAACATCTTCCAAACTTAACACAACCAAAATCTAACATCTTAACCCATCAATTAACATCTAAAAACATAACAACATCCTTATACCTCCAACATTCATAAAACCACCACAACACCCCAAAAATTCACAACAAACAACCTGGGAAATTAGAGATTCACATAGTTTTGGTTTTCCAATGTTAAAGCCCACTTATTAACTTTATTAAACATCAAAATCATGATTAGAATCAATTAAGAACTCAGAAAACAGAGTCTATTCGAAAATCCAACAATTTAACTAACTAAACCTCAACTTAACCAATTTTTCATAATTAAACCATCAATTCAAGTTAGAAACCATATGTAAAGGATCAATAACTTGGGAATTTCAATAAAGAACCTTAAATTACAGGAGAATAGCGAAGCTCACCTCTAAATTTGGCTTTCCTCTTAATTGAATGAATTTTCTTGAGAAAACAAGATCAAATCAAATAGGTTTTGTTAGGAAACCATTAACGATGCATTTGATAACGAAAGAATATAAAAATCAAGTGTTTACCTGAGAAAATTGAAGTGGAAAAGAGTGTTTGGTTGGAGAGAATTTGAGAGAAAGCTTTTGATGAAAAGTTAGTTACATGATATTTCTTTAAAAATCTAATTATGTAATAATCTCCCCAAACCTTTTTATCTATTTTAAAACCTTTTTAAAATATCCAATTTTAAGAGAAAAGTCTGATATTAGACTTTGGCCAAATATCTCCTTAAAGATTCTAAGTTTTAACCCTTTTACAAAACAGCCACTAAAAATAGTTTTAAAACTTTACATTTTGGTCACTAACCAAAATGTCCAATTTTGAGACCCTTTTTTGTAAAATTGTTTTTACCATAATCATTTGCATATTAAATAATGATTTTATACTTTTTTCCATATTTTTATCTCACTCAAAACAATTTATTTCAAATTAAATCCCAAAACTAACTAGAATCCTCTAATCTGATCTGTCAGACCGTGTAAACCACCTATGAAACTCCTAGGCCCAAAACCAGGGCATTACAGGTTTGTTGGCTGAGTTGCAAGTGAAACCATTTTTGGTACTGTTGATCAATGAAAAGCAACCGTACGATGATTTGTTGGTTCCACATGTTAAGGATGTGATGGAAGGTAATCTGACGAAATTTGTTTTAATGATAATGGTGTCTTGTGTTTTAAGGGTTGAATAGTTGTACCGGTTGATGTTGTTTTGAGGCGTACTATTTTGATGGAGGTTCATTCTAGTCCTTTTGCTATGCATCTAGGTAGTACAAAGATGTACCGAGATTTAAATGAGGGGTACCATTGGGTTGGTTTGAAGAAGGATGTAGCAGAATTTGTTACCCGATGTACTTTGTGTCAGTGTGTTAATGCTGAGCATCAGTTTCCTTCTAGATTGTTGCAACCATTAAAGATTTCAAAATGGAAGTGGGAGAGAATTACCATGTATTTTATGACGGGTTTGCCTTTAACGCCATCAAGGAATAATTCTATCTGGGTAATTGTGGATAGATTTATGAAGGGTTCATATTTTCTGGCAGTGCATACGACGTATATGTTGGATAAGTTGGTTGATATGTATATTGTTAAGCTTGTGAGGTTGCATGGGCTACCTAAGTCTATCGTGTCAGATAGGGATTCACGTTTTACATTAAGGTTTTGGGAGTGTTTGCATAGAGATTTGGGTACATAGTTGAATTTCAGTACTTCGTATCATCCTCAATCGGATGGTTAGTCTGAACGTGTTATCCAAGTGTTAGAGGATATGTTGCAGTGTTGCTTAATTGATTTTCAAGGAATATGGGAGAAGCAACTACCCTTGTTAGAGTTTGCTTATAACAATAGTTATCAAGCGAGCAATCAAATGGCTCTGTGTGAGGCTTTGTATGGTAGGAGGTGTTGTACACGCTTTGTTGGGTTGAGATGGGTGAGAAGTATGTTTCTCTGCCTGATGTGTTGAAAGACACTAATGAGAGAGTGAAGCTTATCAGTGATCGGTTGAAAGTGACTTCAGATAGGCAGAAATCTTACGCAGATTTGAAGCTTAGGGAGATTGAGTTTGTAGTTGGTGATAAAGTGTTTCTTAAGGTTTTTCCTTGGAAGAAGGTGATGAGGTTTGGATGAAAGAGGTAGTTGAGTTTGAGGTTCATTGGGCCTTACGAGGTGTTAGAGCATGTTGGCCCAATCGCTATAGGTTAAGGTTACCTGCGGAGTTGGAAAAGATGCATGATGTTTTCCATGTATCGTTGCTTCAAAGGTACAGACCGAACCCATCGCATGTGATGCCTGTTGAAGAGATTGAGTTGAATCTGAATTTTATCTATACGAGGAACCAGTGAAAATCTTTGATTCTAGTAGTAAGGTTCTTCGTAGGAAGACCGTTGAGTTGGTAAAAGTGTTGTGGCGACATCGAGGTGTCAATGAAGCTTTGTGGGAAAAGAAAGAGGACATGAAGAAGCAGTTTCCTTACCTTTTTCCGTCAAATAAATTTTGAGCATGAAATTTCTTAAGTGGGGGAGAGTTGTAACTCCCTGAATTTGGTCCTAGGATTTAGCTAGGTTGATTAGACAGTTTGGGTGAACCAGATTAGTCAGTTCGATCTAGTTTTAGGAATTAAATCTTAATAAATATTTTTAATACGAAATAAAATATGGAAAAATGGTAAAAATACTTAATTATTATTTTAATGGTTTTGGTAAACGCAATTTGATAAAATAAGGTTTGAATTATGGACATTTTGTCCTAGTGACTAAAATGTAAAGTTTGAAAACTATTTTTGGTGACTAAACCGTAAAAGGGTCAAAACTTAGAATCTATAGGGAGCTATTAAGCCAATTGGTTTTATCAGACTTTTTCCTTAATTTGGCTATTTTAAAATGGTTTCAAAAGGATTTAATAAAAGGGTTTAAAAGTGTTTTAATTAGTTTGTTTTTAATTAGCCAAATCATTTTCTCACATAACTACTTTTTCTCCTAATCTTGTCTCTCAAATTCTCAGTAGCCAAACTATCTTTCATTTTTTAAAAGTCTTAGGAATTAATCTTTTCAATCTTACTTTTGATTTCAACACTTGATTCCTTTGTTCTACTTTTGATATTCTATTTCTACTTTGGAGATTTCATCAAAATCAAGCTAATTGAGGGATGAGTCTACCATTAGAGGTGATTTTCATTTCTATCCTCTAATAAAAGGTTCTTTATTGAAATTCTCAAGTTCTTTATCCTTTGGAATTGATTTATGCCATGTTTTAATGATTAAATCAAGCCTTAATGGTTTAATATTAATTTTGTAAATAAATTTTATTGAGTTTGGTTATTGATTTGAATCATTGCAATCTTGATTGGTTTAGATCATGATTAAACTGTATTTTGATGATATTTAATGAGATTTATAAAAGGAAACCCAAAACTAGTTGAATTACTAATTTTCTAGGTTGTGAATAGTTAGTTTTTTAGGTGTTAAGATGTTGCTGGAGATATAAGATGAAGTTGCAAGTGTTTTTAGATGTTAATTGATGTTGATTCGATGTTCAAAACATTGGATTATGGTTGGGCTTTGTTTAGGTTGTGTTTGGTGATGTTTTGGTTTTTTAGGTAGGCGTTTTATGTTTTTTAGTGAGGTGATGTTGGGAATTGATGTTGCTAGTATTATGAATACATAATGATGAATTAATCCTCTGTTATGATGTGAATAAAACAGGGGAGATCGATCCTACAGTGATTGATGAAGGTTTGGAAGCATCGGACGCTTGATTTCACATCGGCAAGTGAAGCTTTATGTTGTCAGTGAGTGGAAACGAGATTTACAACATTGCAAAGGTTTGAAACTGATTTTTGGTAGTTTAGATGAATCTTGAAATGCTTGTCTAAGCTCAAAAGTATTAGACGATTACGCTCTCAATTTTGGTTTGGCAAAGTTGATTTTCTCATGCCTATGTTTATGATTTGATACCTACTGTTATTTGCATGTTTTGGAAATGGATTATGATACAAATGATCTTATATTGATTATATTTGAGCATAGCGAATGTTTTATGAAAAGTATTTCAATGGTATGCAAATGCATGATTTGTTGCATTGGAAATTAGTTTAAATGATGCATATAAAAACAGTGAGGTATCATGTTTAATATGGAATATATTGGTAAGTGACAATGATTAAATGTTATCAGATATAGTTGGCATGCCATAGGGTTTAAAGTGCACTATAATAAGTCACCTCATGTGTGTCGAGGGGTTGTGATTGTACCGTTTTCTCTCGCTGATGGGTATTATACACTGTAACCATCAAGGGTTTATTGTAACATTTGCTTCGGTTAAATGTATGTTTACGTGGCGTAAGCAACCACTTGTGAAATCCGTGTATCCGATGTGTTTTGATAAAGTAAAGAATTGGCTTTTGGGTAACTTTAATGCCAATATATGAACTAATGTATCATGATTGATGAATTATGCTTTGTATAATGTGATTTATAGATGTTTTGCTCTTTAAGCTTTCCTATTGGATGAATAAGTATGTGAAGGCTTAAATTGAGCTTTTGCATATGGGATTATGCTTGAGATCCATGATACATGTTTTTGTATATGGGTTAATATGCATGTTTTTCAAAGGTTAAAAGGGCATGAGATGTTTTAGCATGAAGTTGAAAATGTTGTTTGACTCAAATGGTTTTAAATGCATTGATTAGTGTTTTTAGAGCGTCATTTACTAGGCATTATATGCTTATGCTCTCCTTTCTCATCATTGTAGAGAAGTGAGTTTCTGGGACAGCAAGTGAGCAAGGCAGAATCCAAGAATCGATTTACTTCAGGTATCTTTTAAATAATTGAATTTGTAGTAATAAAAGGCAATGTGGCCATGTTGTAATTAGGAGGGTTGTTTGCTTACTCCCTATTTTGGACATGTTCTATATGGTATTTTGGACTTGTATGAGGTGACATGGTTTGATTGTGGGTTTGGTATGAGAATTGCATGCTTGGGTAGAGACAATGCCTATAGGTTCTCTTGATTGATTTGCTATGGATTGAATGTTCATCTAGCATGCTTGGTTGATTGTGGAAACGATGTTAAATATGTTATATGATGTTTGTTTGATGTTTGAAGAATGTTAGACTGAGCCTAAGTGTCATACATTTGGCCAAGAGGTCATTACAGGCCCAGTCATACTGATATTGGTTCCTTGAGGATCGGTATGAAGGGTCTAATAGCGCTCTGATTTGGGGAAAATAACAAAGTGGTATTGATACGGGTAGCTCCCGTATCGGTGTCCCCTTGAGAAAGTTTATACTAGAATCGATACATGGGGTACCATATCGATACAAGTTTTAGCTACTGGAATCCTTGGTTTTGAAATATGTCAATGGGTATCGATACTCGACCAAACGTACTGATACGAGCAAGCCACGTGGATTCGTATTGATACTATTTAAGCTTGTATCGGTACGGAGTTAGTTAATTCGGGTGTTTTCATGCTGTGTTTTGGATTCTTTGCAAACTGATCAATGTTTTTGTAATGCTCAATTAATGATGATATTGTGATCCAATTTTGATGAAAATTCACACAAAGGCATGTAATGAAACTAATTAACGGATGGTAACGTAAACTTGTAATTTAGTCATTTAATTAGTAGAATTTACATTTTGGTCCCTAATGTGTTAAGTCTTGCAAATCGAATGCTTGATTTTTCTTCCGCTGTTGTACATTATACCTTAGACTTAATTAAGCATCTAGGCAAGATAAAAAGGAAAAAATTGACCAGTTTAGATTATTAGTTTGGGTTTTTTTCGACAAACCTAAAGTGATGTCCTTGACTCAATCTTGGCGGCTAGGCCGGTTCAAGGGGGTTACATCCTGCATTTTAACCTCTTTGATATCTAGATTCATCACAATTGCTAGATAAGCTTGACAACCCTCTTGCATCAACTTCTCAACTTGCGTAGCTAAAACGACGTTAGACAAGAATTTCACATTCTCAACAACCATCACAACCTCATAATCTTCGGCAAGCCTCAAAGAAATCCTTTTGGATTTACAATCCACAACCTCTTTATGCTCGCTTAGTCAGTCCATACCCAAAATAACATCAAAACCATGAAATGGAAACTCTGTCAAATCCGTGACAAACTATGGCCTTGAACCATTAAAGGCCATTTCCTATACAACCTTTTAACCGTAACTGTCTTACCAAATGAACTAGTTACTATCATATCAAAACCCAAAATCTCAACATGAACGTTTAACAAATGCGCATGCTCGCTCCAATGACAACCCATGGTTGACGGCCACAGCAGGCACTGGTGCTTGCACATGCACCCCAGCTATCACTGCTTGAAAAGCTCAAGTCATCGCTTGAATCAACGACGTCATATCACTAAAAACTGGCCCTTGCAGAGCCTGAGGTACACCACCTACCCCAGTACCAACAAGAGGAATAGGTAGAGGAGGAGGTAAAGGATTGTAAAGAACTAATCCTTCCTTGTTAATCTGCCCATCCCTGATATTATTCACAGAAGATCGAGTCTCACATCACGGACCCATACTTACAATAGCCTAAGCCATACATCACAACACAATAAAGTTAGGCTAGCATTCGACGAAGGATCCAAGACAACCTTATAAAATATTTAAAAACCATGGTAATAGGCAATGTGTTCCCATTTATACCCCAACACTACAATTATCAACATCATAATTCATAAACATGTATGCAACCAATAGAAATCAATCAATCAATCAGCAACATCACCCAATTATTGCAAAGCTAGCTCTGATACCACCAAATTTAACCCCTTAACCAGACCTAAATGCCACACCGAACAAAGCAAACTACATTCGGTTTGCTAAAACAAACCTGATACGATTAACTAAAATTAGGTCCATTTTTTATCTTCTCTAGATGCAACATATTAATCTAAGGTGTGCATGCCAATAGTGGAAGAAATCTCAAAAGAAACGGACATCAAATTGACAACCAAGCGCACATCTTTACATTTTAGGGACCAAATTGCAAATCTGGAAAATATAAGGACTTAGTTAAATTTGTAGTTACCAATCCTTAATTATTCAGGTTATATGCTTACTTGCCAAGTTTCAGTTCAACACGATCATCCAAACTCATACAATTGCATTCACAAAAACGGGGACCAAAATGAAAAAATCAAAAACTATAGAATCACATCAACTAAAAATAATGGCTGCCTATATTGATAGTCGAGCTAGGGCATCGTTACCTGGCTACATTTTTTTATAAAGGTGTATCGATACCCTCACCCGAGTATCGGTACCATAACACGAACTCAAAATTCCAGATTCCAATAGCTAAAACTTTTACTAATACAACATCCCGCGTACTGATACCCAAGCCAAAAATACACATACCTATATTGATACGGTTGCTCGCTTATCGATACCCATGCCAATTTTACACTTACCCGTACCGATACCAGGCCAAGCATATCGATACCCTGGGCCTATAATGTACAAACTTGCTGGTTCTTCACCCATAAGGTAGATCAAACATGCCTTAAACATTCTCACATGAATTCACCACTAAACCAAGGACTAAATCATTCCAAAATCCACAAGAGACAAGAACTACAAAAAGAATACTTCTCAATGTTGAAACTCTGGAGGCATGCTTCCTAAAACCATCCAACTGAACATTCAAAAAGAGATTTAAGGCATACTTCATCATTGGTATCATCTCAATGGTCTAAAAGCAACACATTAAACATGTTGAACCACAAAAGCATAAGCATAGGAATATCCAACATATATGCATACTATGGAAGTCACGAAGCATCAAACACATATAGGCAAGTCATCAACAAAACATACATCAATCCTCAACATGATGATCCATCAAACCATGACATAAAACCTCTATAACATAACCAAAATCCAAATTACAAATCCCCAAAAACATGGTAACACATTGCCTTATTTTCCAAATTTAAAACTTGGTTTTCATACTCAATGGTTGTCTTGCTTGTGGACCCTCCTTGCCAAGAGATTGTTGCCCTCCAGCTCTATTGCTCTACATCAATGGGGAAAAGAGAGTGTAATCACACTTGCTTAGTGAGGATGCTCTTAAGTTAAACATTAATGCATTTCAAAACTCTTTTGAAAACCATATAGCTTTTGATATAAAATATGCTTGCTAAACCAAAGCAATTTCTCATTTGTTTCCCAAAACAAATCATGCATAACAACAATATGCATCAAACAACTTTCACAAGTTATAAATCTCATATATTCGCAATTAGTGTGACACTGGATAGACTCGCCTCTATCCCCGAATACGCTTACCGTTATCCTTACATTCAAAACCAGACTATTATCTATATACATCAGATAGATGAATTTCTCATGGTGGTCTCACCCCTACCAAATCTCATTTTGGCCAGGGGTAGGCTCACCTCTACCCCGTAGTGTTAGGCTAACCTCAAAAACACAACAAATAGGCTCACTCCTATTGCAAGAACTAAAATAACCATCAGCTCGAGTAGCCTCACTGCTATACTTCAAGAGCCGTGGAGCGATTGACTTTATATTACAATGCACTTTAACCCTATGGCATGCCAACTATATCCGGTAGTTTCTCATTTATGTCACATAGCCAATATATCATTTTCAACTACATTTACTTACTGTTTTCCAATGCATTTCACCAAACCATTTTATATGTAAAACCACATTGCCAAAGGCAACAACATATTCCCTTTTAGGAACAAATCTCAATGCTCATAGGCATCCAAATACTTTGATAAACATTGCATATTAATATAAAATGATGCATTTATAGTAAGCAAATCAAACCATGTTTAAAACCAACATGAATTCCACAAGCATATATCAAGCTAATACACAAAGGCAAAAAATAGCGAAAACTTACGCTTGAGCTTAGTTAAGCTTTTTAGGCTATAAATAAACCCCCATGATCCACCGATCAAACCTTTAAAGAGCTTTACTCTTTTATACACTCACTGATACACCTCACTTTGCTCGCAAATATGAATCGAGCCTCTGAAAAGTGATGAATCCAACTAAGGAACCATGCCTTAATTGTCCCTTGTTTTAATCACATAAAATCAAAGGGAAATGCTTAATTATGCATTCAACTCACTGCCAAACATCAAACCCCTACATCCTTTACATTACCCTTTCAAAACATTAGATGAAACTACCGAAAACAACATCAATCTTTGTTTTGCCGACACCTAACTTCAAACTAGCAATTCTAACATTTAATCAACATCAAAAAACAACCAAAAACACCTTCTAAACATCCTTATATTTCCAGCAAGTCAAGAACACCTAAAACATCTAAAAAACTAACTATTAACAATCCAAAAAATTAGCAATTCAATTACTTTCGGGATTTCATTTGCAAATCTCATTACACATCATTAAAATACACCTTCAATGTGATCTAAGCCCACCAAAGTCACATCAATTCCGATTCATAACAAAACCCAATCAATTTCTTAATAAAACCAACATTAAACCATTAAATTTTGATTTAATCATCAAAACATCTCAAAAATCAATTACAAAGGATCAAGAACTTGAGAATTTCAGTAAAGAACCTTTGATTAGAGGAGAGAAATGAAAATCACCTCTAATTGCAGACTCCTTCCTTAATTGCCTGATTTGGAGAAATAATCAAGGTTGAAGTAGAAGATTTGATGTAGAAACAAAGAAATCCATTGTTGAAATCAAAAGTAGGATTAAAAGATTGATTCCTAAGATTTTTTAGAAAAGAAAAGGTAGTTTGGTTGCTGAGAATCTGAGAGAAAAACATTTAGAGAAAACTAGTTACGTAAGAAAACATTTTGGGTTATTAAACATAATTAATTAAAACCCAATTTAATCCCCTTTATTAAATCATTTTAAAACCATTTTAAAATAGCCAAAATTAAGGAAAAAGTCTGATAAAACCAACTGGCTTAATAGCTTTCTAAAGATTCTAAGTTTTGATCCTTTTACGATTTAGTCACGAAAAGTAGTTTTCAATTTTTAAATTTTGGTCACTAGAGTAAAATGCCCACAAATCAAACTCAATTTTATCAAATTGAATTTACCAAAACCCTCAATATAATTATTAAACATTTTCTTAACATTTTTCCATAATTTTATTTGTGTCACAAATATTTATTATTCCTGAAACTAACAAGAACTAACTAATTCGGCTCACCAAAACTATCTAAATTATCTAGCTAACTCCTAGGTCTAAATTCGAGGCGTTACAAGCATAAGGATTGACAACTTCAAATGGTCCCAACCATCTAGATTTGAGTTTACCTGGAAATAACTTAAGCCTTAAATTGAACAACATAACTTTTTGCCCTACTTCAAACTGCCTTGGCAAAATTCTGTTGTCATTGCCACCGTTTTGTTCTTTCTTTGTAAAGTCTAGCATTTTCATAGGCTTATGCTCTAAATTACTCCAACTCATTCAAGTCTAACAACAATTTCTTACCTGCAGCCTTCCATTCCATGTTCAACTCCTTGGTTGTCCAATAAGTTCGATGTTCTAACTCTACTAGCAAATGGCATGACTTCCCAAATAAAAGCTTGTATGGGGATGTTCCTAATGGATTTTTGAAATTTGTTATGTATTCCACAAGGAATCATCTAGCCTCAAAGACTAGTCTTTTCGTATTGGTTCACAGTCATCTCTAAGATTTTCTTGATTTCATTGTTCGAAATTTTTGCCTAGCCATTTGTTTGAGGATGGTAGGCAGTGGCAATTCTTTGTTGGATGTACCTGCACAAAGCTCTACTAATTAACTGGCATTTAAAATGGGTACCTTCATCATGAATGATGGCTCTGGGGGCACCGAATCTAGTAAAGATGTACGTGTGTAGGAACTTGGCAACGACCTTGGCATCATTTGGTGGGAGAGTAATAGCTTCAACCCACTTTGAGAAGTAGTCTATGGCTACAAGTATGTATAAATTACCAAATGATAGGGGAAAATGACCCATAAAGTCTATCCCCCACACATCAAACAACTTTGCCAGCATGATATTCTAAAGTGGCAATTAATGTCTGTTGGAAATGTTTCCAGTACGCTGGCATCTGTCACATCCTTTGGCAAAATAATGGGTGTCTTTGAACAGTGAAGGCCAGATAAATCTTGACTGTAACATTTTAGACGCAGTCTTCATTCCAGGAAAGTGTCCTCCATATGGTGCTACATGGAAGAGTTGAAGAATGTTTTGTTGTTAATCCTTTGGCAGACAACGACGAATGATTTGGTTGGCATAATGTTTGAATAAGAATGGTTCATTCCAATAATATTGTCGAATATCCCTCAGAAATCGCTTCATGGCATTACTTGCTATATCCGGTGGCAAGATTTTGCTAACCATGTAATTGACTATGTCAGCGTACCATGGCATGGTATTGGTTGCAAACAAATAATTACTAGGGAATTTATCTCTAATGGTAGTAGCATTGCCATCCTCATAGTGGTGCTCTAATCGAGATAAATAATCAGCTACCAAGTTCTCACCCCCTTCTTATCTCGTGTCTTAAGATCAAATTCTTGCAACAAAAGTGTCCATCAAATCAGTCTGGGCTTGGTATCTTTCTTTGATAGGAGATACTTGAGTGCTGAATGGTATGTGTATACCACGACTTTGCTACTAACCAGGTAAGATCTAAATTTGTCAAACGCAAAGGCAAATGCAAGGAACTCATTCTCAGTTGTTGTGTAGTTAAGTTGGGCTTCATTCAATGTTCGGCTGGCATAATAGATGTTATGGAAAATTTTGCCACGCCTCTGTCCTAACGCAGCTCCAAAAGCATAGTCACTGGCAAAGCACGTGAGTTCGAATGGCTCATTCCAATCTGGTGCCACAACTATGGGGTCATTAATTAACCTGTCTTTCGATTCTTGAAAAGCTTGCAAACAAGAATCATCAAACACAAAAGTGGTATTCTATTCCAAAAGTAAAAATAAAGGTTTAGAAATTTTGAGAAGTCTTTAATAAAACGATGGTAAAAACCTAAATGTCTCAAGAAACTTTTAATACCTTTGACACTTGTGGGTGGTGGAAATTGTTTGATTACCTCTAACTTTGCTTTGTCAACTTCCAGTCCATTCTTGGTCACTTTATCTCCAAGAACTATGCCCTCCTTCACCATGAAGTGCCATTTTTCCTAATTCAAGACTAGGTTAGTTTCAATACATCTCCATAGAATAATTTCCAAACTCTGAAGGTATTCCTCGAAACTTTAGCCAAAGATGGAGAAGTCACCCATGAAAACTTCTAAGTTGTTCTCGATCATGTTCGAGAAAATTGACATCATGCAACGTTGAAACATTGTTGGGGCATTGTACAATCCAAAGAGCATTCTTCTAAAAGTGAATATCCCATATGGATAGGTGAATGCAATTTTCTCTTGACCATCTGGAGCAATGGAAATATGATTATAGCCCGAGTAGCCATCTAGCAAGCAATAAAATGCCTTCCCTATCAATCTATCTAACATCTGATCGATAAAGGGCAGTGGGAAGTGATATTTTTGAGTGGCATCATTTAGCTACATGTAGTCCATGAACACTTTCCAGTCCGTCATGATCCTCGAGGGGATTAGTTCATTTTTGTTGTTTTGGATCACGATCATTCCACCATTCTTTCGCACACTCTGCACCGGGCTGACCCCACAAACTATAAAAAATGTGATAAATTATCCTAGCATCCAACCATTTTATGACTTTTTTCTTCACTACCTCTTTCATGCTGGGATTCAGTCTCCTCTAGGCCTCGATTGTTTTACCATGGTAATCTTCTAGAATAGTTTTGTGCATACAAATTGTTAGGTTTATCCCTCAGATATCAGCTAGGGTCCATCCCAAGGCTTGCTTGTGGTTGCCTAGTGTTTCCAACAATCTTTCCTCATGGTCATCAATTAAATCGCGCGACAATGATCACTGGCAAAGTTGATTCATTACGAAGGTAAGCATATTTGAGGTGGCTTGGCAAAGGTTTTAGTTCCAGTTCTGGTGGTTCCTCAATGGATGGTTTAGGTGCCTTGATTTCTCAGCCAGCCAATTCAACTGGCTCAGGTCTCCCGAAAAAACTCATGACCTTGTTTAGCATGGCTGTTTCTTTAGATTTTTCACTCGTCATATCATTATCATTTAGCTCTATGGATTCATCATCAATGTCTTGGCAAAAAGTCGCTACATCCATATTAAAATTAGACTCTATTAGTTCAATAGCTTGGCATTCTTTAGGTTCATCTGCACACTTAAGAGCTTGAAATACGTTAAACATAACCTGTTGGTCATTCATACGCATAGTAAGGTCACCTTTTTTAACATTCCATTAAAGCCCTACCCATGGCAAGGAATGGTCTTCCCAAAATTATTGGGACAATAACATCAGCCTCATATTCTAAAATAATAAAATCAATTGGGAATATAAATTGATCTACCTTTACCAATACATCCTCAATCTTACCTTTGGGATGCGCATAAGATCGATCTGCCAGCTAGAGTGTTATAGTGGTGGGCCTTGCTTCAATGCCAGGTTTTCTAAAAATTGACATTGGCGACAAATTGATGCTGGCTCCCAAGTCGCACAGTGCCTTGCCCATGAATCTATTGCCAATCATAAAGGGAATTGTGAAGCTTCCTCGATCTTTCAGTTTTGGTGGCAATCTATTGGTTATCATTGCATTGCATCCTTAAGTAAGAGCGACAGTCTCGAAATCACCCAGCTTCCTCTTTTTGGACAAAGTGTCCTTCATGAATTTGACATAGTTGGCCACTTGTTCGAGAGCTTCCACTATTGGTATGTTGATTTGTAGTTGTTTCAGAACTTCCAAGAAGCACTTAAACTGCTGGTCTTGCTTGTGTTTCTGGAGCCTCTATGGAAAAGTTGGTGGTAGGAAAGTGAATGTTGATTCTGCTAGTTTTTCCAAAGTGGTGCTGGCATTAGATTGAGGTATGGCATCGTTAGAGCTCTCCTCATTTTTCTATGTTTCCTTGGGTTCATCTGCAGGCATCAACTTTTTGTCCTGACAAATAATTGACTATTTGATAGGTGCTTCGTTCTCGCATTTTTTGTCGCTCCGAAGAGTTATTGCTTTGCATTGTTCTCTTTTTTTTTTGCGGAGCATCCTTAGTATCACTTGGAAAATTTCCTTAGGGTCTGTTGCTAAGTGCATTGGCAATTTGCGCCAGTTGAACTTCCAAGTTTGTATAGATGCTGCTAAACTCTAGACAGTTGCATCATTTCCCTCTATGTAATCGGTTAAAGTATTCCACTGGGTAGATCTCTGTCCTTGATGAAAATTGTTCTGTGCTCTCGGTGGCATCACATTCTGGTTAAAACCTGGCAATACATCTAGCCAACTATATTCGATAACATTTTAATCTCAACCACTTGCCAATATACTCAATAAATCCACATTACTTCACTATTTTACATATGCATCAAATCAATTTGCAATACATCAAATCATGCATTCTAGCATCCTAAAAATTCATTTCATAACCCATTTGCAGTACTCAAAAGTCATCATATATGTTCATTTGCAATCTCTTTCATTTCTAAAACATGCATAATACAGTGAGTAATCAAAACCATCAACGTGTGCATGAGATTATATTTTGTAATACCGAAAATGAGAGCGATATCAACCAATACTTACTTCCAAGTTTAGTAAGTGTTTCAAACTTATTCTAAACTCCCACAACTTCTTTCAAAACCTTTTTAGAGAAATAAAACATGTTTCCACTCACTGACAACCCAAAGCTCACTAGCTGATACATGATCAAGCCTCCGAAGCTTCTGAAACCTCTCCAAATGCTATAGGATTCAACTCCCCTGCTTTACCCAAACAAAAACAGAGGATTAATGCACTTTCATGCATCTCAAATCCCCATCAAACAACAAACACAACTTTCCCTCCCTTAAATCCATCAAACGCCTCTCTAAAGCATTTGAAAACATCATCAAACCTCAATTAAACAAAGCCCAGCCAAAATCACATTCTAAACATGTCCTTATACCTCCAGTAACACCACAACACCAAGATCACATCAAAAACCAACTATAAACAACCTAGAAAATTAGCAATTCACATACTTTTGGGATTCCTTTAATTATCCTCTTCTTTTAACATTAATACACATCATATAAGAGATCTAAAACCATTAGATTCATTACAGAATAGATCCAAATCAGTTTTTAACCAATTTCCATACAAAACTCAATTTAATTACCAAATCCATGTTTAAATCATAATTCCATAACATAAATCAATAACAAAGGATCAAGAACTTGGGAATTTCAATAAAGAACCTTTAATTAGCGGAGAGAAACGAAAATTACCTCTAATTGTTGATTTCTCCTTTAATTGGCAAAGTTTGGTTGAAATCCACATAGATTTTGTTGCAAGAATCAAAGGAATCAAGTAGGTAATCAAAAGGAAATCAAAAGGAATTGATTCTTGGAAATTTTGGAAAGATTTTCATAGTTTGGCTGCTGAGAAAGTTGAGAGAAGAGAAATCTCAAAGTTAGTTACGTAAGAAAGTGATTTTGTGAAAATAAAATCCTTTTATTAAATCTAATTCCTTTGAATATTAAAACCTTTTAAAAACACTTTAAAAATAGCCTAAATTAAGGGGAAATCTGATGGAAAAGTTTGGTCAAATAGCTCCTTAAATATTCTAAGTTTTGATCCTTTTTTTCTATTTAGTCACAAAAAACAGTTTTGAAACTTTTCACTTTAGTCGCTAGACCAAAATGTCCCAAAATCAGAATTAATTACTTCAAATTGAATTTACCAAAATACTTGAAATATCAATTAAATATTTTATAACATTTTCAACATTTTATTTTACCCAAAAAAATTTATAAGATTTTATTCCCGAAACTAACTCGAATTGCCTAAACCGGTTCTTCCAAACCATCTACTAGATCTGACTAACTTCAAGGTCCAATTTATGGGCCTTACAACTTTCCCCTTCTTAAGAAATTTCTTCCTCGAAATTTACTTGATAGAAAGAGATGAGGGAACTGCTTCAGCATGTCGTCTTTGCTCTCTCAGGTGGCTTCCTCAACACCACATTGTATCCACAACACCTTAACCAATTCTATGGCCTTTCCCCAAAGAACCTTGCTGCTTGAATCTATAATTCTCACCGGCTCCTCATCACAGGTCAAATCCGGATTCAACTCAATCTCCTCAATTGGCACCACATGCGAAGTATCCGATCTATACCTCCGAAGCATCGTTACATGGAAAACATCATGTATATTTTCCAACTCCGCCGAAAACCTCAACTTATATGCAACTAGACCAACACGCTTTAACACCTCATAAGGTCCAATAAACCTAGGACTTAACTTGCCCTTCCGTCCAAACCTCATCACCTTTTCCAAGGAGAAACCTTCAGGAACACACGATCACTAACCGTATACTCTATCTCTCTTCACTTCAAGTCAGCATATAACTTTTGCCAATCCAAAGCCGCATTCAACCGATCATTTATAAGCTTCACCTTCTCATTGGTATCCTTTAACACTTTCGGAAAAGAAACATACTTCTCTCCTGCCTCCGCCTAACAAAGTGGCTTGCAACACTTCCTTCCATACAAAGCCTCAAACGGAGCCATATGGATACTAGCCTGATAACTATTATTATAGGCAAACTCTACCAAAGGTAACTACTTCTCCCATGATCCTTTGAAATTTATGATGCAACATCGCAACATATCCTCCAACACTTGGATAACGCATTTAGACTGACCATCTGTTTGAGGATGATATGAAGTACTGAAATTCAACCACGGACCCAATACCATAAGCAAACACTCCCAAAACCTAGATGTAAAATGCGAATCTCTATCAAATACAATAGACTTAGGTACCCCATGCAACCTCACAATCTCTGCAATGTACAGCTCCGCCAACTTTTCCAAAGTATACGTCGTATGCACAGTTAGAAAATATGCACACTTCGTAAATCTATCCACAATCACCTAAACAAAATTCTTCTTTGATGGCATCAAAGGTAAACCAGACACAAAATACATGGTAATTCTCTCCCACTTCCATTCTGGAATCTTCAACGGTTACAACAACCCTGAAAGAAACTGGTGCTCAGCCTTAACACATTGACAAACCATACAACGAGCTGCAAAATCTGCGACATCCTTTTTCAAACCAACCCAAAAATAGTTATTTTTCAAACCTGGTACATCTTTGTACTCCCCGGATGCATTGCAAAAGGACTCGAATGTGCCTCAGCCAAGATGGTGTGCCTTAACTCCTCATCTTTTGGCACCACTATTCAACTCTTGACACACAAAACACCTTCATTACTGAAACCAAAATATGTCTCGTTTCCATCCACGTTGTCTTTGACATGTAGTACCAAAGAATCATCATACGGTTGCTTTTCCTTAATCAACTACAACAACGATGGCTTCACTTGCAACTCAGCCAACAACCCACCATCTTGTGTTACACTCAACCGAGAAAACATTGCTCCCAACTCCACCGCAACCTTTCTACTCAAAGCATCGGCTACTCTATTACCTTTACCCGAATGATACTCGATTGTCAGATCATAATCCTTAAGCAACTTCAACCATCTTTGTTGCCTAAGATTCAACTCTATTTGCAACATTAGGCATTTCAAACTCTTTTAATCTGTGTACACAATACACTTCTCACTGTAAAGATTGTGTCATCAAATCTTCAACGCAAACACCACTACAGCAAGCTTAATATCGTGCGTAGGGGAATTACGCTCGTTCACCTTCAACTGTCTAGATGCATACGTGACAACCCTTCATTCTTGCATTAGAACACAGCCTAAACCCATGTAATATGCGTCGCTATACACAACAAACTCCTTCCCTAACTCAGGTTGAATCAAGATGGGAGCTTGCGTCAAAGCTTTCTTTAGCTTGTCAAAAGCTTGCTGTCTACCTTCTGTGCACTTAAAACTCACATCTTTCTGCAACAACTTTGTCAAAGGAACAAAAATCCTTGAAAAACCATCAACAAAGCATCGGTAATACCCTGCCAACCCCAGGAAGCTACAAACCTCTAATACCGACTTTTGTTGCTTCCAATTCACAACAGCTTCAATCTTCTATAGATCTACGTGAATACCTCAGTTGAAACAACATGACCAAGGAAGACTACTTGCTTGATCCAAAACTCACACTTACTCAGCTTGGCATACAACTTATTGTCCAACAATATTTGTAACACAATCAGTAGGTGTCGATCATGATCTTTCTCGGTACGAGAGTACACAAGGACGTCATGGATGAACACTACTACAAATTGATCCAAGAATTCTTGGAACACCCAATTCATCATATCCATGAATGCTGCAGATGCATTTGTCAACCCCAAAAGGCATCACCAAGAACTCATAATGCCCATAACGCGTACGAAAAGCTATCATCGGCACATCTTTATCTTTCACCTTCAACTAATAATACCCCGATCTCATATCAATCTTGGAAAACACCGTAGCACCTCAAAATTGATCGAACAAATCATCAATCCTCAGGAAATGATATTTTTTCTTAATCATTGACTTGTTTAGTTGCCGATAATTAATGCACATCCTCATCGTGCAATCTTTCTTTTTCACAAACAATATCGGAGCTCCCCACGGTGATACACTATGCCGAATGAAACCATGATCCAACAACTCATGTAACTATGTCTTCAACTCCTTTGGTGCCATGTGATAAGGTGCAATCGATATCGAAGCCATATCCACGTACGTCATGATGTAAAACTCCACCTCTCTATCTGGCGGCAAACCCAACAACTCTTCCGGAAACACCCCTGAAAAATCACAAATAGTACGAATATCCTGGGCATGCACTTCCTTCATATTCAGGTTTATAACATAAGCTAGGTATGCTTGACCCTCGGATTCTATCATCTTTCTCGCTTCCAAAGCCGAAACAACATTGGATAAGAATTTGACATTCTTGCCCACAACCACCACTTTGTAATCTTCAGCAAGTCTCAACAAAACTCATTTGGTCTCAAAATCAACCACAGCCCGATGTTCAGACAACCAATCCATCCCTAAGATTGCATCAAAACTGTGAAACGGCAACTCCATCAGGTCAGCCGCAAACACATACCCTTGAACCATCACAAGACATCTCCTAATCACCCTCCTAGCAACTACTATCTCCCCAAAGGAACTAGTTACCCTCATACCAACATCTAACACCTTTACAGGTATATCAAGCAAGCAAGCATGTTCATGCAGGATATATGAATGTGTAGAACCAGAATCTATCAAAGAAAGCAATGATATAGACTGTAAAGTAAATGTACCTACAATCACATCGGTATCATTTCTTCCCACACAATGTGCAAAAACTCTTGTCAGTCTACGGTATGGGCAACTACCCTTTGTCCATTATCTCTACGCTGGAAATGTCCAAGACTGTGCCCATAGCCTCTCTATGGCACAATAGATCGTGCAGCAACATGTCAATCTCCAACTAACTGCAGAAAATCACGCCTGAGATGATCCAGCGATCCATAACTCTAGCACGTACCCAGGGCACCCCAGCACTCCCCGAAATACTTTCTACCACATCGCCTACACTCTGGTACTCCAGCATAGGTATTTCGACCTTGCAAACCTCGCCCAGCATTGCATCCACTACGTCTTTGATCGGATTGGTACCTCCTATCGTTATGCCTCTTGTAACGATCTCGACCAACATTTGACTCAACCTACCTCATCCCAAAAGAAGAACTCCCAGAACAAGCCGATAACCCCAAATTCTATTCTATGTCCTTAGCTCGAGAAACTAGGAGATCAAACTCTATATAGTCTATAGCCAACATATATGTCTTCACCTCCTTGATCAACCCATAACGGAACTGATCGCAACGCTGTCTCTTATTAGGAACCAGCACAGGAGCATACTTGCTCAACCGGACAAAATAGATCTCATACTCGGAAGCAGACATGTTTCCCTACTCCAAAGCCATAAACTCCCTCTTCTTCTTATCTCAATAACAGGTTCCCAAATACTTCTTACAAAAAGTAGCACAAAAGAACTCCCATGATACATCAGCATGTGCCACACCCGCAACAATAGTTGTCAACCAACTGTAAGCATCACCTTGTAGCAATGACACTACACAACCCATCTTGCGATCATCTGTACACTCCATCTAACCAATGATCCTTTTCGTGCTAGCAAACCACTCCTCGGCCGCTTCAGGAGCCAAACCGCTAAACTCATTACCACCCAAGCTACGCACACGCTCTAAAGGTAGCCCGGTATTTGCAGCTATAGGCGTCAGTGTAGGTACTTGCACTCTAGCCATGGCCGCCTCAAAAAGCTCCTGTCATTGCTTGGATTAACGGTGTCATGTCAACAAAAATAGGTCCTTGTGTTGCTTGAGGTGCACCACCCTCAACTCCAACACCAGCAGGAGGAATGGGTGGAGGATGAGGCAACTCATCTTCTTGTCTATTCACTAAACTTCCCATATGAGCTCTTGTGTCTCATCTCAGTCCTATTCGTAAAAATATGAGTCTAAAGCATGATAATGCAATAAAACAATATGATTAGGCCAGCTTGCAGCAATAATCCAAGTCACTCTTGTTTAAAAACAAAATTATTTAACTCTAGTAGTAATAAGGCAATGTGTCCCTAAGCTAAACACCTCAAACACTTCACATATCGAACATAATCTCACAAATTCAAGCACTGTGCATAACAATCAACGGAAACATACATCAACAATACATCGAACAACCATAACCCACCTTCCAACAATCATAACCTAGCTTTGATACCAACAAATGTAACCCCCTTGACCCAGTCTAGCTGCAATACTGAACCGAGCGAGCTACATTAGGGTTTGCCGAGTCAAACCTAGAAGATTTACACTAAAATGGTCCATTTTTTCTTTTATCTTATCTATATGCATTTTTATGCCCTAAGGTAATCATACTTGTTATGGTGAAGATTACAACTTAATCGGGCGTCGAATTGACAGCCAATTGTTCAAATTTGCATTTCAAATACTAAAATGTAATTTCTAATAATTAAGAGGACTTACATGAAATCGAGGTTACCAATCTGTAATTAGTCATATTTCATTATGCCAAGTTAAATCTTAACTCAAATTGACCATCCAAACTCATTTAATTGCATAAACATGAAATAGGGACTAAATTGCAAAGAAAAAACTTCAGAAAACATCATAACCAATTTAACAGCTGACATGCCAATACAGGGCCCATCCATATTGATATGAGGTTAAAATACAAAGGCATACCAATATGATCCGAACCGTATCGGTACGAGTATGTGTTCTAAAAAATATGGAATTCTAATAGCAAAAGGCAGTACCGATACGGTTACCCGTGTACCAAAACCATACTTATTTACCAACTACGTGTACCGATACAGTTACCAGGTGTATCGGTACACCTAGGAAATTTTGCCCAAATTGAGTCAAGACAGGTCCCCGCATATCGATCCCTGAAGACCCATACTGATAAGGACAAACTTGTAATGACCCCTTGGTCCAACATATGACACTTTGGCTCAATCTAACTCACTCCAAACAACATATAAACATCATATAACTTCTTAAGCATCAATTACTCAAACATAGAAGAATGGTAGAAGATCATACTCAACATGGCATATTCAAGACAAATCCCTATAGGCATGATATCTACCCAAGCATGCATAAGGTTTCCCAACCCTTCAAAATCAAGCATTTAACATCATACAAGTTCATAACATCAAATCAAACTTATACAAACAGGGAGTAACCACAATGAACCTCCCAATTACAACTTGGTCACAATGCCTTTTATTACTACTTTGTATTTATAAACCATACATTGAAATGTCTCAACACTTGTAATCTCTTTTGCGTGTTTTCTGTCCGCAAAACCCTATTTCTATACATTGATGAGAAAGAAGAGCGTAAGCTATAAGCTTAGTGAGGGAAATCTCTAAAACACTCATCAATACAATTTAAATCATTTTAGTTCAAACCAAGTGCAATTGTCTCATGGCAAAATCATCTCATGCTTCCATAATCTCTTTCAAATGCACATTTAAAACATTTACAACACACGTATCATGGATTTCATCTCTAGCTCAATTTAAGCTTCAAATGCCAAGTCTCTATATAGCAAGCTTAAAGAGCATCACATGTATAAACCATATTATACAAGCATAATCCATTTCTCATAATACTTTATCTAGTATATTGGCTTTCAAGTGACTCAAAACAAGTTCCAAACTCTTTACAAAAACACATCGGATACACGGATTTCACAAGTGGTTCCCACAAACAATTCACATACATTCCTCAATCAGAGTAACAAAACATTTATCCACCTCAACAGTTCAAACCGGAGTAACGAAACCTTTACCCACCTCAATGGTTTGGATGTATAAATCCACCACCGGGAGAAAATGAAACATTTACCCACCTCAACCGCTGTAATTCTCAAGGTGGAGTCTACAACACACTTACAACCCCTCGACATATATGAGGCGACTTTTTATAGTGAACTTTAAACCCTATGGCTAGCCTACTATAGCCGATAACATTTTAATCTTAGCCACTTGCCAATATACTCAATAAATCCACATCACTTCACTATTTTACATATGCATCAAATCAAATCAATTTCCAATACATCAAATCCTGTATTCTAGCATCATAAAAATTCATCTCATAAACCATTTGCAATACTCAAAAGTCATCATAGATGATCATTTGTACTCACTTTCATTTCTAAAACATGCATAATATAGTGAGTAATCAAAACCATCAACATGTGAATGAGATTATATTTTGTAATACCGAAAATGAGAGCGAGCTCAACCAATTCTTACTTCTAAGTTTAGATAATTGTTTCAAACTTATTCTAAACTCCCACAACTTCTTTCGAAACCTTTTTAGAGCATTAAAACTCGTTTCCACTCACCGAAAACCCAAAGCTCGCTAGTAGTATGCGATCAAGCCTCCAAAGCTTCCAAAACCTCTCCAAATGCTATAGGATTCAACTCCCCTGCTTTACCCAAACAAAAACAGAGGATTAATGCACTTCCATGCATCTCAAATCCCCAGGAAACCACAAACACAACTTCACCTCCCTTAGATCCATCAAATGCCTCTCTAAAGCACCCGAAAACATCATCAAACCTCAACTAAACAAAGCCCAACAAAAACCTATTGATTCTAACATCTTAACAACATCAATTAACATCCAAAAAAATTATAAACATGTCCTTATACCTCCAGTAACACCACAACACCAAGATCACATCAAAAACCAACTATAAACAACCTAGAAAATTAGCAATTCACATAGTTTTAGGATTCCTTTAATTATCCTCCTCTTTTAACATTAAAACACATCATATAAGAGATCTAAAACCATTAGATTCATTCAAAAATAGATCCAAATCAGTTTTTAACCAATTTCCACACAAAACTCAATTTAATTACCAAATTCATGTTTAAATCATAATTCTATAACATAAATCAATAACAGAGGATCAAGAACTTGGGAATTTTAATAAAGAATCTTTAATTAGAGAAGAGAAATGAAATCACCTCTAATTCTTGATTTCTCCCTTAATTCGAAAAGTTTGGTTGAAATCCAAATAGATTTTGTTGCAAGAAAAGAATGAATCAAGTAGGTAATCAAAAGGAAATCAAAAGGAATTGATTATTGGAAATTTTGGAAATATTTTGATAGTTTGGCTACTGAGAAAGTTAAGAGAAAAGAAACCCCAAAGTTAGTTACGTAAGAAAGTGATTTGTAAAAATAAAATCCTTTTATTAAATCTAATTCCTTTAAATATTAAAACCTTTTAAAATACTTTAAAATAGCATAAATTAAGGGGAAATTTTGATGGAAAAGTTTGGTCCAATAGCTCCTTAAAGACTCTAAGTTTTGATCCTGTTGTAACTCATTTTTGTCCAAGCTTTTAAGCCCAAATTAAATACAAACAGACCCAAATTAAAGACCCATAACCCAAAAACCAAATACCAATTTTAATTTAAAAACCCTTATTACTAAAATAACCCTAACCCTAAAAAATTATAACCAAAAACCCTAAACTACACTGCCAGTCACCACCGCCCCTTTGCCCAATCACCTTCTATGCATGGCCACCACGTGCACCACTATCGGCCACGGTGCCACCTTGGCCACTTGGCTTACACCACTGCCCGAGCCGCCACTTCAGGCCTGCAAACCAGAAAAATATCACCAAATATGGAATCACATCAAACAACTTATATTTTTTATGCATGTATTTCGAGTATAAAAAACCCAGATCTAATCTGTAAAAGGGGGCTTGGCTGGTTCGAATGATAAAAAATGAGACTTTTTCAGGTTCAAAATGAAAATAAAGTTTCTTTCAAGCATTATCATCATACGATTTCGAATAAAAAATAAATACAAATAAAAAACATATTCAAAAAGGTAAAAAAATCTTTTAAAACTTTCAGGTTTTTTTAGATCTAGGAAGATCGGGGGGTTACCAAAAATAATCCAAGGATTTGGGTTTAGGAGGCTTACCCGAGTTCGCAGACGTGTTTTACAAATGATCATCTATGATGACTTTTGAGTATTGCAAATGGTTTATGAGATGAACTTTTATGATGCTAGAATACATGATTTGATGTATTGGAAATTGATTTGATTTGATGCATATGTAAAATAGTGAAGTGATGTGGATTTATTGAGTATATTGGCAAGTGGCTGAGATTAAAGTGTTATCGGCTATAGTTGGCTAGCCATAGGGTTTAAAGTTCACTATAAAAAGTCGCCTCATATGTGTCGAGGGGTTGTAAGTGTGTTGTAGACTCCACCCTGAGAATTACAACGGTTGAGGTGGGTAAATGTTTCATTTTCTCCCGGTGGTGGATTTATACATCCAAACCATTGAGGTGGGTAAAGGTTTCGTTGCTCCGGTTTGAACTGTTGAGGTGGATAAATGTTTTGTTACTCCGATTGAGGAATGTATGTGAATTGTTTGTGGGAACCACTTGTGAAATCCGTGTATCCGATGTGTTTTTGTAAAGAGTTTGGAACTTGTTTTGAGTCACTTGAAAGCCAATATACTAGATAAAGTATTATGAGAAATGGATTATGTTTGTATAATATGGTTTATACATGAGATGCTCTTTAAGCTTGTTATTTAGAGATTTTGGCACATGAAGCATAAATTGGGGTTTATGATAGAATCCATGATACATGTGTTGCAATGAATTAAATGTGCATTTTTAAGAGATTATAGAAGCATGGGATGACTTTGCCATGAGACTTATACACTTAGTTTAAATTAGAATGATTTTAATTGCATTGATGAGTGTGTTTGTGATTCCCTCACTAAGCTTGTAGCTTACGCTCTCTTTAGTCATCAATTAGAGAAATAGACAAATTCAGGCAGCAAGTGTGCAAGGGGAAATCCAAGGAACAAGGCAATTTTAATGTATGATTTTATAAACGCTAAGTAGTAATAAGAGGCAATGTGACCAAGATGTTTTGGGAGGTTTATTTTGGGTGCTCCCTGGTTGTAAAAGTTTGGATAGTGTTTTGGACTTGTGTGATGCATAATGCTTGGATTTTAGGGATTGGGAAACACTTTTCATACTCGGGTAGAAATCATGCCTATATGAGCTATATTTGGATTTAAAGTATTGTGTATGATCTTCTGCCTTGCTGCTATGTTTGAGGAATTGTTGATTGTGAGGTTATATGCTGATCAAGTGATGTTTGGAGTGTGTTAGATTGAACCAAAGTGTTATATGTTGAACCAAGAGGTCATTACAATTATTATGTCCATACTGGTATGGGTCCTTAGGGATCGGTACGCGGGGACTTGTCTCGGCTCAACCTGGGCAAAATAGCCTAGGCGTACTGATACCCCTGGTAACTGTGGTACACATAGCTGATAAGTAAGCCTAGTTTCGGTACACGGGTAGCGTATCAGTACGGCCTTTAGCTACTGTAATTCTATAATTTTGAAAACACATACCCGTACTGATACGCTTGAGGACCGTATCAGTACACCTTTGCATTTCAAACCCCGTTGCAATATGGATAAGCCCTATACCGGTATGCTTGTCGTTAAATCAGTTAGGATTTTTTTTGAAGTTTTTATTCTTTGCAATTTAGTCCTTGTATATTGTTTATGCAATTAAATGAGTTTGGATGGTTATTTTAGCATGCATAGTGTTTCCCAACCCTTCAAAAAAAAACATTAAGCATCATACAAGTCCAAAACATCAAACCAAACTTGTACAAACATGGAGTATCCAAAATAAACCTCCCAAATACAACTTGGTCAAATTGCCTCTTATTACTACTTAGCATTTATAAAACCATACTTTGAAAATGTCTTGACCCTTGGATCTCCTCTTGCGTACTCGCTGTCCGAAAAGGCCTATTTCTTTGCATTGATGAGAAATGAGAGCGTAAGCTATAAGCTTAGTGAGGGAATCTCAAAAGCACTCATCAATGCAATTAAAAATCAATTTAATTCAAACCAAGTGTTTATGTCTCATGGCAAAATCATCTCATGCTTCTATAATCTCTTTCAAATGCACATTAAAATCATTTGCAATACATGTATCATGGATTTCTATCATAAGCCTCAATTTAAGCTTTATATGCCAAGTTTCTAAATAGCAAGCTTAAAGAGCATCTCATGTATAAATCATATTATACAAAACATAATCCATTTCTCATGATACATCATCTAATATATTGGCATTCAAGTGACTCAAAACAAGGTTCATTCTATTTTATAAAAGCTAAATCGGATACACGAATTTCCCAAGTGGTTCCTTCGACCACTTCACACACGTCCTTGAACCGGAGCAGCCCTCAACGGTTATAACGTATAAATCCACTAGCGGGAGAATTGGCACACTCTTGACCCCTCAACCGCTGCGGTTCTCATGGTGGAGCATGGCACACTCTTGACCCATCGACACACACATGAGGGACTTATTATAGTGCACTTTAAACTCTATGGCTAGCCAACTATATACTGATAACATTTTACCTCAGCCACTTGCCAATATACTCAATAATAACCTCATTAACTTACTGTTTTACATATGCATCATTTCAAACCATTTTCCAATACATTAAAGCGTGTATTCTAGCATTCTCAAAATACCTTCATAAATCATTTGCTATGGTCAAATCTCATTATGTATAACCATTTGCAACATCTTAAATTTCTAATACATGCATATAACAGTAAGTAATCAAATCTATAGACATGTGTATAAGATTGTATTTTGCAAAACTGAAAATGAGAGAGAGCTCAACCAATACTTACTTTCGAGCTTAGATAACTGTTTCAAACTTTATCTAGACTCCCAACAACCATCTTCAAACCTTTTAAGAGCAGAAGCGTTTCCACTCACCAACAACCCAAAGCTATCTTGCCGTTGCGCGAATCAAGTTTGTGAAGCTTCCGCAACTTCTCCAAAAGCTATAGGATTCAACTCCCTTGCTTTACCCAATCAAAAACAGAGGATTAATACACTTCCATTCATCTCTATTCTCCAGCAACCAACAAACACAAGTTTGCCTCACAAGAAACCATCAAACGCCCTTCTAAAACAACCGAAATCATCATCAAACCTCATCTAAAAGAAGGTCATCCAAAACCTATTGATATAACATCTTAACAACATCAATTAACTTCCAAAAACATCTTAATTACGTCCTTATATCTCCTGCACCTCTATAGCATCAAGATCACACCAAAATCCAACTATAAACAACCTAGAAAATTAGAATTCACATAGTTTCAAGATTCCTCTTTTTAATCACTTCATTCAACATTAAAACACACCTTAATAGGGATCTAAATCAATAAGATTCAACACAAAATAGATCCAAAATAGTTTTTATCTAATTTCCACATAAAACTCAATTTAATTACCAAATCCATGTTTAAATCATAATTACATAACATAAATCAGTTGTTAAGGATCAAGAACTTGAGAATTTCAACAATGAACATTTAATTAGAGGAGAGAAATGAAAATCACCTCTAATTGCTGATTTCTTCCTTATTTGGCAAAGATTGGTTGAAATCCAAGTAGATTTTGTTGCAAGAATCAAATGAGTCAAGTAGAAAATAAAAAGAAATCGAAATAGATTGATTCCTGGAAATTTTGGAAAGATTTTGATAGTTTGGCTACTGAAAAAGTTGAGAGAAAAGTGATAGAAAAGTTGGTTACGTGAGAAAGTGATTTTGTGAATATAAAATCCTTTTCATTAATCCCATTTTATTTTATTATTAAAACCAATTAAAACACTTAAAATAGACTAAATTAAGGGAAAATCTGATGGAAAAGTTTGGTCAAATACCTCCTTAAAGATTCTAAGTTTTGACCTTTTTACGATTTAGCCACCAAAAACAGTTTTGAAAACTTTTCATTTTAGTCATTAAACCAAAATTTCCCAAAAACAGATTTAATTACTTCAAATTGAATTTACCTAAATACTTAAAATATTAATTAAGTGTTTTCTAGCATTTTCCCATATTTTATTTTAACCAAAAATGATTTTATAAGATTTCGTTAAAGCTTAGTATTATGGATGTTTTGGTAAAAAAATAATAAAATAAAATAAGAGATCTAAAATTTGCCTCAACTATTCGATGAATGGGCACCAAATCTGGAATTGGAGATGAAGAGTCTGGAAGCTCAAAATTTTCTCCCGACCCCCATTTTTTTCACTTCAATCTCAGCCACCGCGCAGACGTGATCATCACCGCCAACACCAGCAGAATTGGCGCCTCCTTCCAAATGTAGCCCCGACTGCCACGCGTAGGACCGTCACTCTGTTCACCGTAAATGTTTTGTGGAAGCCTCGGCGAACCAAGGGTTTCTCACCCTTTCGGCTATCGTCATTTTCGGTCGCTTTTAGCCACCGGGATGAGATACCATCGGAGTAGCCAAACTCAGCATGGCGAGGTGAATAAAACCCCTCAAACCAACCGCCAAATCGATGACGATAGAGGGTTCACCGGAGCTACGTTGAACCCCGCAATCCAATTCGTTTTTTGGTAAGTTGGTGAGTTATTTGACCGATATTAAGTTATTTTTGGCTATTTTGAGAGTGTAGTTTTCATTCACGCATTTCCGGCGTGTTTTTGACTATTCTGGGCTGCGCATGGAGTGCACACGCCGTCTAGGGCGATTTCCGGTAGCCTTGGGCGGTAGCCATTGAACCAGGCCGATCCAGTAGTAAACCATCCTGGCCAAACTTGGTCCACCCGAACCGAACTAAACCGACCCGAGTCTAAACCAACCCTTACCCGAACTTGGCCTATTGACCCGAACTCAACCCGTCGACCTGACCCGACTAAGTCAATCCTTTGACTGAGTCAACTCGCTTGAGTCAACTCGCCCGAGTTAACCCAGTTGATTAATGATGTCAGCGTTGACTGTTGATGTCATTGTTGACCGATGATGTCAGCATGATGTCAGCGTTGACTTTGACTGCTAACATCAGCGTTGACTTTAACCAAAAGTTGACTTTTTAAAAAAAGTCATATTTAATGTTTTTTGACGTTTTAAGTCCATTTTTGAAGTTGGTTTTGTGAAATTCAAACCTGAAAGCCTCCAAATCAGACCGTGAAACCGAACTTGAGTTTGTATTTAATTATTCAGTTAAAGTGAATTGCAAATTAGGATTGATTTTGGAAATTATGTAACTGAAGGTATTTGCACATCTTTAAATTTGAGAGGTTGAAGGAAGTCGATTACAAACTCAAGAATGTTCGAATAGAGTATCTTGAAGCAATCGATATAGCCTAAGTCTAGGTAATACACTACTACCTTTAGCATGCTTGATGATACATGTTGGTTTATGACTAATGCATGAAATTATATTGAGTATGCCATTGATTTACCGCTTGCACATAACTTTGGGAAAAAAAGAACGGTAATTATTACAATCTAAGTACTCGAATAAGAAATTGAGCAATCTTATGGATCCACAAGTTTAGAAGTAATTAATAGGATTATTATTTTGCATTTTGGATGTTGATCAATAAGGAGTAAATTTCATATGTCTTGGACATAAGAAATGACAAAAGTACCATTGGCGCATAACATGACTAAATTACCCCTGAAATGAATTGGAATGACAGATAACACTTGTGATTTAGGAAAAACATCTGATTCACCCGAAATTTTCTAAACTACTTGATTAAATCCTGGTAATAAGTTTCAAATCCCTGTTGATAAATATAGATCTGGAAATCCACACTTGTTCTTGATTCATCTAGAAACTTCGTTGTACTTGGAAAGATACGGTAACAAGATTTAAAACTCTGAGATTGATAAGTACTTTGATTTAACCTAATTTCTAAATAAATTTCTGAGGAGAAATTTATGGAAAACCTTTTGTATGTCGGATTAATCAAATTATCAAAAAATACAATATTGATTAATGACTGAAATGAGTGAGAGAATTAGTAATACTGATTTGATTGAATTGGAAAATAACCAAAATGTCCTCGAGTTTTAGAAATTCTAAATTAATTGGAATGATAGATATGCCCCCGGTTCCTGAAATAAATAGATGGTTTGGAAGAATTGAAATGACCGAGATAACTGATTTAACGTCAAGTGTGTTAATGATTGAAATACCCTGTTGACTAAAGATAAGCGAAAGATTAGAAAATCATGAAATTTCTGATAGACTACAGATGACCATAATGTCCCAGTGGGATTGAGGTATGACTTATGTAAATCAGTCATTCGTGACATTGTAACCATAAAGGAAAGATACTACATAAATACATGTTCAAACTTTCGAGGCCTGTTCTGAGATAATATGTGGCAGGGATCTGTTCAGATGTACAACGCAGTCAAAATGAAATATTAAACACAGATAAGGTGTACCAATTTGAATGCTTGGAAAGTAATGCATTGATGAAATGCGTTTAGTGAAATGGCCTTGGAAGCTGGGCAAACCATCAACAATCTCTAGCATCGCAAATTATCGACTTAACCCTATCGGGGGTAAATTACTAAATTACCCCTGAGGGTTAAAATAACCAAAATGCTCTTATGAGTAAGATTTATTGGAACTCTCTTGTCATATCTAGAATCTTGAATGATCATGATCTATCTGAACTCTAAAAATCTATCCCGATATATCTGATATCCAACATAGTCTTGCTATACCAAAAATATTTAATGATCTTGAAGGATAATTTTGGAATACCTGGAAGAAGTTGATAATTATCGAATCCCTTCGAATAAGGCTTTGATTTTGAAATCAATCCAGAATGAACTATAGTTCAATGTCTCCTTTCTGTGTTTAGCAAGGACCCTTGAGTGATATTAGACCAACTAGTGTGTCCCATAATTACATGATTAATCTTCATGTTTGGAAACCAATCTATCTATTCTAATCCCAAGTAATCCTCTTATCTAAAGTAAGAACAAAACTCCTGGTTCCTAATATCTGACATAAGTATACGTGATTTATGGTTTCTGATACTTTGGTTCTACTAAATAAAAATATGTATGTATCATGAACTTTTACGTACTGTTACTGATTACTTAATTGTCTGTTCCCAATCAAAACTGTTTTACTGGGTACTGGGATATTGATTGAAGACTGTAGGTTCAGCCCTGATTAGGCTGCTAATTTTGCCTGTGTTTAGGTTCCTAGCTTCAGCTAGGGTAATTTCGTCCGTACTAAGCTAGGGTAATTCCGCCCATACTAGGTTCCTAGCTTCGGCTAGGGTAATTCTGCCAGTGACCTAAGGTATTCCCTTAGGATGGTATCCTCGCCCAATGGGCTAGGGTTAATGCCCGTTCTCGGATCCTCTACTTCAGCAAGAGTGATTTCGCCTGTATTAGGTTCCCATGCTTTGGCTGGGGTAATTCCGCCCGTGACCTAAGGTATTCCCTTAGGATAGTACCCATGCCTGATGGGCTTGGGTTAATGCCGATATATGATACCGTTATGGGGAAATGTATAGTGGAGTTTGGTTGGAGGGTAAATAAGAATTTAAAATAAACTTCACTGCTACTTGAATTATGTGCTCGTGAAATAAAAAGTTTATTGCATTGTTATAATTGTATGTATTAAATTAGCACTGTTGGAACTCACTAAACTCCCTGATTTAATTTAATCCTTCATTCTTTTGATTCTTCAGTTTATTAGGCTTCTCAACTGATACCCGATGATCGAATAAAGAATAACTTTATTACTTTCAGATATAACATTTATTTGAATTAATGAACTGAATTTTTAGAACTTGTTACTCGGAATACCTTGATAGTTTCATGCTCGGCCGTATATCTCCTTGTACATTTAGCATCTCTTGGTAGTTTTGTATTACGGAGCTTTTTCAAGCTCACGTTGTTTTTACCATCGTAGGTAGAAGAAGTCTATTATGGTAGTGACCGACATATGTGTTTGGAGTTCTCTCAGGATGGCATTCGGGGAACGGTACATGTTATTAGTGGGAATGTATGCCACGCTTTATTTTATGATTGTGTCTGTTATATGTCTTCTGGATTTCAGTTTAGTGTAAACGGAATTTTAATATGGTTTTAACATAAATTTTATTTTATACTTCTTAATGTATTTTTAAGAGTTTTCTCCTATTTTTACTGTGGGTCGCTCCGGTGACTCAAATGTTACATTCTAGACTAGATGTATCGCATAGGCGGGTTTAGGGGGTTACATATTCGAATATCACCATTATTTATCCCTTACACACAATTTCTATCAAATACATCAATATCCATACTCTAGCACCCAATCAACACAACAGATAATTCAAACAATCATCACATAGATATACGAATGTCCAAACAACCCTACACGATCTTCTAGTCTATACGAGTCAAATCATATTCACAGCATCATCATGTCTCACACAGATATCAAATCTCACACTATCGATCTGCGCATCATGCATATTCATCATCTACCTATTTTACAGATACTAACACGCAAAGTAATCACATTTTTTATGCTCTCGATGCAATAGGAGTTCGAGGTGTACTAGCGATTATCAATAAATCCTTACTCGAACTTCTCAAATGCTCTTTTCCATCCGATATTTGAGCTCGGACAAACCTCATCAACATACAAATACCACAATTACTAATTAACCTCATTCAATAACTAATCCACAAGGTCAAATGCATAAAAATAGCTTATCGGGTTCAAATTTGGCGAAACAATTTGTGGCAACGAACTCAAAACATTGAGAAACACCTAGGTAGGGTCCTCAGAGAAAGTCAACGGCTCGGTCAATGAGGTCAATGGTGGCTCAGCTCGGGGTCAACGGCTTGGTCAATACGGCTTGGCTTGATGGCTCAGCTCTAACTCGACTCGACTTAGATGGCTCCAACTGCCAAAATGAAGCCCACTCAGGGTGGTGACGCTTGTGGCATTTATGGCGGCGGACAGCGACCAAACTTCACTGGCCAATTATTCTCGAGCTGGTGAACACGATGGTGGCCTCTATTTCTCGATTCGAGCACTCTAACCTCCTCAACTCAATAACCCAAAGCTTCCTCTCTCCTACCTTATTCTACGGCAACTCTGATTGTAGTGCTGCTGGTACTAGGAAACTTGTCTCGACAAGATGAACACAATGCGGTGGAGGTGTCGACAACGGACGTCCGGATCTTGGTAGATCAAAGTTTAAAACTCCCCCTACACTTTCTCTCTCACTTTCCCCTTTCTCTTCTACTTTTTTCTCTTTCTTTCTCCATCGTATCATCATCCCTTTTTCCTCTTTCTCACCACACACAACCACTTAAATTCAAATAACCCACTCCTACCAAATTATTGGTCCTAAACTTAACAACCATAACTTGGGCTTCTAAAATAAAGGCTCATAACCTAGGTCCGGAACCCAATTCACTAACCTAGAAATAGGGTCGTTACAATCTCGCTTGATTTTTGCATAAGTTAAAAATATGCTAAAGTTATCCTTTGCACCAAGTCCTCTACCATTCTCCCTCGATGACATTGTCAGGTCACGTCGGTATACTCCAAGGGGCAGTGGAAAAATTATTCGATGATCACCACCAGAGATCTATGTACGAGGAACGAATCAGGGTGAAAAGGGTAAAGAATTACCTGTTTAAAATTTAGAATTCTAAATTTGGAGAAGATAGATATCCAATCACCATTCCAAGATATCGATTCCTAAGCCGCAACGATAACGCCCTGACCTCTACTTAGTTCACCCAGTTGAAACGAGCATATAAAACTCTCTAAACTATTTCGATGGTTTTTCCAAAATGCATTAATTACTGCTAGATCTCTCATGCCTTTATATAGCCTTTTGAAAATCCTAATTCAACTCATATTAGGATTTCAATATATATATTAATATATATAATCCTAATTTGACTTTAAATAGGAATTCAACATATATATATATATATATATTAAATATATATAATCTCAATTCAACTTAATTAGGATTCCAATATATATATATATATATATATATATTGATTTAAATCGAATTATATTATTTATATAATAAAAGAGTCATAATTACAATAATTATTTTCTTTTAATATTTATCTAGTAGTTAAATTATATATATCAAATATATATTAATTTAACTAAATTCGTGTACAACAAATTTGTACATATATATTTCATTTAATATATGTTCTCTTCAACTGTGGGTGTGACCCTATAGGTTCTTTGTAACGTTAGTAGTAGATATTAGAACATTTCTAATATTACAAACAATGAGTGACATCTAGCAATATGTCATTGTCACCTAAGTTACAAGAAATCATGATTCAACATAACTTCTTCGTGGTCAAGTCTTTTTCATGTATTATATCCTTTTGTCCTTTATATCTAGATTGGACACAAGTCATGGAACAGTCACACTTGTATACTCCATCTAATATTTCTTGATATCTTGAGTAGACTATTATAAACGAATAAATATGATATCTCATACCAACTTATTCAAGCATAGCCATGCATTTCTAGTCTCACTCAATCAAGTGGCGTACGACATTACTCATATTATGTAGGAGGGACAAATCCTATCTTGATCAACCATATCCCACTACATAGATTGTGACGTATCCAATACAATCTTTATAGTGTAGTCATTTACGACACACGCTTAACTGTATCAAAATATGTCACGCACGATGTTGAAATAATGATGATCTCAAGTCTGAGGACCATACATGTAGTTATCACTATGAGCAATGTTGTGACTGTCACGTAATAATCCAAGAAACATGCTCATAGCGAGTCAGTCTAGTATGTCATTCTCTAACACATACTTATGTATTGATTTTGACATCTCCATGTCAATGACAGCACTTTGTCATCAATCAACTACAAATTAGTCTTAATGTATTATTGCTTTTGTAATAAAGGTTTTGTTGAAAAATAATATTAAGAGTATAGAAATATTTGGAAATGGCATAAAAGGACTTAACTTGCCTTTCCGTCCAAACCTCACAACCTTCTTCCAAGGCGAAACCTTCAGGAACACGCGATCACCAACCGCATACTCAATCTCCCTTCTCTTTAAGTCAGCATATGACTTTTGCCTATCAGAAGCTGCCTTTAACCGATCAGTTATAAGCTTCACTTTCTAATTGGTATCCTTCAACGCATCCGGCAAAGAAACATAATTTTCTCCTACCTTCACCCAACAAAGTGGTGTGCAACACCTTCTACCATACAAAACCTCATACGGAGCCATCTGGATACTAGCATGTTAACTATTGTTATAGGCAAACTCCACCGAAGGTAATTGCTTCTCCCTAGATCCTTGGAAATCAATGATGCAGCACCGCAACATATCCTCAAACACTTGGATAACGCATTCAAGCTGACCATCCATTTGAGGATGATATAAAGTACTGAAGTTCAACCACATACCCAAAGCCTTATGCAAACACTCCAAAAACCTTGTTGTAAAACACAAATCTCTATCTGATACAATAGACTTTGGCACTCCTTGCAACCTCACAATCTCAGAAACATACAACTCCGCCAACTTATCTAAAGTATATGCCGTATGCACAACCAGAAAATGTGCACACTTCATAAACCTATCCACAATCACCCACACTAAATTCTTCTTTGGTGGTGTTAAAGGTAAACCGAACACAAAATCCATGGTAACTCTCTCCCATTTCCATTCTAGAATTCTTAACGGTTGCGACAACCCAGAAAGAAACTGATGCTCAACCTTAACACATTGGCAAACCATACAACGAGGAACAGAATCTACGACATCCTTTTTCAAACCAACCCAAAAATACTCATTCTTCAAGTCCTGATACATCTCTGTACTCCTTGGATACATATAAAAAGGACTCGAATGTGCCTTAGCCAAGATACTGTGCCTTAACTCCTCATCTTTTGGCACCACCACCTGATCCTTATAACACAAAACACCTTCCTCACTAAAGCAAAAATTCATCTGATTGCCATCCATAATATCCCTAACATGTGATACCAAGGAGTCATCATATGTTGCTTCTCCTTGATCAATTGTAACAACGATGTTTTTACTTGCAACTCAGCCAACAAACAACCATCTCACGTTACACTCAATCGAGCAAACATCGCCCTCAACTCAACTACATCCTTCTTACATAAGCCATCGGCTACAACATTGGCCTTACCCATATGATACACGATAATCAAATCATAATCCTTAAGAAACTCCAACCATCTTCATTGCCTAAGATTCAACTCCTTTTGTGACAACAGATATTTCAAACTCTTGTGATCCGTATACACAATACATTTCTCACCATAAAGATAATGTCGCCAAATCTTCAACGCAAAACCACCGCAGCCAGGTAAATATCATGCGTAGAATAGTTGCACTCGTGCACCTTCAACTGTCTAAATGCATAAGCTATAACCCTTCCATCTTGCATCAACACACACCCCAAACCAACGTAGGAACACCCGATTCATCATATCCATGAATGTTGCCTGTGAATTTGTCAATCTAAAGGGCATCACTAAGAACTCATAATGCCCATAGCGCGTAAGAAAAGCTATCTTCGGCACATCATTATCCTTCACATTCAACTGATAATACCCAGACCTCAAATCAATCTTGGAAAACACCGTAGCACCCTGAAACTAATCAAACAAATTATCAATCCTCGGCAAAGGATACTTATTCTTAATCGCCAACTTGTTTAGTTGTCGATAATCAATGCACATCTTTATCGTGCCATCTTTTTTTTCACAAGAAACACCGATGCTCCCTAAGGTGACACACTAGGCCGAATGAAACCATGATCCAACAACTCATATAACTGCATCTTTAACTCATTCAATTCTTTTGATGCCATACAATACAGTGTAATCAAAATCAGAGCCGTATCTACGTACATTTCAATACAATACTTTATCTTCCTATCCGGCAAAAAACTAGGCAACTCTTTCAGAAACACTCTTGGAAAATCGCAAACTATGCGAATATCTTGGGCACACACTTCCTTTATATTAGGGTTCATAACCTAAGCTAGGTATGCTTGACCCCTAGATTCTAACATCTTTTGCTCTTCTAAAGCTGAAACAACATTGGATAAGAATTTGACATTCTCGCCCATATCCATCACTTTGTAATCCTCAACAAGTTTTAGCGAAACTCACTTGGTCTCAAAATCAACCATAGCCCTATGTTTAGACAACCAATCCATCCCCAAAATCACATCGAAACCATGAAACGACAACTCCATCAAATCAGCCTCAAACACATGCCCTTAAACTATCAAAGGACATATCCTATACAACCTCCTAGCAACTATTGTCTCACCAAAGGAACTAGTTACCTGCATACCAACATCTAACACCTCTACAGGCATATCAAGCAAGCAAGCATGTTTGCGTAGGATGTATGAATGTGTAGATCTAGAATCTTTTAAAGAAAGTAATAATATGGACTGCAAAGTAAATATACCTGCAATCACATCAGAATTATTCCTTCCTACACGATGTACAAAAAATCGCATCGGTCCACCACCCTTAGGCTGAACCGCTATGGTATGAGCCTCCACTCTCTAACCATCCTCCTCACACTGGAAATGTCTACGGTCGTGCCCACGGCCTCTCTATTGCATAACAGCAGGTGCAAGAGCCTGACCTTTCCTAGTTAATTGCAGACAATCATGCCTGATATAATCCCGTGATCCACATCTCAAACAAGTACCAAGAGTACCCCAACACTCCCCCGTGTGTCGTCTACCACATCTACCACATTTAGGTGTTCATGCAAAGGTATTCTGAATAGGTTATCCACGCCCAGCATTACGCCCTCCATGTCTCTAATTCAGACGATACCTCCTATCTCTATGCTTCTTGTATCGGTCTCTACCAACGTCAGATTCAACACTTTTTTTTCCCAAAGAAGAACCCTAGAACGAGCAAACAACCCTAAATTCTATTCTATGTCCTTAGCTCGGGAAACCAGGACATCAAACTTTGTATAATCTGTAGCCAACATTTTGTCTTCACCTTCTTTACCAACATATAACAGAACCTGTCGCATCGCTCATCAAGAACTAGTTTAGGAGAATACTTCCTCAATCGGAAAAACGGGATCTCATACTCGAAAACAGACATGTTCCTCTATTTTAAAGACACAAACTCCTTATTCTTCTTATCTTGATATTAAGAATCTAGATACTTATCCTGGAAGGCAACACAGAAGAATTCCCATGTCACATCAGTAGGTGCCAAACCCGTGATAGTAGTTGTCCACCAACTGTAAGCATTACCCTAAAGCAACAACACTATACAACCCAACTTGCGGACATCTATACACTCCATCTGATCAAAGATCCTCTCTATACCAGCAAACCATTCACCAACAGCTTCTGGAGCCAAACCTCTAAACTTGGTACCAACCAAGCTACATAAACGCTCTAAAGATAGCTCAATGATAACAGTTACAGGCGTCGGTCCAGGTACTTACACTATGCTATGCTCGCCTAGAAAGCTACAGTCATCGCTTGAATTAACGGTGTCTTGCAAAATGAATTTGGACATATTTTAGCCATGTTTTCTTGTGCGATAAGGATTGTAGATTCAAATGAAGCTGAATTGCAGGCCATTTGTTTTGCACTTGAGGTAATGCGTGAGTCTAGTTGGGGCTTGACAACGTCGTTGATGATTGAATCAGACTAGGAAAAAGTAGTGGCGTGGGTGTTACTTCATGAGAAAAGGCCGTGAAAGTTTTGGCAGTGGTTTCAGCGCATTGATGTAGCATGTGCTTATATGTATGATGTTTGTTTTCATCATGTTTACCACGAGGTGAATCAATTGATAGATGCACTTGCTAAGAGTGGTGTTGATAGGCCTTCCTGGTTCCAGATGCTAGGATGATTTATTTTGTTCTTTGGTGTGCGCTATGGTGTTTGTTCGATCTGATTGTCTTTGACTCTTTTGGTGTTTATCTGTTACGTTTTATACACTATAATAAGTACTCTTTTCCTCAATCTAAGCTTAGGGAGGTTTTTAACGAGGCTTATGGTAGTGTTGGCTATGTATGACATACCTCAATAAATCATGCATTTTCGCCGAGCAAAAAAAACATGATAATGTAACATATATATAATATTATATAACATACATATAATATATAATGACAATAATAATGATATGATATAATATATTATGCTTATATATATATATATGAAATATAAATATATATAGTACACAAGACCTAACAAATATACATAATAATACTAATATATTTATAATGTTATACGAATAATATATACAAATGTGCAATAAAAAATATATACATAATGTAAATATATAAAAAATATAATATGAAAACTTTACAAAAACTACTATATAAATAAATAAAAGGTAACATACATAATATATATACAAGTAATATATACTAATAATAATAATAATATATAATAAAAATAGTGACTGAAATGAGTAAAATTAAAATTAAAAGTGCAAATTAAAAGAAAAAAAAGAAGAGTAGAAAGGACAAAATTGTGATGGATACAGAGCTGGGAGGAACAAAACTGTAATTTCCCCATTTTCCAAAATGCATGGGTCTCCAGGCCGGGTCGGGTTTGAGCGCGGGTCGAACACATGGCAAAACAACATCGTTTTGATTAGGTATAAATACCCTATTTTTTGCCAAAAATTCACTTGTGCATCAGATAATTAAAAAAGTCAAGATTCTCTCTTAAATGTATCATTTGCTCTTTAGCCCAAAAGTCGATCGTCATTCGAGTCTGCTACAGCGTCGTCGCTCACCAGCGATCGCTGGAGGGAGTAAAAAATACACTGATAAACAAGGGTAAGCCTCCTAAACTTGAATCTTTAATTTATTTTTGGTGATAACCCCCTAATACCTCTAGATCTTGAAAAAACCGAAAGGATTTTTTAAAGATTTTTTCACCTTTTTTGGATTTTTTTGTTGTTTTTGATTCAGATTCAGATGATGATGATAATGCTCTAAAAATTATTTTTATTTTGAATCCTCCTCTTTTATTATTCAAACCCCCTCTTAAAAATGATTTACATGGGTTTTTATAACCGATTAGAATATCTAAAAAAATTACAACTTGCATGCAAGTTGTCTTTTTTCAAATTTGAAAAGAAAATACATTTTTTTCTTTTTTAGATTTGATTTGCTTCTTTATTCTTTTGCAAATCTGATGTAGGCGACGCATGTGATGGGCGGTGGAGTGTTAGTCTGGGGTGGAGCGATTGGCAGTGGGTGATACGCGTGTAGGCCACGACGGTCGAAGAGCCAGCGCATGGCTTGCACGCGCCATGAGGTGAAGGGGCGCAAGGGAAGCGGTGGCAACAGGCTTGGAAGGGGAGGGATTATATTTAGGGTTTTGAATATTAGGTTTTAGGGTTAAATGTGTTGGGTCAGATAAATGGGTAAATGGATATTTAAATGGTTATTTAATTATATGGGTATTGGGTTGATGGGCATTGGGTATTTGGGCTTGATTTGGTTTATTGAAATGGATGTGGAATTGGGCTGAAGGAATAAAATGGATCTGGATTTTTATTTTTGGATTTGGATCTGATTTGATTTAATTTGGGTTTAGTTTATGGTTTGGGCTTGTGGCCAGGACAAAATGGGTTTTGACAGCTGCCCCTCTTTGCTCATTGTTGTGTAACAGTGTAGAGCAAAGACAAAAGAATAATTTTTTTTGTTTGGTCGATCAGGGTTCCTTCTCTAGCCACCGCCCCTTCTTGGGCTTTACTTGATCGTCTCTGCCGCTTTTAGAAGAAAAAGTCTTCAAAATGGGAGGATCTATTGGGAAAGCAAAATGAGTTCAGTTTGTTATGACTCTGACGACAATGCAATACCTAGAGAAAATTTGACCTAGCTGCAACACTGTCGAAGAGGCAAGTTTGCAAAACTTGATCCAGCTGGATCGAATGACAAAGGTTTTGACATTTGATCTAACTACGACTCCGATGAGGAGACAAGATTGAAGGGTAAAGGTTTTGATATTTGATCCAACTGCAACACTGACGAAGAGGTAGGATCGAATGATAAAGGTTTGAACATTGATTCAAAAATATCTATAGTTAGATTTCTTTTGCATTTTTCCAAATGCACAAGGATCAATAGTTTTGAGTTGCCTTTACGGGTAGCCGTTTTCTCTAGGCTAGCTGTACCATTCCCCTGGGTACAATCTGTTTATACCAATCATGACATTGGAATTTTCCAAAGGATTTATTTTCCTTTGACCATTCGTAAAAATGAATTTTTGATGGACATTTGAATTATCCATTATCTTAAACTTTGTCGTGTTTAAGCACGTTGCACAAACATTTCTGTCGAACTTGCCAAAATAGCTTTGATCCAGCTGCCACACTAACGATGAGACATGATCAAAAGATGAAAGTTCTTATGTTTGATCTAGCTACAACTCTAATAAAGAGACAGGATCTGAAAGAGTATATTTGGCCCAGCAACAACACTTGGCAAAGAGGTAAGACCGAAGAATAGTATAGTTTGACCAACTATAACTCCTAATGAAGAGGCAAGGTCTGAAGTTAATAGGGTTGATCCAGCTACAACACCGACGAAGTGGCAGGATCAGAAGTCAGTAAATTTGGTCTAGCTACAACACCGACGAAGAGGCAAGACCTAAAGTTAGTAAGGTTTGACCTAGCTACAACACCGATGAAGAGAAAAGGTCTAAACTCAATAAGGCTAATCCAAATACAACATCGACAAAGAGGCAGGATCTAAAGTTAATAAATTTGGCCCAACTAAAACACCCGATGAAGAGGCAAGGCCGAGAGTCAGTAAATTTGGTTCAGCTACAACACCGATGAAGAGGCAGAACCGAAAGTTAGATTTGACCAAGCTATGACACCTGACGAAGAGGTAATGTCTAAAGTTAGTGAGGTTGATCCAGCTACAATACCTGACGAATAGGCAGCATCTAAAAGAGTAGATTTTTGGCCCAGCTATAACATCTGACGAAGAGGCAAAACCGAAAGTTAGATTTGACAAGCTACGACACCCAACGAAGAGGCAAGGTTTGAAGTTAGTGGGGTTGATCCAGCTAGAACACCTGACGAAGAGGCAAAATCTAAAAGAGAAGATTTTAGCCCAACTACAACACCCGGCGAAGAGGCAGGGTGTGAAAGAGTAGATTTGGCCCAGCTACAACACCCGTCGAAGAGGCAGGACTGAAGGATAGCATTTTGGGTCCAATCACTTCATCAACGAAGGAATTGGATTGAATAGCATCTTGGAATACAGCCACTTCATCAACGAAGGGACGAGATTGAATGACAATAACTTGATTCTATCGCACCATCAACTGAGAAGCAGAATCAAATAACATCAACTCAAACCCTACTACACCATCAACGGAGGAGCAGAATTAAACAACAACTTGAACCCAGTCACACCATCAACGGAGGGACAAGATCAGAAACAGCAACTTGGATTCTACCACACTATCAACAAAAAAGCAGAATCGAATAACATCAACTTAAACCTTACTACACCATCAACGGCAGAGCAAGATTGAAGAGCAGGAACTTGGACCCAGCCACACCATCAACGAAGGGATAGCATCAGATAACAACAACTTGGATTGTACTGCATGTAGCGACTAAAAATTTGGGCCGCTACGAAAAATGAGAAATCATAATATGGGGGTTTTCCCGCTTTTATTTTAAAATTATTTAAAAAGGTAATTGTAAAAAAACTCATATTTTAAAAACATGGAGTCACCACCGGCCACTTTGGTAGGCCAAACACCGTAAAAAACAAAACTAGAGATTCGAAAGCTTGGGTTCGGGAGTCGATTATGTATGGGGAAGGGTTAGCAACCCCGCTATGCACAAAATTGGTACCTATAGGGTTCGTATTATAACTATTAAAAAATTAATTTAATTTAAAAATTAATTCCTAAAATGCATGAATATAACAGTATAAAACTTTTGCTTTGATATCCACGGTACCAAAGGAGATGACACCTGAAGAACCGGGATGACACTCTCACTAGAATACAGGAACAAAAGGCCTATCACTATATGTAACAAGTTGAACATTATAAATTAAAATGTACAACGAATATATGAATATTAATAAGATAAAAAAAAATTAAAAAGTGATAAACAACTATATATATGTTATAATTTACTATAAATAAAATATGATGAAAGAAATACATGTTAAAACTTACTATACATTAATTACAATATAAAATATCACAAAATATGTAAACTTAACATAGATCTTAATATGTACATATAATAAAAATTACATAATAAATATATATAACATATAGAATCGAACATTAATGTATATATAAAACATCTCATAAGATATAAGACATATCATATATAAAACAATAAATAATCAACAAATAAGTAAATAAGACAAAAAATGTGTCGGATGTGATCAACATAAAACAGAATTAAAGAAACATATGAACAAACATAATATATATAAAAAAAATTAAAACAAGAATGAACACAACTAACATATTGAACGGATAAATAACATTTAAACATAAATACATGAAATAAAAAGACTAAAATTAAATAAAATAGAAAAGACAAGGGCCCAAAGGGAATTAACCCAATGAAAACCGATTTAAATTAGAAGAAAATGGACCTGATTGAAAACGAGATAAAAGAAAAGAAGAATGAAAGGGGAATTAAACCATTCAGCTTCAATTAAATCGGGAAAAGGGGACGAAATTATAAAACTGCTGGAAATTCTAAGGACCCCAAAACGTATTTACCCATGCAGAAGGGCAGCTTTGCAAAGAAAATAGGGCAGAGGGATTTACGGAGTAATTTTTCCATTACAAAAGCCAATTCTCTTTGATTTTGGGATGAAACTGTAAAAGAAATAAAAGTTTTAGGGACTGTTTGGCGATTTATCCATTTTCAAAAATAAAAGATCTATAAATAGATCCTATTAGACCAAATTTCAACCCTTTGCCATTTTAAAATTTCAGCCTTTAAAAAAACTACCCCATTTATTACTCTCCCCCACAGCCGAACCAATACCATTGAGTGTTCATCCCAATCTGGGATAAACCCAGAATACGAAAAAACCCTCATTAACTCTCGTGTCCAAACCACCGTTGGCCGTCACTCATCGGTGTCGGTAGACCTCAAATCCTGACCTAAAATACTTCCTTTTCAAACTAAACCTAGATCCAATTTTAGATTTTGGGAAAAAGAACCCCCTTTTCTTAGATTTATGAAAAATCGAAACCCAAAATTATTTTTTAAAAAATCATTTTTAAAAGCTTTGGTTCCCAAAAACATTGGTAGAGAGAGAGAGACAATAAATGACGCCGTTCATCGGTGACACCAACCTCGGCCACCATGTAAATCGGCGGCCCGAAGCCGAAATGGTAAACCCTTCTCTTTTTCTCGTTGTATTTTTTATGTTATTGTTTTTTTTAATATGCATGAAAAATAAGATACCTTCTGATTTTTTTTCTATTTCATTCTTTGAAAATCTTGGAGTACAAATGGCTTTTTGGGCTACAACATATATCCTCACTTCTGATTTTTTCTTTGTTTACAAGCATAAGTTTCATTTAATGTTTTCTCTGTGGATTTGATCTAGATCTGAATTTTTTCTTTTTGTTTATTACATTTCTTGGCCATGCTTTGTGGGTGAGCCGGTGAGGAGATCGGTCGTGATTGACGGTGAAGAAGCTACGTGGATCGATGGCTAGAAGATGGAAAGGGTTCAATCAGCCAGATTTAATCTCAACCGTTGGATCAGATCTATTCCAATGGCTGAGATCGCTCAAAAATGAATAGCCTGGATCACATCTGAAGATTGGAGTGACATCCTTGGATGATGACACGTGGTTCGTGCGGATCTTAAGAGTTAACGCGCGCGTGGGAGTCAAACCGTCCCGAGCGTGTATCTCACGCGCCAGCTGGAGAGTTTCTTCCTTTGATCTGGACCGTTGTATCAATATTTGATCCAACGGCTTGGATAGAGATGCGCACAAAAAAAGGGATTAGGGTTTAGTTTATTAACGGGGTTGGGCTGGCCGGTAATTAAAGTTTTGGTTTGTATTTATAATTGACCTGAACATTAATAATATTGGGTTTATATTTGTTGGATATGTCTTTTACTTTTAATTACAACCCATTAGTAATACTACTACTACTAATAATAATAATAATAAACATACATGCAACGTATACCATATACGTACATATAATTAATATACATATACACATACATAATATAAACATGCAATATTCATACATTATATAAAATATTAATACATCTAATAATAAATACACATATAATATTAAAGTATACATAAACGCACCAAATACATGCAATACATCTATTTAATAAATATTCATATACATATTCATACATACATATATACGTACTCACATACACATCCATAGATATACATACAGACATGCAATATATATGATATACATACCATATACGTATATTGTACACATAATATAATACATACGATACATACACTTAATAATAATATACATAGATAATACATGCAATAGGCGAATATTAATATATATATATACACACATACATAAACATTTAAAAAAAAGCACATTAAAAGTAAGAATAATAATACGATACATACATATGACATATAATAATAACAATGTTAATTAATAATATTAATAAATAATATTATACAACTCAGACAAAAATGAGTGATTACAGCTGCCCCTATTTGCTTGTTCTTGTGAAACAAGAACAAAGTGAAGATTAAAAACACTTATTTTTGTCCTACTTCCCTGTCTTTAGCCTTAGAATCACGACTTCTTCTGGAACTTTTCACTCTTCCTCGGCCTACACTTCAAGCTTCATTCTCTTCAATGTCCAAATTTATACTCGTCTCGACATCAAAAAGAAAGCTTGACATCATGCCCGAAGGTCTTACTGATGGCCTGAATGTATTATCACCATGCCTGAAGGAAATACTGGTGGCTTGAGGGACTTATCATCATGCCGGAAGGACTTACTGATGGCCCGAAGGACTTAAGATCTAGATTCATGCCAACATGGCTACCAATATCCTTCTTAAAATCTGGATTCACGCCAATATGGCTACCAATATCCCTTAAATGATGCCCTGATTTCTACCAGTCTTGACATCACAATAAGGTAAGCATCATGCCCCAAAAGACTTACTAATGGCCCGAAGGTATTGTCACCATGCCTGAAGGACTTATCATCATGCCCGAAGGACTTACTGATGGCCTGAATGACTTAAGATCTGGATTTACGCCAACATGGCTACTAGTATCATTCTTAAAATCTAGATTCACACCAATATTGCTACCAAAATCCCTTAAAATAATGTCTTGGTTTCTACCGGTCTTGACATCACAATAAGGTTAGCATCATGCTTGAAGGACTTACTGATGGCCCGAAGGTATTATCACCATGCCCGAAGGACTTACCGGTGGCCCAAAGGACTTATCATCATGCCTAAAGGACTTCTTGATGGCCCGAAGAACTTAAGATCTGGATTCACGCCAACATGGCTACCAATGGAAATCTTCAACAAAACCTACCTCTTCAACATGAAGTTGCGGACCAAAATCTTTGGTAATCTTGAAATACTTATTTTAAAACACACAAAATGCTTCTGAATTAGCATGCCTCTAACATAAGGATATCTATACGATGCATGCAATGTAACACTTTCTCCTTTCTTCTTTCTCTATTTTTTTCATTTTCTCGTTTCTTTTTTTCTTTTTTCTTCTTCTTTTTTTATTTTCTCGCTTCTATTTTTTCTTTTTTCTTCTTTATTTTTTTCTTTTCTCTTTTTCTTTCTTCTTCTTTCTTGTTTTCTTTCTTCTTCTTTTACTTTCTCGCTTCTCTTTTTCTTTTTTTCTTCTTCATATTTTCTTTTTTTTCTTTCTTCTTCTTTCTTTTTTCTTCTTTTTTCATTCTCTCTTTTTTTCTCTTCTCCTTTTCTTTTTTTCTTTTTTTTGTCAAATCTATTTTAAAATGCTATTCCCTAAAAGGCCATTCTTCAGATTTCTCCACTTATTGTAACACCCATTTCCCGTATCCATCATTGAATACGAGACATATATGTCACAAAACATTTGTAAAACCATCTATATTTATAATTTGGTAAAAAATTATTTTATAAAAAATATATTACAATTTAGTCTTTATTTACAAATCTAATTAATCGCATAAAATTTAAATTTTATATTTTCGTCTTCAAATCAGGTTTAATTTTAGGCAGCAACTTATCAATTTAATTCGACTTTATATAATTAGTGAAACTGCCTAAAAACTACCTGATTTAAAATTAAAATAGATTCCACATAAATTACAAATTCTATTGGAGCAGGCATAGCATTTTAAAATACATGCCAACCAGTAAATATCAAATAGTGTCAAAAGATATCTTACTGATACTGATGTACCTGTTATTGATTGATTATGTCCTTTTAAGCTTCTTTCTCTAACCATTTCTTCTTTCCTACGTGTGAAACAGTAACACATTAAGTATACTTAGTGAGGCAATAATTCATAGTCAATTGCAATTTGACATAAATATCAAAGTAAATAAATAATAATGCATATGATCATTGTACCATGTCATGCTCGTTAACATAAATAAATATGTAACATCATATATAAATATCAAAGTGATAAGATTAGATCTTACCAATTACTGTTGCCATTTCCATCTGTAAGTTTTCAATGCTTATCAATGCCTTTTTCATTTCTATTTGTAAGCTTTCAAACTTATCATTCTGTTTCCTTGATTCATTTCCATTGACATAGCCCAGGGTATCGGATTAAGAGATTCTATGTACACGAGTCATTCCCCCTATTCTTACTTGAGTATAGTGCATTATTGCACTCTACCATGAGTGTTTAGCACCGAAGTGCTTCGGTATACTTACCGGAGTATACCCTTAATAAAATTTGCACTTTACCTAAAGTGCTTAGAATATTTATACAACTATTTTTGACTCTATGGATGTCCAACTATACCTTCGAATCTCTATGTCATACATTGGGCTTTATATCATCAATCTATCTCATCATTGGCAACATATATCAATATATATCAACATTGGGCAGTTCATACCCGAAATAACATTTCAATTTCATCAATGTAAGTAATTAAATGAGCAATGCATTTTATTTCTCAAATCTTGACATATTCATATTATATTAATCATATATTCAATTACATAAATATCAATGTATTATGATATGCATGCAATTGTACTCACATCTGCCATTTATTTGTATGCCTCACTAAGTCCCCTTTAATCTTTTTCTTCATTACACCTCGAACCTCTCTTGATTCGAACTTGAACTTCATAAATCAAATAAATGAAATATTTTTTAGATCCCAATCTAACAATGTCTTAGACATATTGTTAATATAATCACCCGAACATAAAATTTACAAATATTTTCCTTTCTTCCATGTACTATTCAAAACTTATTACGGTCCTTAAAGGCCAATTCGAACATTTGGCAAACAGTTCCTACCTTAATGTCCCAATTCTTCCATTTTAATCTTCTACTTTCTCATTCTTGCTAAGATGGTCCTTTTTCATCATTTCAAGCTAATTTGATTACAATTTCAACAAGTACTCTTTAATTCTTCCTCAAAACAATAATTTCACAAACATCCCCTTAATTTTCTCAAAATGTAGAATAGGTCCCTAAACTTTTCAAAATTTTCAATTTGGTCCTAAATTGTCAATGCAAGCTTGAAATATCATTTTCTACCCATTTCCATCATCAAATAAATTTTTGACAATTTAGTCCCTAAATTTTCCCAAGATGCCGAATTGGTCCTTCACTATTCAAAATTGATTTTTTTGATCCAATTGCCATTCTAATATGCTAAAATAAACTTTTCATCACAAATACATCATTTCCCTGATCAAATAAAAATTCAAGAATAATGCCCCCAAATTTTTAACATTTTTGAATTGGTCACTAAATTTTCCAAATGGGGGATTTTTCATTCTAACATAAAAATTAAGCTTCTTGAATCACAATTACTTCAATTTCATCAATTCCATAATCCTAATTAAAAACCTAAATTTCAAAATTAGGGTTTATTACTTTCAACATGAAATTAACTTGATTTCAAGCTTGTTTTCATCAAAACTAAGCTTAATTCGTCATCTACTACTTAAATTCCATCAAATTCCTTAAAACCCTAATTTCTCTCTCTTCCAAACCCTAACTTATACTTCATAATTCCTTGAAATTTTACTATCAAAATGTAGAGAATGAAGAGTAGATCACTTTACCTTAAACAATTTTTGTTTGAATCTTGCTCAAAAGCCTTGAAAATGGCTTGAGAAAATTTTGCTATATTTTCTCTATTTTCTTTCTTGGCTTTCGAAAGGTTGCAGGAAGAAGATGAACTGATTTTTGGTTCATCTTTGACTTTTATTCCGTATTATAACATGTTTTTTCCACATGTAAATAAAAAATGAATTTTATTTTTATTTTTCTTTCTTCCCAAAAATACCCCTTTAACAAAATAAAAATTACATCTTGTTCAAATTTATGCCATCCCATTACTTTTGAACTAGATTAGTTCTAATCCAACCGGCCATCATTATTAAATAATCATAAAATATTATTTATGATTTTTTTCGATCTAATTTCTCGATTTTCACCTTTTACGATTTTTCCTCTATCGAAAAATCAACTCTAATTCATGAATCTCATATTTCCCTAATTCCATAAATAAATTCATATTTTCATACAAAATTCTTCATCTTAATAAAGTCAAACTTAGAAATTTGACTCGATCCAAACATATCGATAATTACCCAAATTCTCTATCGTGTAGCATCTTTCTTGAAAATTCTTCATCAAGCATTTATACAAACTTTTCCTAGTTTTTTTTAATCCTTTTTACTATTTAAAATACCAATATGTGACACTTCCCAGAAGGTCACCCAAGTATTTCTCCAATCTAAGCACGCTTAAGCACTTTCGTCGATCAAAATTCAATATTTTCTACTGTAGTTTAACTTCCAAAATTATTACCAAAATCCTTATCTGATCAAATTTATCCTTATACTGAATAAAAACCATTCTTGGGAAATTTACACTTAGGTCTCTAAACTTTTACCAACTTTTCATTTTGGTCACTAACTTTTACCTTTTATCATTTTAGTCACTAAGTTAGCCTTATGCCAAAACCTTAATACTAAATGACCCTTGTATAGCTTAGCAAGATTTTCTGGGTATTACAATTCCTCCCCCCTAAAAAAATCAATCCTCAAATTTTAGAACATACCTGATTCAAAAAGATTCGGATATTGCTTTTTCATCTTCTTCTTAGTTTCTCAAGTGGCCTCCTCAACCTTGTGGTTACTCCAAAGAATTTTGACCATAGGGATTTTCTTGTTCCTTAACTCTTTTAACTCTATATACTAAAATTTTCACTAGTTCTTCTTTTCTCGAGTTAGATCAACTATGTTTTCCTTCAAATCACTTTGTACATTTTGGTCTGGTAGCTCAAACCAATTAAGTGGAGCCTTTCATCTTCTTCCAGATAATACTTCAAATGGTGCCATTCTGATGCTTTCGTGGTAACTATTATTATAAGCAAATTCAGCTAAAGGGAGATACATTTTCCATTATCTTTTCAATTCAATTACACAAGCCGTTAACATATCCTCTAAAATCTGAATAGTTCATTCTGATTGTTCATCTGTTGAGGATGAAAAGCTGTGCTAAAATTGAGTCGAGTACCCAAGGCTTTATGCAAAGATTTCCAAAATCTTGAAGTAAACTTTGGATCTCTCTCAGATACTATCAAAACAGGTACTCTATGTAACCGAACTACCCCCTTAATATATAACTCAGCATACTTGCCCATAGAATAATATATTTCGGACAGGAATGAAGCGTATTGATTTAGTGAATCTGTCAACTATTACCCAAGTTGAATCTTTCTTATTCAATATTAAAGGTAACCTTGTTACAAAATCCATGGTTACTCGTTTCCCCTTTCCACTGAGGAATGGAAATCGATTGCAACAATTCAGAAGGCACCTGGTGTTTTGTTTTTGCTTGCTGACTTGTCAAGCATTTAGAAATAAACTCAGTTATAAATCTTTTCATGCTTAACCACCAATATCAATCTTAGGTCTTGATACATCTTGTTTCCAATTGGATGCATAGTCAAAGGACTATAATGTGCCTCAAACAGAAGTTCTTTCTTCAATTCTTCATCAATCGAAATATAAATTCTTGCTCGATAATACAAGCATCTTTCAAATTAACTTTAAAGTCTTTGGTTTCACCATTTTCCACTTGTTTGAACCTTGATAACACTTCTCATCTTTTCTTTGAAAATCTTTTTATTCATTCAAATAAATGATACATCTTTCCTTAGTATCTTGGTCATTGGAGAAGCAATCATTGAAAAATTCTTTACAATCTTTCTATAATAATTAGCTAGTCTCAAGAAACTTCGAACCTCTGATATATTCTTTGGTATTTTCCAATCAACTATAGCTTATATCTTCTTGGGATCCACTCTTATTCATTTTTCCGAAACCACATGACCAAGAAAAGTAACTTCCGAAAATCAACATTCACACTTTGATACTTTGACATATAGTTTCTTTCCCCTAAGGATCTGAAGAACAATTCGAAGATGAGCATCATGTTCTTCTCTTGTCTTTGATTAAGCCAAAATATCATCAATAAATATCATCACAAACTGATCCAAATAAGACTGAATTTATTCGGTTTATCCGATCCATGAATGTTGTAGGAGCATTAGTCAATCCAAACAACATTAATACAAACTCATAATGTCCATACTAAATTTGGAAAACAGTCTTTAGAATATCTTCTTCCTGAATCTTCAACTGATGATGCCCTAATCGAATATCAATCTTGGAAAATACAACTGCACCCTTTAACTGATCAAAAAGATCATTAATCCTTGGAAGAGGGTACTTATTCTTCTCTATAACATTATTTAGTTGACGATAATCTATACATAGTCATATAGATACATATTTGTTTTTCACGAATAACATCGGTGCGCCCCAAGGTGACACACTTGGTCTTATAAAACCCCAATCTAACAATTCTTGTAATTGTGCTTTTAACTCTCAAAGCTCGATTGACGTCATTCTATATAGGGCCATAGATAGGGGTGCGTACCAAGTAATACCTCTATTTTAAATTCTACTTCTTCAACTGGGGTAATCCTAGTAATTCATCAGGAAATACCTCTAGATACTCCTGAACCGTAGAAATATCTTCCAATTTAATTTCAGCAGTTCTGCCATCCACCACATTTGCAAAGAAAACTTGGCAGCCTTGTAGCAACAGTTTCTTAGCAGAAACAACTAAAATCACATTAGATAGAAGATCCATCCTTTCACCTACTACTATTATTCTTCACCTTTCGAATTTTTCAAGATTAATCGCTTTAAGAGACAATCCACAGTAGCATGGTAAAAAGATAACCAATCCATGCCTAATATCATTTCGAATTCTTCGAAAGGTAGCTCTATTAGGTTTGCCAGAAACTCAGTTTCCTGCACCTCTTTCGGATAATTTCTACATGTCAAACTCATCCTTACATTATAACCCAACAAGTTTGTAGTCACTATTTTACTCAAAATGGGTTCTGAGAGGATATCTGGTTCATCACTCAACTTCGTACTTATATACTAAAGTACATTGAGTCTTGATCAATCAAAACCAATATAGTTTTATCAAATAGATAAAATGTGCCAACTATGATTTTTAGTTCATTCAAATCTTTATCAGTCCTAAAATTATAAAATCAGAATGATGTGCACAGCCCCCACTGTGAAACAAATTCTTATGATTCCCTCGATCTAATTTATTCTCAGAGTAACAATACAATTTTATCCAATTTCTTTCTACCCAACAGTAAAAATCCATCCAAAATAATCTTCAAATAATTTAACCACCAATATGCGACACTAGACCTTTATCTGCTTTTCATTTAAATTCTGATATTCCTTAGTCCTACACCGTCAATCCCTTTTTTGTCGTTTTCTTTCTTATTCCACTAAATTCAAAGAATTATAGTTAGCCTTATTATTACTAGTGTTGGTTCTTTTTAGAACCTCCCATTCACTGACTCGTCTCAAATTTATTTTAGTAAGGAACGACATCAATCAAACCATATAATCATCATATCAGTAATATTGATATCCTAGTGGCATGTATACTCTTTTTAACATAAAACCACTTCCATTTAGGCCGAGAACCGGCTAAACCTGTAGCTCTGATACCAATTAATGTAACACCCTTTCTCGTATCCATCATTGAATACGAGACATAGATGTCACAAAACATTTGTAAAACCATCTATATTTATTATTCGGTAAATATTTATTTTATAAAAAATATTACAATTTAGTCGTTATTTACAAATCTAATTAATCGCGTAAAATTTAAACCTTATATTTTTGTCTTCAAATCAGGTTTAATTTCAGGCAGGAACTTATCAATCTAAACTTTATAATTAGTGAAACTGCCTAAAAACTGGCTGATTTAAAATTCACCCAGATTCCACAAAAATTACAAATTCTATCAGAGCAGGCATAGCATTTAAATATGCATGCCAACTAGTAAATATCAAATAGTGTCAAAAGATATCTTACTGATGCTGATGTACCTGTTATTGATTGATGATATCCGTTTATGCTTCTTTCTCTAGCCATTTCTTTTTTCCTACGTGTGAAACAGTAACATGTTATGTAATTACTTAGTGAGTCAATAATTCATAGTCAAATGCAATTTGACATAAATATCAATGTAAATAAATAATAATGCATATGATCATTGTACCATCTCATGCTTTTAACATAAATAAATATGTAACAACATATATAAATATCAAAGTGATAAGATTAGATCTTACCAATTACAATTGCCATTTACATCTGTAAGCTTTCAATGCTTATCAATGCCTTTTTCATTTCTATCTGTAAGCTTTTAAACTTATCATTCTGTTTCTTTGATTCATTTCAATTTACTTAGACAAAGTTATCAAATTACGAGATTCTATGTAAACGAGTCACCCCCTATACTTACTTGAGTATAGTGTATTATTGCACTCTACCGGGAGTGTTTAGCACCGAAGTGCTCGATATACTTACCGGAGTATACCCTTAATAAATTTTGCACTTTACCTGAAGTGCTTAGAATATTTATACAGCTGTTTATGACTCTATGGATATCCAACTATACCTTTGAATCTCTACGTCATACATTGGGCTTTTTATCATCAATCTATCTCATCATTGGCAACATATATCAACATTGGGCAATTCATACCCGAAATAACATTTCAATTTCGTCAATGTAAGTAATCAAATGATCAATGCATTTTATTTCTCAAATCTTGACATATTCATATTATATTAATCATATATTCAATGACATAAATATCAAGGTATTGTGATATGCATGCAATTGCACTCACCTGTGCCATTTATTTGTATTACTCACTAAGTCCCCTTTAATCTTTTTCTTCACTACACCTCGAACCTCTATTGATTTGAACTTGAACTTCATAAATCAAATAAATGAAATATTTGTTAGATCCAAATCTAGCAATATCTTAGACATACAGTTAATATAATCACCCGAATATAAAATTTACAAATATTTTCCTTTCTTCCTTTTACTGTTCAAAACTTATTACGGTCCTTAATGGCCAATTTGAACATTTGGCAAACAATTCATGCCTTAATGTCCCAATTCTTCCATTTTAATCTTCTACTTCTCAATCTTGCCAAGATGGTCCTTTTTCATCATTTCAAGCTAATTTGATTACAATTTCAATAATTACTCTTTAATCCTTCCTCAAAACAATAATTTCACAAACAACCCCTTAATTTTCTCAAAATGCAGAATAGGTCCCAAAACTTTTCAAAACTATCAATTTGGTCCTAATTGTCAATTCAAGCTTGAAATATAATTTTCTACCCATTTCCATCTTCAAATAAATTTTTGACAATTTAGTCCCTAAATTTTCCCAAGTTGTCGAATTGGTCCTTCACTATTCAAAATTGATTTTTTGATCCAATTGCCATTCTAATATACTAAAATAAACTTTTCATCACAAATACATCATTTCCCCGATCAAATAAAAATTCAAGAATAATCCACCCAAATTTTTAACATTTTCGAATTGGTCACTAAATTTTCCAAATGGGGGATTTTTCATTCTAACATAAAAATTAAGCTTCTTGAATCACAATTATTTCAATTTCACCAATTCCATAATCCTAATTAAAACCTAAATTTCAAAATTAGGGTTTATTACTTTCAATATGAAATTAACTTGATTTCAAGCTTGTTTTCATCAAAACTAAGCTTAATTCATCATCTACTACTTAAATTCTAACAAATTCCTTAAAACCCTAATTTCTCTCTCTTCCAAACCTAACTTATACTTCATAATTCCTTGAAATTTTACTATCAAAATGTAGAGAATGAGGAGTAGATCATTTTACCTTAAACAATTTTTGCTTGAATCTTGCTCAAAAGCCTTGAAAATGGCTTGAGAAAATTTTCTACATTTTCTCTTCTTTATTTCTTGGCTTTCGAGAGGTTGCAGGAAGAAGATGAACTAATTTTTGGTTCATATTTGACTTTTTATTTCTTATTATAACATGTTTTTACCACATGTAAATAAAAAATGAATTTTAAATTCATTTTTCTTTCATTCCAAAAATACCCCTTTAACTAAATAAAAATTACATCTAGTTCAAATTTATGCCATCCCATTACTTTTGAACTAGATTAGTTCTAATCCAACCGACCATTATTATTAAATAATCATAAAATATTATTTATGATTTTTGTTCATCTACTTTCCCAATTTTCACCTTTTACGATTTTTCCTCTATAGAAAAATCAACTCTAAATCAGGAATCTCATATTTCCCTAATTCCATAAATAAATTCATATTTTCATACAAAATTCTTCATCTTAATAAAGTCAAACTTAGAAATTTGACTCGATCCAAACATATCGATAATTACCCAAATTCTCTATCGTGTAGCATCTTTCTTGAAAATTCTTCATCAAACATTTATACAAAATTTTCCTACTTTTTCTAAATCCTTTTTACTGGATAAAAAACCAATATGTGACACTTCCCAGAAGGTCACCCAAGTATTTCTCCAATCTGAGTACGCTTAACCACTTTCGTCATTCAAAATTCAATATTTTCTACTGCAGTCTAACTTCCAAAACTATTACCAAAATCTTTATTCTGATTGAATTTATCCTTATACTGAATAAAAATTATTCTTGGGAAATTTACACTTAGGTCCCTAAACTTTTACCAAATTTTCATTTTTGTCACTAACTTTTATATTTTGTCATTTTAGTCACTAAGTTAGCCTTATGCCAAAACCTTAGTACTAAATGACCCTTGTATAACTTAGCAAGATTTTTGGGGTATTACAATTCCTTCCCCCTAAAAAAATTCGTCCTCGAATTTTAGAACGTACTTGATTCAAAAAGATTCGGATATTGCTTTTTCATCTTCTTCTTAGTTTCTCAAGTGGCCTCCTCAACTTGTGGTTTCTCCAAAGAATTTTAACCATAGGGATTTTCTTGTTCCTTAACTCTTTTAACTCTATATACTAGAATTTTCACGAGTTCTTCATTTCTCGAGTTATATCAACTCCGTTTTCCTTCAAATCACTTTGTACATTTTGGTCCTGTAGACCCAACCAATTAAGTGGAGCCTTTCATCTTCTTCCAGATAATACTTCAAATGGTGTCATTCTGATGCTTTCCTAGTAACTATTATTATAAGCAAATTCAGCTAAAGGAAGATACATTTTCCATTATCTTTTCAATTCAATTACACAAGCCGTTAACATATCCTCTAAAATCTGGATAGTTCATTCTGATTATTCATCTGTTCAGGATTAAAAGCTGTGCTAAAATTGAGTCGAGTCCCAAGTCTTTATGCAAAGATTTCCAAAATCTTGAAGTAAACTTTGGATCTCTCTCAGATACTATCGAAACAGGTACTCTATGTAACCGAACTACCCCCTTAATATATAACTCAGCATACTTGTCCAGAGAATAATCTATTTCGGACAGGAATGAAGCGTGCTGATTTAGTCAATCTATCAACTATTACCCAAGTTGAATCTTTCTTATTCGGTATTAAAGGCAACCCTGTTACAAAATCCATGGTTACTCATTTCCCCTTTCCACTAAGGAATGGAAATCGATTACAACAATTCAGAAGGCACCTGATGTTTTGTTTTTGCATGTTGACATGTCAAGCATTTAGAAATAAACTCAATTATAAATCTTTTCATGCTTGACCACCAATATCAATCTTAGGTCTTGATACATCTTGTTTCCAATTGGATGCATAGTCAAAGGACTATAATGTGCCTCAAACAGAAGTTATTTCTTAAATTCTTCATCAATCGAAATATAATTTTTTGCTCGATAATACGAGCATCTTTCAAATTAACTTTAAAGTCTATGGTTTCACCATTTTCCACTTGTTTGAACCTTTATGACACTTCTCATTTTTTCTTTGAAAATCTTTTTATTCATTCAAATAAATGATACATCTTTTTATTCATGTTTTTGAAACCACATGACCAAGAAAAGTAACTTCCGGAAATCAACATTCACACTTTGATACTTTGACATCTAATTTCTTTCCCCTAAGGATCTGAAGAACAATTCGAAGATGAGCATTATGTTCTTCTCTTGTCTTTGTTTAAACCAAAATATCATTAATCAATATCATCACAAACTGATCCAAATAAGACTGAATTTTTTGGTTCATCAGATCCATGAATACTGCAGGAGCATTAGTCAATCTAAACAACATTAATACAAACTCATAATGTCCATACTAAATTTGGAAAACCGTCTTTAGAATATCTTCTTCTTGAATCTTCAACTGATGATGCCCTAATCGAATATCAATCTTGGAAAATATAACTGCACCCTTTAACTGATAAAAAAGATCATTAATCCTTGGAGGAGGGTACTTATTCTTCACTATTACTTTATTTAGCTGACGATAATCTATACATAGTCGTATAAATCTATCTTTCTTTTCCACAAATAACACCGGTGCGCCCCAAGGTGACACACTTGGTCTTATAAAACCCCAATCTAACAATTCTTGTAATTGTGCTTTTAACTCTCAAAGCTCGGTTGGCGTCATTCTGTACAGGGCCATTGATAGAGGTGCAGTACCAGGTAATACCTTTATTTTAAATTCTACTTCTTGATGAGGGGTAATCCTAGTAATTCATTGGGAAATACCTCTGGATACTCCTGAACCGTAGAAATATCTTCCAATTTAATTTCAGCAGTTCTGGTATCCACCACATTTGCTAAGAAAACTTGGCAGCCTTGTAGCAACAATTTCTTAGCAGAAACAACTGAAATCAAATTAGATTGAAGATTCATCCTTTCACCCACTACTATTATTCTTCACCTTTCAATTTTTTCAAGATTAATCACTTTAAGCGACAATCCACAGTAGCATGGTAAAAAGATAACCAATCCATGCCTAATATCATTTCGAATTCTTCGAAAGGTAGCTCCATTAGGTTTGCCAGAAACTCAGTTTCCTGCACCTCTTTCGGATAATTTCTACATGTCCAACTCATCCTTACATTATAACTCAACAAGTTTGTAGTCACTATATTACTCGAAATGGGTTCTAAGAGGATATCTTGTTCATCACTAAACTTTGTACTTATAGACTAATGTACATAGAGTCTTGATCAATCAAAACCAATACAGTTTTATCAAAAAGATAAAATATGCCAACTATGATTTTCAGTTTATTCAAATCTTTATCAATCCTAAAATTATAAAATCAGACTGATGTGCACAACCCTGACTGTGAAACAAATTCTTACGATTCCCTCGATCTAATTTATTCTCAGAGTAACAATACAATTTCATCCAATTTCTTTCTATCTAATAGTAAAAATCCATCCAACATAATCTTCAAATAATTTAACCATCAATATGCAGACACGAGACCTTTATCTGCTTTTCATTTAAATTCAGATATTCCTTAGTCCTACACCATCAATCCCTTTTGTGTCGGTATTCTTTCTTATTCCACTAAATTCAAAGAATTATAGTTAGCCTTATTATTACCACTATTGGTTCCTTTCAGAACCTCCCATTCACTGACTCATCTCAAATTTATTTTAGTAAGGAGCGACATCAATCAAATCATATAATCATCAGATCAGTAATATTGATATCCTAGTGGCATGTATACTCTTTTTAACATAAAACCACTTCCATTTAGGCCGAGAATCGGCTAAACATGTAGCTCTGATACCAATTAGTGTAACACCCCTTTCCCGTATCCATCATTGAATACGAGACAGAGATGTCACAAAACATTTTTAAAACCATCTATATTTATATTTCGGTAAAATTTTATTTTATAAAAAAATATTACAATTTAGTCACTATTTACAAATCTAATTAATCGCGTAAAATTTAAACTTTATATTTTCGTCTTCAAATCAAGTTTAATTTCAGGCAGCAACTTATCAATTTAATTTGACTTTATATAATTAGTGAAACTGCCTAAAAACTGTCTGATTTAAAATTCACCCAGATTCCACATAAACTACAAATTCTATCAGAGCTGGCATAGCATTTTAATATACATGCCAACTAGTAAATATCAAATATTGTCAAAAGATATCTTACTGATACTGATGTACCTGTTATTGGTTGATGATGTCCGTTTATGCTTCTTTCTCTAACCATTTCTTCTTTCCTACGTGTAAAACAGTAACACGTTAAGTAATTACTTATTGAGGCAATAATTCATAGTCAAATGCAATTTGACATAAATATCAATGTAAATAAATAATAATGCATATGATCATTGTACCATGTCATGCTCGTTAACATAAATAATTATGTAGCAGCATATACAAATATCAAAGTGATAATATTAGATCTTACCAATTATCGTTGCCATTTTGTAACATCCCAAAATCGGCCTAGTTGGGATTCGATTTTTGGTGATCGGAAAATTTGTTTTTCGATCAAGTAAGAAATATATTAAAACATGAATAATGGATTTCGATTGATTAATTATCGGATAATTGTTAAGTTTTGAAACTTAATCGTAAATATTGGAAATATGTAGTTAGTGGTTAAAATTTAGAAATGAAACATAAAATGATATAGAATCAAGTTATGGCTAAAAATGAGGACTAGGGATGTAACTAGATCACCTAGTGACTAAATTAAGAAGAATGAAAGTATGTTTAGTGGCTAAATTATAAAGATGTGAGGTTTTGAGTTTTAAGTGTATCATATGATAGAAAGGAATGATTAAGTGTGTAATTAGACCACTTAGTGATCAAATTAAGAAAATTAAAAGAGCGATTAAATGGTAAGAAATTAAAAATAAGTGATTAAACGAGACAAAGGGATAACGGCTAATGGATAATTAACCCCAAATGGTGACCCCACCATGAATTAGTGAGTCACCGTTTCCATATGTCCCATGGAAATTGAAAGTTAAGCTCTATTTAATTTAAGACACCAATTAATTTTCTTGGGTAGATGGCATATGAGTAAACAATCCACATACTAAAATGGTTACACAATAGTTTACCTTTATGCCACGTGAAACCATGACAAATGCATGGAAATTTTTATGTAAACATGGAAAGCTATGAAGGGGAATTTCATGGCTGTTCATTACGTGGAAGGAAGTCATGAAACAATGGTCAGTAAAATAATAAATAAATGACTATGCTCCTCCGCGTTGGGAACGGCTGAATTTTCACATTGAAGGAACAGGGGCATCCTCCGTGTTTACGTGGAGAGATGTAAAGATATGCATGATTTGAGGAAATCACAACAACACTAAGGTTGTGTTCCTATGTGTCACGTATACCATATTTACTTTCCCTTCCCACGTGCATGGTAATCTACCCATATTCTATATCTTAACCGGCCATGAGTTCCCCACATTGGGGGAAACATGGGGCAACAATGGGCAAGGTGGCATGTTGCCCACCACGTGGCCAAAGCAAAAGGGCCATGCCCCTTAAAAATTGCCACGGCTCCCATAGTCGTGGAGCATGGAGAAAGCAATTGGGGCCGGCCATCTGAGTATAAATAGAGGGGATTGTTGCGCAACAGATATGGGGGAAGTAGGGAACAAACAAATTAATTCAGTGATAGCTTGATAAGTTCGAGTTTTTTGGTTCAACAAATTTGAATCCTCGCAATCGATTGGCTCAAGAGGTTGAAAAAGAATAACCGTCATTTCTTTCAAAAACCAAGAACAAAGGCGTTATTCGAAAATCTTAAAAGTATCAGGTTGTCAAGGTGAGTGTAGTTGTGTCAAGGGATAGGCTCGGAGTCATCCTGTTGCATTGTTTTGTGATTATGCTCGTATTTGTTTAAGGGCTCACGTAGAGCAACTATGTCGTATTAGGTTGGCAAATCTAATAAGTACCTTGCATTGCTTTGATATGTGCAAATATGACTATGATATGCTACACGTATATGATATATGAAAATAATACAAAATGTGACATTATATGGAGCTAAGACTTATTTTGATATTTGATATAATATGACTTAAAAATAATAATAATAATATGGACTATGTGAATTTGTATAACTATGAACATTGGATACAATTGGCATGCCATAGGATTATTGAGTTCAGTTAAATAAGGAAGGACTATGGTCCAGGGCTACGGCCTATATGTGAAGAAAATAAGGTTGACTGTGCAAGGGATATATCTTCGGAGCTACGGCTCAAGGGCTACGGCCCACTTTCCGTTATATGTATTAGTGTACAGAGGAATTCGTGTATCCAATGGTACCTAATGTGATATGTGCCTATAAATTATGCTATGACAATATAAATTATGACATGAATACGTGAATCATAATATGTGAATATGAAAGCATGAGAATATGTGTAATAAGCATGAATTGTGCATAGCATAATATGATTACATGTATGTTTGATTATCATGCATTTCATAATATTAATCGTTCATTGTAATTGTTATAACTACCTCACTAGGCTATATAAGCCAAACATATGCGTGTCTAATGCATTTTAGGACTTTGAAGAATCCTAGCTTGATCGTGTGGAAGTTACAAGCCACTCCAAGCAAATCACATGTATATTATCTTTTACCTTTAAACTCCTAGCAAGGTGGTATAGGATTTAAACATGTTTAATTAGCCCTCTTTTGTTTGTATATGTTAGCTTCTGAGTTAATATGGTAAAAACTTAGTTTTTGATTTGTATGCCAATTGTGAAAGTCACTAAAATTGGCCTATAACGTATTATAAAGGGAAATGCTAATAAACGGATTCAAAATGCTATAAAATTTGGTAAGCTATTAAAAATGGTTGTTAACAACGTGCTGGTAAATTTTCATGACATTTGGTTAATGTTTGGTATACTAATTTGATGAACAACTGAAAGAAAAATGTTATCACGGATCTAACCGTACCGGTACGGGGTGATGGTGTATCGGTACGGGTTCACCATAATGAACTTAGATTAAAAGGTGTATCGATACTAAACAGTGCGTATCAGTACAGAAAATGATCACTGAAATTTTACTGTAGCAGCTGTACCGATATGGCTAGTCTTATACTGGTACGGTACATCAAGCCAAAATTGAACTAATTCCCTAGCTGCGCGTATCGATACAGGGTATCAATACGGTTTTAACTGTTTTAACGACCTTGATAGGCGTATCGATACGGTGTGCTTGCTTATCGGTGCGGAAGTCAACCAATGAACCCTTTGACCCTAATCCCTTTCCGTATACCGATACGATATGACTCCTCTGATTATAATCGAACTTACCTACCTGTCTGCCTAGCCGTACCGGTACATACAGTAGGTGTATTGGTACGGGTGTATAATAAGTTAGTTAAATAGTGTAAAATAAATCTTTTAGTTTTGCAGATTAATCACTGTGTAATCAAGGATAAAATTAGGTAGGTAAATGATCTTTATTTGTAATGAAACTTCACCAAATTATCATGGATAGGTTTAATTTCAGATCTATAAAAATGAATTTCATATAAGGACCCCTGATTTGAAAAGTTTTCATTTTAGTCTTTAAATTTAGAAAAGACTAAATCGACCCACAAATTGAGTAATTTGATAATGAGTCCCGATAACTTTCTAAGACATTAAATTATTGTTTTGAACACTTTTCTGAATTTCAAATTAGTCTCCGATAACACTTTTTGACCCGGTTCTCTACTAGGTCGGGAAGGGGGTGTTACACATTTCCATCTGTAAGCTTTCAATGCTTATCAATGCCTTTTTCATTTCTATCTGTAAGCTTTCAAACTTATCATTATGTTTCTTTGATTCATTTCAATCTACTTAGCCAGAGTATCGAATTAAGAGATTCTATGTACAGGAGTCATCCCCCCTATACTTACTTGAGTATAATGTATTATTGCACTCTACCGGGAGTGTTTAGCACCGAAGTGCTCCGGTATACTTACCGGAGTATACCCTTAATAAAATTTTCACTTTACCTAAAGTGCTTAGAATATTTATACAGCTGTTTATGACTCTATGGATATCCAACTATACCTTAGAATCTTTATGTCATACATTGGGCTTTATATAATCAATCTATCTCATCATTGGCAACATATATCAATATATATCAACATTGGGCAGTTCATACCCGAAATAACATTTCAATTTCATCAATGTAAGTAGTCAAATGATCAATGCATTTTATTTCTCAAATCTTTACATATTCATATTATATTAATCATATATTCAATGACAAAAATATCAATGTATTATGATATGCATGTAATTACACCCACCTGTGCCATTTATTTGTATGCCTCACTAAGTCCCCTTTAATCTTTTTCTTCATTACACCTCGAACCTCTTTTGATTCGAACTTGAACTTCATAAATCAAATAAATGAAATATTTGTTAGATCCCAACCTAATAATATATTAGACATAATATTAATATAATCACCCAGATATAAAATTTACAAATATTTTCCTTTTTTCCTTGTACTGTTCAAAACTTATTACGGTCCTTAATGGCCAATTTGAACATTTGGCAAACAATTCATGCCTTAATGTCCCAATTCTTCCATTTTAATCTTTTACTTTCTCATTCTTGCCAATATGGTCCTTTTTCATCATTTCAAGCTAATTTGATTACAATTTCAACAATTACTCTTTAATTCTTCTTCAAAACAATAATTTCACAAACATTCCTTTAATTTTCTCAAAATGCCGAATAGGTCCCTAAACTTTTATAAATTTTCAATTTGGTCCTAAATTGTCAATTCAAGCTTGAAATATCATTTTCTACCTATTTCCATCATCAAATAATTTTTTTACAATTTAGCCCATAAATTTTCCCAAGTTGTCGAATTGATCCTTCACTATTCAAAATTGATTTTTTGATCCAATTGCCATTCTAATATGCCAAAAAAAAATTCATCACAAATACATCATTTCCCCGATTAAATAAAAGTTCAAGAACAATCCCCCCAAATTTTTAACATTTTCGAATTGGTCACTAAATTTTCCAAATGGGGGATTTTTCATTCTAACACAAAAATTAAGCTTCTTGAATCACAATTACTTCAATTTCATCAATTCCATAATCCTAATTAAAACCTAAATTTCAAAATTAGGGTTTATTACTTTCAACATGAAATTAACTCGATTTCAAGCTTGTTTTCATCAAAACTAAGTTTAATTCATCATCTAGTATTTAAATTCCATCAAATTCCTTAAAACCATAATTTCTCTCTCTTACAAACCCTAATTTATACTTCATAATTCCTTGAAATTTTACTATCAAAATGTTGAGAATGGAGAGTAGATCATTTTACCTTAAACAATTTTTGCTTGAATCTTGCTCAAAAGCCTTGAAAATGGCTTGAGAAAATTTTGCTATATTTTATGTTCTTTCTTTCTTGGCTTTCGAAAGGTTGCAGGAAGAAGATAAACTAATTTTTAGTTCATCTTTGACTTTTTATTCCTTATTATAACATGTTTTTTCCACATGTAAATAAAAAAATGAATTTTAAATTTATTTTTCTTTCATTCCAAAAATACCCCTTTAACTAAATAAAAATTACATCTAGTTCAAATTTATGCCATCTCATTACTGTTGAACTAGATTAGTTCTAATCCAACCGGCCATCATTATTAAATAATCATAAAATATTATTTATGATTTTTGTTCGATCTAATTTCTTGATTTTCACCTTTTACGATTTTTCCTCTATCGAAAAATCAACTCTAATTCAGGAATCTCATATTCCCTTAATTCCATAAATAAATTCATACAAAATTCTTCATCTTAATAAAGTCAAACTTAGAAATTTGACTCGATCCAAACATATCGATAATTAACCAAATTCTCTATCGTGTAGCATCTTTCTTGAAAATTCTTCATCAAGCATTAATACGAATTTTTCCTACTTTTTCTGCATCCTCTTTACTGGTTACAATACCAATATGTGACACTTCCCATAAGGTCACCCAAGTATTTCTCCAACCTGAGAACGCTTAACCACTTTCGTCGATCAAAATTCAATATTTTCTACTGCAGTCTACTTCCAAAATTATTTCCAAAATCCTTATTCTGATCGAATTTATCCTTATACTAAATAAAAAACATTCTTGGGAAATTTACACTTAGGTCCCTGAACTTTTACCAACTTTTCACTTTGGTCACTAACTTTTATCTTTTGTCATTTTAGTTAGTAAGTTAGCCTTATGCCAAAACCTTAGTACTAAATGACCCTTGTATAACTTAGCAAGATTTTCGGGGTATTACACTTCTTTTCTTTGCAGCATACTCTTTAATCTTCATTTTCATCAATTGCATATTCCTCTTTCATTACACTCACGCTTTTAACCCTTTTGCACAAGTAACTCTCTTCTTCTTTTTCTTCTTCTTCAGGGTCACTACCCATTTAGCCTATAATCTCATTCTAGTCCCTATACTATTATTATATAGAGATGCTCATTATTCTTTTGTGTTCAGCATTGTCCCGTTAAATCTTCGAGCTTAACTATTTCTAATTTCTTGACCCAACATTCAGAGTCTTGATTTGTCTCAACATTAGGGTGGGCAAAATACCCCTATTCCATGAACTCATTCTTAGGCAACATTTTAGGGAAACCTACTATGGGTCCTTATACCTCACCTGTCTTGCATTCTTATTATTTAGCAGTATTACCAATTCTATTATGGGATCAACTATCTTTCTTGTCTTTGACCCAACATTCAGAGTCTTCATCTATCTTCTCGTTAGGGCTGGCAAAATACCTCTAATCCTTGAACTTATCTCTATATTCAATCTTCTTGCAGCATCTCAGCGGGAACCAACTCTCGGTCCCTATGCTTTAATTCTCATCAAATAAAAAAGCCAGTCAATTTGAAAATAAAACTGGGAGAAAATACCAAACATTTTGAAAACTAGTGTTCGGGAGAAAAAAACTATAGATATCTTAAAAAATCAAGGTTTAGAAAAAAAGCCAAACATTTTTGGAAACTGATGTTTGGAGGAAATGGTAAGTATTAAAAGAATCAAAATTCGAAGAAAAATGCTAAATTTTTTAAAAAGTAATGTTTTTGTAATTCAAAGAATTGAAATTCGAAGTAAATAATACATATTAAAAAGAATTGAAATTCAAAGAAAAATGCCAAACATTTTTGTAAATTGATGTTTGGAGGAAATATAAATATTAAAAAGAATTGAAATTCAGAGAAAATGCCAAACATTTTCCAAAATTGATGTTTGGAGTAAATCAAAATTTGGAGTAAATGCCCTAACATTTTTGAAAACTAATGCTTGGAGGAAACGACAAATATGTAAAAGAATTGAAATTTGGAGAAAAAAAACATGCCCAAACATTTTTAAAACTAATGCTTGGAGAAAATGAAAAATATGCAGAAGAATTGAAATTTGGAAAAAAAGTCCAAACATTTTTGAAAACTAATGTTTAATCATAAAATATCAAATGCACTAGTGAATTTGTATGTTTAGAAGGTCTTGACTATTTTGACAATATAAGCATATGCATGGTCTCTCCTAGTCCATTTAGGCTTTCAAGAGGAACACTTCCCATACCTAATTTTTAGCCCATTTAAGATGGCTCTCTTGATCTCACCACTCACTATGCCCCCCATCATTCCCTTATTTTGGGTGTCGATCAGACACTTCGAAGTTTGACGTTCCTTGAAGAAAGGTTAACCCTTATAGGTGGAATGTAATCTGAAGACAATCTCATTTAACTTAGATATCTACGAATGATCAAAATGGTCTTTGAAGGCTTGTACTGTAGACAATGTGTCATGATTAAGCAAAAATCGTGCTCTTAAACTCGTTTAATCTGAATATGCTCATATGAAGTATTTTCTTCTCTTTCATTAGTCGAATCGCTCTAGACTGCCCATTTTGAGTTTTCACCCTAGAGTTCATTTCCTTTCTTTCGTGACTTTGGACCGACTTGTATTTTGGTCGGCACTGATGCTCACTTTCTATTTATGGTAATTGATCCTCTATAACTGTTCAAAACTGATATTTACTTGAACGGAAGATTTCATATAAATTCTCTGGGGTTTTTTATTCTGATCAAAACCTTCATCATGTGCTTAACTTGCTCAGACATGATACTATTTTCTCTTTATTTTAGGATCGCTCTAGACTGTCCATTTTTGGGGTTTTCACCATAGAGGTCATTTCCTTCTTTTGTATCTTCGAATCAGTATATTCTGGCCAGACATTGATGCCAATATGCTCAAGCAGATCACTCTTTCTTCTTTATTTTTGGGATCACACTAGACTGCCCATTTTTGGTTTTCACCCTAGAGGTCATTTTCTTTTTCTGTACCTATGAACCGACTTATTTTCTATCTAAAGGTAATTAATCTTCCAAGGTTCTTCAAAATCGAGATTACTTGAAGTCTCTTACTCATTTCTTCCAGCTAAGCTTCATTTTTGCATTGTTGTACTTATGTAATGTATTATTTTCTTTCTCTTTTTCTTTTATTCTTTTCTTTTCATTTCTTTTATTCTTTTTTTCCTCTTTTTTTGACTAACTATCTTGGAGTTTTCAGTATCGAATATCTTTTCTTTTATTGTATCTGTAGTAGACCTTGATGTTTATTTCTTCTTGGAAGTAGTCGATTCTCCATGATTCTCTCAAATTGATGCTTATAGAGTAGTGACTTCTTCATGTGTCTTCTTTTTATTGCATTGTTCAATTTACTGCCCTCACTCTTTATTGCTTCAGTTCTCTGCCTGACATTTCCTTCTTTTATCTTAGTTTACTTGTAGAACCTAATCTTGTCTTCAATCGCTTCCTTATGGTGAATTTATGACCTTTGTACCCAATGTATCTGTTCTCATTTCTTCTTTATTGGAAAGTGGAAGAATGCCATTCATCGTCCCATTCATAAACATCAAGAGAAAGTCTTTAAGGGGTAGAAGTTTAGGGTCAACACTAGATTCAAAGATCTTAAACAACAAATGCCCGAGAAAGCAATATCCTAAAATAGGATCTACCCATTTCTATAAATCCATACTTCCATGATGATGTATAGATACATTATAAACTTAGACTTACAAAATAGTTTACCCCCTTAAAATTTACATGCCCACTACTATATTAAATTTTGTTAAAGATGTACGTACTGTACTTACAGATAGTAACATGATCTTGCCAATTAACAGCTCCTCCTTGCTAGTCTATTTTCGGAGAACCTACGTATGAAATAACACACGCTAAGTACGAACTTAGTGAGGCAATAATCTTATTTATCAAAACAATAAATAGGGTAATACATGTTATACATTAACCTAGCATAGTTTCTGTCTAAGGTAGTATTGTACTAACAAGGTTTTCATAGTCAGTCAATATTCATGTGCAAGTCATAATTTTTATAGCTTAGCCTAGTTTCCAATACTCCATCATTATCAAGTAAATCATATTCATGGCATAGTTCACATACATGGCATATTTCATACATAGAGCATAATTCACATGCATGACATGATTTATATATATGCATAACATAATTCACATACATGATATACTTCATATAAATGGCATAATTTATGTATTAGGCAGATCCATATACGTGTCATAATTCATATACGTGGCATAATTCATTTACATGGCATGATTCATATACATGACATAATACGTACACATTGCATGATTCATATGCATAGCATAATTCATATACATGACATAATTTGTATACATGGCATGATTCATATACATAACATATTTTATATATATATGACATACTTCGTATACATGGCATAATTCATGTACATGGCGTGATTCATATACTTGGCATAATTCATATACATGTCATGATTCATATACGTGATTTAATTCATATACATGGCATGTTTCATATTCATGACATGGTTCATATACATGGCATGGTTCATATTCATGACATGATTCATATACATAACATGATTCGTTTACATGGCATGATTCATTACGTGACATGATTCTTTAATCATTGCCCAAAGTATGTTATATGAGACCGAGGTACGCGAGTCATCTTTAAATGACACCGTAGTGTCAAATATAACGTAAATATGAGTACGTACTCGGGGACTCTCTTTGCTCCCCTTAAACATAAAGCACCTCGACAGTGCACTCGGGCACAGTGGCGTAGATCCCCATGGTGCATGTGACACAATCATTTTATCACAATTTCTTTATGATAACATGAACATAAGTGTGCAGCTACTAAAGACTCTATGGCATACCAACTATACCATGGACTCTCATACACAATACTTGGGCATTTCTTTTATCATCATTCAATCATCATAATCATTCATATAAATAAACATTTCATGTTTCATGCTTCATCATAAATGTTCATGGTAAACATAGATCATCATATAAATAAACATTTTATATCTCATATTTCAACATAATTGGTCATGGCAAACATAAATTAACATATATATATAGATAATGCAATATAATTTTAAATTTAAGGTCAACTATTCGCAAGTCTTCCTAATCGCATTTTAAAACATATAAATGCACTCACCTGGGCCATGTGATGGTAAGCCTCACTAAGCTTACTCGAAGTTCTTTTCTTTCTTTTTATCACTTGGTTCTCCTTCAATCTCTTTTGGAACTGTATAAGACCAGTCGAACTTATTCATCATTTCTCTTGCGATAAACTTAAATCTAACATTGCTAACTTGATTCTTAAACATAACTATTCGAATATAAAATTTTTCTAAAAATTTCTCCAATATTCTTCAAAGTTGCCGAATTGGTCCCTAGGTCCTTAGTAACCATTTTGAACATTAAATAATTGTTCAAGCCCTATTTTGAACAATTTCCATAATTTATTACTTATTTTGGACTATTTCCTTTTTTAGTCCTTCAACTTTATAAAAGTGACATTTTGGTCACTACATTGCTTTTGTACATTAAATTAACGTACAATTAAACCTTTCACTTAATTTGAACATCCTGATACATTTTCCTTTAACTTCCAAACTTTATTCACTTTGGTCCTTTACTAATTCTTTATTTTGAATTTAGTCCCTCTTGATTCCGTTCTTGACATTTAAATCCCATAACTTTGATAACATGCTTGAATCTTCAAATCTATCTATTTTCCTTAAATTCAAGACCAATCCTTAATTTTCCCTAAATTGCCGAATTAGTCCGTCAACTTCCAAAATTTATCATTTTGGTCCCCTAATCATCAATTCAAGCTAATTTCATCATAACTCATCCATTCCAATATAAAAATAAAATTTTCAATAATTTCCCCTAATTTTCTCAATCTTTTCAAAATGGTCCCTATAATTTCAAGTGGGAAATTATTTAATTTACCATCAAATTCAAGCTCTCAACATCATAATCTATTTAATTTCATCCTCAATTTAACTTCCTAACAAAAATCCCCAAAATTTAGGGTTAGGGTTTATAACCTAAAACATGGAATTCGTCCAAATTCAAGCTTGATTTCACGTCTATATCATCATTTCTACTAATCACAATTTCAATTCCATCATCTACTATCAAAATCATAACCATCCTCATCCATGAACATAACTCATACTTGACTTTATCATGCAAAAATACTATCAAATGAAGAGAATCAAGTGTAGAACAATTTACCTAAATTAATTTTGCTTGAAGTTAGCCTTGATTCTTCAATTTTAGTTTTGAAATTGAAAACTTTCCTTTCTCCCCCTTTCTTTCTTACTTTCGAAATGCATAAAATAGATGAGAAAGATTTTTCTAATCTTTTAATTGTTTTTAATCCATGTGTAAAGTTAAATGAATTTTAAATTCATTTAACTAGTGAAATTACTAATTTGCCCTTTTTATCCAATGCCAAGATTTAATCTTATCAAAACTCAATGGCCAAGATCAAATCCATGTGTTTTTCACCTTTCAAAATTGCCCTCAAAGTTTCAAAATATTTCAAAAATGCCATCCATGGAAAATGACCAATTTGCCCTCCAACTAAACTTTATTTACTCACATGTCTAAAATAATGCCATCCCATAAAAATTGAACCAAATTGGTTCCATTCTAACCAGCATCCTTCCTAAAATATCATAAATTTTAATTTATGATATTTATTTGATCCAAATATTCGAATTTCATTCAATACGATTACCAAATTTTCTTTCTTTGAGCTTAATAATCACTCCATCATATTCTAACTAAATCTAGTTAGAATCCCACCAACATTAATAAAATATCCATAAAAAAATATTTTATGAATTTTCCATAATTCTTGGAACTGTCTTTAAGATTTCAATTCGATTCGATATACCGATAATTATCGAGAATTTTATCGGATACATTTCCTCTTATAAATCACATATCAACAATCCATTATGAATATTACTGACTCAAACTGAATCCTTTTTATCATTCAAAATATTGATATGGGACCTTCCCAATAGGTCACCCATCCTTGTGCTACTCTTGTCTGAGCATGCTTAATAATTTTTATTAGATCCAAATTCGAATAATATAAGTCTCGTATGAAAAATTAGGGTAACATGGAAATACCACTCTTGGGGTGAACTATCCATTTACGGGGTTAAATTACATAACTTTTTAAAATTACACTTTGGTCCTTAAACTTTTCCAAAGTTTACACTTTAACCCCTAAACTTTCAAAAATTACATTTTAGTCAGTAAGCAAAAATTGGGATATTACAATTCCCCCTTTAAGAAAAATTCGTCCTCGAATTTTCAGCCTTTACCCATTTCAATCAACTTTGTATTTTGCTTATTCATTCTCTCTTCAGTTTCCCAAATGACTTTCTCTACTTTATGATTTCTCCAAAGGACTTTAACCAGTAGAATTTTCTTGTCTCTTAATTCTTTAACTTTGTATGCTAGGATTTTCACTAATTCTTCTTTATCTGTCAATCTTGGTTGCAGCTCGATTTTCTCAGGAGAAATTGCATGTGAAGGATCAGATCGATACCTTCATAGCATGGACACATGAAACACATCATGAATCTTACTCATGTCTAGAGGCAATGCCAATTGGTAAGCCACTGGTCCTACTCTTTTCAAAATCTCGTATGGACCAATAAATCTGGGACTAAGCTTTCTTTTTTGTCCAAAATGTAACACCTTCTTCCAAGGTGAAACCTTTAAAAACAGTTTTTTCTCTAACTTCATATTCAATATCCTTTTTCTTCTTATTTGCATAGCCCTTTTGTCAATCCATGGCAGCCTTGAAATTTTGCTGAATAATCTTTACTTTATCCTCCATGTCTTGTGTTAATTGAACTCCTCCAACGTTTGAGTTATTCTACACATTTCGATCATGTAACTCGGATCAATTAAAAGAAGTTCGGCAATTCTTTCATATGCCATCTTAATACTTGCTTGATAACTATTTTTTTATAAGCAAATTTGGTTAAGGGCAAGTATTTTTTTCTCATGATTTTGCAAACTCAATTATACAAGCTCTTAGCATGTCTTATAGAATCCGTATGATCCTTTCAAAATGCCCATCTGTTTGCGGATGAAAAAGCTGTACTAAAATTTAATTTAGTACCTAAAGCTTCATGTAACAAACCCCAAAACCTCGAAGTAAATCTTGAGTCTATGTCTGACACTATCAATGCCGAAACACCATGCAATCTAACTATCTTTCGAACATAAAGTTCTTTACATTTATTTAGCGAATAATCCATTGGAACTGAAATCTAGTCCAAGAATGACTTCAAATTCATGGAATGAGAGTTCCATTAAATCTGTCGGGAACTTAATTCCTTGAATTTCTAATGAAACTTTCTTGCATGTTTTAATTACTTGTGCACTATATCCAAGAGGATTACTGGAAATTACATTATTAGATATTCTCTATAGAAGTCTTTCTTTGTGCTACTATCTTAGTACCAATATATATATTAATTGAACCTGATTCAATTAAAACAATTACAGGTTCTTTCCATAGCCTTCGATTTGTTCATAGTCTCTTGAAAATTTAATAAGTTGGTGCCCAATATAATCTCCTTGGGCCTTGGACATAGCTTCTCTATAAACCACCATTCACATCGAGACCTTTTGATCGACATCAATTTAACTACGTACCAACTCAGCCTATTAAAATCTAACTCGTACTCATAGACAGTACGAGTACCTTGTTTCAAACTTAGGACTGCTGCAACATTTCTCTTTTAACTAGTTGCCAACATACTTGGCTTTAAACATTCTTCTTCCTTCTTTTGATTCCCATAATTAAACATTTATCACAGTCCATCAATACTTAACATCATCTATTTCTACTGAAACTTATTCATGTTATTGGGAGCATAATCAAGTTACACAGTAGTACATCATATTCATGGCATAGTTCACATACATGGCATATTTCACATACATGGCATATTTCATACACAGGGCATAATTCACATGCATGACATGATTTATATATATACATAACATAATTCACATACATGATATACTTCATATACATGGCATAATTTATGTATTAGGCAGATCCATATACATGTCATAATTCATATAAGTGGCATAATTCATTTACATGGCATGATTCATATACATGACATAATATGTACACATGGCATAATTCATATGCATAGCATAATTCATATACATGACATAATTTGTATACATGGCATGATTCATATACATAACATATTTTATATATATGTGACATACTTCGTATACATGGCATAATTCATGTACTTGGCATGATTCATATACTTGGCATAATTCATATGCATGTCATGATTCATATACGTGATTTAATTCATATACATGGCATGTTTCGTATTCATGACATGGTTCATATACATGGCATGGTTCATATTCATGGCATGATTCATATACATAACATGATTCGTTTACATGGCATGATTCATTACGTGACATGATTCTTTAATCATTTCCCAAAGTACCTATATGAGACCGAGGTACGCGAGTCATCTTTAAATGACACCGTAGTGTCAAATATAACGTAAAGATGAGTACGTACTCGGGGACACTCTTTGCTCCCCATAAACATAAAGCACCTCGATAGTGCACTCGAGCATAGTGGGCGTAGATCCCCAGGCTGCATGTAACACAATCATTTTGTCACAATATCTTTCTAATAACATGAACATAAGGGTGCAGCTGCTAAATACTCTATGGCATGCCAACTATACCATGGACTCTCATACACAATACTTGGGCATTTCTTTTTTCATCATTCAATCATCATAATCATTCATATAAATAAACATTTCATGTTACATGCTTCATCATAAATGTTCATGGTAAACATAGATCATCATATAAATAAACATTTTATATCTCATATTTCAACATAATTAGTCATGTCAAACATAAGTTAACATATATCTATATATATATATATATATATAGATAATGCAATGTCATTTTAAATTTAAGGTCGACTATTCGCAAGTCTTCCTAATCGCATTTTAAAACATATAAATGCACTCACCTGGGCCATGTAATGGTATGCCTCACTAAGCTTACTCGAAAGTCTTATCTTTCTTTTTATCACTTGGTTCTCCTTCAATCTCTTTTGGAACTGTATAAGACCAGTCGAACATATTCATCATTTCTCTTGCGATAAACTTAAATCTAACATTGCTAACTTGATTCTTAAACATAACTATTCGAATATAAAAATTTTCTAAAAATTTCTCCAATATTCTTCAAAGTTGCCGAATTGGTCCCTAGGTCCTTAGTGAGCATTTTGAACATTCAATAATTGTTCAAGCCCTATTTTGAACAATTTCCATAATTAATTACTTATTTTGGGCTATTCCCTTTTTAGTCCTTCAACTTTATAAAAGTGACATTTTGGTCACTACATTGCTTTTGTACATAAATTAATGTACAATTAAACATTTCACTTAATTTTAACATCCTTATACATTTTCCTTTAACTTCCAAACATTATTCACTTTGGTCATTCACTAATTCTTTATTTCAAATTTAGTCCCTCTTGATTCCTTTCTTGACATTTCAATCCCTTAACTTTCATAACATGCTTGGATCTTCAATTCTATCAATTTTCCTTAAATTCAAGACCAATCCTTAATTTTTCCTAAATTGCCAAATTGGTCCTTCAACTTCCAAAATTTTTCATTTTGGTCCCTAATCATCAATTCAAGCTAATTCCATCATAGCTCATCCATTCCAATATAAAAATAAATTTTTCAATAATTTCCCCTAATTTTCTCAATCTTTTCGAAATGGTCCCTATAATTTGAAGTGGGGAAATTATTTAATTTAACATCAAATTCAAGCTCTCAACATCATAATCTATTCAATTTCATCCTCAATTAACTTCCTAACCAAAATCCCCAAAATTTAAGGTTAGGGTTTATAACCTAAAACATGGAATTCATGCAAATTAAAGCTTGATTTCATGTATATATCATCATTTCTACTAATCACAACTTCAATTCCATCATCTACTATCAAAATCATAACCATCCTCATCCATGAACATAGTTCATCTTGACTTTATCATGCAAAAATACTATCAAAATGAAGAGAATCAAGTGTAGAACAATTTACCTAAATTAATTTTGCTCGAAGTTAACCTTGATTCTTCAATCTTAGCTTTGAAATTGAAAATTTTCCTTTCTCCCCCTTTCTTTCTTGCTTTCGAAATGCATGAAAATAGATGAGAAATATTTTTCTCATCTTTTAATTGTTTTTAATCCATGTGTAAAGTTAAATGAATTTTAAATTCATTTAACTAGTAAAATTACTATTTTGCCCTTTTTATCCAATGGCCAAAATTTAATCTTATCAAAAATCAATGGCCAAGATCAAATCCATGTGTTTTTTACCTTTCAAAATTGCCCTCAAAGTTTCAAAATATTTCAAAAATGCCATCCATGGCAAATGACCAATTTGCCCTCCAACTAAACTTTATTTACTCACATGCCTAAAATAATGTCATCCCATAAAAGTTGAACCAAATTGATTCCATTCTAACCAGCCTCATTCCTAAAATATCATAAATTTTAATTTATGATATTTATTCGATCCAAATATTAGAATTTCATTCAATACGATTTCCAAATTTTCTTTCTTTGAGCTTTATAATCACTCCATCCTATTCCAACTAAATCTAATTAGAATCCCACCAACATTAATAAAATATTCATAAAATAATATTTTATGAATTTTACATAATTCTTGGAACTGTCTTTAAGATTTCAATTCGATTCGATATACCGATAATTACCGGGAATTTTACCAGATACATTTCCTCTTATAAATCCCATATCAAAAATCTATTACGAATATTACTGACTCAAACTGGATCCTTTTTATCATTCAAAATATTGATATGGGACCTTCTGTAACACCCATAATGTATACTCATAGTTGAATATACATTATAGATGTTACTTAAACATGCTACTGAAAGTTAAGCTTAATTTTTTTTATCCTTATATGATTCATCGTCTACCTGATTATTTAGACTATCATTATAATTCAATTTAATGCATCATATACTATTAGCAAGAAAATAGTTTACATGCCCACTAGAGATTGTCATAATTTAAAATGTCTTACTGATGTTCTACAGATTGTAGCTTGAACAGCATGCTTGTCTCCTCTTCAAGCTCCAACTTGACCTACGTGTGAAACAACATCACACGCTAAGTACGAACTTATTGAGACAGTTAAACTTATTTATTTAAAAAAAACTTGAAATAATGTAATATAGTATGTCATATATAAAGGAGCATTTCGTTTTCTCTATATCATGGCAAGTATATCACAATGTACATATGTCATGTATCATAACTATCATATAAATCATGATATTATTGCCTAATATATTCTCTATCATGGACATGTAATCATTTACATATCCTGTACTCTATCATGGTCATGCTTTCATTATGCCATCATTTGCATAACATGTATTCTATCATGTATGTCATGTACTTCTCTGGCATGTAACATGTAACTTTTTTTCATGTATCATGAAATCATGTAACATCTTTTTCATGTAACATCTGTATCATGTATCATGTAACATCTTGTTATTATTATCATCATGTCTGTCTAGAGGCCCATGGAAACCCCATAGCCTATCTGCACCATAGTGCTTTGTAGAGTACGTACTCGAGAGGACGCTCTTTGCTCCTCGTATAAGGACGCTCTTTGCTCCTTATATTAAAACACCTCGTTAGTGCATTTTGCACTATGGGCTTGGATCCCCAGGGTGTATCTTGTTTCATTGTAATCTTGTTATTGTCCATATTCCTTGTATAGACATACATTGCAATTATGCATAATGCATCATCATTTATGCAAACAATATTTCGTACCTGGTATTCCATCAAGCTTGCCATGTCGAGCATTGTATCATATCATGTATTATAAAGAAATGCAATGCCAATTTCAATTTAATGCAAACATTTAGAAATGCACTCACCTGGGCCATTTATTAATATGCCTCTCTAAGCTTTATTGATCCTTTCCTTTTATAGTACCTCGAATCTTCTTTTGATTCAGATCCAACTTCTTTTATCACAAGAATATAAATAAGCATTTGTTAGATTCACTTCTAACAATATTTCAATTAAGCTATTTAATCATTTAATATAAAAATTTTCCATAAATTTCCTTTCTTCCTTATACTGTCAAAACCTCATTTTGGTTCTTAATAATCATTTTGAGCTTCAAATAATTCTTCTGAACTTGATAACCAACATTAGATACAAAATATCTAAATTTTCATTTTCGGGCAGCTTTGTACAACCTTCAAAGAAATATTTCTATAAAATAATCTACAACTCGAAATTTGATTTCGTTTGTTCTGAAATAATCTAGATTCAATAATCTCTTCAACCATATAAATTAATAGCTCAAATTCAACTTGAACGATTTATGGTGAATTTTCAAAGTCAATTTCCAGTATTGAATTTCGGAACAGACTGCTATTTTGTTTTCTGACCTTTCATCACTTAAAAATTCATATCTTTTGATATATGAATCGAAATCAATCACTGTTTATTTAAAAAAGACTAGACGAATAAATATTTGCATCAATATGAAATTCGCCAACTAACCATTTTTTTAGAATTTATGGTGAATTTTCAAACTTACTACCAAATCCAGTTTTCCAACACAACTTTCATACATAACTTCAAACTTTATACTAATTTCTCCTTACTTTTCCATTTGTCAATTTGGTCCCCTTACTTGATTCAAACCACTAATTTATCACTTTCTTCATCAAATAATTATTCAAAAATAATTCCCTCTAATTTTTCGTTCTTTCTGAAATAGTCACTAAAATGCAAAGATAAGGATTCAAGCTTCTTAACTTTTCAAATTAGTCCTCAAATCAACATTACTAATTGAATTCTATTATTTCAACTAAAATCAGATTTAATCCTTCTCTAAAACCTCATTCTTGAATTGGTCACTTAACTTTGACAATTTGTCAAAATGGTCACTAACTCGATTTAACATCAGTTTTGCATTCTAACTTCAATTTCACATCTCCAACATCAATAATAACATAAATACACTTTAAAATCATAAAAATCTAGATTAGTCCTCTAACTTTCAGAATTGCCAAAATGGTCCATATACCTTTAATTTAGGGTTTTGTTTCCAAATAACAAATTCAAGCTTACTAGATCATTTGTCCAACATCACAAACCCTAAATAAAACTTGAATCCATAAACCCTAATCATGTTCATAGTAATCAAAACATGTAGAGTTTAAATCCCAACTCAATAACATGATTTTAACATCAGTAAAGCTTGATTTCAACTTGAATTTCAACATGGAATCATAAAATCTCAAAACCCCCAATTTGATTCATAAACCCTAACTTCTTCTCATGTAAAATTCTCATCACTCAAGCATGAAATCCATGAATTATTTACATCAAAAGATAGAGTTTGAAGAGTAGAACAACTTTGCAGTTGAAAATATTACCTGAAAATCGAGTTTCGGGGCTTGAATTGAGCTTGAAAATTTTTCACCCTTTTTTCTCCTCTTAGTTCGAAATATTTCAAGAAAGATGAACAATTTGGTTCATCTTTTACTTATTTAGATCCACATGTTAAAATTAAATGAATTTAAAATTCATTTAATTAGTGAAATTACTAATTTGCCCTTTTAATCCAATGGCCAAGACTTAATCTTATCAAAAATCAATGGCTATGATGAAATACATGTGTAATTCACCTTCCAAAATTGCCCTCAATATTTCAAAATTGTCATCCTTGTCAAATGACCAATTTGCCCTCCAACTAGTCTTTATTTACTAGTTTCCATTCTTGTAAAAATTCAACTAAGTCTAGTTGAAATCCAACCAACTATAGTAAAATATTCATAAAAGAGTATTTTATGACTTTTCCATGGCTTTTGGATCAGCCTCTGAAATTTTGATTCGATCTGATCTCCCGATATTCATTAAATACTTTTACTGTGATTTCACCTTTATCGATGTAACACCCTTAACGTATACTAGTAAGCCGAATATACATTAAAGATGTTACAGAGTTATTGAATGAAATCTTGACTTGTATTGCTTTTTATATACCAAAATTCATTTTGTAGTTTAAGCCTTTCTCAGTTTTGAATTAAAAATATGTCAGTCTATGTAGCTAGTTTTAACCCTAAATTGATTTATAAAATTCATAATTGAGTTGTTAAAATAAAACTATATTTCAGGGTGAAAACTATGTATACTGCCTAGACCCTTTCTTGATTTTCAAATTTTTACACGATCAGGGTTAAACAACATTTAACTACGTCAAAATTCATAGTTATTAATAGTAAACCATTTCTCTAAGTCCATACTTCCATAACAATATATAAATACGTCATAAACTTAAACTTACAAAATATTTTACCCACTTAAATTATTACATGCCCACTAGTCTATCAAATTACGTTAAAGATGTACGTATTGTACTTACAGATAGTAACTTGATCTTCCCAATTAACAGCTCCTCCTTACTAGTCTATTTTCGGAGAATCTACGTGTGAAATAAAACACACGCTAAGTGTGAACTTAGTGAGGCAATAATCTTATTTATCAAAACGTAAAATAAAGCAATACATGTTATACCTTAACCTAGCATGGTTTCTGTCTAAGGTAGTATCGTACTAACAAGGTTTTCATAGTTAGTCAATATTCATGTGCAAGTCATAATTTTTCTAACTAGTCTAGTTTCCAATACTCCATTATTACCAAGTAAATCATGTGCATGGCATAGTTTACATACATGGCATATTTCATACACATGGCATATTTCATACACATGGCATAATTCACATGCATGACATGGTTCATATTAATATGACATAATTCGTATACATGACATACTTCATATACATGGCATAATTCATATATATATGTGACATGAATTATATACATGGTAGAATCCATGTACGTGTCATAGTTTATATACGTGGCATGATTCATATACGTGACATTATTCATATGCATGACTTAATTCATATGCATAACATGATACGTGTACATGGCATAATTCATATGCGTAACATAATTTGTATACATGTCATGATTCATATGCATAGCATATTTCATAAATATGTGACATTCCTCGTATACATGGCATAATTCATGTACTTGGCATAATTCATATACTTGGCACAATTCATATACATGTCATAATTTATATACGTAACTTGATTCGTTTACATGAGATGATTCATTTACGTGACATGATTCTTTTATCATTGCCCAAAGTACGCTATATGAGATCGAGGTACGCAAGTCATCTTGAAATGACACCGTAGTGTCTACCGTAAACGTAAAGACGAGTACGTACTAGGGGACGCTCTTTGCTCCCCATAAACATAAAGCACCTCGACAGTGCACTCGGGCACAGTGGGCGTAGATCCCCAGGGTGTACACAAACGGCTTAGGTCCCCAATGTGTATGTGACACAATCATTTTGTCACAATATATGTTTGATAACATAAACTTAAGGGTGCAGCTGCTAAACACTCTATGGCATGCTAACTATACCATGGACTCTCATACACAATACTTGGCCATTTCTTTTATCATCAATCAATCATACATATAAACATTTCATATTTCATGCTTCATCATAAATATTCATGGCAAACATAGATCATCACTTATACAAACAATAATTCGTACCTGGTATTCCATCAAGCTTGTCATGTCGAGCAATGTATCATATTGTGTATTATAGAGAAATGCAAACATTTAAAATTGCACTCACCTTGGCCATTTATTAATATGCCTCAATAAGTTCTATTGATCTTTTCCTTTTATAGTACCTCGAACCTTCTCTTGATTCGAATCCAACTTCATTTATCACATGAATATAAATATACATTTGTTAGATTCACTTCTAACAATATTTCACTTAAGCTATTTAATCATTCAACCTAAAAAAATTTCCATACATTTCTTTCCTTCCTTATACTGTTCACAAACTCATTTTGGTCTTTAATAACCATTTAGAACTTCCATTAACCCTTTTCAAGCTTACTAATTAACTTTAGATACAAATGTATCAATTCTCATTTTCTGGCAGATTGCACTACCTTCAAAGAATTATTTCTATAAAATAATCTACAACTCGGAATTCGATTCCGTTTGTTCTGAGAGAAACTAGATTCATTAATATTTTCAAAAATATAAATTTATAGCCCAAATTCAACTTGTACGATTTATGGCGAATTTTCAAAGTCAATTTCCAGTGCTGATTTCGGAACAGACTACCATACTGTTTTCTAACCTTTCACCACTTAAAAATTCTTATCTTTTTACTCGAAACTTGAAATCAGTTCCCGTTTGTTGGACCCGAAATTAGACGAACAAATATTTACATCGGTATAAAATTCACCTTCTAATCATTTTTGTAGAATTTATAGTGAAATTTCAAACTTACTGCCAAAATTCAGTTTTCTACACTACTTCCATAAATAACTTCAAACTTTATACTAACTTCTCCTTACTTCTCTACTCTTCAATTTAGTCCCAATACTTGATTCAAGCCATCAAGTTATCACCCTTTTTCATCAAATAATTATTCAACATTGATCCCCTTTAATTTTTCCTTCTTTCCGAACTAGTCACTAATATGCAAAGATAAGTATTCCAACTTCTTAACTTTGCAATTTAGTCCTCAAATCAACATTACTACTTGAATTCTATTATTTCAACTAAAATTCATACTTAATCCTTATCAAAAACCTCCTTTCCGAAATGGTCACTTAATTTTGACAATTTGTCAAAATGGTCACTAACTCGATTTAACATCGGTTTTGCATTCTAACTTCAATTTCACATTTCCAACATCAATAATAACATAAATACACTTCAAAATCATACAAATTCAGATTATTCCTTAAATTTTCAGAATTGCCGAAATGGTCCCTATACCTTTAATTTAGGGTTTTGCTTCCAAATAACAATTTCAAGCTTACTAGATATTTATCCAACATCACAAACCCTAAATCAAACTTGAACCCATAAACCCTAATCATCTTCATACAAACTAAAATATGTAGGGTTTAAATCCCAACTCAACAACATGATTTTATCATCATAATAACTTAATTTCAACTTAAATTTCAACATAGAATCATAAAATCTCAAAACCCCCAATTTAGTCCATAAACCCTAGTTTCTTTCTCATCAATCAGGCATGTATTCCATGAATTATTGACATCAAAAGATAGAGCTTGAAGAGTAGAACAACTTTGCAGTTGAAAAGATTACTTGAAAACAGAGTTTTGGGGCTTGAATCGAGCTTGGAAAAATTTTCTCTTTCTTTCCCTAGCTCTCATGTTCTTTGCTGGAAAATATGAACATTTTTTTTTATCTTTTCACCATTATTTTACACATATAACTATTAAATGAATATTAAATTTATTTAATAGTGAAATTACAATTTTGCCCTTTTTATCCAATGGTTGAGATTGATTTTATCATCAATCAAGGGCCAAGATTTAATCTTCCATTTCCTCTTTCCGAAATTGCCTTTATAACTTTTTAAATATTTCAAAAATGTCATTGGGGCAAAATGACCAATTTGCCCTCCAACTAGTTTTAATTTACTAGTTTACCATTCTTGTAAAAAGTCAACTAAATCTAGTTGGAATCCAACAAACTATAATAAAATATTCATAAAATATTATTTTATGACTTTTTCATAGCTTTTGGATCAGCCTCTAAAATTTTAGTTCGATCCGATTTATCGATATTTATAAAATACTTCTACTGCGATTTTACCTTTTTGAACTATCAGATTTATTCCAAAAATTCCATATTTCCATATTCGAGAAATAAAATTTATTATCTCATAAAAACTTCCTTTCCAAGAACTTATACTGAATTTTCCTAACTCAGTCTACTATTCTGATAATTAACAAAAATCTCCATAGAATAAGATTTCTCTTAGAAATCCTTTATCGACAATCCATTCAAATATTCTTTACTTTTATTGAGTCCAAAATATTAATTAGAAATACTTTTATGGGACCTTCCCGAAGGTCATCCATCCTTGTATTTCTTTGGCCTGAGCACGCTTAACAATTTCATTCGATCCAAATTCGATACCTTTTTCTGCATCTTATTTCTTAAAACCGATATCAAGGTACCTATTTTGATCCGATTCACTCTTATACTGAATAAAATTTACTTATTGGGAAAATTTACACTTTAATCCCTAAAATTTTCCAAAGTTTATACTTTAACCCCTAAACTTTCAAAATTTACATTTTGGTCACTGGCCAAAATTTGGGGTATTACAATTCCTCCCCCTTAAGAAAATTCGTCCTCGAATTTTCAATGTGTACCTGTTCTAGACGTTTACAGATATTACTTTCCTATTTTCTTCTCAGCCTCCCAATTGGCTTTTTCGACCTTGTGATTTTTCCTTGAAACTTCAATCAATGAAATTTCTTATTCCTTAATTCTTTAATTCCATAAACCAATATTTCTACTAACCCCTCTTCCTATATCAAATCTAATTGCATCTCAATTTATTCAGGAGTGATGACATGTAAATAATTCAGTCAAAGCCCCCAAAACATAAGTACATATACTATAGATTTTTGCTCACTTCTAAAGATAAGACCCATTAATATACTCTTTTAGCTTTAACTGATAAAATATTGTTCGAAGATCAACTTTCTTTTTACATCTTACTTCTACATTTTGTATAAATAACCAATTTATCTTAAAATTGGTCTTAGAATTCTCAAATTACTGGCTTTATTTTCAGCTTTGCTAATAGATAGTTCTTAGAATTTCTTATAATTCTTGTGCTATGCTTCAAATCATTTATTAGCAGTCATACTATAATTCTCCAAGTAAAATTATTCCTTGTCATACCGGCTTAACCCACTAATCTCACACTATTTCTCATAAACAATGTGAGTACTTTATCAAAGCCTCAAAAATTAGTGAAATCATTTCCTTATGAACTAATCACTGACTCCAATTTCTAACACTTTTCTAGGAATTTTTTCCAAATTACTTCCTCTGCATCAATATTACTTCTTATATAGGAGTTTTATTTTCCGTCATCTTCAAATAAACAATCATAACTTCTTTTTTGCTCTGACATTTAAGGTTCTCAACAGCTTAAACATTTAAACAACCAATGCTTTATTATATATAGTTGCCGAAGGTTACAACCTCTTAGGTACTTCTTGTTCTTGTATTTGAGCCCCCTACTACACCAGTAGCTCAATCTAGGTAAAAATCGAAAGTTCATATTTGATTTCATTGTTATTGCTACGGTATCTTTATAAACCTTGTGATCCGAAATTCTTGTTTTTGTCTAGAAACATCTCTTTGGAAATTTCAATTAGCTTGAACAATCCTCAACTAAACACTCTTCCTTTGACTTCATTAAGGAACTAATTCCTTTTAAAAATTTAAACGTTTCTTCTTATAATCACTTCTACCTAGTGCACAGATAACCAACTTATCTAAATTACATTTTAGATTCCTGAGATGACACCTTCATATTAACTTCTAGTATTTGATCACTTAGATCATTAGGAAGCCCTTTTTCCAGCAATCCACATTATTTTAATGCTTGTCATACTCATCATCTTATATTACTGATTGTCTTTATCAAAACCTTTCTGAAAAGATATCTTAGCTTATCCATTACACTTCAGCCTTACCTTTATAAGGCTCTGCTGTCAACTATTCAGGTAGAATTAGCCTCTTAGTTGACTTCTCTGAATACTATTGGTTAAGATTTCGATACTCTTTATCGGTATTAGACTTCCAATCTTGTTCAGTATGTACTCAAATACCACTTTGATCATACTTTTATTTCATATTTCTTGTCTTCCTGATCTTATAAACCTTATAGTTGACATCTAGTAACACTGATGTCTCCTTAAAGAAATAATCTTTCTTGTACAATTTACCTTTATAATCGTGATGCCTTCAATTTTTTTGGGTGATATTTGTATACCCACCATATAAATTAAACATGCCTCACATCCATTGCATTGCAATCTTTAAGCTGTTACTAAGAAATCACTAACTCTAAACAATCAGTTCTTTCTTTCCTAATGATTACTTCAGAACTACCGGGTCCTTGAAGTACCAACCTTTTTTTACATTTCACCTCTGCATCATATGCATACAACTAGTTCATTCCAAAAATAATCTCAAGTTTGCGAAATAAAAGGTCCAATAAGCTTGCGAAACTTAATTCCTTAAATCACCAACAGACATTTCTTACATATTCTAATCACCATGAACTATGTCCAAGTGGGTTATTAGGAATCGCATTACTAAAAATAGTTTTCCTTAAATATCTTTCTTTGTACTACCATCTTAGTACCAATATACGAGTGAGTCGAACCCGGATCAATTAAAGTAATTATAGGCTTTCTCCATAGCTTTTGCTCTCATTATAGCATCCTAGTAAATCGATAAACTCATACTTGAGAATTACTCTTTAGACCTCAGGTTAAATCCCCTTAATAAACCATTCTCATACGAACTTCTCGGTTGGTATCAAATCATTCATATATCCGACTTAATCTATTAAAATCCAACTCATACTTGTAGATAGTACAGTACTTTGTTTTAAACTTTGAAACTACTATAACATCTCTTTCTTAAACTAGTCGCCAACATACTTGATTCTAAACACTTTTTAGAATGTCCAAGTCACTTTCTCAACAGGTATAATTCTGTGGCTTCAGACCATCAATTACAAGCATGTTCCCTTAATAAGGAAGCAACTTTTCTAACTTTTCAGCATTTGTACAATTTAATTCCTCTAACATGACTTTTACATTGTAGAGCCATAAATTGGCAGCCATCAGGCCACCCTCTCCATGAAATTCAGGAGCTCCTAACTTCTTAAGCTCCTTAACAGTCGATGCCTTTACTGTGTAGGTGCCAGATTGATACAGGCATTTAAGGTTTGAAAATTTTTTTTAACCATTGCTTTTTAGGGCTTGTACTAAGGTTCTATATTCTTATGTTGGAGTTCCTTACTGTGTAGGTGGCTCAGCTGGGGTAGGAGCTAGAGGTGGAACATTCTATATCTCTTTACTTCCACTTTAAACCTTCTCTTGATCCTCATAATTAACATTTAATGCAATCCATCAGTACTTAACATCATCTATTTCCACTAAAACATATTCATGTAAATGAGGAGCATAATCAAGTTACATAGATAGTACATCAGTAACATGACATCCTAGGGGCATGTACTTAACATCAAATCATATTTAACTCGGTTTAACCTCCAGAATCAGCTAAACCTATAGCTCTGATACCAATAAATGCAACACCCTTAATGTATACTCGTAAGCCAAATATACATTAAAGATGTTCTGAGTCATTGAATGAAATCTTGACTAGTAATTTTTTTATATACCAAAATTCATTTTGCGGTTTAACCCTTTCTTGGTTTTGAATTAAAAACTATGTCAGTCTATTACTGACTAGTTTTGACCCGGAATTGATTTATAAAATTCATAATTGAGTTGTTGAAATAAAACTATATTTCAGGGTGAAAACTATATATACTTCCTAGACCCTTTCTTGATTTTTAAATTTTTACACGATCAGGGTTAAACAACATTTAACTACGTCAAAATTCATAGTTATTAATAGTAAACCATTTCTCTAAGTCCATACTTCCATAACAATATATAAATACGTCATAAACATAAACTTACAAAATAGTTTACCCACTTAAATTATTACATGCCCACTAGTCTATCAAATTACATTAAAGATGTACGTACTGTACTTACAGATAGTAAATATTCCCAATTAACAGCTCCTCCTTGCTAGTCTATTTTCGAAGAACCTACGAGTGAAATAAAACACACGCTAAATACGAACTTATTGAGGCAATAATCTTATTTATCAAAACGTAAAATAAAGCAATACATGTTATACCTTAACCTAGCATGGTTTCTGTCTAAGGTAGTATCGTACTAACAAGGTTTTCATAGTCAGTCAATATTCATGTGCAACTCATAATTTTTCTAACTAGTCTAGTTTCCAATACTCCATTATTACCAAGTAAATCATGTGCATGGCATAGTTTACATACATGGCATGTTTCATACACATGGCATAATTCACATGCATGACATGGTTTATATTAATATGACATAATTCGTATACATGACATACTTCATATACATGGCATAATTCATATATATATATATATGACATAAATTATATACATGGTAGAATCCATGTACGTATCATAATTTATATACGTGGCATGATTCATATACGTGACATTATTCATATGCATGACTTAATTCATATACATAACATGATATGTGTAAATGGAATAATTCATATACGTAACATAATTTGTATACATGTCATGATTCATATGCATAGCATATTTCATAAATATGTGACATTCCTCGTATACATGGCATAATTCATGTACTTGGCATAATTCATATACATGTCATGATTTATATACGTAACTTGATTCGTTTACATGACATGATTCTTTTATCATTGCACAAAGTACGCTATATGAGATCGAGGTACGCGAGTCATATTGAAATGACACCGTAGTGTCTAACGTAAACGTAAAGATGAGTACGTACTCGGGGACGCTCTTTGCTCCCCATAAACATAAAGCACCTCGACAGTGCACTCGGGCACAGTGGGCGTAGATCCCCAGGGTGCACACCAAGGGCTTAGGTCCCCAAGGTTTATGTGACACAATCATTTTGTCACATGATAACATAAACTTAAGGGTGCAGCTGCTAAAGACTCTATGACATGCCAACTATACCATGGACTCTCATACACAATACTTGGGCATTTCTTTTATCATAAATCAATCATTATAATCAATCATACATATAAACATTTCATATTTCATGATTCATCATAAATATTCATGGTAAATATATATCATGGCAAACAATAATTAATACAGTATTTCATCAAGCTTGTGCAAACAAGCAATGTATCATATTGTGTATTATAGAGAAATGCAATGCCATTTTCAATGTAATGCAAACATTTAAAATTGTACTCACCTTGGCCATTTATTAATATGTCTCACTAAGCTTTGTTGATCTTTTCCTTTTATAGTACCTCGAACCTTCTCTTGATTGAATCAAACTTCATTTATCACATGAATATAAATATACATTTGTTAGATTCACTTCTAACAATATTTCACTTAAGCTATTTAATCATTCAACATAAAAACTTTCCATACATTTATTTCCTTCCTTACACTGTTTACAAACTCATTTTGGTCTTTAATAACCACTTAGAACTTCCAATAACCCTTTTCAAGCTTACTAATTAACTTTAGATACAAAATGTATCAATTCTCATTTTCTAGCAGATTGCACTACCTTCAAAGAAATATTTCTATAAAATAATCTACAACTCGAATTCGATTCCGTTTGTTCTAAAAGAAACTATATTCAATAATATTTTCAACCATATAAATTAATAGCCCAAATTCAACTTGTACGATTTATGGCGAATTTTCAAAGTCAATTTCCAGTGCTGATTTCGGAACAGACTGCCATACTGTTTTCTGACCTTTCACCACTTAAAAATTCATATCTTTTTACTAGAAACTCGAAATTAGTTTCCGTTTGTTTGAACACGAAACTAGACGAAAAATATTTACATTGGTATAAAATTCATCTTCTAACCATTTTTTTAGAATTTATGGTGAATTTTCAAACTTACTATCAAAAATCAGTTTTCTACACTGCTTCCATAAACTAACTTCTCCTTGCTTCTCTACTTTTCAATTTAGTCCCCATACTTGATTCAAACCATCAAGTTGTCACCATTTTTCATCAAATAATTATTCAACATTGACCCCCCTTAATTTTTCCTTCTTTTCGAATTAGTCACTAAAATGCAAAGATAAGGATTCCAACTTCTTAATTTTGCAATTTAGTCCTCAAATCAACATTACTACTTGAATTCTATTATTTCAACTAAAATTAAGATTTAATACTTATCAAAAGCCTCCTTGCCGAAATGGTCACTTAATTTTGACAATTTGTCAAAATGGTCACTAACTCGATTTAACATCGATTTTGCATTCTAACTTCAATTTCACATTTCCAACATCAATAATAACATAAATACACTTCAAAATCATAAAAATTCAGATTAGTCCATAAATTTTTAGAATTGCCGAAATGGTCCATATACCTTTAATTTAGGGTTTTGCTTCCAAATAACAAATTCAAGCTTACTAGATCATTTATCCAACATCACAAACCCTAAATCAAACTTGAATCCATAAACCCTAATCATCTTCATACAAACTAAAATATGTAGGGTTTAAATCTCAACTCAAAAACATTATTTTATCATCATAACAACTTAATTTCAACTTAAATTTCAACATAGAATCATAAAATCTCAAAACCCCCAATTTAGTCCATAAACCATAATTTCTTTCTCATCAAAATTCTCATAAATCAAGCATGTATGCCATGAATTATTGACATCAAAAGATAGAGCCAGAAGAGTATAACAACTTTGTAGTTGAAAAGATTACCTGAAAACTGAGTTTCGGGGCTTGAATCGAGCTTGGAAAAATTTTCTCTTTCTTTCCCTAGCTCTCACGTTCTTTTCTGGAAAAGTTGAACATTTTTGTTCATCTTTTCACCATTATTTTACACATATAACTATTAAATGAATATTAAATTCATTTAATAGTGAAATTACAATTTTGCCCTTTTTTATCCAATGGTTGAGATTGATTTTATCATCAATCAAGGGCCAAGATTTAATATTTCATTTCCTCTTTCCAAAATTACCCTTATAACTTTTTAAATATTTCAAAAATGCCATTTGGGCAAAATGACCAATTTGCCCTCCAACTAGTTTTAATTTACTAGTTTACCATTCTTGTAAAAAGTCAACTAAATCTAGTTGGAATCCAACCAACTATAATAAAATATTCATAAAATAGTATTTTATGACTTTTCCATAACTTTTGGATCAACCTCTGAAATTTTAGTTTGATCCGATTTCACGATATTTATAAAATACTTCTACTGCGGTTTTACCTTTTCGAACTATCGGATTTATTCCAAAAATTCCATATTTCCATATTCGAGAAATAAACTTTATTATCTCATAAAAACTTCCTTTCCATGAACTTAGACTGAATTTTCCCAACTCAGTCTAATATTCCGATAATTATCAAAAATCTCCATAGAATAAGATTTCTCTTAGAAATCCTTTATCGATAATCCATTCGAATATTCTTTACTTTTACTGAGTCCAAAATATCGATTAGAAATACTTTTATGGGACCTTCCCGAAGGTCACCTATCCTTGTATTTTTTTGGTTTGAAACACTTTAACAATTTCATTTGATCCAAATTCGATACCTTTTACGCATCTTAATTCTTAAAATCATTATCAAGGTACCTATTTTGATCCGATTCACTCTTATACTGAATAAAATTTACTTATTGGGAAATTTACACTTTAATCCCTAAATATTTCTAACATTTATATTTTAACCCCTAAACTTTCAAAATTTACATTTTGGTCATTGGCCAAAATTTGGGATATTACAATAGAGTTATCAATTTTATTCCAAAAATCCTTTATGACATGTAAATAATAATCCCCCAAAACATTCTTTACATATACTATAGATTTTTGCTCAAAATAAAGATAAGAATTAATATACTCTTTTAGCTTTAACTGATAAAATATTGTTCGAAGATCAACTTTCTTTTTACATCTTACTTCTACATTTTGTATAAATAACCAATTTATCTTAAAATTGGTCTTAGAATTCTCAAATTATGGCTTTATTTTCAGTTTTTTGCTAATAGATAGTTCTTAGAATTTCTTATAATTCTTGTGCTATGCTTCAAATCATTTATTAGCAGTCATACTATAATTCTCCAAGTAAAATTATTCCTTGTCATACCGGCTTAACCCACTAATCTCACACTATTTCTCATAAACAATAAAAGTACTTTATCAAAGCCTCAAAAAATTAGTGAAATCATTTCCTTATGAACTAATCACTGACTCCAATTTCTAACACTTTTCTAGGAATTTTTTCCAAATTACTTCCTCTGCATCAATATTACTTCTTATATAGGAGTTTTATTTTCCGTCATCTTCAAATAAACAATCATAACTTCTTTTTTTTCTCGACATTTAAGGTTCTCAACAGCTTAAACATTTAAACAACCAATGCTTTATTATATATAGTTGCCGAAGGTTACAACCTCTTAGGTACTTCTTGTTCTTGTATTTGAGCCCCCTACTACACCAGTAGCTCAATCTAGGTAAAAATCGAAAGTTCATATTTGATTTCATTGTTATTGCTACGGTATCTTTATAAACCTTGTGATCCGAAATTCTTGTTTTTGTCTAGAAACATCTCTTTGGAAATTTCAATTAGCTTGAACAATCCTCAACTAAACACTCTTCCTTTGACTTCATTAAGGAACTAATTCCTTTTAAAAATTTAAACGTTTCTTCTTATAATCACTTCTACCTAGTGCACGGATAACCAACTTATCTAAATTACATTTTAGATTCGAGATGACACCTTCATATTAACTTCTAGTATTTGATCACTTAGATCATTAGGAAGCCCTTTTTCCAGCAATCCACATTATTTTAATGCTTGTCATACTCATCATCTTATATTCTTGATTGTCTTTATCAAAACCTTTTGTCAAAAGATATCTTAGCTTATCCATTACACTTCAGCCTTACCTTTATAAGGCTCTGCTGTCAACTATTCAGGTAGAATTAGCCTCTTAGTTGACTTCTCTGAATACTATTGGTTAAGATTTCGATACTCTTTATCGGTATTAGACTTCCAATCTTGTTCAGTATGTACTCAAATACCACTTTGATCATACTTTTATTTCATATTTCTTGTCTTCCTGATCTTATAAACCTTATAGTTGACATCTAGTAACACTGATGTCTCCTTAAAGAAATAATCTTTCTTGTACAATTTACCTTTATAATCGTGATGCCTTCAATTTTTTTGGGTGATATTTGTATACCCACCATATAAATTAAACATGCCTCACATCCATTGCATTGCAATCTTTAAGCTGTTACTAAGAAATCACTAACTCTAAACAATCAGTTCTTTCTTTCCTAATGATTACTTCAGAACTACCGGGTCCTTGAAGTACCAACCTTTTTTTACATTTCACCTCTGCATCATATGCATACAACTAGTTCATTCCAAAAATAATCTCAAGTTTGCGAAATAAAAGGTCCAATAAGCTTGCCAGAAACTTAATTCCTTAAATCACCAACAGACATTTCTTACATATTCTAATCACCCATGAACTATGTCCAAGTGGGTTATTAGGAATCGCATTACTAAAAATAGTTTTCCTTAAATATCTTTCTTTGTACTACCATCTTAGTACCAATATACGAGTGAGTCGAACCCGGATCAATTAAAGTAATTATAGGCTTTCTCCATAGCTTTTGCTCTCATTATAGCATCCTAGTAAATCGATAAACTCATACTTGAGAATTACTCTTTAGACCTCAGGTTAAATCCCCTTAATAAACCATTCTCATACGAACTTCTCAGTTGGTATCAAATCGGCTGTATACCGACTTAATCTATTAAAATCCAACTCATACTTGTAGATAGTACGAGTACTTTGTTTTAAACTTTGAAACTACTATAACATCTCTTTCTTAAACTAGTCGCCAACATACTTGATTCTAAACACTTTTTAGAATGTCCAAGTCACTTTCTCAACAGGTATAATTCTGTGGCTTCAGACCATCAATTACAAGCATGTTCCCTTAATAAGGAAGCAACTTTTCTAACTTTTCAGCATTTGTACAATTTAATTCCTCTAACATGACTTTTACATTGTAGAGCCATAAATTGGCAGCCATCAGGCCACCCTCTCCATGAAATTCAGGAGCTCCTAACTTCTTAAGCTCCTTAACAGTCGATGCCTTTACTGTGTAGGTGCCAGATTGATACAGGCATTTAAGGTTTGAAAATTTTTTTTAACCATTGCTTTTTAGGGCTTGTACTAAGGTTCTATATTCTTATGTTGGAGTTCCTTACTGTGTAGGTGGCTCAGCTGGGGTAGGAGCTAGAGGTGGAACATTCTATATCTCTTTACTTCCACTTTAAACCTTCTCTTGATCCTCATAATTAACATTTAATGCAATCCATCAGTACTTAACATCATCTATTTCCACTAAAACATATTCATGTAAATGAGGAGCATAATCAAGTTACATAGATAGTACATCAGTAACATGACATCCTAGGGGCATGTACTTAACATCAAATCATATTTAACTCGGTTTAACCTCCAGAATCAGCTAAACCTATAGCTCTGATACCAATAAATGCAACACCCTTAATGTATACTCGTAAGCCAAATATACATTAAAGATGTTACAGAGTCATTGAATGAAATCTTGACTAGTAATTTTTTTTATATACCAAAATTCATTTTGCAGTTTAACCCTTTCTTGGTTTTGAATTAAAAACTATGTCAGTCTATTACAGCTAGTTTTGACCCGGAATTGATTTATAAAATTCATAATTGAGTTGTTGAAATAAAACTATATTTCAGGGTGAAAACTATATATACTACCTAGACCCTTTCTTGATTTTCAAATTGTTACACGATCAGGGTTAAACAACATTTAACTACGTCAAAATTCATAGTTATTAATAGTAAACCATTTCTCTAAGTCCATACTTCCATAACAATATATAAATACGTCATAAACATAAACTTACAAAATAGTTTACCCACTTAAATTATTACATGCCCACTAGTCTATCAAATTACATTAAAGATGTACGTACTGTACTTACAGATAGTAACTTGATCTTCCCAATTAACAGCTCCTTACTAGTCTATTTTCGGAGAATCTACGTGTGAAATAAAATACACGCTGAGTACGAACTTAGTGAGGCAATAATCTTATTTATCAAAACGTAAAATAAAGCAATACATGTTATACCTTAACCTAGCATGGTTTCTGTCTAATGTAGTATCGTACTAACAAGGTTTTCATAGTCATTCAATATTCACGTGCAAGTTATAATTTTTCTAACTAGTCTAGTTTCCAATACTCCATTATTACCAAGTAAATCATGTGCATGGCATAGTTTACATACATGGCATATTTCATACACATGGCATAATTCACATGCATGACATGGTTTATATTAATATGACATAATTCGTATACATGACATACTTCATATACATGACATAATTCATATATATATATGACATGAATTATATACATGGTAGAATCCATGTACGTGTCATAGTTTATATACGTGGCATGATTCATATACGTGACATTATTCATATGCATGACTTAATTTATATGCATAACATGATACGTGTACATGGCATAATTCATATACGTAACATAATTTGTATACATGTCATGATTCATATGCATAGCATATTCCATAAATATGTGACATTCCTCGTATACATGGCATAATTCATGTACTTGGCATAATTCATATACATGTCATGATTGATATACGTAACTTGATTCGTTTACATGACATGATTCATTTATGTGACATGATTCTTTTATCATTGCCCAAAGTACTCTATATGAGATCGAGGTACGCGAGTCATCTTGAAATGACACCGTAGTGTCTAACGTAAACGTAAAGATGAGTACATACTCGGGGACGCTCTTTGCTCCCCATAAACATAAAGCACCTCGACAGTGCACTCGGGCACAGTGGGCGTAGATCCCCAGGGTGCACACCAAGGGCTTAGGTCCCCAAGGTGTATGTGACACAATCATTTTGTCACAATATATGTTTGATAACATAAACTTAAGGGTGCAGCTGCTAAAGACTCTATGACATGCCAACTATACCATGGACTCTCATACACAATACTTGGACATTTCTTTTATCATAAATCAATCATTATAATCAATCATACATATAAACATTTCATATTTCATGATTCATCATAAATATTCATGGTAAATATATATCATCACTTACGCAAACAGTAATTAATACCTGGTATTTCATCAAGCTTGTCATGTCGAGCAATGTATCATATTGTGTATTATAGAGAAATGCAATGCCATTTTCAATGTAATGCAAACATTTAAAATTGTACTCACCTTGGCCATTTATTAATATGTCTCACTAAGCTTTGTTGATCTTTTCCTTTTATAGTACCTCGAACCTTCTCTTGATTCGAATCAAACTTCATTTATCACATGAATATAAATATACATTTATTAGATTCACTTCTAACAATATTTCACTTAAGCTATTTAATCATTCAACATAAAAAAAATTTCCATACATTTCTTTCCTTCCTTATACTGTTCACAAACTCATTTTGGTCTTTAATAACCATTTACAACTTCCATTAACCCTTTTCAAGCTTACTAATTAACTTTAGATACAAATGTATCAATTCTCATTTTCTAGCAGATTGCACTACCTTCAAAGAAATATTTCTATAAAATAATCTACAACTCGGAATTCGATTCCGTTTGTTCTAAAAGAAACTATATTCAGTAAGCTTTTCAACCGTATAAATTAAAAGCCCAAATTCAACTTGTACGATTTATGGAGAATTTTCAAAGTCAATTTCCAGTGCTAATTTCGGAACAGACTGTCATACTGTTTTCTGACCTTTCACCACTTAAAAATTCATATCTTTTTACTAGAAACTCGAAATTAGTTTCCGTTTGTTGAACACGAAACTATACGAAAAAATATTTACATTGGTATAAAATTCACCTTCTAATCATTTTTTTAGAAATTATAGTGAATTTTCAAATTTACTGCCAAAATTCAGTTTTCTACACTGCTTCCATAAATAACTTCAAACTTTATACTAACTTCTCCTTACTTCTCTACTCTTCAATTTAGTCCCAATACTTGATTCAAACCATCAAGTTATCACCCTTTTTCATCAAATAATTATTCAACATTGATCCCCTTTAATTTTTCCTTCTTTCCGAATTAGTCACTAAAATGCAAAGATAAGGATTCAAGCTTCTTAACTTTGCAATTTACTCCTCAAGTCAACATTACTACTTGAATTCTATTATTTCAACTAAAATTCATACTTGATACTTATCAAAAACCTCCTTGCCAAAATGGTCACTTAATTTTGACAATCTGTTAAAATGGTCACTAACTCGATTTAACATCGGTTTTGCATTCTAACTTCAATTTCACATTTCCAACATCAATAATAAGATAAATACACTTCAAAATCATAAAAGTTCATATTATTCCTTAAATTTTTAGAATTGCCGAAATGGTCCCTATACCTTTAATTTAGGGTTTTGCTTCCAAATAACAAATTCAAGCTTACTAGATCATTTATCCAACATCACAAACCCTAAATCAAACTTGAATCCATAAACCCTAATCATCTTCATACAAACTAAAATATGTAGGGTTTAAATCTCAACTCAAAAACATTATTTTATCATCATAACAACTTAATTTCAACTTAAATTTCAACATAGAATCATAAAATCTCAAAACCCCCAATTTAGTCCATAAACCATAATTTCTTTCTCATCAAAATTCTCATAAATCAAGCATGTATGCCATGAATTATTGACATCAAAAGATAGAGCCAGAAGAGTATAACAACTTTGTAGTTGAAAAGATTACTGGCGAAGTTTGGGGCTTGAATCGAGCTTGGAAAAATTTTCTCTTTCTTTCCTAGCTCTCACGTTCTTTTCTGGAAAAGTTGAACATTTTGTTCATCTTTTCACCATTATTTTACATATAACTATTAAATGAATATTAAATTCATTTAATAGTGAAATTACAATTTTGCCCTTTTTTATCCAATGGTTGAGATTGATTTTATCATCAATCAAGGGCCAAGATTTAATATTTCATTTCCTCTTTCCAAAATTACCCTTATAACTTTTTAAATATTTCAAAAATGCCATTTGGGCAAAATGACCAATTTGCCCTCCAACTAGTTTTAATTTACTAGTTTACCATTCTTGTAAAAAGTCAACTAAATCTAGTTGGAATCCAACCAAATATAATAAAATATTCATAAAATAGTATTTTATTACTTTTCCATAGCTTTTGGATCAGCCTCTGAAATTTCAGTTCGATCCAATTTCCCGATATTCATAAAATACTTCTACTGTGATTTTACCTTTTCGAACTATCGGATTTATTCCAAAAATTCCATATTTCCATATTCAAGAAATAAACTTTATTATCTCATAAAAACTTCCATTCCAAGAACTTAGACTGAATTTTTCTAACTCAGCCTACTATTCTGATAATTATAAAAAATCTCCATAGAATAAGATTTCACTTAGAAATCCTTTATCGACAATCCATTCAAATATTCTTTACTTTTACTAAGTCCAAAATATCGATTAGAAATACTTTTATGGGACCTTCCCAAAGGTCACCGATCCTTGTATTTCTCTGGCCTGAGCACACTTAACAATTTCATTCGATCCAAATTCGATACCTATTTCTGCATCTTAATTCTTAAAATCATTATCAAGGTACCTATTTCGATCCGATTCACTCTTATACTGAATAAAATTTACTTGGGGAAATTTACACTTTAATCCCTAAATATTTCTAACATTTATATTTTAACCCCCTAAACTTTCAAAATTTACCTTTTGGTCACTGGCCAAAATTTGGGATATTACAATAGAGTTATCAGATTTATTCCAAAAATTGCATGTTTCCATATTCGGAAAATGAACACTATTATCTTATAAAAAAAATTCTTTCCTAAAGTCTTATCCCAATAATTATCGAAAATCTCTATAGAACAAAATTTCTCTTATAAATCCTTTATCGATAATCCATTCGAATATTCTTTACCTTTACTGAGTCCAAAATATCGATTAGAAACACTTTTATGGGACCTTCCCGAAGGTCGCCCATCCTTGTATTTCTCTGGCCTGAGCACGCTTAACAATTTCATTCGATCCAAATTCAGTACCCTTTGCTACATCTTAATTTTCAAAACTGATATTAAAGTACTTATTTCGATCCGATTCACTCTTATACTGAATAAAATCACTTGTTGGGGAAATTTATACTTTAGTCCCCAAACTTTTTCAAAGTTTATACTTTAACCCCCTAAACTTTCAAAATTTACAATTTAGTTACTAGCCAAAATTTTGGGATATTACACCTTCCCAATAGGTTACCCATCCTTGTGCTACTCTGGTCTAAGCACGCTTAATAATTTTTATTCGATCAAAATTCGAATAATATAAGTCTCGTATGAAAAATCTGGGTAACACGAAAATACCACTCATGGGGTGAATTATCCATTTACGGGGTTAAATTACATAACTTTTGAAAATTACACATTGGTCCTTGAACTTTTCCAAAGTTTACACTTTAACCCCTAAACATTTAAAAATTACATTTTAGTCACTAAGCAAAAATTAGGATATTACAGGCCTGATTGTTTTTGTTTTGATGTAATTGTCATGCCTTAGATACGTTTTTATAATACCACCGAGGAGAAAATTGCGATCGAGCGGGAATGTTGCTGTCGGAGGGCAGAGGGTCAAGGGTGAGATAGTGCATCTGAGGGATTGGCACATCTTCTGCCTAATCCTTCTTAAGGAGTGGAGCAAGTACGCACCACCTGGTCTGGTGTACGGTGAAATGACACCTTTGGTTCAGGCGATGATTGAGAATTCCAGGACGCGATGGCTAGAGTTTATGTACCCGCACTAGCACCTGCTCCTGTTGTTAATCTAGGGTTGTCATTAGAGTGTCTGCGCAGCCTGGGAGGGGTTGAGTTTAGAGGGTTGTCACACAAGGCATCGGAGGAGTGGTTTGCCACTACAGATCAGATTTTGGATCAGATAGGGTACAACGATGCTCGTAAGCTGGGATGTGTTGTGTCCTTGTTGCAGGGTAATGCTTACAGTTGGTGGATCACTGTGATCACGGGCATAAAACCTGGTGATGTGACGTGGGAACTCTTTCAGGCTACCTTCAGAAAGAAGTATTTGGGAATTAGATACTTAGATGAGAAGAAATGTGAATTTATGGCCTTGGTTCAGGGCAGTTTATCAATATCTAAGTATGAGATACAATTTTTGATGCTGAGTTAGCATACGCTTGAGTTGGTGCTGGATGGGAGCCATTCGTTTGACCGGTTCCATTACGAATTAGAGCTGAAGTTTAAGACATACATGTTGGCCACTAACTATATGAATTTTGACGTCTTGGTTACATGGGTGACAGATATCGAGCAGAGTTTGGGTTTATCTCTTCGTTCAGGAGGCTTTGGCTCTGGGAAGAGAGCTGGAGATTTTGGTTCTGGTGGTAGCCTGTACAAAAGGCACTGTGATCGAAGGCATCGACCTAAGTTAAGTTGTAGTGAGGGTTGAGCTGGGAAATGACAGCTACCCGAGTGTGCTCGGTGTGTAAAGCGACACTCAAGAGTCTGTTGGAGATCGTCAAAAGTCTATTGAGGCTGTGGATAGAAGGATCATGTTAGACGTGACTGCCCATAGGTGGGACGAGCTGGTCTAGCTCCTGCGCTCATTGCGGATAATGCTTGTTAGAGTTATGGATCTGTGGATCACATGAGGCATGATTGACCGATGTTAGCTAGAGGTATGCGAGATCCTATATCTGTTGTTGCACCACTGAGAGGCCGTGGACATGGTCGAGGTAATTTCTAGAGAATGGATGAAGGATAGAGGACTGTAGGTCATACAGTGGCGGTTTAACATGAGGGTGGTGGACCAGTGAGGATCTACGCGATTCACAAGGGGAGGAATGACATGGATGTGATAGTAGGTACTTTTACCTTGCAATCTATGTCATTACTTTCTCTGATAGATCCTGGTTCTACGCATTCATATATTTTGCATGAGCATGCGCATTTTCTTGATTTATCGGTAGAAATGTTAGATGTGAGTATGCAGGTAACAAGTTCTTTTGGAGAGACGATTGTTACAAGGAGGTTGTATAGGAAATGTCCTCTGATGGTTCAAGGTTACATGTTCGCGTCTGATTTGATGGAGCTTCCGTTTCATGGTTTTGATGTGATCTTGGGTATGGATTGGTTGTCTGAGCATAGGGCTGTGGTCGATTTTGAGGCCAAACTGGTTTCGTTGAAACTTGCTAATGATTATTAAGTGGTCGTTGTGGGTGAAAATGTTATGTTCTTATCTAATATGGTTTTCGCTATGGAAACGCAGAAGTTGTTGGAGTGTGGGTGTCAAGCATATTTGGCTTATGTTATGAACCTGAATGTGGAAGAAGTAAGGACCAAGGATATTCGTACTATTTGTGATTTTCTGGGGTTGTTTTCAGGGGGTTTCCTGGATTTCCACTGAATAGAGAGGTAGAGTTTTGTATTGAGACGTGTGCTAATAACGCTCTAGTGTCGATGGCACCATATCACATGGCACCAAAGGAGTTGAAGGAATTGAAGATGCAACTTCAGGAGTTGTTGGACCGTAGTTTTAACCAACATAGTGTTTCATCGTGGGGAGCACCCGTGTTGTTTGTGAAAAAAAAGGATGGCACCTTGAGGATGTGCATTAACTATCAACAACTGAACAAGTTGACGATTAAGAATAAGTACCCTTGGATAGGTTGGTGGATCTTTATGTTGCTAAAATTATGAGGTTGCATGGGGTGCCCAAGTTGATTGCTTCAGATAAGGATCTGAGGTTTACATCAAGGTTTTAGGGGTGTTCGCATCGAGCTTTGGGTACTCGCTTGAATTTTAGTACTTCGTATCATCCGCAGACGGATGGTCAGTTTGAGCCTGTGATTCAGATTTTGAAGGATATGCAGAGATATTGCATTATTGAGTTCCAAGGAACTTGGGAAAGTTAGTTGCCTTTGGTGGAGTTTGCGTACAATAACAGTTATCAGGCAAGCATTAAGATGGCAGCGTATGAAGCCTTGTATGGTAGGAAGTGTCGTACGCCCTTGCGTTGGGCTAAGGTTGGGGAAAAGTATGTTTTCATGCCTGATGTGTTGAAAGACACGGATGACAAAGTAAAGCTTATTTGTGATCGTTTGAAAGCAGCCTCGGATAGTCATAAATCCTATGTTGATTTGAAGCGTAGAGAAGTTGAGTATGCTGTTGGTGAAAAAGTTTTCTTGAAAGTCTCACCTTGGAAAAAGGTGTTGCGCTTTGGGGATGAAGAAAAGTTGAGTTCAAGGTTTATTGGACCGTATGAGGTGTTGGAACGTATAGGTCTTGTGTTTTATCGGTTGAGTTTGCCTCCTGAGTTGGAGAAGATTCGTGACGTGTTTCATGTGTCCATGTTGCGGAGGTATCGATCGGATCCGTCGCATGTGATGCTAGTAAAGGATGCTGAGTTGCGACCAGATTTATCGTATGATGGGGAACCAGTGGAGATCCTTGACTCTAGTAGTAAAGTTCTTCGTGGCAAAATGATTGAACTTGTTAAGGTGTTGTGGCGACATCGCGGTGTTAAGGAGGCCATATGGGAGAGTAAGTCAGACATGTTGGAGTAGTTTTCGTATTTGTTTCCATCAGTTAAATTTTAAGGAAGAAATTTCTTTAGGGGGAGAGTTGTAACACCCCGGTTTTTGGCCTAGGAGTTTTCTAGGCAAATTAGACGGTCTGATGGATCGAATTAGAGGATTCGATTCAGTTTCGAGATTAATTTGAAATAAATATTTTTGGGTGAGATAAAAATATAGAAAATATTCTAAAATTATTATTTAGTATGTGAGATTTTGGTAAAATTAATTTTACAAAAAGAAGTTTTGAAAAGTGACATTTTGGGACAGTGACCAAATTGTAAAGTTTTAAAATTGTTTTTAGTGACTGTTTTGTAAGTGGGCCAAAACTTAGAATCTTCAAAGAGCTATTTGGCCAAAGTCTAATATCAGACTTTTCTCTTTTAATTGGATATTTTAAAAAGGTTTTAAATTAAATAAAAAGACTTGGGGAGATTATATTCATAACTAGTTTTAAAAGAAAACTTTACGTAACTGGCTTTTCACCAAAAGCTTTTCTCTCAAATTCTCTCAAGCCAAACATTCTTTACTACTTCAATTTTCTTAGGTAAGTACTTGATTTCAGCATTCTTTTGTTTTCAAATGAATCTTTAAATGTTTCCTAACAAACCTATTTGATTTGATCATGTTTTCTCAAGAAAATTCATCCAATTAAGAGGAAAGCCAAGTTTAGAGGTGATCTTCGTTCTTCTCCTCTAATATAAGGTTCTTTACTGAAATTCCCAAGTTATTGATACTTTACATATGTTTTCTAACTTGATTTGATGATTTAATTAGGGAAAATTGGTTAAATCAAGGTTTAAATGGTGAGATTAATGTATTTTTGTATAGGCTCTGTTTTGCTGAGTTCTTGATTAATTCTAATCATGATTTTGATGTTTAATAATGTTAATAAGTAGGCTTTAACAATGGAATCCTGAAACTGACTAAATCTCTAATTTTCTAGGTTGTTAGTTGTGAGTTTTTGAGGAGTTGTGGAGGTTTAATGAATACTGGAGATATAATGATGATGTTAATGTTCTTTTAGATGTTAATTTATGGGTTAAAATGTTACGTTTTGGCTGGGTGAAGTTTGGAAGATGTTTGATGTTGATTTCGGTTGTTGTTGAGTGAAATTGGGTAGAGTATGTTGAGGCTTTATGTGAATTGATGTTGTTGGGCTGTTGAATGCATTTTGATGCATTGAATCCTCTATTTTTGTGTGGATATAATAGGTGAAGTTGATCCTCAAGCTTGAACGAACGTTTTGGAAGTTTTGGAGGCGTGTTTACCGTATCGGCAAGTGAGGCTTTGTGCGTCAGTGAGTGAGAAAGTGTTTTACATATTTTCAAAGGTTTGAAAGTTGTGTTTGGGAGTTTAGAACAATCTTGAAACGCTAGTCTAAGCTCGAAAGTAAGTAAAGGATGAATTCTCTCTCGAACTCAGATTGGCAATTGGTTTTGATGCAATTGTTTTTAATGAATTGATTACTCACTATATATGCATGATTTGAGCATGGTTTAATGCTGGAAAATGTTTATAAATGATGATGATGCATTTGAAGGTAATGCATGATTTGTTAATGTTGTTGAACATTGGTAATTCTTGGTTGGAAGCATTTGATAAATGGTTTTAATTGATGCATATGAAAACAGTGAGTTAATGTTTATGAATTGAATTATATTGCCAGGTGATGATATGAAAAGGTTATGGAAATGTTATCGGATATAATTGGCCGGCCATAGGATTTAAAGTACACTATAATAAGTCACCCATGGTTTGTAGAGGTGATGCATTGAAAGTATTTACTCCAACCATGTGAACCGCAATATTGTTGACGTAATACTTCAATGGCATTTTACTCCGACTGGGACCGTAGAGGTGATGCAATGGAAGTGTTTACTCCAAATTGGAGGACGAGCCTTGGTAGTGTAGAGGTAGTGCATGTGTTGTATTTACTCCATGCCATTGAGCTGAAAGTGATTGGGATATCACTTCGGAAATCCCTATATCCAATGTGATTTGATGAAAGTAATGAGATTTGGGAAATGAATCACTTGTAAGCCAATATAATAAATTAATGTATCATGTTGATGGATTGTTTGTATAATGAGATTTATACATGGGAATACTCTTTAAGCTTTGCATATGGGTTGTTATACATGGAAAGGCTTAAATCGAGGGTTGCATATGAGAGTATGCTATTGAATCCATGATACATGTTGCATATGGTATAATATGCATGATTTGGAAAAGAGTAAGTGCATAATTTTGAAAGTAAGGCATGGTGGTTTTTGTGATAAAACGTATGTGGAAGGTTTTTGGAACAAACCGGTTTTAAAATGCATTGGATGATGTTTTTTGTTTTCAGTGCTCCTCACTAAGCATTATGTGCATACTCTCTCTTTTATCATCAATGCAGATTAGCGGATTGAAGGGAAACAATAAAGCAAGAAAGGATATCCAAGGACTTTTTTGCAAAGTATGGTTCGAAATGATACATAGTAGTAATAAGGGCAACGTGTCAATTGTTGTTTTGAGAGGGTTATTTGATACACTCCCTGATTGTACAAGTTTTAAATGTTGGTTTGGATTTGTAAGGGGCTTATAGTGCTTGATTTGTGGATGGATTTATGTTTTGGATGTTAATTAGGGAGCATGCCTATAGATTTTGTGGATGATTGTGTTAGACTTGTTAGGATTGCTCAAAATGTTGGTATGTTGGTGTCAAGCATGTTTTGATGTTTTATGTTGTTTAGGAGATGCATAAAGTTGATTGGAGTGATCCAAGGAGTCATATGTTGGACCTAGAGGTCATTATAGGCCATCGCGTACCGGTACAGTACCCAAGGATCGGTATGCTGGGTCTGGAAAGACTCAATTCAATGAGAATTAACAAAGGGTATCGGTATGCCTAGCCACCATATCAATATGCCTTGGGAAATATTTGCACTGGTGTCGATACACGGGTTGGCGTACCGGTACAGCCCCAACATTTTTAAAGAGCCGTACCAATATGAGGGGTACTATACCAGTACGCGAATTGGTTACTAGAATTTCGAGTTTTGAGAAATCACAAGGGGAAATCGGTACAGGGTCATGATCGTTTCGTACAAGTGGGTTAATCGATACGGAGGTATGTGTACTGGTATGCGAAGCCATTATGGTCGTTAAGCCGTATCGGTATGGGCTTGCCCATTTCGGTACGCCCTGTTGTTTTTGTGCATGTCATTTTACTAAAGTTTGTAAGTTATGCAATTTAGTCCCTGAATGTTATGTATGTAATTGAATGAGTTCGGATGTTTGTTTTGAGCTGAACTTTAACATGTGAGCACGGATATGAGCGTTAATGATTATAAGATAGAGTTTTTTAGCCTTCTCTAGTATGTTCTGGGTCAGTTACAACAGAAAAAGAAAGATGTGATTGGTTTCTAAGAGGGTTGTGTTTCTCTATCAAGACTGAGGTTGCTTTGCATTAGGATACGGAGTATAATGAGGTCATTAAACGGGCCAGAACTGTTGAGCGGATAGAATTAATGAAGAAACAACAAAAGTCTCAGGGTAACGATCGGGCCAAGAGGCAGTTAACTGCATCAGTTCAGCACAGTCAGGGGAATCAATCTAGGAAGAGGACTAGAGATGAGTACGACCACTAGAGTTACTCTAGAGCTAGACTAATGACATATACTGTTTTGACCGCCATCGTTGGTGGTTCGTCTAATTCTGGTGGGGTGCCATAGTGTTCTTTTTGTAAGAAATGACATCCAGGCGAATGTAGGAGGTAGAGTGGGGCTTGTTTCCGATGCGGTTCTTTTGAGCACCTTTTTAGAGATTGTCCGGTAACACCTTCATCTGTCTATGTTCTGAGTCAGTTTCATGCATCTGTTCAGACTCCTAGTAGAGAGAGAGGTCATGGTAGATCTGCTGCTGTTTCGGGTACTGCTAGAAGGGGTAGGTCTGCTCAGAGTAGAGGATCAGCTGGTTCAGGGGTGATACAACCTTGGTTGGTTTATGCTACCAGGAGGCATGAGGACCGAGATGAGCTAGATGTTATTACGGGTACTTTTTCTATTCATGATATCTCATTTTTGCATTGCTTGATAATGATTCTACTCATTCGTATGTTGCAAGTTCTGTATATGGGGGTCTTGAAATTCTTGTTGAGGATGTTGCTAATGTTGTTACCGTACTAGTCCGGTAGGTAACCCTGTGGTGGTTTCTAGGGTATACAAAAATTATCCTATTGAGATTCGAGGGGAAATCTTTTTGGCTAATCTGATGGAGTTACCCTTTGGCGAGTTTGACCTTATTCTTAGCATGGAGTGGTTGTCTGTTCACCAAGTCAATCTGGATTGTGAGAAGAAAAGAGCAACTCTAAAAACTTTTGATGACCAGGAAGTAGTTCTTTTTGGAGAACATCAGGGTTTTCTATCTAACGTAATATCAGCTCTCAAAATCGAGAAGATGATCATGAAGGGGTCTATTGCCTACCTTGCTTACATTCTTGATACGGGACAATTTTACTCTGGGATGGATAAGATCTGGGTTGTGAGAGACTTTCTCGATGTATTTCCAGAAGAATTGCTTGGTGTTCCCCCAAAGCGTGATGAGATTGAGTTTGGTATTGAAGTTTATCTGGGTACAACTCCTGTGTCTATGGCACCTTACCGGATGACACCGAAAGAGCTTAAAGAATTGAAAGTTCAGTTGCAAGAACTGCTAGACAAAGGATTTATCTGACCCAGTGTTTCTCCTTATGGAGCTTCTGTGTTATTCGTTAAGAAGAAAGATGGGACACTTTAGTTATGTATCGATTATCGGAAGCTGAATAAGCTAACAATCAAGAACAAATATCCCCTTCCTCGTATTGATGATCTCTTCGATCAGTTCTGAGGAGCTACGATGTTCTCTAAGATAGACCTGAGATCTGGTTGTTACCAACTCAAGGTTAAGGATTCTGATGTATTCAAAATATCTTTTCAGACACATTACGGTCATTACGAGTACCTGTGATGCCCTTTGGGTTGACTAACTCTCATGCCGCCTTCATGGATATGATGAATAGAGTGTTTCAACCATATCTCGGTCAGTTTGTCGTAGCTTTATTGACGATATTATGGTTTATTCTAAATCTGAGGTTGAGCATGAGGAACATCTCTGGATTATTTTACAAATTATGAGGGAGAAACAACTTTATGCAAAATTCAGTACGTGTGAATTCTGGTTATCAGAGGTGATGTTTTGGGGGCATATCATTTTTGCTGAAGGTATTCGGGTTGATCTGATGAAGATCGAGGCTATCATGAGTTATAAGCAACCAGGAATGTTCTTGAGATCTAAAGTTTCTTGGGTTTAGCCGGCTATTATCAGAGGTTTGTTGAGGGTTTCTCGATCATCGCAGCTCCGTTGACTAAACTTCTGAGGAAGAACCTTCCTTTTGTATGGTCTAAGGCTCAGCATACTAGTTTTAAAAAGCTTAAGACCATGTTGACTGGAGCACCGATCCTGATTCAGCCTAATTCGGGGAAGGCTTACACCATATACAATGATGCTTTTCACACCGGATTTGGATGTGTTATAATGCAGGGTGGTAAGGTGGTAGCCTATGCGTCCTGTCAGCTAAAACTGCATGAGTACAACTACCCTACCCACGACCTTGAGCTTGCTGCTGTGATCTTTGCTCTTAAGATTTGGAGACACTATCTCTATAGAGAGAAATGTTATATCTTCACGAACCATAAGAGTCTGAAGTATCTCTTCACTCAGAAGGAGTTGAACCTGAGACAACGACGTTGGTTAGAGCTTTTTAAAGACCATGACTGTGAAATTGAGTATCATCCAAGCAAGGCTAATGTTGTTGCCGATGCCTTGAGTCGTAAAGCCATTTTAGATTTGAGAGCCTGTTTGCTCGGATGAGTTTGTATGAGGATGGTAGTCTTTTGGCAGAACTTTGGGTTATTCCTACTTTGATTTCTGATATTCGACTTGAGCAACCTAGTGATCCGTTCTTGATGTACCATATAAAAGAGGTTGAAGAAGGTACATCTCAAGATTTCTCTATTGACCAGGATGGTGTACTGTGTTTCCGGGGTCGGTATGGTATTTCGAGGAATTCTGGTTTGAAGCAGGTTATCCTTCGTGAAGCCCACGACAGTCCTTATTTTATGCATCCCGGTGGGGATAAGATGTATAAGAATCTTCAAGGGAGATACTGATGGAAGGGCCTAAAGAGGGATGTTGTTGGGTTTGTGTGGAAATGTTTGACTTGTTAGAAAGTAAAAGCAGAGCATCAACGTCCGTCTGGTTACTTCAGCACATTGAGATTCCTCAGTGGAAATGGGAGCGTGTGACTATGGAATTTGTTAGTGGTCTTCCTTTGAACCCGTCAAAGAAAAACTATCTGGGTTATTGTTGATCGGTTAACTAAGTCTGCACACTTTATTCCTGTTTGAGTTAACTATTCTTTGAGTAAGTTAGCTCAGCTTTACATCTCGGAGATTGTTAGACTTCATGGGGTACTTTGTCTATCATTTTTGATCGGGACCCAAGGTTCACAGCGAAATTTTGGAGGTCTTTTCACACTGCTTTGGGTACTCGGTTGAATTTTAGCACTGCTTGTTATCCGCAGACCGATGACCAGTTTGAGCGGGTAATCCAAATTCTTGAGGATATGTTGAGGGGTTGTGTTGTGGATTATAGAGACAGTTGAGAGGATTTCTTACCGCTTGCGGAGTTCACCTACAATAATAGCTACCAGGCTAGTATCAAGATGGCACCGTATGAGGCTCTGTATGGACGTAAGTGTCATACACCTATTGGTTGGACCGAGCTTAATGAGCACAGATTTTTGGGACCGGATATCGTTTATGAGGCTGAGCAGACTGTTAGATTGGTTCAGCTGCTTTTGACAGACAGAAGTCTTATGCCGATTTGAGACGTTGGGATCTTGAGTTTGATGTGGGAGATGAAGTTTTCTTGAAAGCATCTCCATGGAGGAAGGTACATCGTTTCGGTCAAAAAGGCAAGTTGAGTCATCGTTTTATTAGGCCTTCAAAAGCCCGTCAAACGTTTGGAGTCGCCATTGATCGTTTTGGGTTAGGTACCATTATCGAGTTCAGAAGTCGGTTACGAGTGAGAAAAGTTATAACACCCCATTACGCTCAAAATTGGTAAGGATTTTGGTTGTCTAAACAAAGAATCTCAAAGAAAGGGTTAACGGCATTACTAAAAAATAGTTTTGTTATATGAAAAAAATACAAACTAATTCAATCAATAAAAAAATTCACCAAATAGAACAAATTCGAATTTAATCAAATAAATTAATGTCAAATTATTAATCAAGTTCAAAAAAGCACCTAATTAAACTAGATTAATTTCAATTAAAATTCAATTTACAAATTGATCAAATATTAAAGCCAATTAATCACCAAATCTTAATTCAGAGACCAAATCAAATCAAATCAAAGAACAAATCAAGGCTTAAAATTTAATCAATTTATGAAAAATGGCCTAATTGAAAAATAACTAAACCTATAGGACAAATTTATACATAATCAATTCAAATCAGGACCTAAAATGAAAGACACCTAAAGATAGGAGGTTTAAAAGGCCAATTTTCCTTAAATCTAAAATATGCACAAGCTTTTGTTTCTCCCTAACAGTGCTGTTCGCATGCATTGATTAAAAGAATTTTAAAAATCCTTAATTGATACATGCCTTCAATACCTTTTTTATTCATTTTCCTTTATTAAAAAGAAACCTAAAACTTTTTCTTATCTCCCCAACGCACACACACGCTGCCGCCGTCGGCCACCTTCATTGGTGGCCGTTTAACTCCAAAGCGCACCAGAAAGCTCGCCTCGACCTCCTAAACACGAATCCAAAGTCCATTTCTCCTAAATTCATCTCGAACCTCACAAAAACGACCTAGAACTTCTCAGTTTCTCACCTTCAGATCTACTATTTCGGCCGTTAGATCATTTCGGGGACGGAGTATGTTGTTCCTCGTTATCCAAGCTTCAACTTCACCGTTAGAATTCGTCATCCGATGACCGGAACCACCACTGTCAAAAATCTGAAGGTAATGTCCCTCGTTTCTCTTTTCTTTTCCCGATTTGGATTTTTTGCTTCATGTTCTCACTTTAATTTCGATTTCTTCTCGTTTGCTGCAAGGTTTTGGTCTCGAGTGATGGTGTACGACTGATGAAAGACGGTAATGGCCGTTTAGGGACTGTGATGGTAGTCAAGATAGTGGACGGTGGGAGGTGGCTCTATGTATGAGTGCTTGGGTGAAGGAAAAAGTTAGTGTCGATAGAGGCAGCAAGGCTTGAGAGTTGTTGGGCGATGCCGGTTCGAGTGATGGTGAGGTGGGGATGCAGGGGGCAGTTGTAGGCTCGATCGTTTGGATTGAGTGATGACCGAGAGGCCATTTTTACTCTAACTCGCTCCCTTGCTAATCGTGGCAAAACTTCCCCCCACAGTCTCCTTTGCTAAACCGTCCCCCCCCTCCCCATCATTCGTGGCCTCCCCTTTAATTTGTAGCCACCGTAGCCAACTGTTGTTCCTCCCCCTTTTTCATCTTTTAATTCAGCAATTTATAAGTGCTTCTCCAAAATAAAATCCTAGATATTTTGGGAATGTGGGTTGAGATATTCAAGGTTGGTTGGTTTAGTTTGACTAGGATTGAGAGATTTTCGGTGAGAATGGAGATGCAGGAAAATCGAATTTGACTGAGAGATATTTTGGGAAGATGAATTGGATTTGGATATGTTTGGGCTCACTTGAATTTAAATTATTTATTTTAATATGATAAAAATTTAGCATGCACGACATATCACACAAACAAAATTATTTTAATTTGTGTCTCCTAAGAATAATATTATTATATTTTTTACTCATATAAAATAAGAATATAAACTTTCTTTGCCACTCGACAATTAATGAATCTCCACAAATTAATTTTTTATATAACAATAAAATTGTTATATAACAATTTTGGTACACTCATTTCGTAAGTAAAATAATAAAATAAATAAATTATTTTTACGAGATAAATAATCCTACTGGGTTATCATATAATATAAATTGTGATAAATGTTACACGTCAGCAGATTATCTTACTGTTTGATATTTAAGTGGGAAAGAAGATCGCCACGTGGCAATTCAAATACATAGGAGCCCGAGCGGCGCGGCGCCCGTCATTTAGCTTTTGGCGCGACGTGCTTAAGCAACTAACTTGGTCAGTGTTAGTGACCAAAAAAACTAAGATTATTTTTGACAAATATAAAAACTAAGATTTATAGGTATTTATATAAATGAAAATTATAGCACAATGGTGTGGTTGAGCTAATTTCTTTTTTATATAATGGCATTGTTTGTTAATTAGCGGATAGTTGATAACGAATTATATTAGATGATAAATGATTGTATTAATTGATTTGACTAGCAGATTGTATTAGCTGATTGTATACAAGTCTTTAGTAAAATTAACTGATAGTTGATAGTTGTTTGATTATTTAAACAAACAAAATGACATATAAGGACATTATTATATTCAATACTTGTTTAATTAATTTGATTATGAAAAATATTTTTTAATATAACATTACTAAGCATATTTGAAGGATATATATTAATTTATTAGTTATATAATTTTTAATACAATTTAATTAATTATTAAATTTAAAACAAATATATATGTGTAAGAATAAAGAAAATAAAAAATATTAGTTTACAAATGTCACAATGTAAATACGTGAATGTGAAGAATTAAAATATAAAAGATTAAAATTTGGGTTATTTGGAAATTTTTTATAATTATTAAGGGTAAAATGGTCGTTATAACTCTATGTCAAAACCTCTAATTTCAAAAAGCTGCTATCCGCTATTCACCAAACATTTATATTAGCGGACTTGACTAGTTAAACCTCTAATATTAGCTCATACCTCTAATTTTGACTCAAACTGCTATTTACCAAACAGGGTTAATGGCTTTAATTTTATCATTATATTATACTATTATATGATTAAATTAAGCTGGTAAATGATTTTAACTCCTTGAAAATCCCATTTAACTCTTTGAAAATCTCATAGCACAACAAATCAAGTGGGGACAATTGACCCCCTCATCTATATGTGGCTCCGCCACTGAATATACATGTACAATTTATAAAGAAAAGATAACCTCCCTCTGTCAATCTACTTTTGTGAGCATGTTTAAAGGATATATTGAAGTTCTTTGACACTCAAATGAATGAGGAACTGATGAGCATCATTCGAACTCTCCACATTGCTTCTCCAATAAGCGTTTTCTCCTACAAGCTTATAGGTAGGGGTGAGAATTGGGTGGGGAATATTAAGAAACCATGGGGATCCAAACTGACGGGATGGGGAATAACCGAAATCTTCACCCACGGGGACGGGGAAAGTTTTATCACCGAAGATCAAATGGGGATGAAGATTTCTATATTCGAACCATGTGGACAACCGAACCGTAACCGTATAAATAACTGTAGGGACCCCAAAAAATATCTACTCAAGGATCCCGATATTTTCCAAGACTTTTTAAAAATATACTTATTTATCTATTTACCCTTAATATATATCTTAAAAAATGGCTTAAGGGTTCAATAAGCCCTTAAACTTTTACAAAAAATAATTAAGCCCCTAAACTTTTTTTGCACCCAATTGGGCCCTCAAACTCAAGAAAAAAATCAATTTGGCCCTTTGACCAACATTGACCGTTAAATTTAACGTTTCTTTTTTAAATCTTCTTGGCATGTGTCACAACAGGATATAATGCCACTTGTCATTTCTAGGGATTTTTAAACTTTAATTTTTAAAATATATAAAAATCTAAAAAAAACTTAAAAATTTAAAAATTCTGGAAATTTATTTTAAAAATATAAAAAATATTTTTAATTCCAAAATTTATTTAAAATAAATAAATAATAAAATTTCAAAAAAATAGTTAAAAAATTAAAAATATTAAATATTATTATACAATTATAAAAAATAAATTGAAAAAATATAAAAAAAATAAAAATTATTTTTTTAAATTAACTTTTACTATTTTATATTTTTAAAATAAATTTTGTTGTTTAATATTTTTTTAATTTTTTATAATTTTATAATAATATGTATTATTTTAATTTTAAAAAATATTTGAATATGTTGAAAAATTATTATTTATTATTTTTGAATAAATTTTGAAATTAAAAAAATATTTTAAAATAATTTCTTGAATTTTTAAATATTTTTAAGAATCTTTTGGATTTTTTTATATTTTTAAAAACATAAAGTTTAAAAATTCCTAAAAAAGACAAATGGCATTATCTTGTTGCAACACATGCCAAGAAGAATTAAAAAAAACCCGTTAAAGTTAACGGTTAATGTTGGTCAAAGGGCCAAATTGATATAAGCCTAAAAAAATCATAGCTATATTGTTATCACTTTAACTTTTTATCAAACCTAGCCACACTCAAGTTTCTCAACATGTTTCTATCTTAGTTTTTAGATATAAGCTAAAACCCTCTTCTAAATCTTCCACAACACCCTTTCAATCTTCATTATCTTGTAACTGCTTTCAATCGAAGTATCATATCTTTATATTTTAAACTGAGTTGGCCATTTATTTTGGTTAGTAAAATGATAATTTTGTTTAATTTTTTTGGATGGGGATTCCCCAAAAAACTGCGGGGATCCGTGAGGAGGGGGTATGGGGACGAAAAAATCCCTAAAACATTTAATAGGGATTCCCCAAAACCGTAACTACAAGTATTAGGGACGGAGTGGGGAATGCAAAACCGTCCCTGCCCCACCCGATTCCCACCCCTACCTACAGGTATTGCAGAAAGCCCTTATTCTTTAAAATATCCTAAGAAATTGATATGCGTCATGTAATATCCCTTTTTCGTATCCATACGAGGAACATGAGTCAGGAATGTCACAACTTTACTATCCTTAAATATTAATGATATTTGAAACAAAATTCAAGTTTTAATAGTTTTGAACCCAAATCTTGAGTACTGGTACACCCTGTCCCAAAATGCACATTCTTGCATTTTTATATTTCTAATTCATCCTAATGCAATTCCCAATTGTCTTCAAATGTTACGTGTGCTTATAGGGAACAATTGACTATCATAAAACATACATGCTCTCAATTATCTTAGCATGCAACTCATCACCCGAGATTACTCTTAACTTTGAATCTTTCTAGAAATGCCAATTATCGTGAAACCATAACGAACTTTAAAGGCCAATCACAACTCAAATAGGTTTAGCAAGTATACATGCCACTATAATAATCAAACCTCAATTAGGATGTCATTACCATGATTAGTTGTTAAGCTTTCCAATATTGATGCAATGCTCTTCTCACTCTCATCTTGATTTACCTACGTGTGCATAATCAAACACACGCTAAGTATAACTTAGTGAGGCCATAAACAAAGTTAATAACAATAATTTAAACTTATTAAACTTCATGGCTACATTTATATAACATGATATATGCCAATGCAACAACTTTTACATTGCATTAGTAATGGTTTACTACATGCTAATGTCATACAACTTTCATGCTTGTCCATTTCATAATATGTCATCTATGCATCAATGCATGAATATATATATATATATACATACCATGATACAAGCTAATGAATATGCTTGTTCAATTCCTTTAACACCATATCAATACTTACCATTAGTGTTAAGCTTTCAAGCTTAACTTACTTACCATTTTCACGCATGTTAACATAAGTAACATCACATGTACTAACATATATCAAAATAGTAAGTTTAATTCTTACCAATACCGTTGGCATTTATATCAACAAGCTCTCAAGCTTACCATCTTGTTTTTTAATTTATTTAGCCCAAAGTATTGAAATAAGAGAATCTAAGTACACGAGTCGTCCCCGTATACCCAACCTTCCTTGAGTATATATGAATATTGCACTGTAGTGCTTAGAATATTTATACAGCTATTTATAACTCTATGGCTAGCCAACTATACCTTTGAATCTCTATATCATACTTGAGCTTTATATCATCAAATATTTCATCCATGACAATGTATATCAATATATATCAACATTGGGCAGTTCATACCCGAAATAACATTTCAAACTTACCTATGTAAGTAATCAAATGATCAATGCATTTTATATTCCAAATCTTGACATATTTATATTATGTCAATCATATGCTCAATGACATAAATATAATTACAATAAACATTCAGGTAGGCTGATCGCAAGCCATCCCAATAATGTATAAAATATCAATGTATTATGATATGTATGCAATTGCACTCACCTTGACACTTCATATCCCAAACTAAATTGAATAACTTAAAAGAAATTCAAGCTTGATCCTTTGCCTTATCTACTAAATTTCGGATTTCTCGCGTTTACTTGAGTGCTTCACATTCATCCCTTGAATCTTACTTTAAACCTTCCAAAAACGCCTTGAAAAAATTTGTTTTCCTTTTTTTCTTTCTCTTGGAAGCTCACGGTTGCACAAGGAAAGATGAATCCTTTAATTTTGACTTTTAATTTTGCTTTTTGACTAAACTTGCCACTTGTTTCAAATATGGATTTTTCCACTTATTTTATGAATATTTTATTATAGTTGGTTGGATTCTAACTAGATTTAGTTATAATTTTTGCAGAATGGCAAACAAGATGAATTTGTGAATAGTTGATGGCAAATTTGTCATTTCCCTTCAATGGCAATTTTGAAATATTTTGGAAGTGACATGTGCATTTTAGTAATTTCTCAAGTCAAGATTAAATCCTAGCCCTTGAATCATGATAAGATGAATTTTATACGATACGGTACCAATAAATGTAACACCTTTTTTCCCCATATTTGTTACCAAATACGAGTCAGTGATGTTACTAAACAATGTTAAAACAATTTCCATTATTGAAAATTAAAACTGGCAGCCTGCACTATCCTTGAAATTTTTTTTATCAATTTTTATAGACTTCAAAATTTCATTCCGTAAATTTATAATTAAACTAGATTCACTAAGCTTTTTAACCATATAAATTAATAACTCAAATTCATTATACAAAAAATTCAAAGAAAATCTCAAACTCACGGCATAATGCAATTTTTTTTAAATCTGCTGCCATATTTTCTGACCTTCCAATGGTTAAAAATTCATATATTTTGATATACAAATCGAAATTGGACACTGATTGTTTTAGAAGAAATAGACTCAATTTCCAGTTTATACATATAAGATTCACTTCCTAACCTTAAAAACATAACGGGACTTACTATGATTAACATCCACATCATATAAGTTACTAGACCAACCATATTTTAGTTATAAGTTAATACAAACCATAGCTAATTATACATGCCATCTAGTATATCCAAGTAAAAAGGATAAATGTCATTACTGTGAATATAGTGATATACTCCCAAAATATGTAGATGATGCCCAGCTACTCTCCCCTTGAAACTCCATTTAAACCTACTCGTTAAAATCATCACACGCTAAGTGTATACTTAGTGAGGCAAAAATTCATAATCAAATGCAATTTGACATAATTATCAATATAAATGAATAACAGTGCATATAATCACCTTATATTTTTTATGCATGTTAACATAAGTAGTACCATATGTAACAACATATATCAAATAATAAGTTTATTCCTTACCAATACCGTTGCCATTTCTATCAACAAGATTTCAAGCTTACCATCCTATTTTTTGATTTATTTAGCCCAAAGTATTGAATTAAGAGAATCTAAGTACACGAGTCATCCCCGTATACCCAACCTTCCTTGAGTATACATATACCCAACCTTCCTTGAGTATATATGAAATTTGCACCAAAGTGTTTTAATATGTACCGAAGTACTCCCATATACCCAACCTTCCTTGAGTATACATAAATGTTGCACCGCGGTGCTTAGAATATTTATACAGCTGTTTATGACTCTATGGCTAGCCAACTATGCTTTTAAATCTCTAAATCATACTTGGGCTTTATATCATCAAACATTTTATCCATGGCAATGTATATCAGTATATATCAACATTGGGCAGTTCATACCCGAAATAACATTTCAAACTTGCCTATGTAAGAAATCAAATGATCAATGTATTATAATATGTATGCAATTGCACTCACCTGGACACTTTGTAGAAGTGGAAATTTTAATAGCCTCACTAAGCTTGGATTACACTTTTTTATCTTCCCGCTTCACTCGATTGGTCCCGGATTTGCTTGTTATATGTATGTACATTAACTACATAACGCAAGCAATCTTAAGTACATGTCCAAGCCTTGCTAATACATGAACATACCAAGTTGGAAAATTCAATATTTTCAACCAAATACTACTTTGTAATAACAATGATTCCTACACTTTATTCCAACCTTGAATTGCACATTGCAATCACCAATTTGATAATTTCACATTAAACCCTAAAATCTCTCTCCTAGGGTTTATGATCCAAAATTTGGAAACTTTCATATATGACCTCAAATTTCAAAAAATTTAACACCATAATGATCCTTGAATAATGGCAAACAACATAGCTATAACTCTTGAATATTTTAATATTTCGCACTTATTTCACCCTAATTGCTAATTTCACAAAATAGTCTCAACATGATGTTTTCTTCATCCAATTGTCATAATTAAACATGGAAAACATCATTCTAATCATTCTCATCATCAAAATAATTTTTTACAAAATTTTCCCTAAACTTCCCATAATAACCGAATGGTCCTTATATGTTCTTCCATGAAATTTTCATCATTTCAAGCATAGAAACAATACCACAACAACATTTCCAACATGATTGAACCTTAAAACATGAAAATCCAACATGTCCTTCATCCACCTCAATCACCAATACCAACTTAGAAGCATGGAGACCATGTAAAACTCATACCAAATGAAAGAGAATTTCGTGGAGAACAAATCTCTATTTCATGTCTTACCTCTAAAATTAGCTAAATTAAGCCTAAAAATTGAAATGAAATTTTTCTTACCTTGCTTGGAGAACTCACGGCAAAGAGGAGAAATTTGAGAGAAATTCTACACTTTTCTTTCTTTAATTCCATGCCAAACGACATTATTTAACCATAATTAATAAAAAAATCCCTTTAATAGTCAAATAACTATTTTACCCCTTGGTTTTCTCCAATAACATGCTGCCACCTATAAAATCTCCTTTTCCATAATAAAAAATATTTAAAAAGTATATGCAAAATAACCATTTTGCCATTAATGAATCATCATATCTTCAAAAATGCCATTTCACACACTACACAAAATACTACATACAATCGAATCTAAAATTAATCAAAAAACGATTTAGAACCACATTTTCATATTCCCCGAGTCTTCCTAAAACTTCCATAAAATTTCCATAATATTCTGAATTCAAATAATCATTCGAACCAAATACCGAAAGTTATCATTTTTATAGCTTTTCACACAAATCCCGTACCAAAAATCTGATTCCCACCAAAATTCTTATACCGGGATAAACTATTCATTTATGGAGTATAAAATAATATATTGGAAAATTACCATGTTTGTCCTTGAAATTTTCCCTTCTTTTCACTTTAGCTACCAAACTTTAAAAGTTTACATTTTAGTCACTGAACTAAAACCACCAACTTTTAATTTCTTGCAATTTAGTCACTAAACAATTATTGGGGTATTACAATTCTCCCCCTAAAAAAATTCGTCCTCAAATTTTTAGAACGTACCTGGATTAAATAAATATGGGTATTGCTCTTTCATTCTCTTTTCAGTTTCCCATGTGGCTTCTTCCACTTTATGATTCTTCTAGAGAACTTTAACCAATGGGATTGTTTTGTTTCTCAATTGCTTAACCCCATGAGTTAAAATCTTTACTGGTTCTTCTTCATTTATTTAATAAATGTGGTAAAGGATTTAATATTGACTTGAGAAATTATTGATGATTATGTGTATATACTTTGATACTCTATAATTAGTAATGCTACTATTTACTAAAAATCGTTGAATATGTGTTCTGTTCATATGTCGAAACATCGGGATTCTAGACATGATTTTGAGCAAGATGCTCATGTACAGAGTGGGAGTAATGAAGTAAATCAAAATGTACCTCAGGGTCAGTATCAGGCGAGGAACCTGCACAAGGGCAACAAGACATGCCAATTTAGGATCGTGGACTGTTCCTGCAGACATTAGATGTTATTATAAATAGACAAACACCAATATCTGTACCGAGAGAATAGAAGAAACTGAAGGCACCATAATTTCATGGTGATACTGATGTTGACCCGATGACTGCAGACTTCTGGTTGAACAATATTACAATCATGTTGGATAGTATTCGGTGTGATGATCAAGGGAAGCTTGAGGGAGTTGTACCATTACTGATGAGACCTGCTCGATTTTTGTGGACCACCATTACTGCTCAGATTCCCCGAGAACAAATTACTTGGGAATTCTTCCTAAATAAATTCCGGGGTAAATATATCGGTGATGTATTCATCAAAGTTATGAGAGATCAGTTTTCAAATCTAAAGCAAGCTGGCATATCAGTGTATGAGTATGAGTGTGAATTTAATAAACTTAGTCAGTTTGCTATAGAGTTTCTTCCGACCGAGGGACACAGAGTCACTAGATTATGGGAGGCTTAGATCCCGAATATAAGAAGGTTCTAGTTGCTCTTGATTTGTCCGTATTTTGAGAAGCTGTAAATAGAGCCAAAGGAATAGAAAGAGTCGATCAGGAAGAAGCCTCAGATAAGAAGGTCCAGTCAGCCAAGCGACCTGGAGGTTCCAATGCTTTACCACGGTCTAAACGTGGTAAAGGATTTCAACAGTAGAAATTAGCTGGATCAATATCTTCGGTAAAGAAGGGTTTTTCTGCTGTTAAGTCCAAGCAAGTACAAGCTAAAACGAGTGGATCTAAAGGCGTGAGACTTCGGATTAATCCCGAATGTAAGACTTGTGGAAAAAGACATCTTGGTCGATGCTAGTTTGTGTTAGAGGTAGTATGCTATCAGTGTGGGAAACTAGGCCATTTTAGGCGCGAATGCCCAGAACTGCAAGAAAATCAATCGATAGCTACTCCTCAGAAGAATAAAGGAAAAGAGATTGGAGTTCTAGACAGGGCGCATCTGAAATTTCATCCAATCAAAAAGGAAAAGCTCCTGCTCGAGTGTATAATATCAAGACTATAGAGAGCAGAGATGATCGAGATGTTATAGCAGGTATGCTTGAACTTTTTGGTAGACATATCTTTACATTAATTGATCATGGTTCTACTCATTCATATATTAGTTCTAGAATTATTCTAGAAAGAAACATTCCAGTAGAATTAATTGCGAGTGAGGTGATAGCAACCAATCCAATAGGCCAGCGTGCCAAGGTAAAAAGAATTTGTCGAAAGTGTCCTATTAAAATTCATAATGTGGATCTCCCTACTGATCTTATGGAATTTCCGTTCTATGAGTTATAAATAATATTCGATATGTAATGTCCCAATTTTTGATTAGTGACTAAAATGAAAATTTTGAAAGTTTAGGGGTTAAAGTGTAAACTTTGGAAAAGTTTAGGGACCAAAGTGTAATTTTAAAAGTTATGTATTTTGACCCCGTAAATGAATAGTTTACCCCAAAAGTGACATTTCCATGTTACCCGAATTTTTTGTACGAAGCTTATATTAATTGCTATAAAGCGATAAAGTTCAAAAATTTAGAAATCGTAGTTGGATCGAATGAAAAATTGTTAAGCATGCTCAGAATTGAGTAGCACAAGGATGGGTGACCTACTAGGAAGGTTCTATGTTAGTATTTTTGACTGATAAAAAGGATTCAGCATGAGTCAATAATATTTGTAATGATTATTGTTATAAAATTTCCAAGAGGGATTGTATCCGATAAAATTCCTAGTAATTATCGGTACATCGGATCGAATTGGAATTTTAAAGAAAATTCCAAAAGTTATGGAAAATTCATAAAATACTATTTTATGAGTATTTTATTGTAGTTGGTTGGATTCCAACTAGACTTAGTTGAATTTTTACAAGAATGACAAACTAGTAAATAAATAATAGTTGGAAGGCAAATTATTCATTTGGCGGGGGTGGCAATTTTGAAATATTTGAAGTTACAAGAGCCATTTTTGGAAGAAGAAAATTGAATATTTAAATCTTGGCCCTTGATTGATGATAAAATCAATTTCAACCGTTGGATAAAAGGGAAATTTTGTAATTTCCTTATTTGAATGAATTTAAAATTTATTTACATAATACAAGTGGCATAATCGGAGCAATTTAAAAATTAAAAGGCCAAAAGATGAAGCCTTCTTCATCTTTCAAAATTTTGAAAATTTGAGGGAAAAAGGGAGAAATTTTTCCAGGCTCGATTCAAGCCCCGAAACTCAATTTTTAGGTAATCTTTCAAACTGCAAAGTTGTTCTACTCTTCAAGTTCTATCTTTTGACGCAATTAATTCATGGATTACATGCTTGATTGATGAAAATTTTACATTAGAAGGAAATTAGGGTTTAAAAACAAAATTAGGGCTTTTGAAATTTTATGATTCCATGGTTGAATTTAAGTTTGAATCAAGCTTATATGATGTTAAAATCATGTTATTGAGTTAGTATTTAAGCCTTACATATTTTGGCTCGTATGAATTTAAGTCTAACTTAGGGTTTGTGATGTTGGATTAATGATCTAGTAAGCTTGATTTGTGTTTGGAAGCAAATCCTAAGTTAAATATATAGGGACCAATTTGGCAAGCTTCAACGTTAAGGGACCGAATCTGAATTTTATGAAATTGGAGTGTATTTATGTAATTAATGATGTTGGAGATGTGAAATTGATGTTAGAATGCTAAACCGATGTTGAATCGAATTAGTGACTATTTTGACAATTTGTCAAAATTAAGTGACCAAATAGAAAATGAATTCTTGGATGGGGATTAAATCTGATTTTTTAGTTAAAATAATAGAATTAAGGTAGTAATGCTGATTTGAGGACTAAATTGCAAAGTTAAGAAGTTTGAATCCTTACCTTTGCATTTTAGTGACTATTTTGGCAAAGAACGAAAATTAGAGGGAATTATTTTGAATATTTTTTTGATGAAGAAGATGATGGATTGGTGGTTTGAAGCAAGTGATCGGACTAAATTGACAAGTAGAAAAATAAGAAGAAGTTAGTATAAATTAGAAGTTAATTATGGAAAGCTATGTAGAAGATTGAATTTTGGCAGTGACTTCGAAAATTCACCATAAATTCTAAAAAAAGTTTAGATGATGAATTTTATATTGATGTAAAATTGTTCGTCTAGTTTCGTTTCCAACAAACGGAAACTGATTCCGAGTTAAAATATATGAATTTTTAATCGAATGAAGGTCAGAAATTTACAGAGCAGTTTCTGTCATGACATCTCTGTGATGGGAGTTTGAAGAATTTTCATAATTTTTGTAGATTTTATTAATTTATGTGGCTTATACCGTTAGAATCGTATCGAATCTAGTTCTTACAGTATGAAAGGATATTAAGATCCAATATATTCTGATCTTTAGAAGTAAAACTCTGAGGGTAGGACAAGTTGCTAGAAAATAGAATTTGATACATTTTGTATCTAAATGTTTGATAACAGGCTCGAAAGAATTATTGGAAGTTCAAATGGTCATTAAGGACCAAAATGAATTTTTGGACAGTATAAGGAAGGAAGGAAAATTATGGAAATTTTTTTATGTTAAATGATTCGATAGCTTGATTGAAATATTGTTAGAAGTGAATCTAACAAATGTTTGTTTATAGTCATGTGGTTAATGAAGTCAAATCCAAATCAAAAGAAGATTCGAGGTACTATGAAGGAAAGGATCGAGTAGAACTTAGTGAGGCATGCTAATAAATGGCCCATGTGAGTGCATTTCTATATGTGTATTATATTAAAAAGGGGAAGACTTGTGAAAAGTCAACCCAAATTTAGAAATAACATTGCATTACTTTTTAAAATAAATGATCTGATGCATGACTCAGTATAGCAAGCTTGACAAAGTACAAGGTATGAACTATTGTTTGCATAAAAGATGATGAATTATGTTTATTGATGAAATATGATAACAAGTGGCATGCTTACATGAATAATGATAATTGATTGACAATAAGATGAAATGCCCAAGTATTTATGTATGAGAGTTTAGGGTATAATTGGATATCCATAGAGTCTTAGCAACTGCATTCCAACACTACAGTGCGTTCCAGACACTTCGATGTTGACATCAGACGCTACGGCGTTGCAGACACTACGGTGTCGTTATAATGGCTCGTATACCAATTCACATGAAATTGTACTTTGGGCTATAAATCATAAAATGCTTTGAACATGAAATGTTGATTATAATGTTGATTTTGCCCAAGTACTATTGTGAAGTCTTTGGTATAGATGGATATCCATAGAGTCCTAGCAGCTGCGTCCTAGCACTACGGTGCATTTCAATCACTACGGTGATGTTTAGACACTTTAGTGTCGGCTTAGACGCTACGGCGTTGTTCAGACACGTCAGTGTTGTCAGCAAAAAATATGCGATTATAAGGAGCAAAGAGCGTCCTTGATTATATGAGGAGCAAAGAGCATCCTCGAGTACATACTCATCGTAGTCGCTTCTGTGATGCAGACGCTACGGCGTCGTAGACACTACGGTGTCTTATCAAGATGACTCGCATACCTTGGTCTCATATAATATACTTTGGGCTATGTTAAAGGGTGTGATATGCAAATAATTGCATGATGAAAGTATGACCATGTTACAAAATATGATATGCAAATAATTGCATGATGAAAGTATGACCATGTTTCAGAATATGATATGCAGATGATTACGTGATAAAAGCATAAGTACTTGATGATCATGAACCATTGATATCATGATTCTATGACAGGATTGATAGATGACATGATTCTTAAGATAGTCATGATACATGATACTATTATGTTGTGAAATGCTTGCCATCTTACATAAATTGTAATGCACTTTTATAGAACACACTGTAATGCATCTCTTCATGTTATGATAAATGAGTTAAATGCCTCACTAAGTTTGTACTTAGCGTGTGTTTTATTTCACATGTAGGCTCTCCGAAGTAGATTAACAAGGAGGAGATGTTCTTTTGGAAAGTCAAGTTACTACAATAAGATACAGTAAGCACATCTTTATCGTAATTTGATATCTAGCGGGCATGTAAATATTTTTTTTAAGTTGAGTTGTTTAAAGTATAAGTTTGCAACTTAAATATATGATTTTATGATGAATAAGTTTAGAAGTATAGTTTGCTAATAGTAGCATTGAACTTTGGTACAATTAAATATAGTTTAACCCTAATCGTGTAGAAATTTTATAATTAAGAAAAGGTCTAGGCAACACACATAGTTTTTACCCTGAGTTGCATTTTTATTTTAATAACTTAATTATAAGTTTTGTTAACCAATTCAGGGTTAAAACTAGCTGCATCTAGACGATATAGTTTTTAATTTAAAACCGATAAAGGGTTAAACTACAAGCTAAATTTTGATATAAAAAATTTACAAGTTAAGATTTCTTCTAACGATTTCGTAACATCTTTAATGTATATTCGGCCTATGAGTATACGTTAAGGGTGTTACATTTACTGGTATCAGAGCTACAGGTTTAGCCAATTCTGGAGTTTAAACCAAGTGTGATATGATTTGTTATTAAGTACATGCCCCTAGGATGTCATGTCATTGATGTACTATCTGTGTAACTTTATTATGCTCATCATTAACATGAATAGGTTATAGTAGTAATAGATAATGTTGAATACTACTTAATCGCGTCAGACAATTGATCATGGGGAACAAGAGGAGGTCTAAAGTGGAAGTAATGAGGTATATAATATTTCACCTCTAACTCCTACCCCAGCTGAGCCACCTACGTAGTAGGGAGCTCCAACATAAGAATATGGAGCCTTAGTACGAGCCTTAGAGGCTATGGTTAATAAAAACAATTTAACCTTTAATGCCCATGCCAGCTCCGGCACCTGCACTAGTACGGATGACGACTGTTAAAGAGCTTAAGAAGTTAGGAGCTCATGAATTTAATGGAGAAAATGGTCCGATAGCCGCCAACTTTTGGCATAAAGGTGTCAAAGTCATGTTAAGAGGAGTTAAACTGCAGAGATGCTAAGGAGTTTGAAGAAACTTTGTTGAGGGAACATGCTCGTATTTGGTGGTTTAATGCCATAGAGTTAGTACTTGTTGAGGAAGTGATGTGGAAATTCTTTTAAGAAGTGTTTAAAGCCAAGTATGAGCTAGATTTTAATAGATTAAGTCGGTATACAGCTGATTTGATTACCGAATGAAAAATCCTTATGAAAATGTTTTATCGAGGGGTTTCACCTGAGGCCTAAAGAGTTGTTGTTAGGTATGAGTTTATCGGTTTACCAGAATGCTCTAAATAAAGCAAAGGCTATGGAGAGAGCTTGTATTTACTTTAATTGATCTGGGTTAGACTAACTTATATATATATTGGTTCTAAGATAGTAGTACAAAGAAAGATTCTTAAGGAAAAATATTTTTAGTAATGTGATTCCTAGAAACCCACTTGGACATAGAGCACATGTGACTAGAATATGTAAGACATGTCCATTAGTAATTCAAGGGATTAAGTTCCTGACGAATTTAATGGAACTTCCATTCCATGAATTTAAAGTTATTCTTGGAATGGATTAAGTTATCTGCATATGATGCAGAGGTGAAATGTAAAAAGAAAAAATTGGTACTTCAAGGAGAAGCTGTGTTCTCAAAAATTAGATCTTTGATCAGGGTATTATCAGCTCAAGGTTAAGGAAGAGGATATACCAAAGACAACATTCAAGACTCGTTATGGACATTACGAGTTTCTAGTAATGCTATTTGGACTTACGAATGCCCCCGCTGCATTCATGGATTTGATGAATAGGGTATTCCAACCCTGCTTAAACCAATCTGTAATATTCTTCATAGACGATGTTCTGGTATAATCAAAGACAAAAGCTGAACATGACTACCGTCTTTGAATGGTATTACAAACACTGAGGGATAAACAACTTTATCCAAAGTTTTCTAAATTGTGAATTCTGGTTATCAAAAGTAACTTTCCTTGGACATGTAGTATCGGCAGAGGGAATAAAAGTTGATCCCAAGAAAGTACAAGCCATTCTCGAATGGGTGGCACCGAAAAAAATGTCTCTGAAGTTTAGAGTTTCTTGGGAATTAACTGGATAAAATAGATGATCACTTCGGGAAGACTAAAGTAGCAGCTGATGCTTTTTATCAGAAGATATTTTTATTTTGTACACAATGAATGTACAATTGTCATTAAGACAAGATGGTTCATTAGCAGTAGAATTTTAGCTAAAACCAACTTTGTTGGATCGAATCAAAGATTTGCAATTTTCGGATGAATAATGTATTGAAAAGAGGAAGTAAGATAAATCAAGAAAAACAAAAGACTATGAAATTAAGTCAAATAGTTGCTTATATTATCGAAGGAAAGTTTACATTCTTGATGATGGTGTTTTGAATAAAGATTCATGATGTATTAAATCTAAAAACTTGGTATTGGTGGCTAGGAATGAAAAAGGGAAATTTTGGAATTTATGACAAAGTGCTTGACATGCCAACAAGTAAAAGCCAAATATCAAGTACCTCCTGGATTGATTCAGTCTATTTCTATTCTCCAATGGAAGTGAGAATGAGTGACAATGGAATTTGTAATAGGATTACCAGTAACAATTGTTATTAGACAAGATGGCATCATTTGAAGCACTGTATGGAAGAAAGTGTCGAATTTCTCTTAATTGATTCAAGTTACATGACCATAATATTCAAATTAACCCAAAGACTAGAGGGGTTGATTTGATACGAGAAATGAGGGATTAAGTGAAAATTATTCAGCATAATCTCAAGGCTGCCGCGAATCGACAAAAGGCTTATGCAGACAAGAAGAGAAATGATGTTGAATACGAAGATGGGGACAAAGTGTTCCTAAAGGTTTCACCTTGGAAGAAGGTGTTACGATTTGGTAGAAAAGGAAAAACTTAGTCCCGAGTTCATTAGATCTTATGAGATATTGAAAAGAGTTGAACCAATGGCTTATCAATCAGCCTGACCGCCAGAATTAAGCAAGATTCATGATGTATTTCATGTATCTATGTTTCAAAGGTATCGATTGGATCCTTCGCATGTCATCACCCTGAAGAAGTTGAATTGTAATCGGATTTGACTTATGAAGAGGGACCAGTGAAATTCTTAGCATATGGAGTAAAAGAACTAAGAAACATGAAAATTTCATTGGTTAAGGTCCTTTGGAGAAATCATAAAGTGGAAAAGCCACTTGGGATACCAAAAAGAAAATGAGGGAACAATAACCATAATTGTTTTGAACGGATATACGTTGAAAATTCAAGGATTAATTTTCTTAAAGGGGGAGGAATTGTAATGTCCCAATTTTTGATTAGTGACCAAAATATAAATTTTGAAAGTTTGGGTTAAAGTGTAAACTTTGGAAAAGTTTAGGGACCAAAGTTTAATTTTCAAAAGTTATGTATTTTGACCCCATAAATGAATAGTTTACCCTAAGAGTGATTCGTACGAAGCTTATATTAATGGCTATAAAGCGATAAAGTTCAGAAATTTATAAATCGTAGTTGGATCGAATGAAAAATTGTTAAGCGTGCTTAGACCCGAGTAACACAAGGATGGGTGACCTACTGGGAAGGTTCCATGTTAGTATTTTTGACTGATAAAAAGGATTCCGCATGAGTCAATAATATTTGCAATGATTATTCTTATAAAATTTCCAAGAGGGATTGTATCCGATAAAATTCCTGGTAATTATCGGTACATTGGATCGAATTGGAATTTGAAAGATAGTTCCAAAAGTTTTGGAAAATTCATAAAATAATATTTTATGAGCATTTTATTGTAGTTGGTTGGATTCCAGCTAGACTTAGTTGAATTTTTACAAGAATGACAAACTAGTAAATAAAGAATAGTTGGATGGCAAATTAGTCATTTGGCAGGGGTGGCAATTTTGAAATATTTGAAGTTACAAGAGCCATTTTTGGAAGAACAAAATTGAAGATTTAAATCATGGCCCTTGATTGATGATAAAATCAATTTCAACCGTTTGATAAAAGGGCAATTTTGTAATTTCTTTATTTGAATGAATTTAAAATTTATTTACATAATACAAGTGGCATAATTGGAGCAATTTAAAAATTAAAAGGCCAAAAGATGAAGCCTTCTTCATCTTTCAAAATTTCAAAAATTTGAGGGAAAAAGGAGAAATTTTCCAAGCTCGATTCAAGCTCCGAAACTCAATTTTCAGGTAATCTTTCGAACTGCAAAGTCGTTATACTCTTCAAACTCTATCTTTTGATGTAATTAATTCATGGAATACATGCTTGATTGATGAAAATTTTACATGAGAAGGAAATTAGGGTTTATGAACAAATTTGGGGCTTTTGAAATTTTATGATTCCATGGTTGAATTTAAGTTGGAATCAAGCTTATATGATGTTAAAATCATGTTATTGAGTTAGGATTTAAGCCCTACATATTTTGGTTTGTATGGAGAAGATTAGAGTTTATGGATTTAAGTCTAACTTAGGGTTTGTAATATTGGATTAATGATCTAGTAAGCTTGATTTGTGTTTGGAAGCAAACCCTAAGTTAAATATATAGGGACCAATTCGACAAGCTTCAAAGTTAAGGGACCAAATCTGAATTTTATAAAATTGTAGTGTATTTATGTAATTAATGATGTTGGAGATGTGAAATTGATGTTAGAATGCTAAACCGAGGTTGAATCAAATTAGTGACTATTTTGACAATTTGTCAAAATCAAGTGACCAAATAGGAAATGAATTCTTGGATGGGAATTAAATCTGATTTTTTTAGTTAAAATAATAGAATTAAGGTAGTAATGTTGATTTGAGGACTAAATTGCAAAGTTAAGAAGTTTGAATCCTTACCTTTGCATTTTAGTGACTATTTTGGCAAAGAAAAAAATATTAGAGGGTATTGTTTTGAATAATTATTTGATGAAGATGATGGATTGGTGGTTTGAAGCAAGTGATGAGACTAAATTGACAAGTAGAAAAATAAGAAGAAGTTAGTATAAATTAGAAGTTAATTATGGAAAGCTATGTAGAAGATTGAATTTTGGCAGTGACTTCAAAAATTCACCATAAATTCTACAAAAATGTTTAGATGATGAACTTTATATCGATGTAAAGATTTGTTCGTATAGTTTCATTTCCAGCAAACGAAAACTGATTTCGAGTTTCGAGTTAAAAGATATGAATTTTTAATCGAATGAAGGTCAGAAAATTTACACAGCAGTTTCTGTCAGGACAACTCTGTGACGGGAGTTTGAAGAATTTTCATAATTTTTGTAGATTTTATTAATTTATGTGGCTTATACCGTTAGAATCCGTATCGAATCTAGTTCTTACAGTATGAAGGATATTAAGATCCAATGTGTATTCTGATCTTTAGAAGTAAAACTCTGAGGATAGGAGAAGTTGCCAGAAAATAGAATTTAATACATTATGTATCTAAATGTTTGATAACAGGCTAACAAGAATTATTGGAAGTTCAAAATGGTAATTAAGACCAAAATGAATTTTTGGATAGTATAAGGAAGGAAGGAAAAATATGGAAAAGTTTTTATGTTAAATGATTAGATAGCTTGATTAAAATATTGTTAGAAGTGAATCTAACAAATGTTTGTTTATATTCATGTGGTTAATGAAGTCAAATCCGAATCAAAAGAAGATTCGAGGTACTATGAGGTAAAGGATCGAGTAGAATTTAGTGAGGCATGCTAATAAATGACCCAGGTGAGTGCATTTCTATATGTGTATTATATTAAAAAGGGGATGACCTGTGAAAAGTCAACCCAAATTTAGAAATAACATTGCATTACTTTTTAAAATAAATGATCTGATGCATGACTCGGTATAGCAAGCTTGATGGAGTGCAAGGTACGAACTATTGTTTGCATAAATGATGATGAATTATGTTTATTGATGAAATATGATAAAAAGTGGCATGCTTACATGAATAATGATAATTGATTGATAATAAGATGAAATGCCAAAGTATTTATGTATGAGAGTTCAGGGTATAATTGGATATCCATAGAGTCCTAGCAGCTGCATTCCAGCACTACGGTGTGTTCCAGACACTTCGGTATTGACATCAGATGCTACGGCGTTGTAGACGCTACGGTGTCGTTATAATGACTCGTATACCATAGAATTCACATGAAATTATACTTTGGGCTATAAATCATAAAATGCTTTGAACATGAAATGTTGATTATAATGTTGATTTTTCCAAAGTACTATTGTGAAGTCTTTGGTATAGTTGTATATCCATAGAGTCCTAGCAGCTGTGTCCTACCACTACGGTGTGTTTCAATCACTACGGTGATGTTTAGACACTTTGGTGTCGGCTTAGATGCTACGGTGTTGTTCAGACATTTCGGTGTTGTTAGCACAAAATGTGCAATTATAAGGAGCAAAGAGCGTCCTTGATTATATGAGGAGCAAAGAGCGTCTCAAGTACGTACTCATCTCAGTCGCTTCAGCGATGTAGACGCTACGGCATCGTAGACACTACGGTGTCTTATCAAGATGACTCGCGTACCTTGGTCTCATATAATATACTTTGGGCTATGTTAAAGGATATATGAAAATAATTGCATGATGAAAGTATGACCATGTTACAGAATATGATATGCAAATAATTGCATGGTGAAAGTATGACCATGTTACAGAATATGATATGCAAATAATTGCATGATGAAAGTATGACCATGTTTCAGAATATGGTATACAAATGATTACGTGATGAAAGCATAATTACTTGATGATCATGAACCATTGATATCATGATTCTATGACAGGATTGATAGATGACATGATTCTTAAGATAGTCATGATACATGATACTATTATGTTGTGAAATGCTTGCCATCTTACAGAAATTGTAATGCACTTTTATATAACACACTGTAATGCATCTCTTCATGTTATGATAAATATGTTAAATGCCTCACATAGTAGCATTGAACTTTGGTACAATTAAATATAGTTTAACCCTAATCGTGTAGAAATTTTATAATTAAGAAAAGGTCTAGGCAGCACACATAGTTTTTACCCTGAGTTGCATTTTTATTTTAATAACTCAATTATAAGTTTTGTAAACCAATTCAGGGTCAAAACTAGCTACATCAAGATGACATAGTTTTTAATTTAAAACTGAGAAAGGGTTAAACTACAAGCTAAATTTTGATATAAAAAAATTTACAAGTTAAGGTTTCTTCCAACGATTTCGTAACATCTTTAATGTATATTCGGCCTACGAGCATACGTTAAGGGTGTTATAGGGGATGGATTGGCTGTCTGCATATAATGCGGTTGTGGAGTGTTGATTAAAAAGATTAGCTTTAAGGGCACTAGACGGATCTGAGATTTCATTTGTGGGTGAAAAGCCAAATTTTCATAGTGATGTTATTTCTGCCGTTACTGTGAAGAAATTGTTAGTGAGTGGCTGTGAAGCATATTTGACTCCCAGGTATGACACTTCGAGTCAAAAAGTGAAGATAGAAGATATAACTACGGTGCGAGAATTTCCATATGTATTTCCTGATGAATTACCGGGCTTACCTCCAGATAGAGAGGTGGAATTTTGAATTGATGTGCTACCTTGTACGACACCCATATCGATGGCACCGTATCGTATGGCACCTACCAAACTTAAGGAACTCAAGTCACAGTTACAAGAATTATTGGATTGGGGTTTTATAAAATTTAGAATCGACTAAACCTAGCTCTGATGTATTGATGTAATAAGGCTAAAGTAGTAGTTGATGTATTTAGCCAAAAGTCATTCTTTGCCTTATAAGCATTTAGATGCTCTTCGATGAAGTATATGTACATGTGTTAAGTAACCAATACTTTATGTATACGACCTATTATGATTTTGTGATTTCTTGTTCATCAATCATGGTGTTTTAATGTTAGTATTCGAATGGTCTTGAGGTGTAGGGCTTATTAGTATGATAATTACATGGTTAGTTTTAGTTTTGGTCACTGAAATTTTCGGTATGCGTTCTTAGTAACAACTTCAATTTCAGTTTTCTTCTAAATAGGGTTGAGGGTGTTACACGTCCTAGGAGAGTCTGCTTGAATTTCTTAGTGAATGAATGAATGTATGAAAATATCGACTTTATGAGGATATAGATGCATGTGTTCATTTTCACCCCAATGGTGCAACGCTCTCAAACAACAAAGAAGATACTTTCAGTCACCAAATGCCTCAGGCATAGTTGTTCTTAGAGCGTTGAAATACTTAGTGGCTCCGATGGCACCAATATATGACAAACTGTATCAATTATCTTTATAAAGGACTAGGAGTTTCAAAACAAGTAGAACTACTTTAAAGGTTACCTTTATCTACAATTTAAATAAAGATTAAAGTTTAATCTAAATATTAAATAAATAGGTACAATTTGAATTTAAATAAATATTTAAGGATAAAGTTAGTCTTTAGGTCTAACATTCTACAATCTACACTCCCCCTCAAGCTGGTCAGTATATATTGTAGAGTCCCAGCTTGGATGTGAATTCGTCGAAGGTAACTCTAGGTAGTGCCTTAGTGAGGACATCAGCTAGCTACTCTTTAGTAGGCACAAATTTCAGCTTTACCAAACCACTACTAACTTTCTCGAAAATAGAATGTCTATCAATTTCCACATGTTCGGTTATGTCATGATGAACTTTTTTTAGAATGCTAATGGCTGATTAACTGTCACTATAAAATTCAAATTCATTGTTATCGTTCAATCCCAATTTTGTCAAAAGTCTTTGTAACCAAATACCTTCGCAAATGCCAAGGGCAAGGGCCCTATATTAAGCTCCAACACTTCTACAGAAAACCACTGATTGTTTCTTACTTCTCCAAGTGACTAGATTACCCTCATACAAATGTCCAATATCTACTAGTAGATCTTCTTTCAGTCAATTCTCTAGTCTAACTACAATCAGTGAATACTTTTACTGTTCTATCTTCATTTTTCTTAAAAATTAAACCATGTACAAAGGTAATTTTTAAGTACCTCAGAATTCGGTTGACTTCATCAAGATGTTTCTCCCTCAGGTCACACATGTGTTGATTAATGATGCTGACAGGGAAAGTGATGTCTGGGCATGTAAGAGATAGATAGATTAGTTTGGCAACTAACCTTTGATAGAGCTCCTTGTTCACTGGACTTCCTATTTTATCATTTCTAAATTTCATATTAGATTCCATGGGAGTTTCGGCTGGTTTACACCCTTTCATGCCAGTTTCAAAAAGGATATCGAGAACATACTTTCTATGGTTGAGAACAATTTTGACTTTTGACCTCACAACTTCCATTCCAAGGAAATATCAAAGACTTCCAAGGGTTTCAAATTCATTTGCCAAGAGTTTCTTTAGCCTTTCAATTTCTTCAGTGTCATCTCTAGTGATTATAATATCATCTACATAGACGATCAGAATATCCTTCTTAGTATACGCTTCCTTGACAAACAGCATGTGATCTGTCTGACATTGCTTGTACCCATTCTTCAAAATTATTCTAGTAAACTGATCAAACCGTGCTCTATGAGGCTGTTTTAAGCCGTACAAAGACTTTTTCAGCTTGCAAATAGTCTTCTTGTTTGAATGATACCCAGTGCCTTGTAGAATTTGCATATATACATCTTCTTCAGATTGCCATTCAAGAATGCATTCTTTACATCAAGTTGATGAAGATCCCAATCTTAATTCACGTCTAAAGATAGTAGAACCCTTACCGTATTCAGTTTTTCTACTGGTGAAAAGGTTTCTTGAACCCATAGGATTGTGTGAATCCTTTGGCACCAACCTTGCCTTGAACCTCTCAACACTGCCATCTGAATTATACTTGACTGTAAAGACCCATTTGCAGCCAACCAATTTCTTCTCGGATGGTAACTCCACCAAGGTCCAAGTCTTGTTCTTTTCAAGTGCCCCATCTTCCACTTAGGATCTTGTAGAGCTTCCTTTACTGCTTTGGGAATAGCAACACTGTCCACATTAGTAGTAAAAGCATTAAATGAAGGCATTAAATTTTTATAAGCTATAAATATCTGGATTGGATGAGATATAAACTTTCTTACCTTTTTTCATTGACCAGTGGGTAAATCATTGGTATCTATGAGTGTAAGAGGAAAAGTATTATGAGAAGTTTCCGTACCTTTCAAGTGTTCCAAACTATAGGACATAATTCTAGCTCTTTGCAATCTCTAGGTTGAATGATTATCTCTTTAGCATGCTTCCTTCTCATTTTGTAAACTCTGAGTTCCCGTTGTTCGAGTTGTGTTCTTTGAGGTGTATGTGGTGAGCCATGAATAGTGGATGGTATAGCCTGTGAAATATGTGAAGATAATATAGGTTCTAAAGTACCTAGAAATTCTGAAGGCAAAATAGTAGGTAACTCAGTAGGTAAAACAATGGGTATAGAAGAAATAGGCTGAAAATCATCAATCATTTGGAATTCTTTTCTTTTCTCCCCCTGGATTCCAGTTTTGATATAATAAGGTTGATTTTCAAGAAAAGTGACATTCAAGGGAGTATGTGTTCGTTTAGTGACAGGTGAGAAACACTAGTAGCCCTTCTTAGTAGAATAATACCATAAAAATATACATTTAAGAGCTATAGGATCAAGTTTAGACTGAGAATGAGGATATTATAAAAAATTGTGCAGCCGAACACTTTTACTGGAATAGATGATGATAGTGGCTGAAAATCAACAAAACACTCAAGAAACATATTTTTAGGTACTCGAAAGTCTAAGCTTTAGCTAGGCATCCTATTAATAAGAAAAGTGGCAGTAAGGAAAGCTTTTCCCCAATAGAATTTAGGAACATGAGTAGAGAATAACAAAGATCGAGCTACCTCTAATAAATGTCTATTTTTTCTCCTGACAATCCTATTTTGTTGAGGAGAATCAACCCAAGAAGTAATGTGAATAATCCTTTTTTCTTGAATTTTTTTCCTAGAGTTTGAGTAAAATATTTACTACCATTATCTGAATGGAAAATTTTAATCTTACTTTTGAATTGGATTTCTACAAGACTTTGAAATTTCCTAAATATTCCCTCTGTTTTAGTTTTTTTATCTCATCAAAAAAGTTCAAGTAAGTCTAGTAGTCATCTATGAATGTAATGAACCACTTAGAACCATCTATATTCTTTACTTTTGAAGGGCCCCGAATATCACTATGCACAATAGAAAAGAGACATGATGTTTTATGTTTGGATGGAGGATATAAGATCTTTGTATTTTTTGCAAGAGGACATATTTCACTAGTAAAAGAATTTGGATTCTTATTGGTAAATAAACTTGGAAATATTTTAGCAAGATAATGAAAATTACGATGTCCTAGTCTATAATGACATAAAAATGTCTTTGAATGTCTGAAAAAGAAAGAATACAATGTATGGGAGGAGAACAACTCAAATAGACTTGCTTATGTGGAGATGTTGATTATTGAAGAATATAGAGACCACCACACAACCTAGCAGTGCGAAGCACCTTCCCCAAGTGCATAGACTGAATTTCACAAATAATAGAAGAGAATTTAGATGTGAAATTCAAATTGGCATAAATTTTATTGAAAAAGATTAAATTGCAGGCCAATTTAGGAACATAAAGCACATTTGATAAGACAAGATTTTCAAAAATCTCAATAGAACCCCTCCCTTCAATGGAAGATAATGAACCATTCGTAGTCTTTATGTGAGAGGAAGATTACAAAGGCTAAAAATTTTGAATGAGTTTCTCATTGCTAGTCATATGATTCGATGCCCCTAAGTCTACAATTCAAGTCTGAAAATCACCGTTGTTAGTAAAAACAACAAATATAGAACCATCTTCTGGACATGTATGACCATTGAGTTTGCGACATGTTATTGGGATAGTAGAATTTTGATCACCTACTATACCAATAACGGTTGTACACTAGTTTTTAACCATCTTGAAGGATTTTGGATCAAAAAGAAAAAAACCAAAGCTGATACCATGTAGAAAAACTAGGGAATTTAGACTAGAGACTCAATGTGAGTTCTCTATTTCGAATATTTCATTGTAGTACTTAAAATACAAAACAGTCTTTAGGTCCAACACGTCTACAATCTACACTTTACTCTACAGCACTTTTTGTAACACCCTCGACCCGGATGTCACATTTGGGCCTCAAGCCTAACCCATTACCATAAATTTTTTGACTAGTTTAGCCCAAGCCACATCCATTTCCATAAAATCCATAGAGCTCAAATAAACCAACCAAGATAAGTAGTTTAAGAAAATATTTACACAAGAGCTCCAATTTAAAACAAATATTTAAACATTCGACTTATACAAAATAAATCCAAAATACGAGTTACAATACCAAACATAGGTTCCTACGAATACATGGCCCATTACATCTAAAAATTGTAATCTGACAAAAGTCGATGCTGAAATCCTACATCGAATGGTGCACCTCTAGTGCAACGAGCAACCTACTAACATGCAAACGAAAATAACGATTTCAAACGCTGAGCTAACAAAGCTTAGTGGATACACTTCCACTCGTGCTTCATACAAATCATAAACAAGAGCACGCAGCTAGGTATGATATCATGTCCTAGATTTCAATGGCGCTACCATAATCGCCTAAACACATATCAATCAACAAGTACATATACTCACAAAGCATCATATGCATAACCACAAACCTAGGGTGAGTCCTGATGTCACTGAGTGTTAAACCTATATTTGATTTTGATATAACAAGGACTTAATTGTAAAATAAATAAAATTTTAAGGTACTTAATTTACTTACAAAATTAACAAGCATTCAAAAATAAATAATTTTCCAAGTCAATATTTGAGTCCCTAAATATTTTCTAAGTGTTTTGGTACTCAAATTAGCCAATTTGGTAACTGAGTACCGGTACGGCCTATGGCGTACTAGTACGAGTTTTTGTTACTAGAAACCAAACTTATGCTTAATGGCTAACGAGTACCGATACGGCTATACGTGTACCGATACGACTTTTTGAAATTATAAACCATATTGTGCTTCGAGTACCAATATGACCTTTGGCATACCAGTACGAGGATTAAGGATTTGTAAAATATTTTTAAATATTCTTTTGACCGTTAAGCTTGTCAGACTTTGGAACCAAAACTTTAAATTTCCTTATATGTGTACCGGTACAACTATATACGAGATTTAGCAAATGTTCCAAGGATTCCAATGAGCAAAATAAGTATTGGTATGGTACGGACTGTACCAATACCCTTTGTTAAATCTTTACTCTGTACCGATTTCCTTCCTAAGTACTGGTGCCCTTTTGTTGCAATGGCTATTTCTATTTTGGATATGTAACAATACGGTTGCTAGTGTACCGATACCTAGTGTTTCCAGATAACATTTATTGCGGGAGATTTGCATCCCAACAGCTCTATTTAATATCCCAACTACCCAAACAGATAGAAATCATTGCGCGGGTATAAAATCAAGTATCCAAAGCTTCTTCAACGACATGACAACTATCCAAAAGCATTCAAGCACATATCCAACCTCTTTGAGCTCAAATTGCAAAATTCTTATAACCCACTTAAGTGATTTTCATTGCATTTCATTTTTAATCAAGTTTGAGTTTTAGTGAACTTTGAATTGTGCAAACAATAATCCTTTAGAGGAATTTCGTAGTTTCCTCATTTATATATATCTTTAGGAAAAATGGATCACTAGACATTAGGGTATAAGTCTAGGTGTGTGTCAGGTTATCTCATTTAGCCAAAAAGAAAAGACAAATTAGTGAATTTGTAAAAATCCTTAGTGTGGATAGCTAAGGTAGTGGATGTAGACCTTGTTTAGAAGGTTGAACCACTCTAACCACTTGTGCAAGTTTTCTTTCTTTTTGCTCCTTGCTTCCACCAAATTTTTAATTGCCAATTCACCTCTCTTTGCCATTTCCATGGATTGTTCAACCCAACAGTTGGTATCAAAGCTATACTCATTTGAAGGCATCACATCCTCTTGATTAGATCAAAAGGTTGCTCAATCAATCCACAAGTCAAGCTATGATCTCTATTACCGACAACTACTTTGAGGAATCACAATCCATCTTCAAGCCTCTATATTTCAATAGAGTAAACTATCACTATTGGAATAATATGATGAGATTATTCATCCAATCCAATGACTACCTCCTTTGAGATGTAGTGATAGTTAGGCCATCGATTCTGATGAAGAGAGAATAAGCCGTCTTGTCCCCAAGGAAAGGCAAGAATGGACCGGTGATGATTGGTAGAAGCTTCAATATAATGCCAAAGCCATGCACATCCTATTTTGTGCCCTTGGACCGTATGAGTACGCCAATATGTCTTCTTTCTATAGATACAGGGCGATTTGGGACAATCTAGAAGTTACTCATAAAGGAACAAACAAAGACAAGGAGACCAAGATTATCCTTCTCAATCTAAGTTATGAGAAATTCAAGATAGAAATGGATGAAGACATCAAGAAGATGTTTGATCGTTTCTCTGTCATCGCAAACGGGCTTAAAGGCTATCTAGAAATCATTCTGGAAGATAAGATTGTTTAAAAGCTTATCTACTTTCTTCCCAAATCATGGGATTCAAAAAAAAAACTGCCATCATTAAAACCAAGGATCTCAAGACCTTGAAGCTTGATGCTCTCATGGGGTCACTTCTCACTCATAAGCTTATGAAGCAATGAAAAAAAAGATGAGGAAAAAAAGAAGGAAGAGAAGAAAGAAATAGAGAGAAAGAAAGTTGGAATTGCTCTCAAAGCTTCACAAGAAGAGAGCGATTCTAGCAAAGAAAAAAGATGAATAGATGGCTATTCTAGCCAAGAGATTCACAAGGTTCATAAATTCAAACCGTGGAAAGAAGTTCCAACGAAGAGAGGGTTTCAAGAACAAGTTAAAGGAATAAGAGAATGACCAAATCATTTTCTATGGGTGCAAAAGTCTAAGACATATCAAGTTCGATTTCCCCAATTAAAAAATAAGAGCTTCGGGAAGAAGAAGATGCTCAAGGCACATGTAGCTACTTGGATCGATGAAGACTCATCCGATGAGGAGGAGCAAGAATTAGCTAACCTATGTCTCATGACATTCGAGAAAGATCCTAAGGTAACCTCAAATTCATCTACATTTGATTTCACTATTGATGAGCTTCAAGAAGCATATAATAAATTGTAGGAGGTTTATGACGAATTAGTTTTGAAGTATAAGGAATCAATTTTGAAAAATAAGAAAACTATTTCTGATTTGAAAAACCAAAATGATTTTTTATCCAAAACTAAAGTGGAAATTGAAAGGAAAGTTGAGGATATGCAAGCAAAACAAAAAGATTTTGAAAGGAAAAATCAAGACTTGTATATGCTACTTTTAAGAGTCCATGATGAGGACCAAAAAGAAGTGGGTGATCTTAAACCTTCTTTAAACAAGGTTGGGACTAACTGTTTTGAAAAAGGAAGTAATTCAAAACCCAACTATGTTAAAAGAAACTTTAATGGATACAAACATAGAGGCTTTCAAAGGCCCTCTAACGGTAAGAGAGTTAGAAGTGTTTGGGTTCTTAAGGAACTTGTAACTTCTAACAATTTTGATGCTATTACTTCTTGGGTTCCTAAGGGAACACCAAGATTTTAGGAGCTAATACTTATGGACCCAACAGAATTTGGGTACCAAAAATCAAGACTTGATTCTATGTTTGCAGGGGGCATTTTTACAAGGCCCAAACTTCAAGTGCAAACTCATGGTACCTTGATAGTGGATGATCGAGACACATGACCGGTGACAAGAGTCGATTCTTGAAGCTAAGACCAAAGAGTGGAGGAGAAGTGGCTTTCGAAAATAACTTCAAAAGTCATATTGAAGGAATTGGTTCCATTGGTAATCACACTTCCATACTTATTGAGAATGTTTTGTATGTCAATAGTCTAAAACATCATTTGTTAAACATAAGCCAATTGTGTGATAAAGGTTTCAATGTCATGTTTGATTTAAATGGTTGCAAAATCATTGACATTGCATCTAATAAAATTATGCCTATTGATCATACAATAGGAAATATATATGTGGTGCATCTAGATGGCATTCATATTCAAATGCATGTTTTGTTCCAAAAGATGGGCATGATTCTTCGTTGTGGCATAGAAAACTAGGACATGCTAGCATGAGTGTTTTGGAAAAATTAATTTCAAATAATTTAGTAAGAGGTTTGCCTAAAATCAAGTTTTTCCTTGATAATATTTGTGATGCATTTGCTAAAGGCAAACATAAAAGAGTTTCTTTTAAATCCATTAATGATGTATCAACAAGTAGAATTTTACAATTGATGCATATATATCTTCTTGGCCCTATTAGAACTATGAGCTTGGGTGAAAAACAATATGCTTTTGTGCTTGTTGATGATTACTCTATATTTACTTGGGTTCTATTTGTAAGTACCGAAGACGAGGCTTTAGAAAAATTCATCACATTTTGAAAAGCAAATGAAAATGATGTTGGTTACTCTATTTCTCATGTTAGGAGTGCCCATGGAACCGAATTTTGAAATCTTAGTTTTGAAGAGTTTTATAACTCAAATGAAATTAGAAATAATTTTTTGGTTCCTCGCACACCCTAACAAAATGGGGTTGTTGAGAGGAAAAATAGAACTTTAGAAGAAATGGCTAGAACCATGCTTTCTGAAAATAATTTGCTCTAAGTATTTTTGTGCGAAAGCTGCAAATACCGCTTGCTATATTGTTAACCGTATAATGATTAGGCCACTTTTGAAGAAAACACATTAAGAGTTTTTCAAGAATGAAAGCCTAACATTAGCTATTTTCATCCTTTTGGATGTAAATGTTTTGTTTTAATCAATGGAAAAGACAATTTAGGCAAGTTTGATTCAAAAAGTGATGAAGCTATTTTCTAAGTTACTCCTTAAACTCTAACACTTATTGTGTATTTAACAAAAAAAACTTTAGTGGTTGAAGATTCTATTCATGTTGTTTTCGATGATAACCTTCTTCCAAGGAAGGATACTTATGATGACGATGTAGGAATTTTGGATGCCAATGATGGTGGAAGACAATCATCAAAGGTAGATGAAGTTCCATCAAAAGAAGAACTACAAGATCCACCTCTAGAAGCCTTGAAGGACATGTCTCTAGAGGAAAGGGAGGTCACCTACCCAAGGGAGTTCAACTATGTCAAAGATGGTGAGATTTTGGGTGATCCATCCAAAGGGGTAACCACTAGATCCTCTCTTAGAAATACATGTAATTATGTTGCATTTATCTCATGCATAGAGCCTAAAAATATCAAAAAAGCATTAAATGATGATTATTGGATATTGGCTATGCAAGAAGAATTAAATCAATTTGAGAGGAGTCAGATTTGGAAATTAGTTGATAGGCCTAGTAATAAATCTACTATAGGTACTAAATAAGTTTTTAGAAACAAACTAGATGAGAGTGTTAACATAGTGAGAAACAAGGCTAGACTTGTTGCTCAAGGTTGCACTCAAGAAGAAGAAATTGATTTTGATGAAACCTATGCACCTGTAGCTAGAATGGAAGCTATTTGGATGTTGCTTGCATTTGCATGTTAATTCAAGATTTTTCAAATGGATGTTAAAAGTGCTTTTCTAAATGGTTTTATAAATGAAGAAGTGTATGTAGAACAACCACCCAGTTTTGAAGATCCAAAATATCCAAAACCATGTTTTCAAACTTTTAAAAGCTTTATATGGTTTGAAACAAGCTCATAGAGCTTGGTATGAAAGATTGTCAAATTTTCTTTTTGAAAAAGGTTTTGACAAAGGGAAGATTGATACTACACTTTTTATAAAAAGAAAATGTAGGGATATCTTAGTAGTTCAAATTTATGTTGATGATATTATCTTTGGTTCTACTAATGAATCTCTTTGCCAAGATTTTGCTAAGTTAATGCAAGGTGAATGTGAAATGAGCATGATGGAGGAGCTCTCATTCTTATTGGGACTCCAAATCAAACAAAGAAAGGATGACATCTTCATCAATCAAGCAAAGTACATCAAGGATATGCACAAGAAGTTTGGCTTAGAGAATGTGAAGCCTCAAGCCACACCAATGAACTCTTCTACAAAGCTTGACAAAGATGAAGGAGGTAAATGTGTTTATATTAAGCTTTATAGATCTATGATAGGATCTTTGCTTTATATTACCACAAGTAGACCGAATATCATATTTAATGTTTGCTTGTGTGCTAGATTTCAAGCTAGTCCTAGAGAATCGCATTTACAAGCTGTTAAGAGAATCTTTATATACCTTAAAGATACACCTTGTTTAGGTCTTTGGTATCCTAGAGACTCATCATTTAGTTTGCATTCTTATTCGGATGCGAATTATGGAGGTTGTAAAATCGATAAAAAGAGTACCTCCGGTACTTGTCAATTCTGAGGTAACATGCTTATATCATGGTTTTCTAAGAAGAAATATAGCGTTGCGCCATCTACCACCGAGTCAAAATATATTTCGACCGATAGTTTTTATGCTCAAGTCCTATGGATGAAGCAACAACTCTTATATTATGGAATTGATGTAGGTACCATTCTCATAAAGTGTGACAATACTAGTGCTGGTTGTCTCACTAAAAATCCCATCAACATTCTAGAACCAAGCATATAGAGATAAAACATAATTTCATTAGAGATCATGTCTTAAAAGATGATGTAGTTCTAGAGTATGTAGATACCTTGCATCAAGTAGTAGATATCTTTATCAAACTTTTAGATAAAGAGCATTTTGGACTCTTAGCAGAGAGTTAGGGCATACTAGCCTTTCTTGAACCTTAGAGCCTTTGTTTGAACTAAAATTGCTTAAATTTCTATGAATTTCATGTTTATGTGATCTTTTCCTTAAATGCACCTATTTATGTTGTTAGGGGAGTACATATCTTTGTTTGCCTATACATGTTGCTCATATATCATAATCATGAATTTTAATTGGAGTAAAATTGAACTTTTGAGTCCTTTACAGCCAAAATTGTTCATTTTGGTTATAGAGTATCAGTACGGGGGTAGTTGTATCGATACTGGTTATCAAGGGCAGGGTTTTGATACAGAATTGTCTATACTGGTACAGGTCGAGGACCGGTACAAGGTTAACTCATACCGGTATACGCTATTTCGGTATGCTCTTTAGCCGTACTGGTATGTGTGCGCTAAAGACATTAAATAGGGTTTTCCTATTTTGAATCAAACACAAACTTTTTTCTCAAAAACCCTAGACGTAAAAACTTTTTAAATACCCTCTTAAACTCTCAATTTTTCATCAAATCTTTTGGGGGCTTTTTCTTACAACATCAAACCCAAAAAAATATCATCAAGCTTAGTGCAAATCATCTCCTCATTCATCCATCATTCAAGGTAAAAACCCTATTTTTATACTATTTCAAATTTCTTTATACTTGTATAACTTTTAGGTTTGAATTTTGTATATTTAGGATGTATATATATATCCATGATTTCAATTTTTTTACAATAACTTTTCAAAACTAATTTTTATTCGAATATACATAATCATATATTTTATTTTACAGTTTTCAAGTTTTAAACTTATCAAAAATTTCTTTATATTTGTATATGTTTTTAAACTATAAATTATAGATTTTTACCCTACCTTGATTATTGGTTGATTAATTGGATTGAATTTGATGTATTTGCATACATATGTTTTTGTGGTTTGAATTTTGCAGGTTTTATCAAAACCCTTTAGCATGCCTCCTAGGAAACGTTCTAGAATTGATCCCACCGCTAGCTCTTCCAATCCCGGTAACAATGGTACCAAACCTAATCTTGCCCAACTTTATGCCCATTGTTTTAATGAACCGCATTATCCTGAAGCGATGGATTATTTTAAAAAAATTTCAAACTTTATGGTCCATCGTGAGTGTATTGTTGATTATTGTAACACCCCAAAAATTGGACTAGTCGGAATTAGGTTCCGGTGTTCAGAAAATCTAAATCGAAAAGTTCAAATTTCCATTAACTTTAAATTGTGTAGCTAATTATACCGTATTGGACTCTCATTGAGTCAATTTATAAACCTTGGACCTAATTGAACTCTCTGAAAATAATTTAGTGACTAAATTGTGAAAATTAGAAGTTTGGGGGCAAAAGTGTGAACTTTGAAAAAATAAAGGACTACCTCCGTAATTATCCCATTTGGGGGTGAGTCACCTCCTTGCTTAGACATATTTATGTGAACTCCTTGTGAAATTGGGGGAAAAGACGGTATAGAATTGATAACTATTATTGCTATCTTAATTGTTGGAAAATAGAAATGTTATTAAATTGTGGTTTCCTCTTGGGGAAGGAAATCTCCTCTGTTTTAGCTTGGGAATAAGAATGTTTTGCTGAAGTGTTTTAATACACTTTTAAATTGGTTTTGTTCCACCGAGGCTTACTTCTTCAAGTTCACATCTTTTCTTCATCTTTTTCCTTAAACAAGCTAGCATCACCATTGTCATCTTCAACCCCTAGCTCAAGCAAGCACGTCCCTTCGCTGCTTAAGCCTTTCTTGATTTCTTTACACCATTAGATAGCCCTTGATTCGGTAAGATAAAGCCCCCAAACAATTTCACAAATCCATGGATTATTGAAGTTTATTTTAAAGATTTAAGTCTTGAAGGCAATAGTTGAACCCATACTCTTGACGCATAAATCCATGGAGATTTTGTTAGCTAAAGGCTTTTTTAAGTATGGATATTGATTTTGAGTTTATAGCTTTGATTCTAACATCTTCCTTTATTTTACCTAGCTCAAGTGTTGGAGAAAGAAGGCCAATCATCTCCATCCAAAGCTAGGAACAAAGGAATAGTAATATGAGAGCCGTAGAAGCTCCGAAATTTAAGGTGAGTTTAGTCGGAGTCTCGAGAATATGTTAGATGCCTATCCCAAACCTTTGAATATTGATTATTGCATTGTTAACCATGTGTATTAAGGATATTGCATGAAAACATTGTTGATGGCCATATTGGTAAGTATTGGTAAGTACTTCATCAGTTCATTGTCCGTAGTATCATTGTTGTTGTCACCGGAATCATTGAAGCATTGATATGTAGAATTGTTGGTCATTGAGTATTAAATCCTGCTAAGGAAATATTGAAAATGAAATATTTCTATTGAACACTGTATTGAACTATTTTTATTGCTCATCAGACTTAAGACATGGTTATTGAAATATTGCTATTGATCCATTGAGAAGGAAATAATGCTATTGACTCTTTGTACCAAAATATTGCTACGGAACTTATAGTTACCGAACTATTGTTATTGAACCTTGGATTCAAGTAGGATTGGATACAATTGGCATGTCATAGAATTCATGAGCTCATTGGTACAAGTGGACTACGGTACTTAGGATACGACCTTTATTGTGGTGCGGCAGAGGTATATTGTGATTTGGTCATATTGTTGTGGCGGAGGGACTAGACCTCTATTGATTTTGGTGCGGCGTAAGAGTTCGCGTATCCATATACCTTACATCGATCCAAGGAAACATATTAAAATGCAATATGAATTTTTATCGGATATTGATATTGCATCAATTATTGTAGTGCATTGGTCATTGTCATTGAGTAAGCTTTCCGTTGAATTATATGTTCATGATCTATTGCCATTAATAGTATAGAAGTATGCTAGAATGCATTTCATGGTTAATTCATTGTTTATGACTACCTCACTAGGCAAAGTATACCTAATGCATTTATCTTCCATGCATTTTAGGTTAAGGAGTTTTTGGAGATCGAGATTGGGGTTAGAGAAGGTTTTTGGCAAGTCACCTCATTAATAAAGTAATATATGTCAACTCTATACACTCCTAGTGTGGTGGCATAAGTGTTCCATAAGTCACTTTTACCCCTTTTAATATGTGTGTAATGTAGTTGGCTTGTGTAAGTTTAAGGGTTTAAACTTGACCTTTTAAAAGTAGTTAAAAGTGGCTATAAATGCAAATTTGGCCTAATTTAGGGAAAGCATAGCAAATAGATTCATTTGGCAATAAAATTTGACGTGATAATAGTTTTAAGCTATATAGACTTGTTGGTAATATTTTAGTGCATTCGGACATGGTTTGGTTGGGCAAATTGATAATAAACCAGATAAAATATGTCATTATAAGCCTTTTCGTACCAGTACGAGTGATGGCGTATCGGTACAGACTTGCATATTTGGTCGAATTAGCCTTGGTGTATCGATACGCACCTAGGTGTATCGGTACGGGTCATAGTCACTGGAATAATATTGTTGTACCATATTAACACCGTATCAAACCTACAAGTTGACCTTGTGTATCGATATCCAATATCGGTACAAGCTTAAAGATGTTAACGATTTTTAACGGTCAAAGTATGCGTACCGATATGGCCCTAAACATTTCGGTATGGTTGGTCAGTTCTGGAATTTGAGTCTAGCATAGCGTACCAATATGGATGAACGCATGCTGGTACGGTCCCTAATGTTTATAACTAATTTAATGACCATGACATAGGTGTACTGATATGGTCTCTTCGAGTATCGGTACAGAGGCAGGTGAGTTAGTTAAAAGGTAATTTAAAAAGTCTTTAAACGTTGTAATTTGGTCATGGAATTTGTATAAGGCTTAATTAAGGGCACAAACGAACTCTGAATGTTCTGAAAACATATAAACAAGATATACCTACATTGAATTTAACCTCAGTAACTTTAATTTTATTTACGATTCAGTAATTTAGTTATTTTACAATTTAGTCCTTATATATGAATAAGTCATCTTTTGGTCCCAATTTCTAATTTGGTTGATCTATATTGACTATAAATGATTAAGTATTACATTATGAATTGTTGATACATAAATTATGTGGTAAATTATCGTAACTATCAAACCGAATCATCGTATTATTCACCGATAATGCTTCCCGACCGGATTCCTACCAGGCCGGGAAGGGGTGTTACATTTATTATATCATAGCTAGAGTTTACTCGATTCTAGGACTAAACTGGAGTTTACTATATTATCATTGCATTGCATTATGCCATCTAGGAGTTATTTATTGTATATTGTGACTTGCCGGCTAACTCGATCTCTTAATTTATAGATGTTTGACTCTAATGAGGCTCGCATAGACGAGCATGTTGCTGGCTCCTCAACTCATGGTGAGGAGATAAGGGGGAGACCCTAAAATTCTGCAAAATCCTCCGCCATAAGACCCTGAGCCCAAAGTACAATATGCACAAGCTGAATGCTACAGGAACATGGCTGACATGTTCAAAGTATTTATGACCTCGATGAAGGTTGAGCAGACCTTCCAACCTTCTACTGTTGCTGTTCTGAGTGCCCAAGCTCCTATTGATAAATTACCCCAACATCAGGCTTACTCTTTACTGGTCGTGATGATGACGATCCTGAAATAGCCGAGTATTGGCTAGACAATACTTTGAGAATTTTGACTAAGCAGCTACAGTGTTCTGATGAACACAAACTCGAATGTGCTCTCGGTTTGCTAACTGATGAATCATTGTATTGGTGGGAGACTACCATCCTCGTAGTCCCAGAAGAAGAGGTGACTTAGGAGTTTTTCCTTCGTGAATTTTGTAAGAAATATATCAGTGAGTATTATCTCGCTGAGAGACGTGACATCTTACTTCATTTAAACCAAGGAGGATAACCTATAGAGCAGTATATCCATGATTTTTGCAAGTACTGCAAGTACGAGGCTGAGTATATCAAGAAGGAGGAAGAAATGTGTAGAATGGTCATAAGTGGGCTGAATGATGATCTATGTCCTATGTTTACGGCATTGGGCATCACTAATTTCCATGACCTAGTGACCGGGTCAAGGCTACTGAGGTTGCATAAAAGTCCTGTGGATCAAGCAAGTCTGAGAAAAGATATCGAGAAGATTCTTATCGTCCAAAGTCTTTTAAGAAAGGAAAATACTAGGTTCAGAAGCAGAATATGAATTCACAGCCTCCCCGTTCGGGATATATTTCTAGACCTCAAGCAGTAACCAGTCCTTTAATAGGACAAATTCTTTTGACAGCACTGGTAGCTCTAGGCGTGAGACAATTCCCAGTTTGCAATTTATGACAGCACATGCATCTTGTGGGTCAATGTCATAAGAAGTCTGGAGCATGATTTTTCTATAGCGATATGGGACATCTCATTCGTGATTGTTCAAAGAATACTTCCAACTATACTTGTGCACCAGCTAATACTTCATCCCCTACTCATTCCTTTTGAGGAAAAGGAGCAAAACAAGGATCTTCAGAGAGGCCTAGTGGCTCATCTAATGCATCATTCAGACCTGAAACCAAGGCTTCTGCATAGCTGTACAATGTGAGGAGAAAGTAAGAGGAAGATGATCCCGACATCATTGCAAGTACCATTGAATTATATTCAAGTATTGTTTATGCATTGTTTGATCCTGGATCTACCCATTCTTTTATAACTATTGTGCGAGTAAAATAATGTAAACTATCTTGTGAAACTATTGTATCAAAGATCTTTGTTGCCAATCCCTTGAGAGATTGTGTCAGCATAAGCCTAGTGTGTAAATTTTGTCCATTAATAATCCAAGGGATCCCTTTTATGGCCAACTTATTGGCATTACCGATTCATGAATTCGATGTTATACTGGGTATGGATTGGCTCAGTGAACATTAGGCTTGGGTAGACTGTTGTAAAAAGAAGCTATACCTTTGGGGTATGGGAAAAGAAAGCATCAATATGGTGAATTTGATAACTCTATCATTATACGCTTATCTTTGGAAGCGAAGGAGGAACCCTAACTACAAAACATCTATACCGTGTGTAAATACCCTTACATTTTTCCAGATGAACTTCCAGGTTTACCTCCTACCCACGAAGTAGAGTTTGGCATCAAAGTGCAACCTGGAACAACCCTAGTGTCCATTGCACCCTATCGTATGGCAGCAGTTGAGCTGAAGGTTCAGATCCAAGAGTTGTTAGATAAGGGTTTCATTCGACTGAGTTCCACATCTTGTGGAGCTCCAGTTCTCTTTGTAAAAAAGAAAGATGGTTCTATGAGATTGTGTATTTATTATCGACAGTTGAATAAAGTGACCATCAAGAATAAATATCCCTTACCAAGAATTAATGACCTATTCGATCAACTTAAGGATGCCTCATTGTTCTCCAAGATGATTTAAGGTTCGGGTACTATCAGATGAAAGTTAAAGAATATGATGTACCTAAAATAGCCTTCCGTACTAGATACGTCACTACAAATTCTTGGTAATGCTTTTGGGCTAACCAATGCACCGAAAACCTTTATGTACTTAATGAATCAGGTTTTTAGACCCAATCTAGATAAGTTTGTAGTGGTATTCATCGATGACATTTTAATCTATTCTAAGAATGCTGCTGAACATCGTGATCACATTCGTATCATACTCCAAACCCTTTGAGAAAAAGTTTTGTACACCACATTTTCCAAATGTGAGTTTTGGCTATCTAAAGTTGCCTTCCTTGGACATATCGTCTCTGCCTTGGAAATCTAGGTGGATTCGAAGAAAATTCAAGCTATCTTAGATTGAAAGCCACCGAGGAACGTTGGAGAAGTTAGAAGTTTTCTTGGTCTAGGCAGTTACTATAGAACATTCATTCAAGGATTCTCTATACTAGTAGCCCCTTTGACCAAGTTGTTAAGAAAAAAGACTCCATTCTTTTGGACCGATGACCAACAGAGGAGCTTCGACCAGCTAAAGCAAGTTTTGACTCATGCTCTAGTCCTAACCCAACCCAAGTCTAGAAAGGAATACACAGTATACAATGATTCCTTGCATCTCGGGTTAGGATATGTTCTAATGCAATAAGGTAAGGTCATTATTTATGCTTCGAGACAACTCAATCCACATGAAATGAATTACTCTACCCATGATTTGGAGTTGGATGCAGTTGTCTTCGCATTGAAAATTTGGAGACATTATCTCTATAGAGAAAAATGTTACCTCCTGACAGATCAAAAAAATCTCAAGTACCTTCTGACTCAAAAAGAGTTGAATCTCTGAAAAAGGAGATGGATAAAACTCTTAAAAGCTTACGATCTTGTCATTGACTACCATCCGGCAAGGCCAATGTTGTAGTTGATGCACCCACCGCAAACCTCAGCCTGGTAAGTATTGTTATTGACCTTTAAATCCTGAACAATGTCATTGTTTCGAACTCAACGTAAAACCTTTGCATTGTAGCCCCTCGAGCCATTAATGCTCATCTTTGTTTAAGGGAACATCAATGTCTAGTAGCTGAACTCCAAGTTCAGTCTACCATCGTATCGAGAATTAAGACACTGCAGAATCAAGATCCTAAGCTTTAATCTATTGTGTTCAAATTGCATGATGATGAAAATTTCGACTTATGGGTGGATCTTGAAGGGTTGTTGTTTTTCTGTGACCGGGTATGTGTACCTAATAATGAATCCCTTCATCTTGAAATTTAAAAAAAGCTCATTCAAGTCCCTTCTCTGCACACCTGGGCTCTGTAAAGGTGTACAAAGATCTTCGGGAACAATATTGTTGGTCAGGTATGAAGCAAACCATAGTCAATTTTGTGTCTAAATGCCTCACATGTCAACGCGTCAAAGCTAAGCATCGTATCCCCACTGGGTTATTGCAACCAATTGATTTATCGCAATGGAAGTGGGAGAGGATCACTATGGATTTTGTTAGTGGGCTACCTCTAACTCCTGCAAAACACGATGTTGTTTAGGTCATTGTAGATCCCTTCACCAAGTCAGCATATTTCCTACCGATCAGAATGGATTATGGGATTCCTAAATTAGCTGGCCTTTACATCAAGGAAGTTATTCGACTCTTCTACAAAGCTTGACAAAGATGAAGGAGGTAAATGTGTTCATCTTAAGCTTTATAGATCTATGATAGGATCTTTGCTTTATATTACCACAAGTAGACCGGATATCATATTTAATGTTTGCTTGTGTGCTAGATTTCAAGCTAGTCCTAGAGAATCGCATTTACAAGCCGTTAAGAGAATCTTTATATACCTTAAAGATACACCTTGTTTAGGTCTTTGGTATCCTAGAGACTCATCATTTAGTTTGCATTCTTATTCGGATGCGAATTATGGAGGTTGTAAAATCGATAAAAAGAGTACCTCCGGTACTTGTCAATTCCGAGGTAACATGCTTATATCATGGTTTTCTAAGAAGGAAAATAGCGTTGCGCCATCTACCACCGAGGCAAAATATATTTCGACCGATAGTTTTTATGCTCAAGTCCTATGGATGAAGCAACAACTCTTATATTATGGAATTGATGTAGGTACCATTCCCATAAAGTGTGTCAATACTAGTGCTAGTTGTCTCACTAAAAATCCCATCAACATTCTAGAACCAAGCATATAGAGATAAAACATAATTTCATTAGAGATCATGTCTTAAAAGATGATGTAGTTCTAGAGTATGTAGATACCTTGCATCAAGTAGTAGATATCTTTATCAAACTTTTAGATAAAGAGCATTTTGGACTCTTAGCAGAGAGTTAGGGCATACTAGCCTTTCTTGAACCTTAGAGCCTTTGTTTGAACTAAAATTGCTTAAATTTCTATGAATTTCATGTTTATGTGATATTTTCCTTAAATGCACCTATTTATGTTGTTAGGGGAAGTACATATATTTGTTTGCCTATACATGTTGCTCATATATCATAATCATGAATTTTAATTGGAGTAAAATTGAACTTTTGAGTCCTTTACAGCCAAAATTGTTCATTTTGGTTATAGAGTATCAGTACGGGGGTAGTTGTATCGATATTGGTTATCAAGGGCAGGGTTTTGATACAGAATTGTCTATCTCGTACAGGTCGAGGACGGTACAAGGTTAACTCATACGGTATACGCTATTTCGGTATGCTCTTTAAATCTTGGTATGTGTGCGCTAAAGACATTAAATAGGGTTTTCCTATTTTGAATCAAACACAAACTTTTTCTCAAAAACCCTAGACGTAAAAACTTTTTAAATACCCTCTTAAACTCTCAATTTTTCATCAAATCTTTTGGGGCTTTTTCTTACAACATCAAACCCAAAAAATATCATCAAGCTTAGTGCAAATCATCTCCTCATTCATCCATCATTCAAGGTAAAAACCCTATTTTTATACTATTTCAAATTTCTTTATACTTGTATAACTTTTAGGTTTGAATTTTGTATATTTAGGATGTATATATATATCCATGATTTCAATTTTTTACAATAACTTTTCAAAACTAATTTTTATTGAATATACATAATCATATATTTTATTTTACAGTTTTCAAGTTTTAAACTTATCAAAAATTTCTTTATATTTGTATATGTTTTTAAACTATAAATTATAGATTTTTACCCTACCTTGATTATTGGTTGATTAATTGGATTGAATTTGATGTATTTGCATACATATGTTTTTGTGGTTTGAATTTTGCAGGTTTTATCAAAACCCTTTAGCATGCCTCCTAGGAAACGTTCTAGAATTGATCCCACCGCTAGCTCTTCCAATCCCGGTAACAATGGTACCAAACCTAATCTTCCCAACTTTATGCCCATTGTTTTAATGAACCGCATTATCCTAAAGCGATGGATTATTTTAAAAAAATTTCAAACTTTATGGTCCATCGTGAGTGTATTGTTGATTATTGTAACACCCCAAAAATTGGACTAGTCGGAATTAGGTTCCGGTGTTCAGAAAATCTAAATCGAAAAGTTCAAATTTCCATTAACTTTAAATTGTGTAGCTAATTATACCGTATTGGACTCTCATTGAGTCAATTTATAAACCTTGGACCTAACTGAACTCTCTGAAAATAATTTAGTGACTAAATTGTGAAAATTAGAAGTTTGGGGGCAAAAGTGTGAACTTTGAAAAGATAAAAGACCACCTCCGTAATTATCCCATTTGGGGTGAGTCACCTCCTTGCTTAGACATATTTATGTGAACTCCTTGTGAAATTGGGGGAAAAGACGGTATAGAATTGATAACTATTATTGCTATCTTAATTGTTGGAAAATAGAAATGTTATTAAATTGTGGTTTCCTCTTGGGGAAGGAAATCTCCTCCGTTTTAGCTTGGGAATAAGAATGTTTTGCTGAAGTGTTTTAATACACTTTTAAATTGGTTTTGTTCCACCGAGGCTTACTTCTCCAAGTTCACATATTTTCTTCATCTTTTTCCTTAAACAAGCTAGCATCACCATTGTCATCTTCAACCCCTAGCTCAAGCAAGCACGTCCCTTCGCTGCTTAAGCCTTTCTTGATTTCTTTACACCATTAGATAGCCCTTGATTTGGTAAGATAAAGCCCCCAAACAATTTCACAAATCCATGGATTATTGAAGTTTAATTTAAAGATTTAAGTCTTGAAGGCAATAGTTGAACCCATACTCTTGACGCATAAATCCATGGAGATTTTGTTAGCTAAAGGCTTTTTTAAGCATGGATATTGATTTTGAGTTTATAGCTTTGATTCTAACATCTTCCTTTATTTTACCTAGCTCAAGTGTTGGAGAAAGAAGGCCAATCATCGCCATCCAAAGCTAGGAGCAAAGGAATAGTAATATGATAGCCGTAAAAGCTCCGAAATTTAAAGTGAGTTTAGTTGGAGTCTCGGGAATATGTTAGATGCCTATCCCAAACCTTTGAATATTGATTATTGCATTGTTAACCATGTATATTAAGGATATTGCATGAAAACATTGTTGATGGCCATATTGGTAAGTATTGGTAAGTACTTCATCAGTTCATTATCCGTAGTATCATTGTTGTTGTCACTGGAATCATTGAAGCATTGATATGTAGAATTGTTGGTCATTGAGTATTAAATCATGCTAAGGAAATATTGAAAATGAAATATTTCTATTAAACATTTGTATTGAACTATTGTTATTGCTCATCGGACTTAAGACATGGTTATTGAACTATTGCTATTGATCCATTGAGAAGGAAATAATGCTATTGACTCTTTGTACCAAAATATTGCTACGGAACTTATAGTTACCGAACTATTGTTATTGAACCTTGGATTCAAGTAGGATTGGATATAATTGGCATGTCATAGAATTCATGAGCTCATTGGTACAAGTGGACTACGGTACTTAGGATACGACCTTTATTGTGTGTCGCAGAGGTATATTGTGATTTGGTCATATTGTTGTGGCGGAGGGACTAGACCTCTATTGATTTTGGTGCGGCGTAGGAGTTCGCATATCCATATACCTTACATCGATCCAAGGAAACATATTAAAATGCAATTTGAATTTTTATCGGATATTGATATTGCATCAATTATTGTAGTGCATTGGTCATTGTTATTGAGTAAGCTTTCCGTTGAATTATATGTTCATGATCTATTGCCATTAATAGTATAGAAGTATGCTAGAATGCATTTCATGGTTAATTCATTGTTTACGACTACCTCACTAGGCAAAGTATACCTAATGCATTTATCTTCCATGCATTTTAGGTTAAGGAGTTTTTGGAGATCGAGATTGGGGTTAGAGAAGGTTTTTGGCAAGTCACCTCATTAATAAAGTAATATATGTCAACTCTATACACTCCTAGTGTGGTGGCATAAGTGTTCCATAAGTCACTTTTACCCCTTTTAATATGTGTGTAATGTAGTTGGCTTGTGTAAGTTTAAGGGTTTAAACGACCTTTTAAAAGTAGTTAAAAGTTGCTATAAATGCAAATTTGGCCTAATTTAGGGAAAGCATAGCAAACAGATTCATTTGGCAATAAAATTTGATGTGATAATAGTTTTAAGCTATATAGACTTGTTGGTAATATTTTAGTGCATTCGGACATGGTTTGGTTGGGCAAATTGATAATAAACTAGATAAAATATGTCATTATAAGCCTTTTCGTACCGGTACGAGTGATGGCGTATCGGTACAGACTTGCATATTTGGTCGAATTAGCCTTGGTGTATCGATACGCACCTAGGTGTATCGGTACGGGTCATAGTCACTGGAATAATATTGTAGTACCATATTAACACCGTATCAAACCTGCAAGTTGACCTTGTGTATCGATATCCAATATCGGTACAAGCTTAAAGACGTTAACGATTTTTAACGGTCAAAGTATACGTACCGATATGGCCCTAAACGTTTCGGTATGGTTGGTCAGTTCTGGAATTTGAGTCTAGCATAGCGTACCAATACGGATGAACGCATGCTGGTACGGTCCCTAATGTTTATAACTAATTTAATGACCATGACATAGGCGTACTGATATGGTCTATTCGAGTATCGGTACAGAGGCATGTGAGTTAGTTAAAAGGTAATTTAAAAAGTTTTTAAACGTTGTAATTTGGTCATGGAATTTGTATAAGGATTAATTAAGGGCACAAACGAACTCTGAATGTTCTGAAAACATATAAGCAAGATATACCTACATTGAATTTCACCTCGGTAACTTTAATTTTATTTACGATTCAGTAATTTAGTTATTTTACAATTTAGTCCTTATATATGAATAAGTCATCTTTTGGTCCCAATTTCTAATTTTGTTGATCTATATTGACTATAAATGATTAAGTATTACATTATGAATTGTTGATACATAAATTATGCGGTAAATTATCGTAACTATCAAACTGAATCATCGTATTATTCACCGATAATGCTTCCCGACCGGATTCCTACCAGGCCGGGAAGGGGGGTGTTACATTTATGATATCATAGCTAGAGTTTAGTCGATTCTAGGACTAAACTGGAGTTTACTATCTTATCATTGCATTGCATTATGCCACCTAGGAGTTATTTATTGTATATTGTGACTTGCCAGCTAACTCGATCTCTTAATTTATAGATGTTTGACTCTAATGAGGCTCGCATAGACGAGCATGTTGCTGGCTCCTCAGCTCATGGTGAGGAGATAAGGGGGAGACCCTAAAATTCTGCAAAATCCTCCGCCATGAAACCCTGAGCCCAAAGTACAATATGCACAAGCTGAATGCTACAGGAACATGGCTGACATGTTCAAAGTATTTATGACCTCGATGAAGGTTGAGCAGACCTTCCAACCTTCTACTGTTGCTGTTCTGAGTGCCCAAGCTCCTATTGATAAATTACCCCAACATCAGGCTTACTCTTTACTGGTCATGATGATGACAATCCTGAAATAGCCGAGTATTGGCTAGACAATACTCTGAGAATTTTGACTATGTAGCTACAGTGTTCTGATGAACACAAACTTGAATGTGCTCTCGGTTTGCTAACTGATGAATCATTGTATTGGTGGGAGACTACCATCCTCGTAGTCCCAGAAGAAGAGGTGACTTAGTAGTTTTTCCTTCGTGAATTTTGTAAGAAATATATCAGTGAGTATTATCTCGCTGAGAGACGTGACATCTTACTTCATTTAAACCAAGGAGGATAACCTATAGAGCAGTATATCCATGATTTTTGCAAGTACTGCAAGTACGAGGCTGAGTATATCAAGAAGGAGGAAGAAATGTGTAGAATGGTCATAAGTGGGCTGAATGATGATCTATGTCCTATGTTTACGGCATTGGGCATCACTAATTTCCATGACCTAGTGACCGGGTCAAGGCTACTGAGGTTGCATAAAAGTCCTGTGGATCAAGCAAGTCTGAGAAAAGATATCGAGAAGATTCTTATCGTCCAAAGTCTTTTAAGAAAGGAAAATACTAGGTTCAGAAGCAGAATATGAATTCACAGCCTCCCCGTTCGGGATATATTTCTAGACCTCAAGCAGTAACCAGTCCTTTAATAGGACAAATTCTTTTGACAGCACTGGTAGCTCTAGGCGTGAGACAATTCCCAGTTTGCAATTTATGACAAAGACATGCATCTTGTGGGTCAATGTCATAAGAAGTCTGGAGCATGATTTTTCTATAGCGATATGGGACATCTCATTCGTGATTGTTCAAAGAATACTTCCAACTATACTTGTGCACCAGCTAATACTTCATCCCCTACTCATTCCTTTTGAGGAAAAGGAGCAAAACAAGGATCTTCAGAGAGGCCTAGTGGCTCATCTAATGCATCATTCAGACCTGAAACCAAGGCTTCGCATAGTTTGTACAATGTGAGGAGAAAGTAAGAGGAAGATGATCCCGACATCATTGCAAGTACCATTGAATTATATTCAAGTATTGTTTATGCATTGTTTGATCCTGGATCTACCCATTCTTTTATAACTATTGTGCGAGTAAAATAATGTAAACTATCTTGTGAAACTATTGTATCAAAGATCTTTGTTGCCAATCCCTTGGGAGATTGTGTCACTATAAGCATAGTGCGTAAACTTTGTCCCTTAATAATCCAAGGATTCTTTTTCTTGCCAATTTATTGGTGTTACCGATTCATGAATTCGATTTTATACTGGGTATGGATTGGCTCAGTGAACATTAGGCTTGGGTAAACTATTATAAAAAGAAGCTATATCTTCGGGGTCTAGGAAAAAAAGCATCAATATGGTGAATTTGATAACTCTATCATTATACGCTTATCTTTGGAAGCGAAGGAGGAACCCTAACTACAAAACATCTATACCGTGTGTAAATACCCTTACATTTTTCCAGATGAACTTCCAGGTTTACCTCCTACCCGCGAAGTAGAATTTGGTATCAAAGTACAACCTGGAACAACCCAGTCTCCATTGCACCCTATCGTATGGCAGCAGTAGAGCTTAAGGAGCTGAAGGCTCTGATCTAGGAGTTGTTAGATAAGGGTTTCATTTGACCGAGTTCCTCACCTTTGGGAGCTCTGGTTCTCTTTGTAAAAAAGAAAGATGGTTCTATGAGATTGTGTATTTATTATCGACAGTTGAATAAAGTGACCATCAAGAATAAATATCCCTTACCAAGAATTAATGACCTATTCGATCAACTTAAGGATGCCTCATTGTTCTCCAAGATGATTTAAGGTTCGGGTACTATCAGATGAAAGTTAAAGAATATGATGTACCTAAAATAGCCTTCCGTACTAGATACGTCACTACAAATTCTTGGTAATGCTTTTGGGCTAACCAATGCACCGAAAACCTTTATGTACTTAATGAATCAGGTTTTTAGACCCAATCTAGATAAGTTTGTAGTGGTATTCATCGATGACATTTTAATCTATTCTAAGAATGCTGCTGAACATCGTGATCACATTCGTATCATACTCCAAACCCTTTGAGAAAAGCAGTTGTACACCACATTTTCCAAATGTGAGTTTTGGCTATCTAAAGTTGCCTTCCTTGGACATATCGTCTCTGCCTTGGAAATCTAGGTGGATTCGAAGAAAATTCAAGCTATCTTAGATTGAAAGCCACCGAGGAACGTTGGAGAAGTTAGAAGTTTTCTTGGTCTAGGCAGTTACTATAGAACATTCATTCAAGGATTCTCTATACTAGTAGCCCCTTTGACCAAGTTGTTAAGAAAAAAGACTCCATTCTTTTGGACCGATGACCAACAGAGGAGCTTCGACCAGCTAAAGCAAGTTTTGACTCATGCTCTAGTCCTAACCCAACCCAAGTCTAGAAAGGAATACACAGTATACAATGATTCCTTGCATCTCGGGTTAGGATATGTTCTAATGCAATAAGGTAAGGTCATTATTTATGCTTCGAGACAACTCAATCCACATGAAATGAATTACTCTACCCATGATTTGGAGTTGGATGCAGTTGTCTTCGCATTGAAAATTTGGAGACATTATCTCTATAGAGAAAAATGTTACCTCCTGACAGATCAAAAAAATCTCAAGTACCTTCTGACTCAAAAAGAGTTGAATCTCTGAAAAAGGAGATGGATAAAACTCTTAAAAGCTTACGATCTTGTCATTGACTACCATCCGGGCAAGGCCAATGTTGTAGTTGATGCACCCAGCCGCAAACCTCAGCCTGGTAAGTATTGTTATTGACCTTTAAATCCTGAACAATGTCATTGTTTCGAACTCAACGTAAAACCTTTGCATTGTAGCCCCTCGAGCCATTAATGCTCATCTTTGTTTAAGGGAACATCAATGTCTAGTAGCTGAACTCCAAGTTCAGTCTACCATCGTATCGAGAATTAAGACACTGCAGAATCAAGATCCTAAGCTTTAATCTATTGTGTTCAAATTGCATGATGATGAAAATTTCGACTTATGGGTGGATCTTGAAGGGTTGTTGTTTTTCTGTGACCGGGTATGTGTACCTAATAATGAATCCCTTCATCTTGAAATTTAAAAAAAGCTCATTCAAGTCCCTTCTCTTTTTTTTGGGCGGGCTGTAAAGGTGTACAAAGATCTTCGGGAACAATATTGTTGGTCAGGTATGAAGCAAACCATAGTCAATTTTGTGTCTAAATGCCTCACATGTCAACGCGTCAAAGCTAAGCATCGTATCCCCACTGGGTTATTGCAACCAATTGATTTATCGCAATGGAAGTGGGAGAGGATCACTATGGATTTTGTTAGTGGGCTACCTCTAACTCCCGCAAAACACGATGTTGTTTAGGTCATTGTAGATCCCTTCACCAAGTCAGCATATTTCCTACCGATCGAATGGATTATGGGATTCCTAAATTAGCTGGCCTTTACATCAAGGAAGTTATTCGACTCTTCTACAAAGCTTGACAAAGATGAAGGAGGTAAATGTGTTCATCTTAAGCTTTATAGATCTATGATAGGATCTTTGCTTTATATTACCACAAGTAGACCGGATATCATATTTAATGTTTGCTTGTGTGCTAGATTTCAAGCTAGTCCTAGAGAATCGCATTTACAAGCCGTTAAGAGAATCTTTATATACCTTAAAGATACACCTTGTTTAGGTCTTTGGTATCCTAGAGACTCATCATTTAGTTTGCATTCTTATTCGGATGCGAATTATGGAGGTTGTAAAATCGATAAAAAGAGTACCTCCGGTACTTGTCAATTCCGAGGTAACATGCTTATATCATGGTTTTCTAAGAAGGAAAATAGCGTGCGCCATCTACCACCGAGGCAAAATATATTTCGACCGATAGTTTTTATGCTCAAGTCCTATGGATGAAGCAACAACTCTTATATTATGGAATTGATGTAGGTACCATTCCCATAAAGTGTGTCAATACTAGTGCTAGTTGTCTCACTAAAAATCCCATCAACATTCTAGAACCAAGCATATAGAGATAAAACATAATTTCATTAGAGATCATGTCTTAAAAGATGATGTAGTTCTAGAGTATGTAGATACCTTGCATCAAGTAGTAGATATCTTTATCAAACTTTTAGATAAAGAGCATTTTGGACTCTTAGCAGAGAGTTAGGGCATACTAGCCTTTCTTGAACCTTAGAGCCTTTGTTTGAACTAAAATTGCTTAAATTTCTATGAATTTCATGTTTATGTGATATTTTCCTTAAATGCACCTATTTATGTTGTTAGGGGAAGTACATATATTTGTTTGCCTATACATGTTGCTCATATATCATAATCATGAATTTTAATTGGAGTAAAATTGAACTTTTGAGTCCTTTACAGCCAAAATTGTTCATTTTGGTTATAGAGTATCAGTACGGGGGTAGTTGTATCGATATTGGTTATCAAGGGCAGGGTTTTGATACAGAATTGTCTATACTGGTACAGGTCGAGGACCGGTACAAGGTTAACTCATACCGGTATACGCTATTTCGGTATGCTCTTTAGCCGTACTGGTATGTGTGCGCTAAAGACATTAAATAGGGTTTTCCTATTTTGAATCAAACACAAACTTTTTCTCAAAAACCCTAGACGTAAAAACTTTTTAAATACCCTCTTAAACTCTCAATTTTTCATCAAATCTTTTGGGGGCTTTTTCTTACAACATCAAACCCAAAAAAATATCATCAAGCTTAGTGCAAATCATCTCCTCATTCATCCATCATTCAAGGTAAAAACCCTATTTTTATACTATTTCAAATTTCTTTATACTTGTATAACTTTTAGGTTTGAATTTTGTATATTTAGGATGTATATATATATCCATGATTTCAATTTTTTTACAATAACTTTTCAAAACTAATTTTTATTCGAATATACATAATCATATATTTTATTTTACAGTTTTCAAGTTTTAAACTTATCAAAAATTTCTTTATATTTGTATATGTTTTTAAACTATAAATTATAGATTTTACCCTACCTTGATTATTGGTTGATTAATTGATTGAATTTGATGTATTTGCATACATATGTTTTTGTGGTTTGAATTTTGCAGGTTTTATCAAAACCCTTTAGCATGCCTCCTAGGAAACGTTCTAGAATTGATCCCACCGCTAGCTCTTCCAATCCCGGTAACAATGGTACCAAACCTAATCTTCCCAACTTTATGCCCATTGTTTTAATGAACCGCATTATCCTAAAGCGATGGATTATTTTAAAAAAATTTCAAACTTTATGGTCCATCGTGAGTGTATTGTTGATTATTGTAACACCCCAAAAATTGGACTAGTCGGAATTAGGTTCAGGTGTTCAGAAAATCTAAATCGAAAAGTTCAAATTTCCATTAACTTTAAATTGTGTAGCTAATTATACCGTATTGGACTCTCATTGAGTCAATTTATAAACCTTGGACCTAACTGAACTCTCTGAAAATAATTTAGTGACTAAATTGTGAAAATTAGAAGTTTGGGGGCAAAAGTGTGAACTTTGAAAAGATAAAAGACCACCTCCGTAATTATCCCATTTGGGGTGAGTCACCTCCTTGCTTAGACATATTTATGTGAACTCCTTGTGAAATTGGGGGAAAAGACGGTATAGAATTGATAACTATTATTGCTATCTTAATTGTTGGAAAATAGAAATGTTATTAAATTGTGGTTTCCTCTTGGGGAAGGAAATCTCCTCCGTTTTAGCTTGGGAATAAGAATGTTTTGCTGAAGTGTTTTAATACACTTTTAAATTGGTTTTGTTCCACCGAGGCTTACTTCTCCAAGTTCACATATTTTCTTCATCTTTTTCCTTAAACAAGCTAGCATCACCATTGTCATCTTCAACCCCTAGCTCAAGCAAGCACGTCCCTTCGCTGCTTAAGCCTTTCTTGATTTCTTTACACCATTAGATAGCCCTTGATTTGGTAAGATAAAGCCCCCAAACAATTTCACAAATCCATGGATTATTGAAGTTTAATTTAAAGATTTAAGTCTTGAAGGCAATAGTTGAACCCATACTCTTGACGATAAATCCATGGAGATTTTGTTAGCTAAAGGCTTTTTTTAAGCATGGATATTGATTTTGAGTTTATAGCTTTGATTCTAACATCTTCCTTTATTTTACCTAGCTCAAGTGTTGAGAAAGAAGGCCAATCATCGCCATCCAAAGCTAGGAGCAAAGGAATAGTAATATGATAGCCGTAAAAGCTCCGAAATTTAAAGTGAGTTTAGTTGGAGTCTCGGGAATATGTTAGATGCCTATCCCAAACCTTTGAATATTGATTATTGCATTGTTAACCATGTATATTAAGGATATTGCATGAAAACATTGTTGATGGCCATATTGGTAAGTATTGGTAAGTACTTCATCAGTTCATTATCCGTAGTATCATTGTTGTTGTCACTGGAATCATTGAAGCATTGATATGTAGAATTGTTGGTCATTGAGTATTAAATCATGCTAAGGAAATATTGAAAATGAAATATTTCTATTAAACACTGTATTGAACTATTGTTATTGCTCATCAGACTTAAGACATGGTTATTGAACTATTGCTATTGATCCATTGAGAAGGAAATAATGCTATTGACTCTTTGTACCAAAATATTGCTACGGAACTTATAGTTACCGAACTATTGTTATTGAACCTTGGATTCAAGTAGGATTGGATATAATTGGCATGTCATAGAATTCATGAGCTCATTGGTACAAGTGGACTACGGTACTTAGGATACGACCTTTATTGTGGTGCGGCAGAGGTATATTGTGATTTGGTCATATTGTTGTGGCGGAGGGACTAGACCTCTATTGATTTTGGTACGGCGTAGGAGTTCGCATATCCATATACCTTACATCGATCCAAGGAAACATATTAAAATGCAATTTGAATTTTTATCGGATATTGATATTGCATCAATTATTGTAGTGCATTGGTCATTGTTATTGAGTAAGCTTTCCGTTGAATTATATGTTCATGATCTATTGCCATTAATAGTATAGAAGTATGCTAGAATGCATTTCATGGTTAATTCATTGTTTACGACTACCTCACTAGGCAAAGTATACCTAATGCATTTATCTTCCATGCATTTTAGGTTAAGGAGTTTTTGGAGATCGAGATTGGGGTTAGAGAAGGTTTTTGGCAAGTCACCTCATTAATAAAGTAATATATGTCAACTCTATACACTCCTAGTGTGGTGGCATAAGTGTTCCATAAGTCACTTTTACCCCCTTTTAATATGTGTGTAATGTAGTTGGCTTGTGTAAGTTTAAGGGTTTAAACGACCTTTTAAAAGTAGTTAAAAGTTGCTATAAATGCAAATTTGGCCTAATTTAGGGAAAGCATAGCAAACAGATTCATTTGGCAATAAAATTTGATGTGATAATAGTTTTAAGCTATATAGACTTGTTGGTAATATTTTAGTGCATTCGGACATGGTTTGGTTGGGCAAATTGATAATAAACTAGATAAAATATGTCATTATAAGCCTTTTCGTACCGGTACGAGTGATGGCGTATCGGTACAGACTTGCATATTTGGTCGAATTAGCCTTGGTGTATCGATACGCACCTAGGTGTATCGGTACGGGTCATAGTCACTGGAATAATATTGTAGTACCATATTAACACCGTATCAAACCTGCAAGTTGACCTTGTGTATCGATATCCAATATCGGTACAAGCTTAAAGACGTTAACGATTTTTAACGGTCAAAGTATACGTACCGATATGGCCCTAAACGTTTCGGTATGGTTGGTCAGTTCTGGAATTTGAGTCTAGCATAGCGTACCAATACGGATGAACGCATGCTGGTACGGTCCCTAATGTTTATAACTAATTTAATGACCATGACATAGGCGTACTGATATGGTCTATTCGAGTATCGGTACAGAGGCATGTGAGTTAGTTAAAAGGTAATTTAAAAAGTTTTTAAACGTTGTAATTTGGTCATGGAATTTGTATAAGGATTAATTAAGGGCACAAACGAACTCTGAATGTTCTGAAAACATATAAGCAAGATATACCTACATTGAATTTCACCTCGGTAACTTTAATTTTATTTACGATTCAGTAATTTAGTTATTTTACAATTTAGTCCTTATATATGAATAAGTCATCTTTTGGTCCCAATTTCTAATTTTGTTGATCTATATTGACTATAAATGATTAAGTATTACATTATGAATTGTTGATACATAAATTATGCGGTAAATTATCGTAACTATCAAACTGAATCATCGTATTATTCACCGATAATGCTTCCCGACCGGATTCCTACCAGACCGGGGATGAGGTGTTACATTTGTAGTATCAGAGCTAGAGTTTAGTCGATTCTAGGACTAAACTGAAGTTTATTATATTGTCATTGCATTGCGTTATGCCACGTAGGAGTTACTTATTGTATATTGTGACTTGCCGGCTAATCCGACCTCTTAATTCATAGATGTTTGACTCTAATGAGGCTTGCATAGACGAGCATGTCTCTAGATCCTCAACTCACGGTGAGGAGATAAGGGAAGACCCTCTAATTTCATAAAATCCTCTGACACAAGACCCTGAGCCCGAGGTACAATCCGCTCAAGCTGAATGCTATAGGAACATGGATGACACGTTCAAAGTATTTATGACCTCGATGAGGGTTGAGCAGACCTTCCAACCTCCTACCGTTGCTGTCCCTAGTGCCCAAGCCCCTATTGATAAATTACCTCAGCATCGAGCTTACTCTTTTACTAGTCGTGATGACGACGATCCTGAGATAGCTAAGTATTGGTTGGACAGTACATTGAAAATCATGACTAAGCAGCTACAATGTTTTGATGAACACAAGCTCGAATGTGCTCTTGCATTGCTAGTTGATGAGGCACTATATTGGTGAGAGACTACCATATTTGCAGTCTGAAAAGAAGTGGTGACTTGGAAGTTTTTCCTTCACAAATTTCGTAAGAAATACATCAGTGAGTATTATCCCGCTGAGAGACGTGACATCTTCCTTCATCTAAAATAACGGGACGACCTGTGGAGCAGTACATCCATGACTTTTGCAAGTACTATAGGTACGAGGCTGAGTATATCAAGAAGGAGGAAGAAAAGTGTAGAATGCTCATAAGCGGGCTGAATGATGATCTATGTCCTATGTTTACGGCATTGGGCATCACTAATTTCCATGACCTAGTGACCGGGTCAAGGCTACTGAGGTTGCATAGAAGTCTTGTGGATCAAGCAAGTCTGAGAAAAGATATCGAGAAGATTCCCATCGTCCAAAGTCTTTTAAGAAAGGAAAATACTAGGTTCAGAAGCAGAATATGAATTCACAGCCTCCCCGTTCGGGATATATTTCTAGACCTCAAGCAGTAACCCAGTCCTTTAATAGGACAAATTCTTTTGACAGCACTGGTAGCTCTAGGCGTGAGACAATTCCCAGTTTGCAATTTATGACAGCACATGCATCTTGTGGGTCAATGTCATAAGAAGTCTGGAGCATGATTTTTCTATGGCGAGATAGGACATCTCATTCGTGATTGTTCAAAGAATACTTCCAACTATACTTTTGCACCAGCTAATACTTCATCCCCTACTCATTCCTTTTGAGGAAAAGGAGCAAAACAAGGATCTTCAGAGAGGCCTAGTGGCTCATCTAATGCTTCATTCAGACCTGAAACCAAGGCTTCTGCATAGCTGTACAACGTGAGGAGAAAGGAAGAGGAAGATGATCCCGACATCATTACAAGTACCATTGAATTATATTCAAGTATTGTTTATGCATTGTTTGATCCTGGATCTACCCATTCTTTTATAAGCATTGTGCGAGTAAAATAATATAAACTATCTTGTGAAACTATTGTATCAAAGATCTTTGTTGCCAATCCCTTGAGAGATTGTGTCAGCATAAGCCTAGTGTGTAAACTTTGTCCATTAATAATCCAAGGGATCCCTTTTATGGCCAACTTATTGGCATTACCGATTCATGAATTCGATGTTATACTGGGTATGGATTGGCTCAGTGAACATTAGGCTTGGGTAGACTATTGTAAAAAGAAGCTATACCTTTGGGGTATGGGAAAAGAAAGCATCAATATGATGAATTTGATAACTCTATCGCTATACGCTTTGTCTTTGGAAGCCAAGGAGGAACCCTATCTACAAAACATCTATACCGTGTGTAAATACCCTTACATTTTTCCAGATGAACTTCCAGGTTTACCTCCTACCCACGAAGTAGAGTTTGGCATCAAAGTGCAACCTGGAACAACCCTAGTGTCCATTGCACCCTATCGTATGGCAGCAGTTGAGCTTAAGAAGCTAAAGGTTCAGATCCAAGAGTTGTTAGATAAGGGTTTCATTCGACTGAGTTCCACATCTTGTGGAGCTCCAGTTCTCTTTGTAAAAAATAAAGATGGTTCTATGAGATTGTGTATTGATTATCGACAGTTGAATAAAGTGACCATCAAGAATAAATATCCCTTACCAAGAATTAATGACCTATTCGATCAACTTAAGGATGCCTCATTGTTCTCCAAGATCGATTTAAGGTTTGGGTACTATCAGATGAAAGTTAAAGAATATGATGTACCTAAAATAGCCTTCCATACTAGATACGTCACTACAAATTCTTGGTAATGCTTTTGGGCTAACCAATGCACCGAAAACCTTTACGTACTTAATGAATCAGGTTTTTAGACCCAATCTAGATAAGTTTGTAGTGGTATTTATCGATGACATTTTAATCTATTCTAAGAATGCTGCTGAACATCGTGATCACATTCGTATCGTACTCCAAACCCTTTGAGAAAAGCAGTTGTACACCACATTTTCCAAATGTGAGTTTTGGCTATCTAAAGTTGTCTTCCTTGGACATATCGTCTCTGCCTTGGGAATCTAGGTGGATTCGAAGAAAATTCAAGCTATCTTAGACTGAAAGCCACCGAGGAACATTGGAGAAGTTAGAAGTTTTCTTGGTCTAGGCAGTTACTATAGAACATTCATTCAAGGATTCTCTATACTAGTAGCCCCTTTGACCAAGTTGTTAAGAAAAGAGACTCCATTCTTTTGGACCGATGACCAACAGAGGAGCTTCGACCAGCTAAAGCAAGTTTTGACTCATGCTCTAGTCTTAACCCAACCCAAGTCTAGAAAGGACTACACAGTATACAATGATTCCTTGCATCTCGGGTTAGGATATGTTCTAATGCAATAAGGTAAGGTCATTATTTATGCTTCGAGACAACTCAATCCACATGAAATGAATTACTCTACCCATGATTTGGAGTTGGCTGCAGTTGTCTTCGCATTGAAAATTTGGAGACATTATCTCTATAGAGAAAAATGTTACCTCGTGACAGATCAAAAAAATCTCAAGTACCTTCTGACTCAAAAAGAGTTGAATCTCTGAAAAAGGAGATGGATAAAACTCTTCAAAGCTTACGATCTTGTCATTGACTACCATCCGGGCAAGGCCAATGTTGTAGCTGATGCACCCAGCCGCAAACCTCAGCCTGGTAAGTATTGTTATTGACCTTTAAATTCTGAACAATGTCATTGTTTCGAACTCAATGTAAAACCTTTGCGTTGTAGCCCCTCGAGCCATTAATGCTCATCTTCGTTTAAGGAAACATCAATGTCTAGTAGTTGAACTCCAAGTTCAGTCTACCATCGTATCGAGAATTAAGACACTGCAGAATCAAGATCCTAAGCTTTAATCTATTGTGTTCAAATTGCATGATGATTAAAATTTCGACTTATGGGTGGATCCTGAAGGGTTGTTGTTTTTCTGTGACCGGGTATGTGTACCTAATAATGAATCCCTTCATCTTGAAATTTAAAAAAAGCTCATTCAAGTCCCTTCTCTGCACACCTGGGCTCTGTAAAGGTGTACAAAGTTCTTCGGGAACTATATTGCTGGTCAGGTATGAAGCAAGCCATAGTCAATTTTGTGTCTAAATGCCTCACATGTCAACGCGTCAAAGCTAAGCATCGTATCCCCACTGGGTTATTGCAACCAATTGATTTATCGCAATGGAAGTGGGAGAGGATCACTATGGATTTTGTTAGTGGGCTACCTCTAACTCCTGCAAAACACGATGTTATTTAGGTCATTGTAGATCACTTCACCAAGTCAGCATATTTCCTACCGATCAAAATGGATTATGGGATTCCTAAATTAGCTGGCCTTTACATCAAGGAAGTTATTCGACTCTATAGAGTACCAAAGTCTATCATTTTCGATCGAGACCCTCGGTTTGCATCTCGATTCTAGAGGACCTTGCAAGAGGCTTTGGGTACTAAAGTTAATCTTAGTACGGCTTTCCACCCTCAATCTGATGGCCAGTCAAAAAGGGTAATTCAGATTCTGGAAGACATGCTGCGTGCATGCATTATTGATTTCAGAGGATCTTGGGAGAAATCTTTACCTCTAATCTAGTTTGCCTACAACAACAACTACCAAGCTTCCATCAAAATGGCCTCGTATGAGGTGTTGTATGGCAGAAAATGTAGAACTTCTTTATTCTGGTCCAAACTCGGTGAAGGCAAAATGTTGGGCCCCGATTTGCTTCGAGAAACTGAAGAATGGGTTGCTATCATCCATGATCATTTGAAGGCTGCCTTCGATCGTCAAAAGTCCTATGCTGATCTTAGAAGAAGAGATATTCAGTACGAATTTGGTGAAAGAGCATTCATGAAAGTTTCTCTATGGAAGAAGATTCTGAGGTTTGGTAAAAAGGGGAAATTGAGTCCCTGATTCATTGGCCCCATTGAAATTATCAAAAGAGTTGGCCCTGTGGCATATCGTTTAGCTTTACCTTCAGAATTGAGTAAAATCCATGATGTATTCCATGTTTTAATGCTCCAAAAATACTGCTCTGATCCTGCGCAAACAATCAAGCCAGAATCTGTCAGTTTCATTTAACGTACGAGGAAGAACAGTTCAAATTCTTACAAGAGAAGTCAAAAGACTTCGCAATAAGTCTGTACCGTTGGTGAAAGTTCTGAAGAGAAGTCATGTTGTTGAAGAGGCTACCTTGGAATCAGAGGAATCAATGAAACAATAATACCATCATCTCTTTGGTTCAGGTAAAATTCGAGGTTTAATTTTTTCTTATGGGGGAGAGTTGTAACACCTCAAAAACTGGTCTAGTCGGAATTAGGTTCCGGTGATCAGAAAATCTAAATCGAAAAGTTCAATTTTGCATTAACTTTAAATTGTATAGCTAATTATATCGTATTAGACTCTAATTGAGTCAATTTATAAACATTGGACCTAATTGAACTCTCTGAAAATAATTTTGTGACTAAATTGTGAAAATTGGAAGTTTGGGGGCAAAATAGTAAACTTTGAAAAGTTATGGGACCACCCTATAATTATCCCACTTTAGGGGTGAGTCACCTCCTTGCTTAGACATATTCACTTGAACTCCTTGTGAAATTGGGGGAAATGACGGTATAGAGTTGATAGCTATTATTGCTATCGTAATTGTTGGAAAATGGAAATGTTATTAAATTGAGGTTTCCTCTTGGGGTAGGAAATCTCCACCGTTTTAGATTGGGAATAAGAATATTTTGTTGAAGTGTTTTAATACACTTTTTAATTGGTTTTGTTCCACCGAGGCTTACTTGTCCAAGTTTACATCTTTTCCTTAAACAAGCTAGCATCACCATTGTCATTTTCAACCCCTAGCTCAAGCAAGCACCTCCCTTGGTTGCTTAAGCCTTTTTTTTTATTTCTTTACACCATTAGATAGCCCTTGATTTGGTAAGATAAAGCCCCCAAACAATTTAACAAATCCAAGGATTATTGAAGTTTAATTTCAAGATTTAAGTATTGAAGGCAATAGTTGAACCCATGCTCTTGAAGCATAAATCCATGGAGATTTTGTTAGCTAAAGGCTTTATTAAGCTTGAATATTGATTTTGAGTTTGTATCTTTGATTCTAACATCTTCCTTTATTTTACCTAGCTCAAGGGTTGGAGAAAGAAGGCCAATCATCTCTATCCAAAACTAGGAACAAAAAAGTAGTAATCCGAGAGCCGTAGGAGCTTCAAAATTTAAGGTGAGTTTAGTCAGAGTCTCGGGAAAAGGTTAGGTGCCTATCTCGAACCTTTGAATATTGATTATTGCATGCTAACCATGTGTATTAAGGATATTGCATGAAAACATTGTTGATGGCCGTATTGGTAAGTACTTCATCGGTTCATTATCTGTAGTATCAATGCTGTTGTCACCGAAATCGTTGAAGCATTGATATGTAGAATTGTTAGTCATTGAGTATTAAATCTTGCTAAGGAAATGTTAAAAATGAAATATTGCTATTGAACATTGTATTGAACTATTGTTATTGCTCATCAAACTTAAGATATGGTTATTGAACTATTGCTATTGATCCATTGAGATGGAAATAATGCTATTGATTCTTTGTACCGAAATATTGCTATTGAACTCATTGGTACAGGTGGACTATGGTACAGGTGGACTATGGTCCTTAGGCTACGGCCTTTATTGTGGTGCGCCAGATGTATATTATAATTTGGTCATATTGGTGAGGTGGAGGGACTAGACCACTATTGATTTTGGTGCGGCGTAGGAATTCGCGTATCTATATACCTTACATCGATCGAAGGAAACCAATTAAAATGCAATATGAATTTTTATCGGATATTGTTATTACATCGATTATTGTAGTGTATTGGTCATTTTCATTGAGTAAGCTTTCCATTGAATTATATGTTCATGATTTATTGCCATTAATAGCATAGAAGTGTGCTAGAATGCATTTCATGGTTAATTCATTGTTTATGACTACCTCACTAGGCAAAGTATGCCTAATGCATTTATCTGCCATGTATTTCAGGTTAAGGAATTTTTAGAGATAGAGGTCGGGGTCAGAGAAGGTTTTTGCAAGTTACCTCGTTGATAAAGTAATGTATGTCAACTCTATAGACTCCTAGTATGGTGGCATAAGTATTGCATAAGTCACTTTTACCCCTTTTAGTATGTATGTAATGTAGTTGGCTTGTGTAAGTTTAAAGGTTTAAACTTGACCTTTTAAAAGTAGTTAAAAGTGGCTATAAATGCAAATTTGGCCTAATTTAGGGAAAGCATAGCAAACAGATTCATTTGGCAATAAAATTTGACGTGATCATAGTTTTAAGCTATATAGACTTGCTGGAAAAATTTAAGTGTATTCAGACATGGTTTGTTTGGGTAAATTGATAATAAACAGATAAAATTTGTCATTACAGGCCTTGTCGTACTGATACGGGTGATGGCGTATCGATACAGACTTGCATATTTGGTAGAATTAGCCTTGGCGTATCGGTAGGTCTTAGCCATTAGAATAATATTGTAGTACCGTATCGACACCGTATCGAACTTGTAAGTTGACCTTCTAAGCTTTGACCTTGCGTACCGATACGCAGTATCGGTGTGGGCTTAAAGAAGTTAACCATTTTTAACGGTCAAAGTATGCATGCTGATACGGCCCTAGCATTTTGGTACGATTGGTCGATTCTGGAATTTGAGTCTAGCATAACGTACTGATACAAATGAACACGTACTGGTACAGTCCCTAATGTTTATAACTAATTTAACGACCATGACATAGGTGTACCGATACAGCCACTTCGAGTATCGGTACGGAGGTAGGTAAGTTAGTTAAAAGGTAATTTAAAAAGTCTCTAAACGTTGTAATTTGGTCACTGAATTTGTATAAGGCTTAATTAAGGGCACACACGAACTCTGAATGTTCTAAAAACATATAAGCAAGATAAACCTACATTGAATTTCACCTTGGTATGTAATACCCAAATATTTGGTTAGTGACTAATTTGCAAAGAATTAAAAGTTGGTGATTTTAGTTCAGTGACTAAAATGTAAAATGTTAAAGTTTGGTGACCAAAGTGAAAAGTTAAGAAAAGTTCAAGGACCAACAAGGTAATTTTACCAATAATTATTTTTATTCTATAAATAAATAGATCACATAAGGGTGTGAATCGAATATAAAATTTTTGGTTCGATCTGATGTTTCTATTATTGGGAAATTACATTTAAAGTTTAAATGGAATTCGGGTAACCGTATGAGCTCGGAATGTGATGAAATTTTGAAGGGAGTTGTAAGAGGACTTGAAGAGCAGGACATTTCATTTTGGAATCGTTTTTAATTGATATAGATTCGATTGAAGACAATATTTTGAAATAGTGCACAAATGGCATTTTTGCAAATACATGGATTCATTAATGGCATTATGGTCATTTTGCCCATACTTTTTAATTAAAGATGATTATGGAAAAGTAAAATTAATAGGTGTCAAAACCTAATTGGATATAGTTAAGGGGCAAAATGATCATTTTACTATTAAAAGAGATTTTTATATTATATAAAGGTTAAATAAATGCCATTTGTCATGGGAATTAATTGAAGAAAAAACTAGAATTTTTTATCATCTTTCTCCTCTTGGCCGAAACCTCCATAGCAAGGGTAAGAAAATTTTTATTCAATTTTTGGCTTGATTTGATTAGTTTTATGTTTAAGACATGAAATAGAGAATTAATCTCCATTGAATTCCCTTTCATTCGGTATAATATTTGAGTGGTTTCCATGCTTATATGTTGAAATTGGAGATTAGGGTTTATGAAGAACAAGTTTAGATTTTGTGTTTTAAGGGTTTTTTTAATTGGATTCGAGGTTGTGATGATGTTACATGCTTGATATGATGAAAACAACATGATTTTTGTTTTAGGTGTTATTTGGGAAAATTGAGAAATTAAGGGAAACTCTTGCAAATTTTTTATTTGAATTGGAAATGATGTTAGAAGCTTGAATATGATGTTTGGAGGTTAAATTCATGCTTGAATCAAGTTGGAAAATTTGGAGACAGTGACCTTTGGTATTCGGCATTTAGAAGAAATTAGGGGAAAATTTTCCAAAATTTTCCTAAGGCTAGAAATGGTGTAAGTATGAGTTTGTAAGCTTTGAAATGTTAATTGGACTAATGTGGAAGTTTGTAAAGTGTTGAGGACTAAATTGCAAAGTTGGGGAAATATGTGATTAAAGTGGAAAGTTGATTTGAAATTGAAGTTGTGTGATAAAGGATTATTTTGAAAGATTTGGAAGTATAAGGGTTAACATTGATGTTGGAAGATAAGATTAGTAATGAAAGTATATGTAGGAATATTATTATTATTCCTAATGTATATTAAAGTTAGAATGATACTAACATATACTTGAATTGTATATGTTGGTGAAATTGTTGTAGATCATAATCGTAATCCAAACCGGGAACCCAACAACTCTAAAGGCAAAGAAAAAGTGCAAAAGTGAAGCTGTGTATAAGGGTAAAGCTTTATAGTGAGGCAACGGGTGAGTGCATCTCTACTATTTTATTTTGATATGAGAAAGACTTGCGATGAATCTATCTCGAGTGTTAATTCACAAATGATATCTTTTCAATGAATTTTGAAATGAACTATGAATGATTTTTGGGTATGAACTGCCCAATGCACTTTTATATGATATTGTGAGAGGTTAATATCTTTTGATATTTTAAATAAGTGACTGATACATAACAGTGAATGTTTAAAGCCCATTGTATGCATTATGAGATTTCTTGGTATAATTGGCATGCCAATGAGGTGGAGTATAATGATACAATGATGTTGTATAAGTGTACAATAGTTATAAAGTAAAACAGTGACGCTGTGTTCTACAACTATGACCTAGTGATACAGTGATGCTGTATAAGTTTACGGCAGTTATCAAGTGATAGAGATGATAAAGTTTTTTATTTTGGCACAACAAATTAGTTGATGCCGCACATGTGCATACTCAACAGTAACTCACATACCATACATTCTCATTTACTTTACATTGGGCTATAATTTAATTAAGAGTGAAAGTGTAAAGAATTGCTTTGGAGTAATACTTGTTTTACATATATATATATATTTATATTGTATTTTGTTTGTTTATGTTGTTTCTTTATAGAGAAATGTTTAAAATTATTTTATGTTGCCTCACTAAGTGTATACTTAGTGTGTGAATGTTTCATGCGTAGGTATAAAAAAACGTAAGGAGTAAGGAACAACAGTAGAAGACATCATCTATTTTGAAAGTGACACATCATTATCAGTAAGACATCTCTGATGTCCCTTTTTGATATTATTAGTTGGCATGTAAATTATAAATGTTTTGGGTTACTTTGATATGAAAATGTTTGAAATGGTTGTGATATTATAAACATAAATATGGATACTTATAGTGAAGATTATTAATTAAATATGCCTGAAATCATATTTTATTAGCTATCCAAATGATTTTTAATTTAGGCAGTTTTATTAATTATATGAATTAGAAGTAAACTGCCTAGTTGCTGCTTGAATCTAGGTTCAAATTTACCTTAAAAATATTAAGTTTAAATTTTAAGCGATTAAATGTTATTTTGGTTAAAGAGTTAATTGTTTATATTTTAAAGAAACAAAATTTTACCGATTTTTGAAATAACAACTATTGTACAAATGTCATGTGACATCTCTAACTCGTATTCAGTAATGGATATGGGTAAGGGGTCTTACATTTATTGGTATCGGAGCTATAGGTTTAGCCGGTTCTCGGCCTAAATGGAAGTTGTTTTTGTTGAAAAGTGTGTACATGCCACTAGAATATCAATATTATTGATATTATGTTTATGAAATTGATAGATGTCGCTCCTTACTAATGCAGTTGTTATGAGGTTATAGATGTCTAAATCACAGAGTTCTAGATAAGCTATGGAACGAGAAATGTCAGAAGAAGCTGGTAGTGGTAGTAATGAGAATAATAATATAATCTCCTAGCTCAATTGGGATAAGGAAGAGCACAAGCACAACAAGGGGTGCCTGTGCTAAATCAAGGGACTTTCCTTCAGTCGTTGGAAGCGATTTTGACATGTTTCCAACCACCAGCTCCCCCTGCTTCCTATATGAAAATTGCTAAGGAATTAAAAAGTTTGGGAGCTCCTGAATTTAAGGGAGATTCAGATGAAGGTCCAGTGGCTGCTGATATATGGCTAAATGATTTAAAGATCATGCTTGACGGATACCGTTGTTCAGAGATAAATAAATTGGACAGAGTTGTATCTTTACTCCGTGGTCAAGCAAGAATGTGGTGGACTAACGCTACGATGCACGTTCCTCTCGAGCAAGTGACATGGCAATTCTTTTTGGAGGAATTCAAGAATAAGTATATTGGAGACCAGTTTATTAGAGAACTGAAGCAGCAATTCCTTAGCCTGAAATAAGGAAATCGAACTATTTATGAATATGAATGTGAATTTAATAAGTTGAGCCGATTTGCTGCAGAGTTGATCCCTACAGGGAAAGATTGATGTGATTGGTTTATTGGGGGATTAACCACGAAGCTAAAAGAAATGTTGGTGGCATTGAATTTATCAAATTTTCAGGAAGTTGTGAACCGAGCTAAGGCAATTGAACGAGTACAGCCTGAAAAGGCAGTAGAACCAAAATGGAAGTCAAACAAGAGATCGAGAACATCTTTATTTTCTTTTTCATCAAAGCGGGGCAAGGGTTTCGGTTCTCAATATCAGAATAGATCTGGACCAGCTGCAAATTCCCATAAAGGATCTGGTGCTGGAAAAGGCAGACAATTCTAGACAACTAATTCTGAGGCTAATTTATCACTCCAGCCATGTGATGTTTATGGCATACGTCATCCAGGCCAGTGTCGAATGATGACAGGAGCTTGTTTCAAAAGTGAAGAAAATGGTCATTTTGTGAGAGACTGCCCACTGTTATCTGGGGAGAGATCTGCACAAACAAAAAGATCTGCAGCGATGCCACCAAGAGGCAGAGTAAGAAATAGATCTGGGAGACCATCTGAATCTACTTTACAAGAAAAAATGTGCGCACCAGTTCAAGTTTATAATATACAGACTAATGAGGACCGGGATGACTCAGAAATCATTGCAAGTACATTCTATCTCTGCAATAAGTCTGTATTAGTTTTGATTGATCCTGGTTCTACGCATTCGTATATTAGTACTAAGTTAATTGGAGAGAGAGATATTCCATTAGAGTCTATCTCTAGTGATAAGTGGCAACAAAGCCATTGGGTCATAGTGCGAGAGTAAATAGAATATGTAGAAATTGTCCGATAAAGGTGCAAGGAACATAGTTTTTGGCAAACCAAATGGAGTTACCTTTTGGAGAATTCGAAATGATATTAGGCATGGATTGGTTATCTTTCTACCATGCTATTTTGGATTGTCGCTTAAAGCGAGTAATCTTGGAAAATTTGAAAGGTAAAGAGATAATAGTATTAGGGGAAAGGAAAAATCCTTTATCTAATGTGATTTCAGCTGTTTCTGCTAAGAAACTGTTGCTACAAGGCTGTCAAGCTTTCTTAGCAAATGTGGTGGATACCAGAACTGCTAAAATTAAATTGGAAGATATTCTTATAGTCCGAGAATATCCAAAAGTATTTCCTGATAAATTACCGGGATTACCCCCTGATCGGGAAGTAGAATTTAAGATAGAGGTGTTACCTGGTACTGCACCCATATCGATGGCCCCGTATAGAATGGCGCCAGGTGAGCATCGAGAGCTAAAGGCACAATTGCAAGAATTATTGGATCAGGGTTTTATAAGACCAAGTGTGTCACCTTGGGGTGCGCCGGTATTATTTGTGAAAAAAGAAAGACGGGTCTATGTGACTATGCATAGATTACCGTTAGCTAAATAAGGTGACAGTGAAGAATAAGTATCCTCTTCAAAGGATAGATGATCTTTTAGACCAGTTAAAGGGTGCAGTTGTGTTTTCCAAAATTGATCTTCGATCAGGATATTATCAATTGAAGATTCAAGAAGAAGATATTCCAAAGGCTGTCTTTTGAACTCGGTATGGACACTATAAGTTTGTAGTGATGCCGTTCATATTAACTAATGCTTCTGCAGCATTCATGGATCTGATAAATCGAATATTTCAACCATATTTAGATCATTTTGTGGTGGTATTATTAATGAAATTTTAGTATATTCAAAGACAAAAGAGGAATATGATGCTCATCTCTGAATTGTTCTTCAGATTCTTCAGGAAAAGAAATTATATGCAAAGCTGTCAAAGTGTGAATTTTGGTTATCCGAAGTTACTTTTCTCGGCCATGTGGTTTCAGCAGAAGGGATAAGAGTAGATCCCAAGAAAATACAAGCTATAGTTGAATGGAAAACTCTGAAGAATATTTTTGAAGTTCGAAGTTTCTTGGGACTGGCTGGTTATTATCGAAGATTTGTAAAGAATTTTTTGATGATTGCCTCTCCTCTAGCCAAGCTATTAAGAAAGGATGTGCCATTCATCTGGACAGATAAATGTCAAGAAAGTTTTGAAACTTTAAAGAAAAGTTTAACAGAAGCTCCAGTATTAGTACAACCTGAGTCATGTAAATATTATATAGTTTATAGTGATGCTTCTCATAATGGCTTGGGATGTGTACTTATGCAAGAAGGAAAGGTAGTGACCTATGCTTCAAGACAACTTAAGCCACACGAAAAGAATTATCATACTCACGATTTAGAGTTGGTAGCGGTTGCTTTTGCTTTGAAAATATGGCGTCATTATCTTTATGGTGAATGATGCTACATTTTCACAGATCATAAGAGTTTGAAGTATCTGCTAACTCAAAAGGAGTTAAATTTGAGGTAGAGAAGGTGGATCGAGCTCCTAATGGATTATGATGTGGTTATTGACTACCATCCAGGAAAAGTAAATGTGGTAGCCGATGCACTCAGTAGAAAGATCTTTGTTGCTTTGAGAACTATAAATGCGAGGCTAGCTTTGAAAGAAAATGGTGCTTTGATTGCCGAATTAAGAATAAGGACCGCTTTAGTAGATCAGATAAATAAGCTTTAGAGAAGAGATATGGAATGTTTGTCAAGATTCAAACAAGTGGAAAATGGTGAGAACAAAGATTTTAAAATTAAGTCTCATGGATGCTTGTATTATCGAAGAAGAATTGTTATTCCTGAAGATGAAGAATTAAAGAAAGAACTTCTCTTTGTGGCACATTATAGTCCTTTGACTATGCATCCAGGTGGAAACAAGATGTATCAAGATCTAAAGAGTCGATATTGGTTGCCAAGAATGAAAAGAGCTATAACTGAGTTTGTTTTCAAATGCCTGACATGTCAACAAGTGAAAGTAGAGCATCAAATGCCTTCTAGTTTATTGCAACCAATTTCTATTCCTCAGTGGAAATGAGGGCCACCTTTGACTCCAATAAAAAAGGATTCAATTTGGGTGATTGTTGATAGATTAACTAAATCAGCGCACTTCATTTCGATACGAACAGATTACTCTATGGACAAATATGCTGAGTTATATATTAAAGAAATAGTTCAACTTCATGGAGTACCAGTCTCGATTGTCTCTGATAGAGATCCAAGGTTTACTTCCAGATTTTGGAAGTCTTTATATAAAGCTTTGGGTACTCTACTTAATTTTAGTACGGCTTTTCACCTTCAAACTGATGGATAATCTGAACGAACTATCCAGATTTTGGAGGATATGTTAAGGGCTTGTGTGATTGAATTCAAAGGATCGTGGGATAAGTACTTGCCATTAACGGAATTTTCTTATAATAATAGCTATCAAGCAAGTATCAAGATGGCACCTTATGAAGCCTTGTATGGAACAAGGTGCAGGACTCCTTTGAATTGGTACGAGTTGAAAGATCGGGATGTATTGGGACCTGATCTAATTAGAGAAGCTGGAGACAAGATAAAGATCATTCAAGATAATCTCAAGATAGCCGCCGATAGATAGAAAGCTTATGCAGATTTGAAGAGAAAAGAAATTGAATTCCAAGTAGGTGATAAAGTGTTTCTCAAAGTATCACCTTGGAAAAAAATATTGCGATTTGGACGAAAAGGAAAGCTGAGTCCGAGATTTATTGGACCATATGAAATTGTGAAAAGAGTTGGTCCGGTGGCTTATCAACTTGCTTTACCTCCAGAAATGGATAAGATTCATAATGTATTTCATGTATCGATGCTCAGAAAGTATCGATCAGATCCTTCCCACATCATTACTCTAGAGGAGGTAGAGATTTAACCAGATTTGACATATGAAGATAAACCGATCAAAATCTTAGCACGTAGTGTCAAGGAACTAAGGAACAAGATAATTCCACTTGTTAAAGTTCTTTGGCGAACTCACAAAGTGGAGGAAGTGTAATCACTCATTTTTATCTAAGTCTGTAAACATTATGTAAATATGTTATTATTGTATGTATGCATATAATATATTAGTATGTGTGTTAATTATGTACGTGTGATTAATGTGTGCGTAAAATATGCGTGTGATATGTGTGAATGCATGCATATTATACATATTATGTATGTGTACATGTTAATATTTATTATGGTATATGTGTGTCATATGTATGTGTATATTTTATGTATACATCGTTTGTATATGTACAAAATGTGTGAACAAATATATATGCTTGTATGTTAAGTGTTTAAACATATGTGATATATATGTTAATTTGCATGAATGTTTGCATGTAAGTATATTATATGTGCATGTATTAGTGTTATTATTATTATTATATATTATTATTATTATTAATGAGCTAAATTGAAATGAAATCCAAAAAATTATTATTAATTAAAACCCAAGTAGATAATTAAATGTCCAGTCCAATTACAAACATTAAATGTCCATTACATAAAAATACAGGCCCGCTTGGCCCAAAACCCTAATCCATATCAGATAGCTAAACCCTAATTTCAGCTTCTTTTGCACAGCTAATCAAGGGTCGTTGGATCAAATTTTGATCCAACTGTCACGATTGAAGGGAGATGTCTCTCCAGCTGGCCGCGTGGGATCACGCGCAGCCTTTTCAGCCTCCCACGCGTAACGTTCCTCGGCTGCCACACGCCACTTGTAACCATCTCATGCATTCCCACCAGTTTCTAGTTTGCATCAGGACTGTCCCTTTCTCATGCAACCTCAGCCGTTGGATCAGATGCTTATGGTCGGATGATCAACTCAACCATGTCGCCGTACCAACCACCGGATGTGAAAGAAAAATAGAAAAAATGGATTATCAGTACCAAATCAAACAAAAATATATGTATTTTTATATTTTATTTCTACCAAAAACAAAGGTCAGAGAGCAGAATATATATATGAAAAAATCTGTAAGAGCATTTAGTTTTTCCAGTTTCCAAAAGAAAAAAAAACACGAAAAGTTTCAAGGGTAAATTTTTCTCTCCTCTATCTTTTTCTCATACATGTACGTAAACAATAAAAATACAAAAAAAGAGTTAAGAGTCTACCCTCGCCGCAACCGTCGTCCGCTGATAAGCCTCGGGGTTCTTCCGAACTATACACGGTGAATCGGATGGTGGTGGTTTTTGTTTTTAAAAAAAGGGGGTTTATTTTTTGAAAACATAGTTTAGGTTTCCTAGATCTAAGGCTAAGGGTGTTTGTTTTCTAAAATCTACGACGGTATTTGGTTTCTAAAATGAAAAACGCTTTGTTTTCGGGCTTAGGGGATGGTGGCGGATGGCGACCGGAGTGGCCAGCCACCATCATTTTCTGGAAAATGGTTGAACATTTGAAGGTTTTGGGTTTTAAAATGTAGAGGATTTGGGGTTACATTAAACAGTTATAAAAAATGATGAAAGGTTCTAAATTTGGCTTTTGGATGTGCTTTATAGAGCCTTAAAATTTTTTAAATGGTCTAATCACTTCATAAGGACCTCCGTCCTTTCTAAGTTTTCAGTTTGAGCTCGCCCCTTGGTCTAATTGCAACTCCGGTCCCTTGTGGTTTTTAAAGTCATTCAATTTACCCCCTAAATCAAGCGAATTCAGATTTCAAATGGTGAAATCGCACCCTTAGTCCTTTCGTGTTTCTGATATTTTCACTTCAAGCTTGCCCCTTGGTTTTATTACAGTATTAATCCCTGAAAGTTTTGTCCAGTTTGTAATCTAACCCCTAATTGCTTTTTTTATTATTCAGTTTCCAGTTGTCTATTTTTCCTTTTATTCTGTTTCAGTCCTTTATTGTGTGTTTCTTTATTTTATTTTTATTAGCCATGTTTTAATGTTTTTTTTTCTTGTGTTTGGCATGATTTGCAATGTTCTTCACGTGTATTATATATATTTTTGTTACCTCTTTACATCGTGTTCATTTATATTTTTGTGTGTATTATCATGTTAGTAAGTCATTTATTTTGTTTATTCATGTTATATATGTGTTTTAATATGTTTATGTTTTTCCTCATGTTTTATTCTATTTGTTGTTTTTTAGTATATGTATTTATGTTTTTATGGGTATTATCATGCTACTCTGTCATAGTCTAAGTTTGTCCATGGTGTACGCGTATTTTGTAGCATGTTTATTACAGTCATTTCGCATTTTAGGTTACATGTTAGTGTGGTGGGAATTTTGTTATATGTTAATTTCATGATATGTTTTTAATTTAAGCATGTAAATTGTGTCATATGTTAAGTATTAAGTATTAGTTTTTTATGTTAGCGTGTTGTTTCGATTTGTTAGTTTAATATCATATTATATGTATGTCATGCATTTATTGCATTTGTGTTTTTTATGCGTTCAAGCATGTTGTAGTTAATTTTTTTAATTTTTGAAGCATGTTTTTCGCAATGTTTACGTTTATGCTTTGTTTTTTATGATGGTATGTTATGTTATTCATGATTCATGCATTTTGTTATTTTCGTTTAATATTATGATATTCATGTTTTATGTTTCTAGCACCATGCCAATGTGAATGTATGTTTTTTAAATTTGTTTTCTAATATTACATAACGGATATATTTTTGTCAATGCGGTGCCCTTTTATTCGAGCATAAATGTAGCCAGTATCAAGCGCAGTGATGGTGGTCTATCGGTTTATTCTCGAATAACGGGGCCCTTAAAATTTACTCGCACTTATAACCAAATCTTAATTTAATTGTTACTTTAATCTGGAAAGTTTAATATTAATAAAGCGGTAATTATTAAAGTACCAATTTTGGGCGGTGTGGGGGGTGCTAATCCTTCCCCATTCGTAACCGACTCCCGAACCCAACATTTTTAAAAATCATTGGTTTTATCGTGTCCGGCCTACCTTAGTGGCCGGTGGCGACTCCATTTTAAATAAAAAACAATTTTTCTAAAAACCCCACGGAACATTTTTAAATACTCGAAAGATCCCAAACACCTTTAAAAACCTTGTTTTTTAGCGAAACACTCCGAAAAGAAGGATCGCTACAGATGGTGACTCCACTGGGGAAATTTTTTTCCAAAAACAAAAGAGAGTCAAGATTTTTTAAATAATTACCGCTTTATTAATATCGAAAGTTCTGGATTAAAGTGACTATTAAATTAACATTTGGCTATAATTGTGTGTTTATTTTAACGCATTTAAAATTTGGCATGTAAACTCATCCTTTTTAAGTGGGGGAAACGCTAGTGCTTTCGTGAGGATATCATTCCTCCGTATGGGTCTAGAAAAGTACCTTCGGGGCTTGATTACCTTATGCGTGAGGATATCGTTCCTTCGTAGGGGAATAAGCGAATGGGTCCCCCTGAATTGAAACCGGTTGAAAAGAGCCTATAATGGGTGATGATCGGGGGCCTTGCTACCCTTAGTAGGGGATAGCAAGGACAATTCGGGTACTTCATAGCACCAACACTGCATGTAGAGAATGTAAAACCCACCCTTTTAGAGCCATGCGGATAACTTAGGTGTTTTAGACGGGATGTATATAGGGTTGTTTTGTTTGTTTATCTTATTTAACTTGTCCTTTTATTTATTGACTTTATATGGTATTGACTTGTTTTCTTTTTTGTTTTGCTTTTTGTATATATCATTGCATCTGCATTACATAAAGGTACTGGATCAAGTGGTTTGCCCGATCAGAAAATCTTCCATCATGGAAGAAAAATATCCTAAGAAGGACGACCTCAACTCAGCCGTCAGACATTGGTCAGAAGTCAATCAGAGGACCCAAGGTAATAGTTTGCCGAGTGAGCGCATAGTGTCAGGGTATACTTACGTGAGTCTCCAACAGAATGACCTATGGGAACTTAAAAGGATTTGGGAAGGATGGGATCGAAGACTACAAGACTTATTCTTTGATAGTTATGACGACGTAGCACAGTTGATGTATGTCCGAGTCAACCAACCTTTACTCCGAGCCATCTTCCAGTTTTAGAATCCTACTTTTTGCTGCTTCACTTTCAACGGACAAGATATGATGCCTACGGTAGAGGAATACATGGCCTTACTTAATCAGAAGAATGTCCAGAAAGATTGGATCTATGTGAAGCCACCGAGGAACCAGAATTACCCTTCAAAGCTTAAAACTTTTGCCGGGATGAGTGAAGATTGGGTTAACGGCCTGATTCAAAATCGAGGAGACAGCCTAGCGTTTGCATGGGAGAGTATCCGAGACATCATACCGGTGCACCCAAATGAGGGGAAGGAGATGGACCTATTCGCCTTAGGGATATATGGTTTGGTCATATTTCTGAGGGTTCTTGGAAACATCGACGTAGCCATCCTAGATCTATTTGAGCGTATGAAGCGAAAGGCGAATCCAGTACCGGCAATCTTGACTGAAACTTTCATTTCTTTGAACGTAAGCCGAAAGCATGAAGAGGGACGTTTCAGAGGGTGTACGCAGTTACTACAGGTTTGGATTCAGAGCCATATGTGGAAAACACCAACATGGGTTTTGCCGAGAATATCATTCCGAGACTTTTCTCCTTTGCATGAGTACTTAGCGAAGGAATGGCGAGAAGACTTGAACAGGAAGAAATGAACCCTGATCTTTAAGAACATTAAGGACGAGGACATAGTGTGGAGAGTTCATTGGCTCGGCAGGGTTAGTTACTTCCTATACAGTTGCGGTGATTATGACTGGCTAATGATGTTAGGGCTACATGGTGGAATTGCTTGTGCTCCGCTTTTGGTGTCCCAACAATTTGAATCACAACAATTTGTTCCTTTTACTGCCGATTTAAGTCAAAGTGAGTTTCTTTTCAAGGGTGAGTTTAGGGCGAAGATTCAGACCATCATGAGAGCTTGGGATCACTGTTATCGGGTAAGAGTAGAAGGAGATACTGAATGCATGACCACCCCGGATTACGATCTTTGGAGGCGCCTGAGGATTAACAACAAGATTCTAGAACCCGATCAAGGACCAACCATATCACTTGAGGAGCATATGAGGATAGTACCGTTCGAGGCTGACATTTTGCGAAATGAACTCGAGGAAGTTAAGAAGAAGATGGAGGCTTTACAGACTCAACATATGAGCGAGCTCTACAAGGCAAGTTTGGATGTCGACGAACGAGATGGGACAATTAGGCAATTAAAGAAGCTGAATGTAGATCTGAGTGAGAAGAATGCTTTTTATCAGAAAGATACTATCCAGCTTCAAGCAAAGGTTCAGAATGCCGGCCGAAGCCAGTTCCTAGCCATGGAGAAGGAAAGGATGAACGGTATGCGTTTAGTTGAAGAAGAACGAGAGAAAGGCAAGCAATCAATTAAGAAGGAGTTAGAAAGCTGCAAATTAGCCATCGAGAGTGAAAGACGGTCTTCTAGGGACGCTATTAACCAAGAGAAAGAAAGAGCTAGGTAAGAGATCGATAAAGGCAAGCAAGCAATCATCTGTGAAAGAGAGAACACTGTCATTTGGAAGAGGAAGCCTATAGGAAGCAGGAATAGACTACTAGAGATGCAAAACCTGTACAACGACACTGTTCAAAGCCTGAATCAAAGCCAAGATCAGAATGCCGAGTTAGAAGGGAGACTAACAAAGTTGGAGTAGTCCATTCAGACCTATCGTTGGAGGAATGGTTTCATCGAACTACAAGAACGAGAGCATGAAATTGGTATGTTACGAGCCCGTATTGAGTCACTCGAGGCAACAGTTCAAGATTACAGGGGGGAATTAGGGTATTTGAAGAAGCTGCAGCAGGTGGGGACAATTAATGGCAGCAAAGAATTCGTGATGCCTCCCAGATGATTCAAGACAAATAGCAGTATTACATGACCCTGATGGTGGAGATACGACGAGTTACGGGGCATGCGACAAATTTAGCTGCAGAAGCCGAAGCCCTTCGACCTTTCATAACCTCGGACATGAAAGAAGCGCCCAGGTTCATCACGCTGCTAAGGGCTATCGAGAAGTTAGGAGATAGAGCTAGGGCTTATGTGTAGAACTCTACTTTATTATTTTGTAATATGGACCCTTTAATTCTCATGAAAGAAGTTCAAAAGGGTGATTACCAGTGGAATCAGTACCTTTATTTGCATACATTCTTGCATTGCATCATCGCATTTTCATCATTATACATGCATTCATATTTCTTTGCAAAAATATTGATAGTGTAAATATTGTTGCAGTTAAACTGAAAGATAAGCCGCAACCATTCCGCATCCATACTTTACTCGGTTCCAAAGCAAACTAATGGAAGATAGAATAGCCAGTTTGGAAAGAGGGTAGAACGATTTGGAAGCACGTTTTGATGAAGCTAAACACTTATGTTGCGCGTAATAAGTGCTAGGCAATTGTGCAAGTATACACGTTGCAAGTTATAGTATAAAAGATATTGTCTCCACAGGGATTGGTGCCACTTCAAGAATCTAGTCTCTTGCACTGTAAAAAGTAAAAACACAAATAAAGGATTATAGGAGTTTTAACTAATAACTAATAACTAAACGAGAAGGAAATAAAGTAAAAGAATAAATGAGATCAAATGAGAGAGATAGGCCAGGTTATCGTGAGTTGAGGTGTGATAGCCGATTGGATCGTCTTGGTAAAAGAGTGCACGGGCAACTCAGTTGCCGTGGCAACTTGCACAACGGGGTTGCCTTGGCAACTAATCGATGGTTGCCTGGGCGACTAATTGGGCAACTACTTGGGCGTCTGGGCAGTAATCTTCAAGGTTCGGTAGAGCGTTCTTCAATGGTTTCTTCTTATCCCTAAGTCGAAACTCTAGCTACTTGTGCATGCCTTGATAATACATCCCTGCGTGAATCAAGGGTGAACAACAACCAATCTTGCGCTCCTCTTAGCCGTTGAAATCCTTGACTTATTCCTAAGCCAAATTAATCTTCACCATCAATAGATTGAATAAAGATCATATCCATTCGTTTCTTGAATCTAACTCTCCCGATATTAGATAAATATATGAAGTCACGAGATCCTCTCCCAATTCACTCGCAAAAAAGAATAAGAACCAAGAATGAATAAACCTTGAATAGAAAAGTGCAAACTCTTATTACCTAAACAAAATCCAATAGTTTCTCACAACCACAAAACACAATAACCATAGCCAAATAGATTTAGTTCATGGCTAGGTTCCAAAGAAGCACAAGATAAATAATCACTAGCATGAACCTAATTGAACAAGAAAGAAAAAGATGAAGAATGAAGCTTGTCGAAATCTCCTTGCCCTAGATGCTTGTCAAAAATTCTTTCCTCTTGCTATCTCTCTCAAGTTGACGATATGGCCTCTAATTTATAGGGCTAGGTCAAAGTCCTTCTTTGAGGAGGAAGTTAAGTTGGAATTAAATTATCTTTAAAGAATATAATTCTTTATTATAATTATATTCCTTCTAGAACTTCTTCTATCTTCTTGGAGCTTAATTCTTCTTTAATCTCTTCATGGAAATCAAATTCCTTTGGGATTTAGATTTGCTCCATGTCATCTTGGGCTTGTCTAGTCATCAATTTCGACTACTATATCACCTTATTCTTTGTCGACAATTCCCTGGCAATTGGCTTGGTGTCTCCTTCATGCATTGCCCTGGCAACTAGCTCGGCATCTCCTTCATGCATTGCCCTGGCAACTAGCCCTAGCCTTGCTTTGGCAAGTGATCCTGCACATACACACAAAACACACCAAAGCAGCATCTTTTCCCACAAAAACTACCAAGTTATGTAATCAAGCTCAACGATGGAAGGAAACATGGATTAATGCATGAATGGCTAATTATGTAACTAATACGAGCCTAAGTCTAACAATAATATGAGTAAAAAGGGTAAGAAAAATAGTACTTTTGAACACTTATCACACCCCAAACTCGAACTATTGCTTGTCCTCAAGCAATGCAAACTAATAATTACCTGCCAAGACTTCAATTTTCACAAACTTAGCTTTGAACTTGATTTCAATTCTCAGAACCGGGGCACAAAGTATGATTGGCTTTTCATTTTTCGGAAAAATTAGGAGTTACTCCGAATCAAACTATAATGCTTGTGAGTGTGTGCAGAGTTATGTGCAAGTTGATTTTTTGGATTCTATGCAATCAAGAGGTTTTCAAATTACTTCATTGGGTTCTTTTTAACATGTTTTAACTAGAGCCAGTTTTGGGCACCTCTAGTGTTTTGTTTTTAGTTTTCTTAAGTTAATTTATTCGACTAGAGCCGGTTTTGGGCACCTCTAGCGATCAATTTTTTAACACATGCTAGAGCCAATTTTCGGGCACCTCTAGCGATCAATTTTTTAGTACATGCTAGAGCCAATTTCGGGCACCTCTAGCATTCACTTTTTAGCACATGCTAGAGTCAATTTCGGGCACCTCTAGCATTCATCCAATTTTTATTCTAATCCCCCAATTTTTTTAATTATCAACCTAAGTTCACTAGAATTCCTTAAATCAATCAAACCACAACAGTGTTTCATCAAATTTAGCATCATAGTAAAATTCTAAGTTTTTTCCATGGTTATCCTAGAATAAAAATTCTATCAATTAAGTGCATTGGCAAAGTCATCATCGGATATTTATCAAATCTAGGCAATTCTTGTTCCAACTAAAGGCATGGCAAGCAATTTATGTATCCTAAATGTAATACTTAAGATGAATGTAACTAAACATGGTAACTACTAATAACAATCCCCCCAAACTCGAGTGAGGCATTGTCCTCAATGCATGCTTTAAAGAAAATAACGAAAAATAAAATGCAAACGAGGACTTACTCCGAGAGTTCGTCATCGGGGATGATTAGTTTCCTTTTGGTCGTTGTCTTGATTCTCTTGCTTGAACGCGATGGTTGTTTTCTTGTTGTCGGTGGTGGAATCGATCCTCGTACGGGGTTGTCCTCATCATCCTCTTCATCAATGTCATTGGCTTTTTGCTTGGAGGATTCAATTGGTGCGGTCTTTGTTGGTTCAATGGAGGACTCATCCGAATCTAAAAAATCAGACAATGATTCCGTAGGAGTTGATTAGGGCATAGGTACTTTTTCTTTGGCTTTTGTAGTGGTTGCAGGGATGTCTTTAGTTTTGGTGCCATGGCAGCTTTAGGGTTGGTTGCCGTGGCATCTGCTTGTGTAGGCACGATATAGTTGCCGCGGCATCATCTGTTGCGGTTGTCGTGGCGACTGCTTCATTGGTTGCCGAGGCAAGGATCTCGGTAGGAAAGATTGGGAATGGCACGTGATTGTCCGGGTACTTTTCTAGGATGACTTGGGTGATGGCATTGTTGTGCTCCTTCATGTACCACATGAACCTTATTTGCCGGTCTTCAATTTGCCTTAGGTGGCTCACCAATGGTTGCAAGAGTGCTTCAAAGTATCCTGGGTTTAATGGCCGAGTTGCCCGGGCGTTAGGTGCTTGGGCATTAGGGATTGCCGGGGCGACTTGAGTTGCTGTGACAATTGGAGGCCTTGAGGATTTTTCCAGTGCCTCTCCCATTAGCTTTCGGATTTGTGCTTGATTCCAACCGGACTTTTGTAGGGCCTTTTCATCGGTTGACTCACTTGGAACATGCATCTCCTTGTAACGATTAGAAATTAAGCAAGGGAAGAAAAGAGAACCCTTATCTTTTGAGCTACATACAAAAATCTCATCACAAATAATTTTTCCAATGTTAATGATGCGATTATGCAAAATATAATGTATGAGCAAAAGACGTGGTATATCAACGGTATTATTGTGTGTGTTGGGCATTAAAGAAGTTTTAACAAACTTATTCCATAGTTTTGCCTCGGGTTTAAGCTGAAGGCGATTTACCGTGCCCTTGTATTTACCGTCGTTCCAATGAGTTCCCGGTTGAGTGAGTTCTTGAAGTACCTTGTCGAGTTGCTTGGGCGTGATTTGATTAACAAAGGCTTGATGCTCGTCCTTCTCAATGTAAAGCCCGTAAAAGGTGTTGACATTTTCGGGGCTTATAAGTATGGCCTTGTCACGAACAAAAGCATAAGGATTATCCGAGTTAGGTGAGTGAGCATAGAATTCTCTTACCCATTAGATGTTGCCCGGTTCCGATTGATGGCAAAAGATTTGTCACTTTTGATGTGCAATCCTCTCGAAGATGAATGGTTCAAGGCCGAAATCTTGATGAGAGTTGGAGTATTCAAAGCCTTGTTATTCATAAATCTTCCGACTTTCAAAGTTGGAGTGAAATCTTTCTTGAACCACCAGTGTAGCAAACTTCTTGTATCTTGGTTCTTTGGAGGAACTTGGATGAACCAAAAATTTAATTTTGGATGCCATGGATGATCTTGGTTCTGAATTTTGTAAAAACAAATAAAAGAAACTAAAGAGTTGCAAGATAAAAAGTAGGAATAGGTTAATGGTGATGGGTTTTATAGAAAAGATAGGTGGTAAATATGGTGGGTGGGATTAGGGGAAGACGAAAAAGAGGGTTTTGGTTTAGGGGAAGGGTGACGGCAAGGGGGGTTTAATTAGGGTAAGTTGGAGGCTTTATATAAGCCTTAAATTCAGCCCATTAATTTCCTTGTTGAAGATGTTTTCCTTCTTGGATTAAAATTCCTCTTTATCTTGAACTCTTTTCCTACAATTCAAAGACAAATCAAATAAGGATTAAAATTAAATATAAACTAATAAAGAAAATAAATAAAGATGTGTAAAGGGATTCTTAAACTTAAGGAGATTAAAAAAAAGAAAATCTATCCTAAAAATATAATACTAATCGGAAATAAAAGAATAATTAGTTCGAAAGAAAAAAAACTAAAAAAAAATAAAACAAAAGTAATCAAAAATAATAATAATAAAAAAAAATATCGAAGGGAGAACATGCTCATGCATCTCCTAAGTTGACCACTTCTTTGTTACGTTCCACATGAGCACCATTGTAGTACTTTAATCTTTGTCCATTAACTTTGAATTCATGTTTGTCAGTGATGGACTTGATTATCACGACACCATGGGAGAATGGTTTGACAACTTCGAATGGTCCCGACCATCTTGATTTCAGTTTTAGCCGATAATTGAACATGAGAACTAGTTGCCCTGGCGTAAATTGCCGTGGCAATAGTTTCTTGTCATGCCATTGCTTTGTTTTCTCCTTGTAGATTCGTGCATTGTTATAGGCGAGTGCACGGAATTCTTCTATCTCGTTGAGGTCCAACAAAAACTTTTGTCCGGCATTTTCCCAATCCATATTCACGGTCTTGATTGCCCAGTATGCCTTGTGTTCGATTTACACCGGTAGATGGCATGTTTTGCCATAGACAAGTCGGAAGGGGGACATACCTAAGGGTGTTTTGAATGTAGTGCGATATGCCCAAAGCGCGTCATCTAGTCTTAATGACCAATCCTTCCTAGAGGGATTTACAACTTTCTCGAGTATACCCTTCAATTTCCGGTTAGAAATTTCTGCTTGCCCATTGGTTTGTGGGTGATATGCTGTGGCAATCTTGTGTGATACGCCGAAGCGCTGCAACATCTTGGCAATAAGTCTGTTGTCAAAATGCTTGCCTTCATCACTGATAATTGCTCTCGGCATCTCAAACCGTGTAAATATGTTTTTCTGCAAGAATCGTTGCACGGTTTTGGAATTGTTGTTGGGAACTGCAGCTGCCTCAACCCATTTAGACACGTAGTCGACGGCAAGTAGAATGTAGAGGTTGCCGAATGAAGATGGGAAAGGTCCCATAAAATCGATCCCCCATACATCGAACAATTCCACCTCGATGATGTTTCTGGAGCGGCATCTCATGTCGTCTAGAGATATTGCCCGTCCTCTGGGAACGATCATATTGCTTGTAAAAGTTTTGGGCACCTTTGTACAATGTTGGCCAATACAACCCGGATTGCAAAACTTTGGCCGCGGTACGAGTTCCTCCAAAATGTCCTCCATAGGGTGAAGAATGGCATTTCCAAAGTACATTCTGTTGCTCTTCTTCAGGGACGCATCGGCGTATAACCTGATTTGCACATTGTTTAAACAAAAGAGGCTCATCCCAAAAGTAATGCTTAGCATCATGGCGGAACCGCTTCTTCCCTTGGTGAGTAAGGCCATAAGGTAAAATACCACAAACAAGAAAATTAACTAAATCTGCATACCAGGGTATTGCCAAGGCATGTGCTGCCGTGCCTTGCGCGTTAAGGGCTGCTGCAGCATCGAGAGTTGCCGAGGCGTGTGCATCCATGGTTGCCGAGGCAACTAAAATTTGTTCATCCGAGAATGCATCGCATATCTCTAGATCCGATCCTCCTCCCTATTGCGTTCTAAACGTGATAAGTGATCGGCCACTTGATTTTCTGTTCATTTCCTGTCCTTAATTTCAATATCAAATTCTTGTAAAAGTAATATCCAACGAATCAAACGAGGTTTGGCATCCTTTTTAGCAAATAGATATTTGATTGCCGAATGGTCCGTATGAACAATTACCTTTGTACCAATCAAATAGGATCAGAACTTGTCAAATGCGAAAACTACAGCTAGTAACTCTTTCTCCGTTGTTGTGTAATTCACTTGAGCACTATTAAGAGTTTTACTAGCATAGTATATCACATGGAAGGTCTTACCTGTGCGTTGGCCTAGGACTTCTCCTACCATGAAATCACTTGAATCACACATGAGCTCAAAAGGTAGCGTCCAATCTGGTGGAACGACAATGGGTGCCGAGGCAAGCTTTTCCTTTAGGGTTTTGAATGCTTGGGTGCAAGAATCATCAAAATCGAAGACTTTATCCTGTTCAAGCAAATTGCACAAAGGTTTAGTGATTTTAGAAAAATTATGAATGAACCTCCTGTAAAAACCTGCATGTCCAAGAAAGCTTCGAATTCCTTTAACCAAACTTGGTGGGGGTAATCTCTCGATCACGTCCACCTTGTCTTTGTCTACTTCAATTCCCTTGGATGAAATCTTGTGGTCGAGCACTATTCCTTCATCTACCATAAAATGGCACTTCTCCCAATTGAGGACTAAATCAGTTTCTTCACATCTTGCCAACACCTTCTCTAAATTGCCGAGGCAGCTGTCGAAGTCATTACCAAAAACAGAAAAATCATCCATAAAGATCTCAAGGAAGTCTTCGACCATGTCTAAAAAAAGTGCCATCATGCATCTTTGGAAGGTTGCCGGGGTGTTACACAATCCGAACGGCATCCTTCGGAAAGCATAAGTATTGTATGGGCATGTGAAGGTTGTCTTTTCTTGATCTTCTGGTGCTATGGCAATTTGATTGTAACTTGAATAACCATCAAGAAAACAATAAAAGGGTTTACCTGCAAGGCGGTCAAGCATTTGATCAATAAAGGGTAATAGGAAGTGATCTTTCCTAGTGGCTTTGTTTAGCTTTCGATAATCCATACAAACCCTCCAATCAATCACAATCCTGGTTGGAATGAGTTCATTGTTTTCATTACTTACCACCGTTATACCTCCCTTTTTCGGTACACATTGTACCAGACTTACCCATGTACTATCAGAGATAGGGGATATAATGCCGGCGTCAAACCACTTGATGATTTCTTTTATTACAACCCCTTTCATGGCATGATTCAGTCTCCTTTGGGCCTCAATTGAAGGTTTGTGATTATCTTCCAACAAAATCTTGTGCATGCACACTGCCGGGCTAATTCCCTTCAAGTAGGCAATTGTCCACCCTATTGCCTTTTTGTGTAGCTTCAACATTTTGATCAGCTTCTTTTCCTGCTCAGGCTGTAACTTAGAAGAAATAATTACAGGCAATGTATTATCGGTTCCTAAGTATGCATATTTTAGTTGCTCTGGAAATTTTTTCAACTCAAGAATCGGTGGTTGTTCAATAGAGGGTTTTTTGAGCTTACCTGAGTAATCCAATGGTTCAAAATATGTACCTGGTCGATTGACTAGTCAATTTGCCTCTTCTTGTTGTTCCTCATCGACCGGTTCTTCATACTCCTCAGGTTCCTCTTGATCGGCAATGTAGTTGTCGAGGCAACTAAATTCCTCGTCGAAGTTAAACTCTGTCGTGGCATGAAGAAGTTAGCATTCTTCTGGATCATCGGCATGCCTTAGTGTTTGGAACACATTTATTTTAACTTGCTGGTGATTCACCCTCATTGTGAGTTTTCCCTTTTCAACATCGATCAAGGTTCTCCTTGTTGCTAGAAATGGTCTCCCGAGAATGATAGGTGCATGCTCATCTGCTTCACAATCCAAAACAATAAAGTCAGCGGGAAAAATAAATTTATCAACTTTTACCAGTATGTCTTCGATTTTCCCTCTGGATGCACATAGGATCTGTCGGCTAGCTATAGCATAACTGTTGTAGGTCTTGCCTTCCCAATTCCTAGTTTCTGGAAAACTGATTTAGGCATCAAATTTATGCTAGCCCCAAGGTCGCATAATGCTTTCCCGACATAGTGGTTTCCAATAGAATAGGGTATTGTGAAACTTCCGGGATCCTTTAACTTAGGTGGCATACGATTGTGCAACATGGCCATGCATCCCTCTGTTGCGGCAACTGTTTCAAACTCTCCTAGCCTTGTTCTCTTGGACACAATGTCTTTAAGAAACTTGGCATAGTTTGGCATTTGTTCAATTGCTTCCACCAATGGCAAGTTGATGTGGACTTGCTTTAGGATATCAAGAAACTTCTTGAATTGATATTCTTGCTTTTTTCGCTTCAACCTTTGTGGGAATGGTGGTGAAAGTCGGATATCTTCGATCCTTTCATTGGTTTGGAACCTGATTGACGGCATTGCCGGGACAACTGGAGTTGCCGAGGTGTTATCAACTGGGGTTGCCGAGGCATGCTTATCGCAAGTTGCCGAAGCATCCTTATCGTCGGTTGTCGAGGCATGCTTATTGTCGGTTGCCGTGGCAATTCCTGGTTCAGCATCTGAGGTTTTGCCGCTAGGTTCGTCTTGATCTTTTTGTGGAGTTTTGTTTGATGAGCGGGCTTGAGCCTCTCTAAGTTGTTGGCCACTTCTAGTGGTGATCGCCTTACATTGCTCATAGCCAGTTCCTCTTGCGACTTCAGTATCGCTAGGTAAACCTCTTTGCGGTCTAGTATTCAGATTTTGAGCAAATTGTCCGACTTGATTTTCCAATGATTTGATTGTCGCCTCTTGGTTTTGCAATCTCATCTCAGTCCTGTTAATAAAAGCATCAGTTCTTTTTATGAAGTTACTATTCTCAGCCATATAAGATTCAGTTTTCATCATAAAAGCATTTAGAGAATTTTCCAAAGAACTAGATGTTATCGGTTGTTACTGCGGTAACTATTGTCGTGGCATATTCTGCTGGAATCCCGATGTTTGTGCATTCTGATTGTTCTGGTTTAGAGCATTGCTGGGATTACTCCATGAAAAATTAGGGTGCTTCTTCCAAGCTGGATTGTATGTATTGGACATCAAATTGTTGTTCCGATTGTAATTCCCCACATAGAAGCTGGATTCCGGATTCTGCATACATTCAGAAGAATCATGGTTATCACCACATAACTCACAAAAAGAATCCATTACCTTGACTTCATGTGTGTTGTTTGGTTTTTGCATGTTCTGGACCATCTTGGTTAAAGTGGCCAATTATGCCGAAATTGAATATGATGATCCTAGTTCATGTATTGTGGCTTGGCGTCTAACTCCTCCTCTTCTAGTAGAGGGGAATTGATAATCATTCTTGGCCAGCCTGTTTAGAATCTGCATTGCTTCCTCCGGTGACTTATCTAGGAGTATACCGTTTGCCGAGGCATCTAGCATCATCCTTGTTGGTGTATTGAGGCGTTGTAAAACATTGTTACTTGAGTCCACACCGGGAATCCGTGTAGGGGTCATTTGTGTAGAAGTTCTCTATATCGCTCCCAAGCCTCGTACATGGATTCATCATCTGCCTGCCGAAAAGAAGTAATGTCATTACGAAGCTTATCAGTCAAATTTGTAGGATTAAACCGAGCAAGGAAATCATGACAAAGATCGGTCCAAGATCCTATTGATCCGGCAGGAATGCTATTCAACCATGCTTTCACCCTATCCCTCAGTGAATAGGGGAATAATCTTAATCGTAAGACATCAGGGGTGACTCCGTGTATTTTGAACGAGATGCAAATCTCGAGGAAAGATTTAAGATGTTGTCGTGCACCTTCAGTTGTTGAGCCGCCAAATTGACCAATTGTGTTGATCATATTAAACATTACCGGTTTCAACTCAAAGTGGTTGGCTTCAATTTCAGGTGCGACAACTCCTGGATTAAGTCCATCAAGATCTTCTTCAAGATAGTCTCGAATAGTTCTATTTCGTGCATGAATCACTCCTCCTGCTGCTGGAACATCTTGATTCATATTTCCGTCTTGATTAGCCATTGCTACTCTTATCCTCCGTTTAAGTCTTTGTAAGGTTCGTTCAATTTCTGGATCAAAGGGATATTCTGGTGTAATCGGTCTTGCCCTGGTCATATACCAATGCAGAACCAAAGTTTGTTAGCCCTTTGAATCTTAAACAAGAAAAGTAAAAAGAAAGTGCAAGAAAATAAAAACAAAGTCGCTATTGCCAATCCCCGGCAACGGCGCCAAAAACTTGTTGCGTGTAATAAGTGCTACACAATTGTGCAAGTATACACGTTGCAAGTTATAGTATAAAAGATATCGTCTCCACAGGGATTGGTGCCACTTCAAGAATCTAGTCTCTTGCACTGTAAAAAGTAAAAACACAAATAGAAGATTATAGGAGTTTAACTAATAACTAAACTAGAAGGCAATAAAGTAAAAGAATAAATGAGATCAAATGAGAGAGTTAGGCCAGGTTATCGTGAGTTGAGGTGTGATAGAGGATTGGATCGTCTTGGTAAAAGAGTGCATGGGCAACTCAGTTGCCGTGGCAACTTGCACAACGGGGTTGCCTTGGCAACTAATCGATGGTTGCCTGGGCGACTAGTTGGGCAACTACTTGGGCGTCTGGGCAGCAATCTTCAAGGTTCGGCAGAGCGTTCTTCAATGGTTTCTTCTTATCCTAATTCGAAACTCTAGCTACTTGTGCATGCCTTGATAATACATCCCTGCGTGAATCAAGGGTGAACAACAACCAATCTTGTGCTCCTCTTAGCCGTTGAAATCCTTGACTTATTCCTAAGCTGGATTAATCTTCACCATCAATAATTGAATAAAGATCATATTCATTCGTTTCTTGAATCTAACTCTCCCAATATTAGATAAATAGATGAAGTCACGAGATCCTCTCCTAATTCACTCGCAAACAAGAATAAGAACCAAGAATGAATAAACCTTGAATAGAAACGTGCAAACTCTTATTACCTAAACAAAATCCAATAGTTTCTCACAACCACAAAACACAATAACCATAGCCAAATAGATTTAGTTCATGGCTAGGTTCCAAAGAAACACAAGATAAATAATCCCTAGCATGAACCTAATTGAACAAGAAAGAAAAAGATGAAGAATGAAGCTTGTCAAAATCTCCTTGCCCTAGATGCTTGTCAAAAATTCTCTCCTCTTGCTCTCTCTCTCAAGTTGACGATATGACCTCTAATTTATAGGGCTAGGTCAAAGTCCTTCTTTGAGGAGGAAGTTAAGTTGGAATTAAATTATATTTAAAGAATATAATTCTTTATTATAATTATATTCCTTCTAGAACTTCTCCTATCTTCTTGGAATTTAATTCTTCTTTAATCTCTTCATGAAAATCAAATTCCTTTGGGATTTAGCTTTGCTCCACGTCATTTTGGGCTTGTCTAGTCATCAATTTCGACTACCATATCACCTTATTCTTTGTCGACAATTGCCCTGGCAATTGGCTCGGCGTCTCCTTCATGCATTGCTTTGGCAACTAGCTCGACATCTCCTTCATGCATTGCCCTGGCAACTAGCTCTAGCCTTGCTTTGGCAAGTGATCCTGCACATACACACAAAACACACCAAAGCAGCATCTTTTCCCACAAAAACTACCAAGTTATGTAATCAAGCTCAACGATGGAAGGAAACATGGATTAATGCATGAATGGCTAATTATGCAACTAATAGGAGCCTAAGTCTAACAATAATATGAGTAAAAAGGGTAAGAAAATAGTACTTTTGAACACTTATCAACTCCCTCAGCGAGCATATCGCTCAATCACAAACTACGATAGTATCCGACTTAACCGCGTTGCTAGAGAAAAGATATGGGAAAGAAAAGGTTAAGGACGAAGTCGCCCAGGAGCCAGAAGGTATCACATCTCACAACAAGGTTCAACCAAAGATGCCAAGTCCGGCAAGAGGAGTATATATTGACTCTGTTGGGATATCTGCTAGTCTTCAGGCAAGGGCATCTGAAAATCAACCCATCGATACAGAGCCATTCTACGAAGAAGAGGTGCCATATCTGAATTTGGTCGAGAAAATTAGAAAAAAAGTGGAAAAGAAATGAGAAGAAAGATTTTGTCTCATGGAGTAAAAATTTAGAGCACTACAAACTGTAGATGAACCAGGGAATGAGGCTAGTGATCTCATCCTAGTATCCTACCTTATTTTACCACCAAAACTTAAAACTCTAGAGTTTGACAAGTATAATGGAACTACATGTCCTTCTGCGTATGTGACCATGTATTACCGAAAGATGGCAGCCTACATCAAGGATGAAAAGCTTTTGATCCATTGTTTCCAGGATAGTCTGACTGGAGCAGCAACCCGGTGGTACACCCAATTAAGCCGGGAAAACATCAAGTCCTCGAAAGACCTTTCGAAAGCGTTTATTGAGCAGTACAAACATGTGACATATATGACCCCTAGTAGGATCATGTTGGAAAACATGGGGCAAAAGTCTAACGAGAGTCTGCGACAATACGCCCAGAGGTGGCGAGGGTGGCCGCTCAGATCCAGCCACTAATTCCTGAGCATGAGATTATGCCCCTATTCGTGAATACTCTGAAGGGAACACTATTTGATCTCCTTATCAATAATACAATTCAGAGCTTTGCCGATTTGATTAGGATTGGGGAGTCTCTCGAATTGGCAATTAAGAGTGGCAGGATTGACAGCGGCGATAGCTCCCGAAAGTACAACAAGAAGACAGAGAATGAGGTATATACTATAAGTACTTACAACACCCCAAAGAACTTTACGGTCTCTCAGCCGCAAGCATCAACAAGAAAGGCTTAGAACCCAAACCGAAGAGAAGGAAGAGCTCCACGAAAGGAACAAGGGAAAACAACCTTTACTTCGTTGCCAATTTCGTATACCGAGCTTTATTCTCAATTATATAAAGTTGACTTGGTCCGCCCATACTATGTTACTCTGTTCAAACCTCCGTTTCCATCATGGTATGATCCCAACGCGCATTGCGATTATCACGGCGGTGCCCCTGGTCACTCCACTAAAAATTGCCTCGTATTTAAGAAACTTGTGAAGAGTCTGATTAATTATGGGTTATTAAAGTTTGAAGAACCAAACGTGGCTGCTAACCCGTTACCCAATCACGGGAACCGCAGAGTAAATGCTATCGAGGAGTACTCTGCTACGAAGGCCAAGGAAGATGTGTCAGAAATTAAGTCTCCATTGCGATGGGTGTTCCAACAATTATGCATGGCCCACTTGATTGACAGGGTCATGGTAGTGGTGCAGAAGGGGTGTAGAGCTTATTGCGAGTTTGACTAGGACGGAGGGCACGACATTCAACAATGTGAAGAATTCAAGAGGTTGATTCAACAGCTGATGGAAAACAAAGAGATAGAGTTCTTTGATGAGGTTGGAGAAAGGAAGGGGTTAGATGTATGTGCGTCAGATAGCCCCAACATCAAGTATGGAATAGACAGACCCTTTGTCATCTCATCCAGACAAAAGAAAGCAAGTTCATCTCAAGCATAAGCTCTAAAGGTGGCCCCTAAAATCATTATCTCAGCACCAACCCATTTTCCATTCAAAGACATGCAGCAAACCCCTTGGAATTATACCGCCAACGTGACTATACCAGAGCAGTCGAAACCTCGTGAGGAGAATGAAAAAATGGAAGAAGAAGAGCCAAAGTAGAAAAATGAACAGACAGAAGAAGAAGAAATTGTCAACGAAGTAGGCCACTTCATGAGGAGCGGCAGGTGCTACTCGTCGGAAGCCTTGAAATCTACTGAAGCTACAAAAGATAAGAGGGAAGGTACATCAACCGATCCTACAAAGAAATTTGGCGAGGAACCCTCCAAAGGTTAATGAGCTGATAACTGAGGCTCGGGCACAAGAATTTTTGAAGTTCATGAGGCACAGTGAGTACAATGTAGTAGAGAAGCTGCGAAAACAACCAGCAAGGATTACGGTGTTGGAGTTGCTTCTGAGTTCAGAAAAGCATCGTGATGCATTGTTAAGGGTGCTGAACCAAACGTTTGTACCGGGTGACATTTCTGTGTCTAAACTGGATAGAATAGTGGGGCATATCACCACGTACAACTACATCACATTCAGCGATGACGAGATCCCAGAGGGAGGTATGGGGTCTACTAAAGCTCTAAACATCACTACCCACTGCAAAGGGTATGTTTTGCCAGGAGTACTGATTGATTATGGGTCAGCATTAAACGTACTACCGATGGTGACTCTGCAAAGGCTACCGGTAGATGATTCCCATATAAAACCCTATCACAACTCTGTGAGAGCCTTCGACGGTACTCAAAGAGGAGCACTTGGAAAATTTAAGGTACCTTTGTTAATCGGACCGACAGAGTACACAATTGATTTCGTGGTAATGGACATAAAGTCGAGCTACAGTTGCTTATTGGAAGACCATGGATTCACTCTGCGGGAGCCGTTCCCTCATCACTCCCTCAGAAGTTGAAATTTGTGATCAAAGACAAGTTGGTCACCGTAGAAGCTGAGCAAGAAATCATCGCTTCAGTAACATCGGATGCCCCCTATATCCAGAACGATGAGGATGCTGCGGAATGTTCTTTCCGAGCATTGGAACTTGTAAATGCTACATTCGTTGCGGAAGGTAGTCGGATCCCCTCCCCCAAGTTATCCAACTACACCAAGATGATTGTTTCTGAGACTTTGGTCCAAGGAGCCAAAACATGAAGAGGGCTAGAAAGTACGACCCAAAAGTGTCATTACCAAGAAAGATCATTTTGGGCTTGGCTACAAACTGAATGTTCAGCAAAGGAGAGAGAAATATGGAAAGAAAAAATAACAAATGAGGGTTAGATTGAAAGGAGAGGATATTCTATGGAGACCGATGTATTTCCCTCATGTAAAAGATATTTTTGTCTTTGGAGGAATTGACCATATAGAACAGAAAGTACAAGAAGCAATTCGAGAAAATGACATACTTAACGAGGATGAGATATTCGGTGAATCGCTCGAAGGGATGTCTATCAACATGACAGCTGAAGATGACAATGGCAGCAACGTGTTGACCAGTATCTGCCCTTGTCGTCCCGGGGAAACTCTCAATAACTAGAGCTACATTGATCTACCTATAATCTTTAGGGCTAGATCAGAGTAATGCTCCGAACCAACCCTTTTGTTTTTGCCCATGAACAATGGGGATCTTTTGTATAGGGCATCAATGTTAACTTTTTGTTTGTAATGAAAGAATGTCTTCCTTGTTTTCTCAAATGGCAAACATTTCATTTACTTCATTCATTCATTTCTTACTCATATTCATTCACTTCATTTAAAATCGTTCTCATTTCATGCAGGATTCCCATAATTAACTGTATGAATAATTCTGAATCGAATCCCGAGGTAGATTTTGAACGCCCAGAGATCTTGGCAAAAACTAAAGAGGAGGACGACGAGGCAGAATGTGAGGTTCCTGAAGAGTTGGTAAGGATGATGGCCGGGGAAGAAAGGCAAATCATGCCCCACCAAGAAGAAATAGTAATTGTGAACTTGGGAAGTGATGAGGAGAGAAAAGAAGTGAAAATCGGGACTACGTTTTCCTCAGAAACCAGGCGTGAACTGATAGCCCTGCTCCAAGATTTTAAGGACATCTTTGCTTGGACTTATCATGATATGTCGGTCTTGAATATAGACATAGTGATGCACAAGCTGCCAACGAGGCCGGAATGCAAACCAATCCATCAAAAGCTCAGAAGAATAAGGACTAACATGCTATTAAAAATTAGAGAAGATGTGAAAAAGCAGTTTGATGCTGGCTTTTTGGAGGTTGCCAAATGCCCTTAATGGGTTGCAAGCATCGTACCGGTGCCAAAGAAGGATGGGAAGGTCTGCATGTGGGTAGATTACAAGGATCTCAATCGAGCGAGACCTAAAGACAATTTCCCTTTGCCATATATTGACACGTTGGTGGATAATACCACGGGACACTCATTATTCTCATTCATAGATGGTTTCTCAGGATACAACCAGATAAAGATAGACCCAGAGGACATGAAGAAGACTACATTTGTAACCATGTGGGGCACATTTTGTTACAAAGTGATGTCTTTCGAACTCAATAATGCAGGGGCGACTTATCAGAGAGCAATGGTGACTCTTTTCTACGATATGATGCACAAAGAGATAGAAGTATACGTGGATGATATGATCGCTAAGTCCCGAACCGAGGAAGAACACCTTCGAAACCTAAGAAAGCTATTCCAAAGACTACGAAAGTATCAGCTGAAGCTTAACCCGGCTAAATGCACCTTCACTGTCACATCTAGAAAACTTTTGGGGTTTGTAGTGAGTAGAAAGGGGATTGAGATTGATCTAGAAAAAGTGAAGGCTATCCAGGACCTCCCACCGCCTCTGACTCAGAAAGAAGTTCGAGGTTTCCTGGGAATATTAAATTATATCTCCCATTTAATCTCTTAATTAACAGATAAGTGCAACCCTGTCTTCAGACTACTTAGGAAGAATAACCCAGGGGTCTAGGATGAATAATGTCAAGAAGCTCTAGAGATGATTAAGAAATACCTGATGAATGCTTTGATTTTAGTCGCACCGGTCCCAAATAGGCCTTTGATCCTTTACCTGATAGTTTTTGAAAACTCTATGGGTTGCGTTTTGGGGCAGCATCATGAGTCTGGGAAAAAGGAAAGAGCCATCTACTACCTAAGCAATAAGTTCACTGATTGCAAAACACGGTACCCGTCAATTCAGAAGTTATGTTGTGCTTTGGTTTAGACTACCAAAAGGCTTAGACAGTACATGTTATACCATACCACTTGGTTGATATCCAAATTGGACCCCTTGAATTTTCTAATGGAAGCACTGGCATTAACATGGAGGATGGCCTACTGGCAGATGCTGTTATCCGAGTTTGGCATTGTATATGTGATCCAGAAAGCTGTGAAAGGAAGCGCTATAGCGGATTTCTTAGCTAGCCGTACTTCAGATGATTATGAATCGTTGAACTTCAATTTCTCAGATGAGGACTTGATGTGCATAACAATTGAGGAAGACATTGTTTCAGATGATGGCTAGTTGAAGCTTTACTTTGATGGGGCCTCTAATGCCCTCAGCCACGGAATAGGAGCCGTATTAATTTCTCTAGAAGATGTCTACTATCTCATCACTAGCAGATTAGAATTCTTTTGTACAAACAACATAGCTGAATACGAAGCCTGTTTCATGGGACTGAATGCAGCCATTGAAAGAAAGATCAAAGAACTTCGAGTATTCAGAGATTCATCCTTAGTGATCTATTAGTTACGAGGAGAATGGGAAACTAGGGATCTGAAGCTAGTCAAATACTACGAGTTGATCCAAGAGCTCATCAAATAATTTGAAAATGTCAGTTTCACCTACCTCCTAGAGAAGACAACCAGATGGCAGACGCCTTGGCAACCCTGGCCTCTATGTTCAAAGCAAATACAAAAGTATAAATGAAGCCAATTGAGATGCAGAATTTTGAAAGGCTAGCTCACTGTTATAATGTGCAAGAAGAAATAGATGGTAACCCTTGCTATTTCGATATCTTGCAGTATATCAAGTTTCAAAAGTATCCTGAAGGGGTAAATGAAAATAACCAAAAAACACTCAGGAAGATGGCAATAGGATACGTTTTGGACGGGGAAATTCTGTACAAAAGAGGCCATGATCAAACGCTGTTGAGATGTGTAGATGTCTGAGAGGCGAAAGAAATTTTGGCAAAAGTGCATGATGGCTTGTGTGGAACACACGCCAATGGTCTGTCAATAGCCTGAAAAATCATGAGATATGGCTATTTCTGGTCGACTATAGAGGGAGACTACATTGATTACGCCAAGAAATGCCATAAGTGCCAAATATATACAGACAAGATCCATGCTCCTCCGTTACCTTTACACACAATGAATTCGCCTTGGCTGTTCGCAACATGGGGCATGGATGTCATTGGAAAAATTCATCTGAAGGCTTCCAACGGGCACCGTTTTATTTTGGTTGCCATTGATTACTTCACTAAATGGGCGGAGGCAGCATCTTACGCCAATATCACAAGGACAACGATGTGCAAGTTCTTGAAGAAAGAGATCAATTTTTGATATGGGTTGCCGAAAAGGATTATCACCAACAATGCTTCCAACCTGAATAAAAAATTAATGACTGAGGTGTACAACCAGTTGAAAATAACACACCATAATTCCACAACCTACCGTCCTAAGATGAACATGGCAGTAGAAGCAGAAAATAAGAACATAAAGAAAATCATTGTGAAAACAACCGACATCTACAAAGATAGGCATGAGAAGTTGTCGTTTGCTTTGTTCGCCTACCAGACATCTATTCGCACATCAACAGGGGCAACGCCTTATTCTTTAGTGTGGCACAGAGGCGGTACAACACGTTGAGGTTGAGATTCTATCACTATAGGTTATAAATAAAGTAAATCTGGATGAATCAGAGTGGGTGCAAACCAGGCTTGACCAGTTATATCTCATCGAAGAAAAGAGGTTGAAGGCCATTTGCATGGTCAAATGTACCAAAGACGAATGATGTGGGCATATGATAAGAAAGTGCGCCCAAGAGAATTCTGAGAGGGAGATCTAGTGCTTAAGAAGATCCTCCCAATTCAGAAAGATTTTCGAGGGAAGTGGATGCCTAATTGGGAAAGGCCATATGTCGTCAAGAAGGCCTTTTTGGGAGGAGCACTGATTTTAACTGAGATGGATGGAGAAGAATTGAGAATTCACGTGAATTCCGATTCAGTTAAAAAATATTATGTTTGAAAAAAAATGAAAAAATAAATAAATAAAAAATAAAATGAGAAAATAAAAAATGAAAAAAGGATGATGAGGCAAAAACCTGAAAATGCGCTTCATAAAAAAGGAGAGCTCAAGGCGAAAACCCAAAAAAGGGCGTCTTGAAGCAGAGAAAGGATCTGAGTTGAAAACCCGTTAAGGGCGGCTCAGATAAATTTTGAGATTGGGCCTCAGGCAAGCAGAATTACCCTCCTGAGTACCAGAAGAAAGAGCTCCAGGCAAAGATTCTATTTCAGTTGACGGGACCACGCATTATTCATACAGTGGATATTTGGACTTTTACATTCCATGTTGCCTCACTAAGTATATACTTAGCGTGTGATTGTTTCACGCGTAGGTAAGAAGGAAAGTAAGGAGCAGCTGCAGACTTCATCATATCTTGAGGATTAAGCATCAGTGATCAGTATGACATCTTTAATGTTGTCTTTTGATATTTCTAGTTGGCATGTATAATATAAATGTTTTGGCTGCTCTGATATATATACATATTTAGAAACGAGTTAGATTAATCGTATTTTATTTACTATCTAAATGATTTTTAAATTAGGCAGTTTTTAAGCAGTTTTATTATTTAAATAGCTACTAAGTAAACTGCCTAGTTGCTGCTTGAATTTAGGTTTGAATTGAACTTAGAAAAGTTAAGTTTTAAATTTTACACGATTAACTAAATGATTAGTTTTAAAAGGTTATATTTATGAAAAAAAATTATATTGATTTCATTTATATGGTCAATGGTAAAGGCTTAGTGACATCTCTGACCTGTATTCAGCGATGGATACAGGAAGGGGGTGTTACATTTATTGGTATCAGAGCTATAGGTTTAGTCGATTCTCGGCCGAAATGAAAGTTGTTTTTGTTGAAAAATGTGTACATGCCACTAGGATGTCAAAATTTATGATATGATGTTTATATTATTGTTGAATGTCGCTCCTTACTAATGTAGTAATTATGTGATTATAGATGTCTAAATCAAGAGGTTCTAGACGAGCGGTGGATCAGGAGGTTTTGGAAGAAGCCGATAGTGGCAATAAAGAGGTTAATAATAACCCTCCAGCTCAACCGGAACAGGGAGGAGCACCAGCACAGCAGGGAATGCCTGTGCAAGATCAAGGGACTTTTCTTCAGGCTTTGGAAATGGTTCTGACACGTTTTCAGCCACAAGCTCCCCCTACTCCTCGAATGACAATTGCTAAAGAATTTAAAAGTTTGAGAGCGCCTGAATTTAAAGGAGAAGTAGATGAAGGTCCCGTGGATGCCAACATGTGGCTAAATGATCTAAAGATCATGTTAGAGGGATTTCACTGGTCGGAGACGGATGAGTTGGACGAAGCTATCTCGTTACTTTAAGGTCAAGCAAGATTCTGGTGGACTAATGCTACTATGCATGTCCCTCCCGAGCAGGTTACCTGGAATTTTTTCTTGGAAGAATTCAAGAACAAATATATTGGAGATCATTTTATCCGGAAGATGGAACAACGATTCCTTAGCCTAAAGCAAGGAAATCGAACCATCTATGAGTACGGGTGTGAGTTTAACAAGTTGAGCCAGTTTGCAGCAAAATTGATACCTACTGAAAAGGATTGATGTGATTATTTTATTGAATGCCTGAATAGGAGACCAAAGGAAATGTTGGTGGCATTGAACCTGCTTACTTTTCAAGAAGTGATGAATCAAGCTAAAGCAATGGAACATGTCTATTCGGAGGACACGACAGAGCAGACTTCGCAATTTAATAAAAGACCATGAACATCTTCAGCTCCTTTCTCATCAAAGAGGAGTAAATGTGGTTCTTGGTATAGGAATAAATCTGGATCTTCTCGGAAAGGAGGTAATACTGGAGGAAACAAGCAGGCTCAAACAGTTAATTCTGGTGCTAGTTCATTATTCCAATTCAAAACTCAATCGTGTGATGTTTGTGGTAAACGTCATTCAGGCACATGCTAGATGGTGACGAGAGCATGCTTACATTGTGGAAAGATGGGTCATTTTATCAGAGACTGTCCTCAAAATTTTGGAGAGAAATTTGTACAAACAGAACGATCTGCTGTGATGCCATCGAGAGGCAAAGGAAGAGGCAGATCGGGAAGACCATCTGAGTCAGCTTCACAAGCAGAAAGGCATGCAGCAGCTCATGTTTATAATATACGGACTAGTGAAGACTGGGATGACTTAGAAATTATTGCAGGTACATTCTATCTTCACAATAAGCCTGTATTAGTTTTGATTGATCCTGGTTCTACGCATTCGTATGTTAGTACCAAGTTAGTTGGAGATAGATATATTCCATTAGAGCCTATCTCTAGTGATATAGTGGCAACAAATCCTTTAGGTCAAAGTGCGAGAGTAAGTAGAATATGTAGAAATTGTCTGATAATGGTGCAAGGAACAGAGTTTCCGGCAAACCTAATGGAGTTATCTTTCGAAGAATTTGAAGTGATATTAGGCATGGATTGGTTATCTTTCTACCATGCCATTGTGGATTTTTGCTTAAAGCGATTAATCTTGGAAAATTAGAATGGTGAGGAAATAATAGTAGTAGGAGAAAGGATGAATCCTTTATCTAATGTGATTTCAGTAGTTTCGGCGAAGAAGCTGCAATTAGAAGGTTGTCAAGCTTTTATAGCTAATGTGGTGGATACTCGAACTGTTGGAACTAAGTTGGAAGATATTCCTATTGTTCGAGAATATCCAGATGTATTTCCTAATGAGCTAACAGGATTACCTCCATATCGGGAAGTATAATTTAAGATGGTATTGCACCTATATCGATGGCCCCGTATGGAATGGCGCCAGCTAAGCTTCGAGAGTTAAAGGTGCAATTACAAGAATTATTGGATCGGGGTTTTATAAGGCCAAGTGTGTCACCTTTGGGTGCATAGATTTTATTTGTGAAAAAGAAAGATGGGTCAATGCGACTATGCATAGATTATCGTTAACTAAATAGGTGACTGTGAAAAATAAGTATCATTTTTCGAGGATTGATGATCTTTTTGATCAATTAAAGTGTGCGGATGTGTTTTCCAAAATTGATATTCGATCAGGATATCATCAGCTGAAGATTAAGGAAGAAGACATTCCAAAGACTGCAATTCAAACTCGGTATGGGCACTGCGAGTTTGTAGTGATTCCGTTCGGATTAACCAATGCCCCTGCAGAATTCACTGATCTGATGAACCAAATATTTCAGCCATATTTGGATCAATTTGTAGGGGTATTTATAGATGATATTTTAGTCTATTCAAAGATGAAAGAGGAACATGATGCTCATCTTTGTGTTGTTCTTCAGATCCTCCGAGAAAAGAAACTATATGCTAAGTTATCGAAATGTGAGTTTTGGTTATCGGATGTTACTTTTCTCGGTCATGTAGTTTTAGTAGAGGGAATAAGAGTAGATCCCAAGAAAATACAAGCCATAGTGGAATAAAAAGCTCCAAAGAATATTTCTGAGGTTCAAAGTTTCTTGGGATTGGCTGGTTATTATCGAAGATTTGTAAAGAATTTCTTGATGATTGCCTCTCCCCTAACTAAGCTGTTAAGAAAGGATGTGCCATTCGTTTGGACGGATAAGTGTCAAGAAAGCTTTGAAACATTGAAGAGGATTTTAACTGAAGCACCGATATTGGTGCAACCAGAATCGAGTAAGGATTTTGTAATGTATAGTGATGCTTCTCATAATGGCTTGGGATGTGTACTCATGCAAGAAAAAAAGGTAGTGGCTTATGCTTCCAAACAGCTTAAGACACATGAGAGGAATTATCCCACCCACGATTTAGAGTTGGTAGCGGTTGTTTTTGCTTTAAAGATATGGCTTCATTATCTATATGAAGAAAGATGCTATATCTACACGGATCATAAAAGTTTAAAGTATCTGCTAACTCACAAGGAGTTAAATTTGAGGCAGAGAAGGTGGTTTGAGCTCCTAAAAGATTATGATGTGGTTATTGACTACCATCTAGGAAAAGCGAATGTGGTAGCTGATGCCCTCAGTAGAAAGACCTTTGCTGCCTTGAGAGCTATAAATGCGAGACTAACATTGAAAGAAAATGGTGTTTTGATTGCTTAGTTAAGTTTAAGGTCTGCTTTAGTAGATCGGATAAAGGAGCTCCAGAGAAGAGATATCGAATGTTTATCAAGATTCAAACAAGTAAAAAATGGCGAGATCAAAGATTTTGAAGTTAAGTCTGATGGATATTTGTATTATCGAGGAAGAATTGTTATTACTGAAGATGAAGAGTTAAAAAGAGAACTTTTTGAAGCACATTATAGTCTTCTGACTATACATCCAGGTGGAAACATGATGTATCAAGATCTAAAGGGTAGATATTGGTGGCCAGGAATGAAAAGAGCTATATCTGAGTTTGTTTCGAAGTGCCTAACATGTCAGTAAGTAAAAGTGAAGCATCAAGTGCCTTCTGGTTTATTGCAACCAATTTCTATTCCTTAGTGGAAGTGGGAACGAGTAACCATGGATTTTGTGATAGGGCTACCTTTGACTCCAATCAAGAAAGATTTAATCTAGGTAATCGTTGATAGATTGACTAAGTTAACACATTTCATTCCTGTCCGGACTGATTTCTCAATGGAAAAATATGCGAAGTTGTATATTAAGGAAATAGTTCAGCTTCATGGAGTACCAGTCTCTGATAGAGGTCCAAGATTTACTTCCAAATTTTGGAAGTCTTTACATAAAGCTTTGGGTACTCGACTTAATTTTAGCACAGCCTTTCATCCTCAAACAGATGGACAATCAGAGCAAACCATTCAAATTTTGGAAGATATGTTGAGGGCTTGTGTGATTGAGTTCAAAGGATCATGGGATAAATACTTGTTGTTAGCGAAATTCTCTTATAATAACAGCTATTAAGCAAGTATCAAAATGGCACCTTATGAAGCCTTGTACGGAAGAAGGTGCAAGACTCCTTTGAATTAGTACGAGTTGAATGATCGAGACGTATTGGGACCTAATCTAATTAGAGAAGCCGAAGACAAAGTAAAGATCATACAAGATAATCTCAAGATAGCCACTGATCGACAAAAAGCTTATGCAGATTTAAAGAGAAAAGAAATTGAATTCCAAGTTGGTGATAAAGTGTTTCTCAAAGTATCACATTGGAAAAAGATATTGCAATTTGGAAGAAAGGGAAAACTGAGTCTGAGATTTATTAGACCATATGAGATTATAAAAAGAGTTGGTCCGGTGGCTTATCAACTTGCTCTACTCCCAGAAATGGATAAGATACATAATGTGTTTTATGTATCGATTTTTAGAAAGTATCGATCAGATCTTTCCCACATCATTACTCCGGAAGAAGTAGAAATTCAACCAGATTTGACGTATGAAGAGGAACCGATCATAATTTTAGCACGTGAGGTCAAAGAGTTGAGGAACAAGTCGATTCCACTTGTTAAAGTTCTTCGGCGAAATCACAAAGTGGAAGAAGCAACGTGGGAAAGAGAGAAAGATATAGAAAATGGTTTCTTCATCTTTTCAAATACGTTCTGAAAATTCGAGGATGAATTTTCTTAAGGGGAGAATTGTAATACCCCCAATATTTGAGTAGTGGCTAAATTACAAAGTTTTAAAAGTTGGTGATTTTAGTTCAGTGACCAAAGCAAATAGTTATAGGAAATATCAAATAAAATAGAGGTGCATAAAATCAAAACCTAATAGATATGATATGATATGTTATGTAAAGCAATAAGCCTAAGGAGAATACTCATCTTCCTCGTCTTCCTCTTCTTCATCGTTATCTCCATGAATATGTCCATGCCATTCTAAATGAAAAGCAGTAAGGGAGATGTCCATCGAAGACGCATGGTGCTCAACGGTAGTCAATCTAGCATCCATGGAATGCAAGAGGGTGTCGATGGTGTCAAATATTGTATCCATAGAGGGAAACTTCTTATCAAGGTAGGTTAAGAGAGCATTTAGGGAAGGTGGAGCAACCGAAGCAACAAGAGCATCCTCAAGCGGTTCATTAGGAACATCTACGGGGACTTTACCACGAAGATTGGCATTGCGAATCCATTCACCATTGAGAAAGGTAAACTTGGCCTTCTTATCACCGGACGGCGGCCATGGCGAGGGTAGACTCTTAACTCCCTTTTTTGTATTTTTATTGTTTATATGCATGTACGAGAAAAAGATAGAGGAGAGAAAAATGTACACTTGAAACTTTTCGTGTTTTTTTTGGAAACTGGAAAAACTAAATGTTCTTACAGATTTTTTCATACATATATTATGCTCTCTGACCTTTGTTTCTGGTAGAAATAAAATATAAAAATACATATATTTTTGTCTGATTTGGTACTGATAATCCATTTTTCTGTTTTTCTTGCACGTCTGGTGGTTGGTACGGCAGCAGGGTGGAGGTGATCGTCCAGCCAGAAGCATCCTTGATTATTGGATCAGATTTGATCCAACGACTGAGGTTGCATGATAAATGGACAGCCCTGATGTAATATGGAAATTGGTGGGAATGCATGAGATGGTGACACGTGACGCATGGCAGTCGAGGAACCTTACGCGTGGGCAGCACGCGAGCGTGGGAGGCTAAAAGGGCTGTGCGTGATCCCACGCGGCCAGTTGGAGAGACATCTCCCTTCAATCATGACCATTAGATCAAAATTTGATCCAACGGCTCTTGATCAGCTGCGCAAAAAGAAGCTGAAATTAGGGTTTAGCTATCTGATATGGATTATGGTTTTGGGCCAAACGGGCCTGTATTTTTATGTAATGGACATTTAATGTTTGTATTTGGACTAGACATTTAATTATCTACTTGGGTTTTAATTAATAATATTTTTTTGGATTTCATTTCAATTTAGCTCATTAATAATAATAATAATAATAATAATAACACTAATACATGCACACATGCATATATAATATAGTTACATGCAAACATTCATGCAAATTAACATATATATAACATACGTTTAAACACATAACATACAAGCATATATATTTGTTCACACATTTTGTACATATACAAATGATGTATACATAAAATATACACATACATATGACACACATATACCTTAATAAATATTAACACGTATACATACATAATATGTATAATATGCCTGCACTCACACATATCACACGCATATTTTATGCACACATTAATCATACGTACATAATTAACACACATACTAATATATTATATGCATACATACAATAATAACATAATTACATAATGTTTACAGACTCAGATAAAAATGAGTGATTACAGTTACCCCTCTTTACTTGTTTTTGTGAAACGGGAACAAAGCAAAGATCATAAGCACTCACTTTTATCCGACTTTCCTGTTTGTAGCTTCGAAATCACGTGTTCTTCTGGAACTCTCTGCCTTTCCTCGGCCAAATCTTTAGGCTCATAAGTTCTTCTTATATAGAACTTCTTCACCTCCTGATCTTAGAGCTAAAAGCCTTCCTATATAGAACCTTTCATTCTGAAGTCTTGAGTTACGAGTCCTTCCTATATAGAACTTTTCACTCTGAGACATAAAGCTTGGAGTCCTTTCTATATAGAACTCTTTGCCTTCAACGCGACGGGTTTTTCCTATATAAAACCTTCTGCGTTACGGGTGGATTCTTCCGACTAGGAGTTCTTCCTATATAAAATTGCTAGTCTTCAAACCCTGGAGCTGTATGTCCTTCACATATAGAACTTTTAGCCTCTAAAATCTCAAAGTTATGGGTTCTTCCTATATAGAACCTTTCATTGCGAGGGCTCGAAAATATAGGCCCTTCCTATATAGAACCTTTATCTTCGAATTAAAGATTCACGCTAAACTGGCTGCTGATCTTTCTGGATTCATGCTACTGGGGCTGCCGAAATCTTTCTTCAAATTTGGGGATTTACGCCAAAAATGGCTACCGAATTTTCTGGACTCACGCTACTAAGGCTACCAAAATCTTTATTCAAATTAATCCACCTCTTCAATGCGAAGTCACAAATCAAAAGCCAATGGCAATGGCAATCTGTAAGTACCTATTTAGAATAGCCAAAATGTTATGATAGATGAGTTAGCATGCTCCTAATCCTAAGGATGCCTAACTATGCATGATGCATGAGTGTCAATATCTCGATGCGCCTGCTTTTGCAGTCAGTCAATCTTAACCCTATGCTTGTTTTCTCTTCCTTTTTCTTCTTCTGGTGATGGTACCCCATCTCACTGTTGGGTTCAACCATTTTAGCCTCTCTTTTCTGAGTTCCTGACTCTAAGTTCTAAAGCACCATTTCAGGTTTTCTGTTTAGAGTTTTTTTAGGCGCCTTTACGGGTTTTCACCTGGGAGATCACTATTGTCGTCTTGAACATTTTCTCAAACAAGTATGAATGGTGCGTGTCATTGGTTATCTTATTCTGATGCTCGAAGTCCCTCATCGCGCTTCGACATGCATTATGTAGAAAGCTTGAGATCAAAGTTAATTATGTTTCCTAATCACCTGCATTCTCAGGGTTGGATCATATTAATGCTCAAAAATCTTTTGCTTTTCATAAGTCTATGTTTACCTGTTTGCATGATGCTTATGAAAATGATAAGAAGACAAGGAATGGAAGGCACAAAAACATAATCTTATTGTCATTAAGGACTTGGAATAGTTTTAGAAAAGTCATGGCAAACATGAGGAAAAGGGAAAGCTAAAACATTCCATAGTAAAATAATGATAAGAACAATTAGAGTGCAAAATTATAAATATCAAAAAGGATTTGAAAATCATAAAACTAACTTGCCAAAATCATTCCCTTTTTCGTAATTTGTAACAAATCTCAATATTCATATCTAATACAGTACAGGTTATATCAATTTGATCCATTATAGTTCACTTTCCATATCGATATAGCCCAATGTAATATGGATGGGAATACATGGTATGCGAGTCAATGATGAGTATGCACATGCCCGACAACAACTATTTAGTTGTGCCATTAATAAAACAATGTATCGATGTATTGATATCAATGTATCAATACCAATGTATCAATGTCAGTGTAATACTGTAAACACTACCGTAATTTAACGGCATCAATAATAATAATAGGTCATTGTTTTAGAACACAACTCACTATATCACTATCGTAACTTAACATCAGTATTAACCAATAGGCATAGCCGTAGAACACAACTCACTGTCTTATTACTGTACTTGACAGTAATATCATATTAATATACTCCACCTCTTTGGCATGCCAATATACCAAGACTCTCAATAATTATAGAATGGGCTTTCAAATAATTTACTACTATGAAGATTTCATTCATTTTCGATAATATCAATGGATCAAGATAATCACTTCAATATGTAAAAATATGCATTGGGCAATTCATACCCGAAAATCATTCATAGAGCATTTCAAAATCATTTAATAAAATTCAAATACTTTTCTTTTAATAATCGAGAATGACTTACCACCAGTCTTTCTCATTTCATAAATAGAGTAAGTAGAATGCACTCACCTTTGCCTCACTAGTAACATAGCAAGCTGTACAATCACCTTCGACCTTATCCTTAAACATTTTCCCTATCAACTGCTCTATGCAAGTCACGAGTCTGATCACGATTACGATCTACACAACATTACAACAACACATACCATTCAAAATACATGTTAGTATCTTACTAACATTAATACACATTAGGAAGAATAATTCTAATAATTCTTCAAAATTCCCAAAATATTCATTTCAGTCCTAAAGACTATTTTCAAGCTGCCAACCATTATTTCCAACTCTAAACCTCACATTATTCATTCTTTACACTTGAGGACTCAAACTTTAAAAATTTACATTAAACCCTTAAATTTGCCAAAATCACAATTTGGTCCCCAAATTCTATCTAAACTTCATAGTCAACCTTTTAATCACTAAACTTGATTTTCCATCACAATACACTTCAACAACAAGTTTAACAACTAAGTCCTTAAACTTTCCAAAATTTACAACTTAGTCCTTATTACTTCACAACCTTCCATATTAGTCCAAATAACTTTCCAAAGCTTACAAAATCATCCTTACATCATTTCCAATCTTAGGAAAATTTTCCAAAATTTTCCCCAAAATTTCTTCACTTAGCGGAATACAAATGGTCACTTTGACCTAACTTTTCAAGCATGTTTTTAACTTCTAAACAACATATTCAAGCTTCTAACATTATTTCCTCCTCAAATAAAAATTTTGCAAGAGTTTCTCCTAATTTTTCAATTTTCCCCAAAATCACCTAACAACCAAAACATAGAAATTTCACTATTTTCATGCTTGAAACAACATCACAACACCATATTTAATCAAGACAATCCATAAAACTCAATATATCAATTTGTCCTTCATAAATCCTAACTCCCAAACTCAACATATAAGCATGAAACTATGCAAAAATTATACCAAATGAAAGAGAATTTGATGGAGATCATTTTTCTATTTCATGTCTTGATCCAAAAACCAACTAAATCTTGATAAAAATTGAATCAAAAACTTTCTTACCTTGGCTATCTTGATTTCGAAATGGAGAAGAAGTTGGGAGAAAATTTCTAGTTTTTCTTCATTTAATTTACATGATAAATGGCACTTTAATCCTTTAAATCTAATATAAAAATCTCCATCAATAGTGCAATAACCAATTTCCCCCTTAGTTATAACCAATAGGATCACAACACTTGTTTTGTTTTATCCAAAAATCTCCATCCATGGTGTTGAAACACTCACTGGGTATGTGGATCCCATCAACCAAGAGTGACTCAACCAACAAGGTGTCCAATGCAGCACACAACATAGACACGACTGCCATACATCACACAACATCACCCGATCAACCAATGATCTCCAATGGTTGCTATTACAACAAGTCACCCAAGGTTTTACCAGGTTATTACACATTATGCTCGTATATGAGAGTGATATTGCAATTTCTCAGTTTTACAATTCATTTCACCACATTAGAAGCATATTGGACCATATTCCTCGAATTATCAGACCCTCAAGCTCAAAACAAACTTTTTTTGGGCAAATTGCCCAGTTGGTACTGGTACCCAAACCGATATAGTACTCTAGGTACCAATACTTGCCCTAATCGTACCGATACACGGGAAACTAAAAGAGGGAAAGGCTAAGAGACACCAAGTACCAGTACTTGACCTTCGAGTAATGGTAAACCCTCAGTAGCGTTACAACCCTGAGCATACCAATACCTAAATTCCTTACAAGAATTTTAAGTATCAATGGGTATCAGTACGGGTCGAGAATCATGTATTGATACGACTTGAAGCCCGTACCGGTATGCCCCTCTACAAACTCAAGTGTTCATCCTCTTAAACATGGGGTACCGATACGGGTTTATCTTGTACTAGTACTCGAGCCTAAAATTCGAGCTCTAGATCTCGAAAATGGCCTATAAGGCACCAAAATGCCCAAACCAAGTGTTGCGCGTATTGAGTGCTATGAAAACGATGCATGTATACACGACACAAGTAATAAAGTGATATGAGTATCGAGTATCGTCTCCACAGGGATTGGTTTGGGCCACTTTGCTTAATTTACTGCACTATGAAAATAAAAACACAATTGATAATAGGAGTTCTAATTAACGAGTAAACTAAGAGCAATAAACTAAAAGAATAGATGAAATCAAATAAGAGAGGGAATAGGCCAGGTTATCGTGAGTTGAGGAGTGGTAGCCAATTGGATCATCTTGGTAAAAGAGTGCAAGGGCAACTCAGTCGTAGTGGGTTGCCTTGGCAACTAATCGACGATTGTCTGGGCAACTATTTGGGCGGTTGGGCAGCAACTTCAAGGTTCGGTAGAGCATCCTTCAATGGTTTCTTCTTATCCCTAAGTCAAAACTCTAGCTAATTATGCATGCCTTGACAATACATCCCTGCGTGAATCAAGGGTGAACAACAACCAATCTTTCGCTCCTCTTAGTCGTTGATATCCTTAACTTATTCCTAAGCCGGATTAATCTTCACCATCGATAGATTGAATAGAGACCATACTCATTCGTTTCTTGAATCTAACTCTCCCGATATTAGATAAATAGATAGAATTACGAGATCCTCTCCCAATTCACTCGCAAACAAGAATAAAAACCAAGAATGAGTAAACCGTGAATTGAAAGTGCAAACTCTTATTACCTAAACAAAATCCAATTGTTTTTCACAGCAACAAAACACAATAACCCCAACCAATCAAGTTAGTTCATGGTTGGGTTCAAAAGATATACAAAGAATAATCCCCAAACCATGAATCTAATGAAAGCAAAGAAGAAGAAATCGATCAGCCCTCTTGAATTCTCTCTCAATCGAACTCTCCCTCCAAACTTTCTCCCAATCAAACTCTCTCCCCCTTGCTCTATCTCTTTGAGTTTGACGGCTTGGTCTCCTTTAAATAGGAGATGGCTAGGTCAAAGTCCTTCTTGAGGAGGAAGTTAAGTTGGAATTAAATACTTTAAAAGAATATAATTCTTTATTATATTTAAATTCCTTCTAGATCTTCTCCTATCTTTTTGGGATTTAATTTCTCTTTGAACTCTTCATGGAAATCAAACTCCTTTGGGATTTAACTTTGCTCCACATCATCTTGGGCTTATCTAGTCATCAATTTCGATTGCCATATCATCTTATCCCTTATCGACAATTGCCCTGGCAACTAGCTCAGCATCTCCTTTATGTACTGCCCTGGCAACTGCGTCGGCATCTCCTTCTTGTATTGCCCTGGCAACTGGTTCCAGCCTTGCTTTTGCAACTGATTCTACACATACAAAAACACACCAAAGCAGTATCTTTTTCCACAAAATTAAGCAAAATATGAAATCAAGCTTGTGCACCAAGGAAACAATGCAAACATGCATGAATGGCTAATAATGCAACTAATATGAGCCTAAGTCTAGCAATAATATGAATAAAATAGTACTTTTAGACACTTAACACACCCCCAAACTTGAACTATTGCTTGTCCTCAAGCAATGCAAACTAACAATTACCTACCAAGACTTTAATCATCAAAGACATGCTTCAAACTTGAATTCAAACCTCAGAACCGTGGCACAAAGTATGATCACCTTTTAATTTTTCGGATAGCATACAAATTACCCATAATCAAACTATAATGCTCATGACAATGTGTGTGCGTAGTTGTGTACAAGTTGATTTTCAAGTTTCTATGTGAACAATAGGCTTTTATCAATTTAATTACCGGGGCATTTATTTTTATTTTCACTAGAGCCAATTTCGGGCACCTCTAGCAAAGTAAGCAATTTCTCATTTTATTTTAGTCGATTAGAGCTAATTTTGGGCACCTCTAGCAAAGTAAGCAATTGCTCATTTTATTTTAGTCGACTAGAGCCAATTTCGGGCGCCTCTAGCGATTCTTTAATGTGCATTAACTACTAGAGCCAGTTTCGGGCACCTCTAGCAAGAAATTAACTTTTAATTTTCAATTTTAAATTTACATAGATTTTAAGCAACCTATGTTCACAAAGTTTCTTTCAATCAACAAGCCACAACTATGTAAAAAAATCAGCGTCATAGTAAAAATCTAAGTTCTTTTCATGCAATCCTAAAATTAAAGATTCTTTCAATTAAGTGCAGTGGCAAAAATTCATCATTGGATATTCAACAAGTCTTAAGCAATTAAATCCAATCAAAGGCATGGCAAGTAACATATGCAACCTATATGTGATTGCTAAAGATGAATGCAACTAAACATGAAACTAACTAGAAACCAATACCCCCTAAACTCGAGAGAAGCATTGTCCTCAATGTATGTAAAAGTGAAACAAAATTTAAAAGAAACTAAATGAAATGAGTTAGCCAGAGAGGTCGTCACCTCGAGTAATAAGTTTCCTTCGTGCCGTTTGCTTGATTCATATTTCGGTCGGTGGTTGAATGCTTGTGGCTGGTACCGCATGAATAGCATTGCTTTGATTTGATCCATGTTTGCCGAGGCAGGTTCACTTGCCTGGGCATCAGTAGTTGCCGAAGCCATTGTTGTTGCCTGGGTATCGCCAGTTTCTATTGCAGTGGAAACTACTGAGGTAGTTGTCAGGGCATCCTCTGTTGCGGTTGTCGTGACAAGTAGTCGGCAGTGAATTTCCTTAGCATGGTGGTTGTGAGTCTTGTTGTGGAAAAGAAAACAAAACAAAGAAAACCTGGAAACTAAAGATAATGAAAAATAAAATAAAATATCTCCTAAAAATTCTAAAAATAAATAAAGAGAAAAAAAACAAAAATAAAATGAAGTTCCAAAAATAAAAAAAATTCTTAGAAAGAGGATTTTTCATGCATCTTCTAATGTTACTGCATATCTGAGAAAACTTGAGGAGGGTCGTTTCAGATACTTCTTATAGTCTATCCGCACCCTCCATCGAGTGACAATATTGCCCAAAAAGAGTTGGGCCAATGTGCTTGCAGCTACTCCCCTTTGTGTTACCATGGTGGAGGTGTCTTTCTTTTGTGTTCCCTTGTAGTCCATGCACATCTTCCACCTTTCTACTATTCCTGAAGGCATGAATATATTATAAGGGAAAATTATATCAACATCCAACAATTTAATTACCTCATTCTCGTCGGGCTCCATCATGGTTGGATGTAGCCTTCATTGTCGTGGCAATTACTGCTCTAGCCAATTGCCGTGGCAATCAGTTGCCAAAATTTGTTGTAAGTCAAGACAAGAACCAATTTTCTAAAAATCTTTACGAATCCAAACACCTTTTTCTTTTGGCCTCTCAAACATCTCCATCAGTAGAGATTTCGATGGCTTCAAATCTACCAACATCGGTTCCTCAAGACATACCTACAATGGACGAGGTGAGTTTTTAAAGAATTCGAAAGGTTCAGCCATTACCTGCTCATATTCCATTGGCAAAGTATTATCATCTTGTTGATCTTGCATGCGGTCGTGCAATTTCCATGGCAACTGTAGATGAGAGCAATCTACAAATTCCTGCTTCAACATCAACGTTGTAACCTTCTAGGCATCAGGTTCCTCAGAATTTGTTGTAGTATTGTTGTTGTCAGCTTCATTGAGTTTTGTCACGGCATTGCTCTGTTCAGGCTCCTCAATCATTGCCAAGACAATTTGTTGCTCAGGCTCATCAAGTGTTGGGCAGTCTTTCTCATCAACATACTCTCAACTTTGAGGTTTTAGTTGTTCCTCACACATCAGAGAGCTTTCCTTGCATTGTTCCTTGTCCTCTTGCCTTGGGACGTCAGTACCCCAGGAATGGATTGTTGGTGCATGTTATCCATGACATATGTGGATCTCCTCAATTGATCTTCTGAATCCCCCAAGGTTGCATCCCACTGAGCTATCCTCCCATCCATTTTCTTTGATAACTCTCAAATCTCTTTAATTGATCGTCAAGTCTAGCCAAGGAAGCTAGCAACGTTTCCTCCAAGGAATTAGAATGTTCTTGAAAAGGACTACATTGCCATGACATATCTGTTGTCGTGACACTAGGCTGCTGATAAGGACTACATTACCGAGGCATGTCTATTGTTGTAGCAAAATTGTTATGGTAAAAAAAAATTGAGCTTTTTGATCATACCATGAAGGATTTTGCTGTTGGTTCCCTCTATGGTTCTCCATGTAGTCATATGCACCGAAAATGTGAGGGCAATTTTCAAACACATGATGTTCTCCACAACAAGTGCACGAGTTTTCCACGGTATATGCTTTTCTCGGTTGGTATAGGTAATCATCGAAGGGTGCAAGAAACTCTTGATTGGATTTATTCCTATCTTCCCACATCAACTCTAGAAAATGCAATAACAAAAACAACTAACACCAATTGCCAATCTCCGGCAACGACGCCAAAAACTTGCGCGTATTGAGTGCTACGCAAATGGTGCAAGTATACAAGTCGCAAGTAATAAAGTGATATGAGTATCGAGTATCGTCTCCACAGGGAGTGGTTTATGCCACTTTGCTTAAGTTACTGCACTGTGAAAATAAAAACACAATTGATAATAAGAGTTCTAATTAATGAGTAAACTAAGAGCAATAAACTAAAAGAATAGATGAAATCAAATAAGAGAGGGAATAGGACAGGTTATCGTGAGTTGAGGAGTGATAGCCAATTGGATCGTCTTGGTAAAAGAGTGCAAGGGCAACTCAGTTGCTGTGGCAACTTGCGCAGCTGGGTTGCCTTGGTAACTAATCGACGGTTGCCTGGGCAACTGTTTGGGCGGCTGGGCAGTAACTTCAAGGTTTGGTAGAGCGTTCTTCAATGGTTTCTTCTTATCCCTAAGTCAAAACTCTTGCTAATTGTGCATGCCTTGACAATACATCCCTGCGTGAATCAAGGGTGAACAACAACCAATCTTGCGCTCCTCTTAGCCGTTGAAATCCTTAACTTATTCCTAAGCCGGATTAATCTTCACCATCGATAGATTAAATAAAGACCATACTCATTCGTTTCTTGAATCTAACACTCCCGATATTAGATAAATAGATAGAATTACGAGATCCTCTTCCAATTCACTCAAACAAGAATAGAAACCAAGAATAAGTAAACCTTGAATTGAAAGTGCAAACTCTTATTACCTAAACAAAATCTAATTGTTTCTCACAACAACAAAAACACAATAACCTCAACCAATCAAGTTAGTTCATGGTTGGGTTCAAAAGATATACAAAGAATAATCCCCAAACCATGAATCTAAAGGAAGCAAAGAATAAGAAGAAGAAATTGATCAGCCCTCTTGAATTCTCTCTCAATCGAACTCTCCCTCCAAACTTTCTCCCAATTGAACTCACTCCCCCTTACTCTCTCTCTTTGAGTTTGAGAGCTTGGTCTCCTTTAAATAGGAGATGGCTAGGTCAAAGTCCTTCTTGAGGAGGAAGTTAAGTTGGAATTAAATACTTTAAAAGAATATAATTCTTTATTATATTTAAATTCCTTCTAGATCTTCTCCTATCCTTTTGGGATTTAATTTCTCTTTGACCTCTTCATGGAAATCAAACTCCTTTGGGATTTAACTTTGCTCCACGTCATCTTGGGCTTATCTAGTCATCAATTTCAACTACCATATCATCTTATCCCTTATCGACAATTGCCCTGGAAACTAGCTCGGCATCTCCTTCATGCACTGCCCTGGCAACTGCGTCGGCATCTCCTTCTTGTATTGCCCTGGCAATTGGTTCCAGCGTTGCTTTGGCAACTGATTCTGTACACACAAAAACACACCAAAGCAGTATCTTTTTCCAAAAAATTAAGCAAAATTTGAAATCAAGCTTGTCCACCAAGGAAACAATGCAAACATGCATGAATGGCTAATAATGCAACTAATATGAGCCTAAGTCTAACAATAATATGAATAAAAAGGGTGAATAAAATAGTACTTTTAGACACTTAACACCAATACCACAAACTTAACCTATCAATTACAATCATAATCCTTAAGGAGCTTGATCCATCGTCTTTGCCTCAAATTCAATTCCTTCTAGGTGAACAGATATTTCAAACTCTTATGATCAGGGTAAATGTAGCACTTTTCTCCATACAGGTAGTGCCTCCAAATCTTCAACTCGAAGATAACTGCCGCAAGCTCCAAATTGTATGCAGGGTAATTCTATTCATGAGGCTTAAGTTGTCTCGAGGCATAAAAAACCACCTTACCCTCTTGCATGAAAACACAACCAAGCCTATTCAAGAACGCATCACTAAACACCACATTATGATTTCTCATCTCAGGTTGCATCAGAATCGGATCCTCGTTAGATAAGCCTTTAATTAATCAAAACTTTGTTGTCCTTTCTCGTTCCACTCAAATGGAACTCATTTCTGTAACAACTTGGTCATAGGCGCCGCTAAGATAGAAAAACCCTTGACAAAATGGTGGTAATTTTCAGCAAGTCCATGGAAACTATAGACCTCTCAGATATTCCTAGGTGGTTTCCACTCCACCACAGCCTGGATCTTTTATGGATCAACACAGATCCCATCTACCGCTATAATGTGGCCCAAAAATGCCACCTCGGAAAGCCAAAATTCACACTTACTAAATTTGGTATAAAGTTACCTCTCCCTCAAAGTCTAAAGGACAACATGAAGGTGATAGTTGTGCTCATCCTCTAAGCTTTAGTAAAGATAAGATATTATCAATGAAAACCATAAAAGTTGCAGGTGCATTGGTAAGGTAAACAGGTATTACCAAAATCTCATAATATCGGTATCGTGTCCTAAAAGTGATCTTCTGAGCATCCTCATCTACCACCTTTCACTGGTAGTAACCTGACCTCAAGTCGATGTTCAAAAACACACATGATCCTCTAAACTGGTCGAATAGATTATCAATCCTTGGAAGAGAATAACGGTTCTTAATTGTTACCTTGTTGAGCTGATGGTAATCAATGCACATCCTCATTGAATCATATTTCTTCTTGAAAAATAAGACCGGTGCACCAGATGGTGAGATGCTCGATTGAATAATCCTCTCTTCAATAACTCTTGAATCTGACTCTTTAATTCCCTCAACTCTGTTGGTGTTATGCGATATAGGGTAGTGAGCACCAGTGTTGTTTCTGACATCACCTTGATTCAAAACTCTAACTCACGGTTAGGAGGTAACCAAGGAAATTTTCTCTAGAAACATATCAGGGTACTTTCTAACGGTCTGAAGGCTCTTGGGCATCGGACTCTCAACTCTCGTATCAACCACGTGAGGCAAAAAGGCCTCATAACCTTCCTTAATCAACTTTTGCGCCACCAAGACTGACAGTACATTAGGAAGACAATGGTTCCTTTCACCTCTCATAACTATCTTGGTTCTGTCTGAATCACTAAGCTTAAGGGTCTTGGCCCTACAATCCAAAATTACGTCATGCGCAAACAACCAATCCATCCCTAAAATGACATCAAACTCTTGAAAGGACAATACCATCAAAATTGCAAGGAATATCAAACCCTAAACCTCCATCGAACACCTCCAATAAACCTTGTCTACCAAAACATCATACCCCAAAGGGGTTTGTCACACGGCTAGAACACCCCTTTGATGCGATATTCCACTATGAATATAGGAGTGGGTAGACCTCAAGCCTACCAAAGCAACAATAGGAACAAAAAACAAGGTAAATGTACCTAAGATATTGTTGGTACCCTCGCAGTCCTCTTGGGCCTACACTACCTGGCTGGTGTCTTAGCAATAAACTAGAAGGTACCCCCACTCTGATGTTCAGACGTGTGGCTCGTTCCTTGTTTAGTGAAGCCTCGACCACTCTGAGCTGGATAAAAAGTCTTCTAAGTCTGAGCTAAAGTGGTGTCAACAGCTGCCGAACAATCTCGCACATAATGATCTAGTGACCCACAACTATAGCAAACTCTGGATGTTCCCAACACTCCCCCCAATGTCAACGTCCACATTGATCACACATGGGTGCACCTGCACTCCTCGCTGAACTTTTAGAATTCATCCTAGGTGATAATGATGTAGCCATCTACGGTTGATCGACTCTGACCGGTGATATAACTTTTCACTCTAACCTGCTACTCCCTATTAGATCCTTCATAACCTTGATTCTTCCCTAAAAAAGATTAGGAGTTGTTGACGAAGAAGTTTTGGGTCCTCCCTCTCGAGCCCCTTTGTCCACCAGACTGTCCAAGCCATGAACCCCCCACTTGTTCTAGTGCCTTAACACTAATGACCAACTCAAAAAATGTTACTGGTGGGTCGACAATTAGATACATATGAATCTCTTTCTTCATTCTATGTCTGAACCTCTTACATCTTAATTTTTTGGTAACAACCAACTCTAGGCAAACCTGCTAACTCTTGCTCGTACTTAAAGACTGACCAATTCCCTTAAACCAGATGAGTGAATCGACCCTTAACTTGTCAATATGGGCTTTATCGATGCACTTCCCTTGGAACTCCTCAAGGAAGTCTTCCCAAGTGGGTTGGTTGGGACGCCATCCCAATTCTATGATTTCCCTCCATGCTCATGTGTTCTCTTTCAGTAGAGAAGTGACACTTGTCCATCAGTCCTAACTCCATCTATCTTAAAATCCATTTTGTATCATGCAACCATTAATCCACTTGAATTGGGCCATCTTTCCCCAAGCCAAGGAAGTCCATTGCCCTATACCAATAAAGCCTTTCTATGGGTATCTCTTAGGTTATAGTCAAAGGCCTAGGGATAACCCTCATAATACGGTGAAGAGCACGATACAAGTGGGTAAAATAACCAGCCCCTTGACCCCTCTCTTCCTCTGACTCTTTCTTGGTGCACCACCATTTTCTTCTATCCTTACCTTGATTGATAGATCACTTGATGTAGATTTCACTGCCTTCAACAACAAATCTGAGATTCTCACTAAATTTGACAAAGATTCAACTTTTGTTGAGTGTGTGAGTTGTGGAATAGAGAATGGTTGAGGGGAGAAGACAATGGGACAATAGTGATATCATGTTCCCATTTTCTATAGGAATTAAAGAGGAGCCAGTCCTCCTTCCAAAATGAGAGTAAATTACCTCTTTGTCCATCAAGCGTCTTCCCAAACATATCCAATCCAACACTCAACCCCAACAACCAAAGGAAGCCCATAGAGAGTCCTTAAGCCTCCAATTTATGGCTTAACATGCGGGCCCTACGACGGGTTAAACTAATACACGAATTTTAAAATTCGAGTCATTACACTTTTACTTGATATTTTTAGCATTACCTCTTTCGAGATTCCTACTCGTGCCATTGTGTGACACTCCCACATACTAAAGGAGGGACAAATATTGTAACTTCAATAATCATCTTTGGAGAGGCTCCCTGTCCTTTTACTTATCTATTCCTCCAATGGTATATGTCTTTATGAAATGATGTGACATTTAGTCAAAAGCAAATAAGATACTTCCGCCACACAAGTATCATTACAAACACTTCTAAAGCCTAAAGATCAAAAAATTTGGTTTGTGGCAAAGATGTCTCCGCCTTGCACTTAAAAGACTAGTAATTTAGTTCTTTTAAAGCGACTCAAGAAAAAATGGATAAATTTTGCCGGCTAAGACTGGAAAAAGGGGGACAAGCCCAAGTGCTCAAATTAACAAAACAAATCAAGGTAAAATAGTAATTTTCATTACTGAAAAATACAAAGTACACATTGGTTAGTACAAAATTGCCTAAGGCTAGTTGAGCTAGGGGTCATCACCGAGCTCATTAGTAGTTGTTGTTGCATCAAGAGTTTTTTCCTCAATATGGTTGACTACTAAGTTTTTAGCACTAACTTTTGGAGTATTTATAGGCTCTAAGCTTAAATTGTATGGTTGTTGTATGCTGGGTCCGCAACATACAGCCTAATGGCCTTTGGGCAATCCAACCATTTCTCTCCATAAGGATTAAAAGGGTCAAAGAACAACTCCCCCTCTTCCTTACAAATATACCAACAATAGCGTAGGTTCTAGTTTCTCATATCAACTGGACCAAACACGTAACACCCTAATCAGTATTCTATATTAAATACTAATTAGAGTATCACAATTTTTTTTATATTCGCGTAGAATTATAATTCAAATTTGTATTTCATCAAATTATGTCCAATTTCAGACAGCAAATTAACAATTCTTATATATGATATATAAGAGATATAACTGCCTAAAATAAAAATCTACCCGATTTCTCTTTTTAACTCTTTTCTAGTAGTTACCCGATTTTAACTTTAATATAACTACTCATCATTTGCTATAAAAATAAACTAGTTTATAAGTTAATACAAACCATATAAAACTAGTATGTAACCGATTAATTTTAACATATACATGCCACCTAGAAACATCAAAACACATCAAAGGATGTTATTACTGATACCGTTATTATACCCTAGATAAGTAGGATGTCCGCTCCTTACTCTGATTTCTAAATTTTAGCTACGGATGAAAACCATCACACGCTAAGTATATACTTAGTGAGGCAATATTAATATCCAGTGCAATATAAAATAAATATAATTAATAACATGTAACCATATTCATGCATTTTGAATCACTGGATATGTCTTACCAGTATGTAATTCAAATATTAATAATGTAAACCGGATATAATTTCTTACCAATATACTTGCCATAATTTTAAGAGTGTATAAACTCTTTAACTCGTTTATCAATTATTTACAGATTTCATAGCCCAGATATAAACCTATGAGGATTCTGGTACTCGAGTCAAAGATGCACCGAAGTGCTAATGCACATAAGGTCGTGCCCACCATCTGCAAATTTATAAGGCAGTGCTAACCATACACTTAGTGTCCTTTATATACACTATAGTGCTATCCCGGATACCCGAATATGCAGCGTGCTACTGGACTCTATGGCATGCCAACTATAACCTATCCCTCAATTGAATTATTTGGGCATAATGTCCATATTTATTCTATCCATGGCAACGTATATCAATATAATTGAACATTGGGCAGTTCATACCCAAAATAACATTCATAGTATACCATCATATATAACTAGTGATTCATGCATTAATAATTCAACTTTTGACATATTTAAAATATGTCAAATATATGATCAATGACATAAATATCATGACAATATATAAACAAGGTAGACTCATCGCAAGTCTTCCGTATGATGTATAAAACATCCATGTATCATGTTATGTATGCATTGCACTCACCTGATGCCTCACTAGAAATCTTACTGTCGATTTAACCTTATTCTCGAACTTTTTCCTTGTTTTTAGACTTGCTTGTAGTACGATCTTGATCCTGGTCATGATCTATAAAATCATCGTTTACCGAATACATACATTTCAAAGCGTATGTTAGTATCATTCTAACATAAGCATATATTAGGAATAAAATTCCTAAAACTCCTTCACTATTCATATCCATCACAAATTCACAAAACAATCTCAAATCTCATAAAATAATTATAAAATGAATTCTTTTAGAATTCACTTCAACTTTCCAAATTATTCAAAATGGTCCCTTGTCATTAAACTTCAAATTCTAACACTTAACAACATATTTAAGCATTCCAAGAATACCTTCAAGCTTAACACATTAATTTCTAATCACTTTCCATATCATTCCCAAATTTTCCCTTAATATACCATTTGGTCCTCAACACTTTACAAACTTCTCAAAATGATCCAATTGAATCTTCTAACATTAATTTTCAGCATAATACATCAACTTTCCAACCTTTGCATCTTAATCCCTCAATTTCTCAAGGTATGCGAAAAGGTCCTTAGAACTTAACAAAGTTCCAAATTAATCCCAACAACATTTTAAGCCTTTTAAAATCATTCTCACATGATTTCTAGCCTTAGGAAAATTTTCCATAATTTTCTCTAATTTTTCTCCTATAGACTGAATATGAAAGGTCACTACCTTCAAATTTTCCAACTTGATTCAAGCATGAATTCAACTTCTAAACCTCATTTCCAAGCTTCTATAATCATTCCCATATCACAATCAATTCAAATTCAACTTCACATCAAAACCCTAACTTTAAACAGATTAGAATTTAGCTACTTCCAAGTAGTTTCAATCATCATACAAGCTTGGATATGATTCTACAACAACTTCATCAAAAACTAACCTTAACTCGTCATATTTAAACATCCCCTTCATCCATCAAAATCACAAAAATAGGGTTTCAAGCAAGGAAAGCATGAATAAATAGTACCAAAAGATAGAGAATTTCATGGAGATCAATTTCATATTTCATGCTTTTATCCAAAATCTAACCAAATAAGCTTGAAAATTAAAAATGAAAAAATTTTCCCTTTACCTTAGTTGATGTTCGAACAAGAGAGAAAATGATGGAGAAATTCTTGAATTTTCTATTCTTTCATTTTAATCCATTTTTCATCTTAATATAAAAATCTCTTTTATGGCAAAAAGTCCAATTTGCCCTTGTAATCTAATGCTACAAATTTTTTCCACACGCTTCAAATTTGCCCTTTTAATCCATTTTTCATCTCTAAGTGTTGGGCTCAATGTACTCCAACCGTTAGTGCTAAGAGGGTTGAAATTACTTCCCGAATGAATTGGCTAAAACCAAAAAATAGTAGACAATATTGCACGATGATTTTAGAATGGTTCGACTACCCAACCGAGTCTACATCCACTACCTTAGCACACCACTAAGGATTTCCCAATTCACTACTATGAATTCTTCCTTTTTACAGGCCAAAGGGTAACCTTTACAACCCTATATTTTCAATGGCTAAGATAGAACCACTCTAGTTTTTTCTTAGGCTAAACTAGAACCTCTCCCTTTTACAAGGTAATTGTGTAAACAAAGAAACCTCACAAGGTGGGGGTTTACAAGATTGAAGCTCACAAGAGTGTAAAGAATAAAAACAAAGAAGAACACTCTCTATACAATATATACAAGAGAAATAAAGAAATAAAGACTTAAAAACTATTTCTCTTGATCATGAAGCTTGGATATTATCTCTTACCATCTTCAAGTGTCCCAAGCGTGCTTTTTTAGTGTGGAATGATATTCTAGCCATTTATGGTCGTTGGGGATGTTTTGGAGCCGTTGGAAGCCATTAAAATTAAGCATTAATGCTCACCTTCACAGAGGTTTTAAAACCATTGTAGGGGTTTCGAAACCATTAGGGGTTTTTAAATGAAAAACTAGCCATTACAGTGGCCTGGTATAGAAACCAGGCAAAAGGTTTCGAAACCATCCAGAGGGTTTTGAAACCACTGATTTCGAAACCATGATAGCGGTTTCGAAACCTGCTTCCTAGGTTTGGTTTCAGGCCTTACTGTCTCACTGGTTACGAAACCACTTATAGAAGGGTTCAAAACCTGCATTAAAATTTTGTAAAACCAGCTAAAAATTAACTTTAAAACATATATTCGATATAGGAACAAAGTCAAAACATTTTAAACATATTTTTCAAGTTTTGTGGACTTTGAAATATTTCTAAAGTAAGTTTAAGTCCAAAAATATTTTTCATAAAAGTTATATCAAAATATTTATCTCAACACCAAGTCTCAACGACACTCTTGGTAACTATCTCTCTCCCTCTTTGTGCTTTATCTCAAATCATCTCTGCCTCTTTGTTGGCCTCTTCAGCTTGGCACCGAAATTGGTCAGTCTATTTCAAAGCCTCTGCTCCCTCCTCGACTCACCAGTGAGCTTATGAAGTTCCTCCAAAGCCTTGACTCACTTTTTGGCAAAGGCAGTGCTGATCTCTTTGTCAGCCTTGCAAAGGGACTCTACCACTCTAGTAATTACGCCCAATGCCTTGAAAACTTCCATTGTGGCCTCTGCACACTTGCCACTTTGAAAGCTCGTAGATTGTCATGATTTGCTGCCACTATCATAGATCGACCCAATCAAGAAAGTTATACCTGTCTAAGAAAATTATAATTAAATTTTACAAAGTTGAAGAAAGATAGATGAACAAGTGCAAAATGGTGCACACATATACATACTCGTCAAGACAAGAACTTTGGTCTACGCTTGCGCTGGACCTGTACGGGGATGATAGCTCCCTATTATTCTGAAGGTCCCTAAAGGTTTTGATGTCGAATGACCCACAAAACTATCTCTGCGGTAGCAACAATAGGCTCCTCCACCATATGGGTTTTTTTCTTCTTCCTTTCGGAAGAACCAACGAATTTCCTTTTCCTCCCTTCTCCTAGGGTTATCGTGTCTAGATTCCTAGCTTCTATCCTAGTTGTAATCCTTCCTATCTTTGGCATGAGTGACGCAAAAACCTTCATAGAGAGAAATTCCTTTGACGCTGCAGGATTCGACACTGCAAGGTGCGTAGCCACATTCTCCCTAATTTTCGCAAAAAAAATCTACATCAGCTCTATCAGCTAAAGGGTCAGGTTCAACATCTACAAACAAAGGCCTTTAGTGCCTCCACGCTTAGCAACTCCAAAAGTGACCCCATGACAACAACAACTCTAGAGGCGAGCAATACCAAAGACAAGGATACTGGAGGCTTCCACGGTCTTCTGGAACAGACCTTTATCAGGAGATATAGTGCCTTGAAGCACAACTGCCTCACCCACGTGACTGGACTACAAATCCTATTGATTGAGATTTGGACCTAACCCTGCAGACCCATCAATAGCTATCATTAGGTCTGGCTCTATCCCATCGAACAGTACCAGAGGTTATAAATACCTTAGAGTTATAGAGAATGAGACATGAGACAAAAAAGAGAAACTATTCTCCTTCCATCTCTCTCTCCCTTTCTCACTACGACCACCATACTGACTGCGATTCTCCGCCCAAACCTACAAGGGTGAACCGCCTGAAATCGCTACAACCACCTTAATCCTCGTCTCCACCTCTAATTTTCAATGCCTACTAACTTTGTACATTAGCAATCAACTAATTAAAACTGAGTCAACAACATTTATAAATATTAATCTGCGAATGTTTCTACTTTCATTTTGATTATCAAAATTAAATCCACATATTATGTTGGCAAATAAATTTATGAGATGGTTGCTTTATCTGAAAGCAAAATTCATAATTACCTAATGTGTCATTAATTCTTTTTCGAATGTCATTATTAGTCTTCCATTCCTCACATTCTACACGCTCTCTTTTTTAACACGCCTGTGTTTTGTTTGTTTTCGAGTATTCAACGCTGTGAAAAGGAGTCATTTGATGAATGAAATTGTTGTTGGAATCAATATATTATAAATTGAAAATTTTTTCACTGATTGTAAAAATTAACCATATGATATGGATAACATTTACTGTATTATTACATAAATTACTATTTTAAAAGCACTTCATCTTAATCGGTGTAATCGAAAAATGGACGTCGCCTGTCATGAACCGGTATATGGGTTAATAGTTTAGATAGAGTTTCGGGTGAATTTTTTGTCCAAATTGGCTTAAGAATTTTCGGGAAAATGTTAGGGATATTAAAAAGGATTTTTAGAAAACTAATTCCTGAATATTTTATTATTAAAATACTAATTTTCAGAAAAATTTGAAAAAATCATTTAGCAAATATTTTTAAAGTTATTAAGTGACCTTACTGTACTAAAATTTAAAGCTGGTGGCGAAGTTACTTTAAAACATAGCATTTTCTATAATAAAGGATTAAATTGAATAAGGACTCAATCTTGTAAGCTCTTAAAGGCAATAATTCCAAATACTATTTGTTCAACTTTTTCCTAAGTCATTTCCCGTTTAAAAGTTCCCACATATTTTCAATCTTCCATAACCTTCCATTCAACTACCTCGGGTAGTTACTCATTTAGCAAATTAAATCTATTTTTCTATTTCTTTTTCTCTCAATTTCTTCTACATACTTCTAATTTCTCCTAAAACACATTCTTCTCTAAATTTCCCAAAAGCTCTCAAAGTCATTTTCAAGAATTTCAATTCCCAATAGGCTTTCATCCAAAATTGAGGTAAGAATCTGATTTCTTATCATGTTATAAGTAGTTCTTGCTTTTTAGATCAAGACGTCTATATTTCAAGATTATCCAAAATCCATAGAGGTTTTACGTGAATTGTGATCATTCATGGAGATTTTAAACAATATGTTAATTCTAGACTTTCTGATTCATTTTAAGATTGTTTTGATGAAGTTAAATTATTTTTAAACTTACTTTCAACTATTAAAACGGTTTGGGCAAGAATTGATGAAAAATCAAATGAGTTCAAGAGCAAGAGTAAGAGATTTCTCCAATTTCGGGAATTAAGTGTTTTAAGTGATAGAAATTGTTTTTAAATATGTTATTATGATTAAAAGATGCATAAAATATTTTTGGGTTAGGGCTTAAGCTACTGGAGGAATAACATTTCAGGAATTAAGTGTTTTAAGTGATATGAAATTGAGGTAAAAATCCGATTTTTTATCATCTTAGTAGTGGATTTGTTGTGGATTAGTTGATTTTCAAGCATCATTTGATTCTAATATATGTTGTGTAAAATGTGTTTGAAGTTGGAGAGTCATCCCTGCCATCTACAAGCAAGGAAAAAGGAAAAGAGAAGCTAAATTGAACTCCGGAAAGAAGCGAGAGGGTTCTTGGTGAGTGTTATAGATTATAGCAAGTAATCACTACTCTTGGTGTTAATTAGGAGCTTAGAAATACGCTAAACTCTTATTCTAAGTTCTGGGGTAAGTATTTCCTTATTTTTGACTTGTTTTGGTATTTAAATTTGCATGAAAGTCAAGGTTTTAATGTGTTGGTTTTAATTGTTTTGCTAATGATTTGATGCACATTTTATTGTATGAAAATTATATTTAAGTTATGGATACATGAGATGCTATTTTTAAACCTAGTGAGTACACTAGGCATGTTTAATACAAGTAAATGTTGTAAATGAAAGCATAATGCTTTGATTCAGCAAATGTACATTAAAAATAGTGAGTAAATGATTTGATAATGGTTTATTGGCTTATTGTTAATCTTGGTACTATTAGATATAATTGGCATGCCATAGGATTGAATATACTCTTATATTTTTCAAACTTGTAATGAATATAAAGATCCATGGGATAATGGAGAGATAAGAAAATGCTAAGGCATTCTAATGGACATGACTTGGTTCTTTGAGTTGAGGTAATAAGGTTGGAGTTCAAGTATTCAATGAGTAATGTTAAGTTTGTACAATAACATGATAAGGATTTTATGATATGAATGTGTATTATAAGTTGAGTGATCAATATTTCCAATAAAATGATGTTTGAGTGATAGAATTTCATGTTTTGAATTTTTATAAGTTGTTGCAAGTAATGGATGCCTAAGACCATGGATGAGCTAGTAGGAAGCGTGAATAAATAGGTTTTGAACTATCTAAGGCTAAGGTTTTTGTGTTTGTGTATATTATGCTCTTCTTTAACCTTTGATGTAATGGTTTCTTGATGTAAATCTAGTTCTTTTAAAGTAGTTTTTTTGACTCAAACTGATTTTCCACCCATATTGTAGAAAAATAGAGGTTAACTAAGAGGAAGGGTGAGCGCTTCCACGTGATTCAAATCAAAACTTTGCAAAGGAAAGATTGAATTTCATGATTTCGGACTATAAGAGGCAATGTTGGAATAGAGTTGGATGGCATGTATGTACTTACTGTATTAGACTTGTAATAAGTACCACAAACATGTTTTGAGTTGATCTTTGTGTTTGGTTTCATGTTGGAGAATTGAATGGTGAATCACAAGTTGATGAATACATGTCTAAGCTTTTAAAATGATAGTCATGTTTAGTTTGTGAATTCTACAAATTTGACATATTAGGAAGTACCTATGTATGCTAAAAATGATCATATGCTTTGTGGTTTACAAGTATGATGTGTGGTTTAGTAGTTTGGAACATGTTTAGTATGCAATTATGCATGTTTTGTGAGTTGAAGGATCAAATGTTGTCCCATTGGTGTTTGGTTGGTTTGCATAAGTTTGAAAGCATGTTTGTAGGGTATGCGACTTGTTGGAAGAGATAGATACCAAATATGCCGAAAATGACTACTTGACTTCCTAAAAAGTATGTATGCATAATTGAACTTTTGATTCTCAAAGTGTGCTCAAATGTTAAATTGATGTTGTCAAGCATGAATTCAATATGTTTTTGACATTTATTTCATGGACTGTAGGATTGATTAGATGTATAATTGAATGCATGTTTAATTTGTTTTATGCAATTTTTCTAGAAAAAAGAATCGATCCCTTGTCTTTATGCCCGGGCATAACTTTTCAGATGAGATCTAGACATTTTTGTTTTTTATAAATTAGATAATATTATTATTATTAATTAGGATAATATTTTTATCTCTTTTAATTAGCATATTATTATTATTAGGATAATATTCCTATCTCTTTTAAATTAGGATAATATTTTATTCTATTATTATTTATTTAGTTAGTCTGTTACATTAAATCAAATTTATTTTCTTTGTAACTTAAGATTTAGTAGCCTATAAATAAACTCATATCCGTTGTAAAAGTCACACAATTCAATTCAAATTTAGTTATTTCTTCTAAAAAAATTCTCTAAAAAACTCTTTCTTTTGTTCAATATTTTGACGTTCTTCTCCATTGTCTAGATTGCTAAAGACATGATTTTTAAAGAGATAGGTATTATCAATTTAGACGCACGCTTGTCTAAGACAATATCTTAGAAGAGGGTCTTGTCATATTCATCTTTACTATTTTGTTCTTTACTTTTATTTTACTTTTTTTGCATTAGTTGTCTTTTTAAACTCAAGCCTTTTTATTGAGTCATTTGAAAATTTTTAAATTCTAACTCTTGATCTCAAATTTCATATTAATCAAGGTTATCAAGGGTCTATTTGATCCAAACTTCCGCGAATCCCTATCATAAAAAAGTTTAGAGAGAATTATTTTTTTAGGTTTTCAATATTGGTTGATCTATGGCAATAAACAATGGTATACATTGGCAGATAACAGTCAGCAACGACAAACAACAGACATGTTGTGAGGAAAGAGAGAAATAGATGATTTTTTTTTTGGCTTAAGAGGTAAATTTGCCCATGTAATAATTTCAAATAAAAAAAATTTGGCCCTCAATTTTAATTACATCAATTTAGCCCTCAAACTCATGAATTACATCAATCTTGTCCTTTTATTGTCTTTAACTAACAAAACTGTTATCATCTATATCTTTTTTTCATATCAGACACTCCATTGTTAAATGATTAATAGTGTCTGAGTTAACATTTTCATATGTCATTTTCGTGAATAAATTAATGTCATCCAATAAGATGATGACATGCCAATTTTGTTTATGTGACAATACAATTGACGTGGATTTTTAAAAATCTGTAATTTTAAATAAATAAATAATTATAAAACTCTATTCGTACAATCATGTTATCAAAATTGACCCGTCCTGTCATCATCGACATGACAAGGCAATTGGCGACGATGATCGATGTGAAAGTAGATAATGACAACATGCATAGAATTTAACAGCTTTGCTAGTCAATGATAATCAAAGGGAGAGATTGATACAATTTAAGAGTTGAAGGTCTAAATTGATGAAAATAATGAGGGACACCATTATTGATTTTGGAAGACTATGAATACTAAATTGATGCAATTAAAAAGAAGGGGCAGCTACATGAGAAAAATTACCCCTTAAGCCATTTTTTAAACAAATAAAATAAACGAAGTTTTTTTTTTAAATGACTTAGATACTAAAAGGCCGGATTTAAACATTTTTATTTGTTTTGGCTTATTTACAATTTTGGTCCATATTTTCTAGATCAAGTGATCTTGTCCACTTCTACATGATAAAATTAATTAATAGTATAATTAATATATTTTTTATAAAACAAATGTAAATAACCTTGACATCAATTTCATCTTAAAATAATGAATTAATGGTGTAAGACATCCATAACTTTTGAAAAAAATCAATTAAGCCCTTAAACAAATAAATTGAATCAATTAAGCCCTTTGGCCAACATTGACTGTTGAATCTAATAGTTTTTTTTGGATCAGTTGTGAAAGGCTTGTTGCACGCTCGAATCGATCTTTGATTACCATCAAGAGGGTTGTTTTTGATGTTTGGTTGAACTGGCTAAAACCGATAAAAGATTGAAGAAAATGCACAAGGATTTTAGAGTGGTTCGACTTTCTAACCAAAGCCTACATCCACTACCTTAGCACACCACTAAGGATTTCCCAATTCACTATGAATTCTTCCCCTTTTCAAGGCTTAGGAGGCAACCTTTACAACCCTATCTTTTTCCTTGGCTAAGATAGAACCAACTCTTGTTTTTGTCTAAGGCTAAACTAGAACCTCTCATTTTACGAGGGATTTGATTGGTAAACTTAATACCTCACAAAGGTGGGTGTTTAAAAAGATTATGCTCGCTGGAAAGAGTACAAATGATTTACAATGAAGCACTCTCTTAAAATATGTACAAGAGAAATGAAGACATTTGCTTTGGACTCAAATTCTCTTGATCATCATGCTTGGATAGTTTCTCTCTACTTCTTCTTCAAGTGTCTTTGGCTTGTATTCATAGTGTGGAATGAAAAACTAGCCGTTAGAAAGCTAGCCGTTAAAAACTAACCGTTGAAAAACTAGCCGCTGGAAAACTAGCCGTTAGAAAGCTAGCCGTTAAAAACTAGCCGCTGGAAAACTAGCCGCTGGGGACTTTTAAATTACTTGAAAATATATGTTTGAGTCAAAAAAACTTTTAAAATCTTTCAAACATATTTTTCAAATTAAATAGGCTTTAAATTATTTTTGCAATATTTGTTCAAGTCCAAAAATATTTTTCACTTTGTTATATCAAAATAAATATCTCAACAAGTTGGTGCAACGTTGTTAGCTCTCTAAAAGAGCTATATTTTGTATCTTAAACTTAGATGAATTACTTGCACTTTGGTTCATTTAGGATTAGTTTCATACATTTTAGTTAAATTTCTATGTTGAGCTCACTCTAAGGCCTTAATGATCATATTTGTGTGATTCGACACTTGGATGAAGGTATTTTGTGGTGTGGTCTTTGTAAGAGTACGTTGATGTTGAATACAGATGAAGGAAGATTTAGAATGATTCATTGCTGCGGAAAATAGCTTGTGAAATGTCGACAGGTTTGCTAGATGCAAGAAAAGATGACGTAATCTTTACAGTCGAAGTTCAATTAGCCCTAGAAGTCAAAAAATGGAGAAGTCTATGTGGAAAAAGCACGCATTAAAGAACCGGCAAAAAACCCTAATTAGGGTGATATGCACACCTATAAAAGGAAGAGCACATGCACGAGAAAGATACACACGGAGAGCCGGTAGACATCTCTTCCTTCCATCTTCTACAAAGTAGCACTGAGGCTGCTGAGCAAGAACTTAACGCAGTAATTTTATGACGAAGGTTGAAGAAGGATTATGCTTTGGATTCTTTTCATACTCCTTAGCTTTTCCTTATTCTATTTTACATAGGATGTTGATGCAAAATGATAACGTTTTATTTAGTCCATTCATGAACTAATACTTACAAATACTAAAACTAATTTGATGAAGCTTTAGTTTGTCTTTTATTGATTGATTTTTAATATATATATTCGTGTTGTTTATCCTATGGTGTTTATTTAATTACTGTTTATTGCATTGAGGAGTGTTATAAATAGTAATCAAACTTGTTCTGATTCAGGCAGTGTTAGGATTGAGTTAGATCGAAATCGGATAATATGTGTGAACCTGCAACATGAGACAATTCTTTACAGCTCCAGGCATAAATGCTTGCCTCATATGAGATATATACAAGTTGGTACTTAGGAGATTTCTTCCAAGTTAGGTCACCTATAATAATAGGTGGACGGATTTCCAAGTTCCAGTTTGCCTTCATCGATATCTGTCGAATTTTGCCAAGCTTGTCCTCTTTGTTATTTAGTTCACTTTGTCTTACGTAATTTGGTTATTTTATTTCTTGTTTTTTTTTATCTCCTCAAACCATTATAATCAGGGTAAATTACGTAATTTATCACTGAACTTTACTCTCAAACTTATTTTGGTCATTGAAGTGTCGAAATGTTCAATTTACTCACTGAAGTTTAGACATTGAACGTTTTTTGTCAGTCTTCCATTAACTTTTTGACGACGTCCATTTAACGGAAAACAGAGAAATTTCTCCAAGATCCGAGCAGTTGAAAGCTTCATTAGCACGAGAGAAGCAATATATTGAGAAATTGGCTCCATCTGATGGTGGAGGACGGAGATCGGAAAGAAAGAAATTGAAAGGTTTTTGCTCGATTCGTGGACTTCAGGTTACTTTCCAACGAAATTGAAATCAGATTCAGGGGTAAAGACGAAGCGATTGGTGAAATTTGGTACTGAACGATCATCATCTACGGTGTGCGTCCAACGACGGTGAACGGTGGAGTGACCAAAAACGTTCAATGTCTAAATTTTAGTGACAAAAAACATTCATTGTCTAAACTTCAATGAGTAAATTAAACGTTTTAAAACATAAGTGACCTTTGGTGTAATTTACCTAATAATTGTCTATTTTATTAGGACCAAAATTTTCAAGTATGTTAGTTAAACCCTAGAATACAGATTTGAGATTTTAAATGTCGAGAAGCCCAATTCTAGACGGATTTATCTGGACGCAAATCATATTCCTCTAAAAAATACAAGATTTGTGCGCGGGAATTCATGGGATTGAATGAGTTTCATCATATACAAATGATAATAAGTCTGATGAGATATAAAATCAATAACAATGTCAGTCTTGATATTTAAAGAAGAGAAAAACTTCAATACAGTAAACTAAAACTTTAGTTTACACAGACATTTTAGTTTTGAAGGTTAAGAGTTTAGTTTAGGGTTTAGAGTTTAGGAGTTTGGGTTGTAAGGTTTAGAATTTAAGGTTAGTGTTTAAAATTTAGGGTTTAGAGTTTAAGGTTTGGGGTTTAGTTTTTTAGGGTTTGTATTTAATTTTGATTTATAGTAAAAATAGGTTTACGCAGCCTGTATATCAAATTTAAACCCTTTAAAGAAAGCTAAGACAGAAAAACACACCATTCTGGTATATGCATTTACAAAATATATGGAAAAACAAAAAAAGGAAGGTACGCTGATAGTATTAAATTGCAGTTGCGGTTGCGGGTGTTGCGGACGTTACTCCAAACCTCAAGCTTCCAAAGGTCCTCCAGCCTCTTCCATTTGCCTCAAAACATGAAATTCGAAACAAAACTTGAATTAGAGCTCATGGAGGAATTCGCTACAAGATACAACCTTAAGATTAAGAAAAATATTCCTAAAGCCTTAAACTTCCCAAAAACCCACCATTTTCATCCTCCACCAAACTTAAAGATTCTTACCTTAAAATGTAGATCCTTGAACGTAGATTACACTCCCTTGATAAGAATTCCAGGATTCATACTCAAAAATAAAAAGTTTGTATCTTTACCTTTGAATCCAAGGTGAAAGAGAAAAGAAAGAGAGATGAGGGGAGTTATGAGGATGATGAAAACATGTCTTGCATTTTCCCTCCCTCACAAGGGTTTTGCAAGACAAATCCAACCCTTTTTACACTTTCATCTTTCCACCAAACTACAACCCCAAGCCCAACAAGAAAACATGAAGCCCACTAAAGCTCTCTCTTGAGCTCTCTAAGGCCTAAACTCTTGGTCCACAATATGAAGCCCACGGCTCAGGTTGAACCAACCCACGGATTCTGAAATTTGGGTCGTTACAACCACATCGATTTTATTAGGAATCCCAAATAAAAATATTGCTTTATTATGAAATTTCAATTTGAAAAAAAAAATGGATGTGCATGTACAAATATAGATATGTGTGTATATATATATATATATACCTAGACGTGGTAACTTATATAAAAATAAGGGTTTAAATTTGATACACAGGCTGTGTAATTGCACAAGCCTGCCTATTTTTACTATAAATAAAAATTAAACCTAAACCCTAAAAAACTAAACCCCAAACCCTAAACCCTAACTTCTAAACACTAACCTTAAATTCTAAACCCTACAACCCAAACCCCTAAACTCTAAACCCTAAACTAAACCCCTAACCCTAAAACTAAAAAGTATGTGTATTGAAGTTTTTCTCTAAAAATAATATCTAAACATAAACATGAATATGTTATTGTAATTTACGTATAGATCCTTTTAAAAGAAACTTTACGTAAATGCATAATTCAAAATTATATATATATATATATGGGATATGATCCAGTTACATAATGTAAAAAAAATTTAAGTTTTACACGTTTTTTGGATCGTGGATGGGTGAAATGGATGACTGAGATTAACTCCTAACTTTTTTTCCAAGTGATAATCTTCACATATTATACTGTTAATCTCAGTCATCCATTTCACCCATCCAACGATTCAAAAAATGTGAAAAACTTAGAGAGTTTTACTTTGTGTAACTTGATCCTATCCATATATATATATATATATATATATATATATATATATATATATATATATATATATATATATATATATTTTTAATTAGGAAACATTACGTAAATGCATACAAAATAAATGATAAATACTTAACATATATGTAGGAAACTTTATATAAATATAATTCAAAATTATACCTTATATATTATACTTTATTTATAGCAACATTGAAACTAAAATAAATATATACCATGGTTAACATATATATATATACATACATACACATAACGTACATATAATAATAATAATAATAATAATAATAATAATAAAACATAAATTTAAAGAAAGGACGTAAGTGAAAGAAAGAAGGAATTAAATGATGAAAATGTAAAGGATATATAAACAGAAAGACCAAAATTGCAATTTTTCCATCCATCAGAAACGCACGGATCCATTCTCTCGGGTTCAGTCTAAACGCGGGTACAACAAGGAGAAAAACGGTGTCGTTTTGCATACCCCTTAAATATATATTTTTGTCCCAAAAAAATCGTTCTAACATTTGATAACACAAAAAAATTTCAGACTCTCTCAACTTTCTCTACCTAACCTCATACGTCGGTTGACCTTTCACTGAGGATCACCATGGGTCGCCGTTCATCGACGACGGCGAACTTCATACAAAAGGTCAAGTCAGTTCAATTTTTCTCCTAAAGCCGAATCTATGGTTGAATTTTCTCAAACCTTATCCTAGGTAAGTAGATCTAACAAAAATCAATGGGGTATTATAATTTTTTTTACCTTTTCTTTTCCCCTTTTTTTTAATTTGTTTTTTTTTGTGTTCTTTTACTTTCGATCTCGCATTTCTTTTCTTCTTTTTTTGGGTCTAAAAAATTTCTCTTTTTTGGTCTCTAAAAATCCCTCTCTCTCCGGTGTTCTTGCAGGTCGCATTTTATAAGGGAGTGTGAGATGCTCTCGTCCGACCACGTCGAAGGATGACGAGAATGAGGGTTATAATGATGCCTAGGGCGGTGGATTTGACTGATTAGGGCGGTGGTGTTAGGTATTGGGCGTGGTGGTAAAAAAAGGGATAAAGATTTGGGGTTCTAATTTTTAAGAATTTCGATAATGGTCTGTTTAGGATTTAGTTGTGATTAATTTGAGGTTTTGATGGTGGTGGCTGGAGCTGGCGGGGTCGACGGCGGTGACGGCTTGTGACAGCGATGGCGACAACTAAGGTTAGCTGACACTATGTTTAGGTTATGTTTTGGTTAAGCTCAGTAAGTGGGCCTAGTGTTGGTTTTAATAGGTTATATATTTTCATGTAATGGGTTATGGGTACTTGGATATTGGGTAAGGGTTTAAAGGTCCGGACAAAAATGGGCTTCTACATCATAGATGGTTATAGAAAGTTGTTTAAATTAGAATCAATCAACATCATAATTTTATAAATATTTTACAATTAAATTTGAAGAGAAATTTGAACAAGTAGACTTGAATTTCATAAACTTGATTCGAAAAATTTTCAAATAAAATTTAAATGGTGAAATAGGTTTCACGAACTCATCATACTCGACTCGACTTAATCGAACACACATCCATACCTCTTATATTAATTAATCAAATTGACTAATCAACTTAGTTAAAACTGATTTAACAGAATTGATTTAACATTGGTAGGCTAATCGGGTACCCGAATATATTTAAAATTAATATTTTTTTATATTCAATATACATATTTTTATATTAAACTAATAAAAAATCTAAGATTTTTATATTTTATATTTAATAAATGCATATTTTTATATTAAACTAATAAATACATATTTTTTTATATTTTTATATTAAACTAATAAAATATTTTATATTTAAAATATATATATATTTATATCCAGGTACCCAAATACTCAAATTTTTTGGTACCCGCAAAAACCGGGTCGGGACACGGGCCGCATTTTCTACTGCCCGAAGATCCGAGTACCCAGTACTTCAGGTACCCGAATACCCGGGTACCCGGATTTGAACACCCTTAGTTTTGGGGACTAAAAGAAGAAAAATGATATAGTTTAGGTACTTATTTTGACTAAAAAATAGTTTAGGGACTTAAAGTGACCAAAAATGATAGTTTAAGGGTCTATTATGCCCAAAAATGATAGTTTAAGAGCCTATTTTGCCAAAATCATAGTTTAAGGGCCAAAAGCAGAAAAAAGACATATTTTGAGGGTTGTTTTTTGGTTTAAGCCATTAAAATATGTTAAATAAGTTTAATATTTATATTTGATTTTTTAACTATTTTTTCTTAAATAATACAACTTATAAATATGATTTTCTAAAAATTTAATATGTGATATTTGAACAAATTGATTAATATGTGCCGAATGAATCAAATAGCACTCATGATTGACCGTATATAACTGACAAATCTATTAACAAATAAATACTTAATATACCGGAAGATGTAAAATCGAATATAATTAAATACTTAATATCTTTTAATTTATGAGTTTATGCTAAATGTTAGTGTTTGTAATCTAATTCATTAGAGATAAAGTTTCATGGATGACTTTAATTCGCATACAGTAGTGTGTTTTTTACAAAAGGAAAGACATTCATTAACCATAAAGGGAAACATACAAACCAACAACCACCCCTTAATCAATGCCACAATAGGGCAAGAACATCCATCCACAACTCCAGGGACGATCAAACGTCCAACAATAAAAACAACAACAGATCAACAGACCAAAAGATCAAAAACCTAAAACAAACATAGAAATAAAGGGAGGAAAAACACATATCATAGCATAACCGAGCCACCCTTGCATCGACCAAGGACCTTTGCCAAAAACATAGAAACACATAAAGAGCTCCATCGACGGAGGCAGGCTTCCTTGTTCAACATGAACGAGGATCTTGTTATCAAAGGCTAAGATTGAGGGCAACCAACAACTATGGAGCAGTAATCTTCCACGGTACAAGCCGAAAGAGTTGAAATGGCAGACAAAAACATAGGAGGGCAGCACCAAGTGCATCCACAATCCCTAAGAACAAAACAATGATCACTCATGACCAAGGTCACCACCGTGACAAAACGAGTGATCACTTGGAAGGATAGGAGAGGACCTTATTGAATTTATTGAAAGTTATTTAGTGACTAAATTGTAAAAATTGGAAGTTTGAGGGTAAAAGTGCAAAGTTTGGAAAGATGATAGACCATCTTTGTAATTTACCTATTTTTGAGGTGATTCACCTTCTAGCTTGCCACCCACATCATGTGAAGTTTCTTGGATATGGGTGAAAAGATGATAACGTGGATAGGAAATAAGTATAGTTTAGTTTTTCGAAAAAGAAAAAAAGATGTTGATATTATTTTTAAGCTTTCCTCCTTGGGAAGGTAAGAAACTGGCCATTTGGTTTCAAATAGGTAAAGTGTTTTACAACACTTAAGCTATTTCCATAATTTCCTAACTTCATCTTCTTCCTTACTCAAGCTAGCACCTCCACACCTTTCAGCTAGCACCTCCAATGTTGGTCATCCTAAAGTTCAAGTTTTCTTCGATTTCTTGATTCCAATGTATAGCCATCGAATTGGTATGCTAAAGCCCCCAAACAATTGATCAATTCCATGGATCATTGAGGTTTAATTTTAGGTTGAAGCTTTTGAGCACCTAAGTTAAACCCATTGTTGGGATGATCAATTGACACCAAAAGACCAAGAAGGGGGTGAATTGGCGATTTAAAAAATGAAGGGAAGCAATTGGAAGATTAAAAAATCGAGGACACAAGAATTTATAGTGGTTCAAGCTTCTAACAAGCTCTACATCCACTACCTTAGCTCCCACTAAGGATTTTAACCAATTCACTATTGAATTCTTCCCCTTTTCTAGGCTAAGGAGGCAACCGTTACAATCGATCAAAGCTTTCTACCCAAAGCTTGATCAAGGATCACTCTTTTACAAGAAAGAAAATGGCAAATAGATAAAGTCCTCACAAGGTAAATATTTGCCTAATTTACAAGAACACTCAACCCCAAACTTGAAATAAAAGATTACAATGAAATACACAAGTTGGGTACAAGGATTTGAGTTTAAGAGCTCAAAGGGTTGGATTTTGCTTGAATGCTTGAATGTTGTTCAATGGATGTTCAATAGTTGTTGTAGCAGCTTTGGAGACTTGTATTTATACCCTCTCATTGAATCCGAACCATTTGGGTAGTTGAAGTCATCAATATAGCCGTTGGGGACCATTTTTCCCGCAATAAGTGCTGTCTGGTGACCAACCGTATCGGTACGCGAAGAGCCGTATCGGTGCCTGCCAAAAGAAGAAATAGCTGTTGCAGGTTGCGTATCGATACGCGAAGAGGCGTATCGAAACGTTCATAGTGTGAAAATGGGGGCGTATCAAAACGGCAAGGTCGTATCGATACAATATTTGCTCACTAGAATCTGAGATGAAAAATGGTATCGGTATGCCTAGGGGTGTATCGGTATGGGTAACTGAAAATTAAATTTTTGTTGATTCGAATAACTGACAAGGCAACAGTCAAAAAATTTAATGCGAAGATCTTGAAGATCTAGACATACTATATCGATACGGTGGTGACCGTATCGGTACGCGTAAGCATATTCTTAAACCCAGATGAAGGCCTATCGAAATGGGCAATGCTATCGAAACGCCTGAGTAAAGACATGTGCCCAAATGAAGGCCATATCGAAACAGTGTAAGCTGTATCGAAACGGTTTGCAAAACACAAATTCCAGCAGCAAAAATCTATATCAAAACGGGCATAGCCGTATCAATACGCTTTGCAAAATAAAATTCCAGTAGCTAAAATCCGTATCGAAACGGGCATAGCCGTATCGATACGCCGAGCGTATTAGATGAATTTGGCTTCAAATACTTAGAAAATTTTTGGGTTTAAGTCTTTAACTTTGGAAAACTTTTCCTTGTCATCTTGTGAGACTTTTGAGTACTTAAAAATTTATTTATTTTCTTTTACAATTTGGTCCTTAAACAATTTGTTATATCAAAATCAAATATAGGTTTTACAATCTCTCCCTTTTTGATATAACAAAATCAAAGTAAAAAATTTTAAGTGGCTTTGAAAGTTTGATAAAAAAATACCCCATTACTTTAAGCTTAACTTAAGAAATTTTTGGCTTAATTTCTTCTCCCCTTTTTGTTAGATCAAAATCAATGAGATATAAACGTAAAGCAATAACTCCAAGCAATATAAATAAAACAACATATTCATTTAAATATAAAGCATAATTCAAAGCATAATAAAACAAATCCAACTCAAATCCTAAAACATAAGCCAAAAGAAATTAAAGCATAGGAGTCCATAAAACATAAAAACAAAGGTGCATAAGCTTAATCCTAATATGATATGATATGAAGTGCAATATGCCTAAGGTGTGTCTCCACCGTCCCCATCGTCTTTATCCTCGTCATCTTCATCTTCGTCATCTACGTGGGTGCCAAGAGATTGACGCCACTCACCATGAAAAGCCGTAAGAGTGATATCCATGGAGTTTTGGCGATGTTCAATAGCCGTCACTCTCTCCTCCAAGGATGTGAACCGAGTATCAATCGCGAAAAACCAAGAATTCATGATCATATTCAAAGAGGCAAGAGAGGTACCCAAAGATGAAAATTGCTCATTGAGGTAGGCCATGAGAACTTCTTGATTAGGTTGGTACACCGGAGCTTGTGGAACTGGAACCTCTTGAGGAGCAGCTGATTGTTCAGGTTGAACACCACCGAGAAGATCGATATTCCGAACCCATTCTCTATTGTAGTATATGAAATTTTCTTGGTGAAAGGAGCGCTCATCAATAGAATCGGTGAGCGGTTCAGGAAAATCATAAGAACAATCAACTCCCATCTTGTGAAATATGAAGCTCAAGGCGGTACCGTATGTGAAGGATGTGACAAGAGTCGTATGGCGATGTTGCACATGGTAGACGATCTCTGCGAACATGATTTGAGCAAGGTTTGGTCACTTACCCTCACAAATATAATGGATCCAAAAGTCATCGACTTGTCGGATTGTAGAAAACTTGCCACCGGATGGACGGAACCACCAAGTGATCATGAGGTGTAAGATACGGTCATAGGCATCAAGCACGGTCATGAAACCATTAAGAACATGGCCTAAAGAATCCTCATTATCAATCCCCGCATCCTCAAGACCCAAAAAGAGAGCTAAAACAGATGAATCAATTTTAAATTTCTTGCCCATGAGATAAGATTCAATAGCAACAACTTTGCTTTTGTTTTCATTCTAGATACACCAGGCATTAGAGTAAAAAATCAAAAATTATCCATGGCATTTGGATATCTCGGTTCATTAAAACAATTTTGATAAATATGAGCAAGATCAGGTCGATTACCATTAGGTTTAGGATATTGAGGAAGAAGAGTTGAGCTAGAGGCCATATCTTTTCGTGAACGTTTCTTAGGTCCCATAATCTGAAATCAAAATCAAACCAAAAACAATGTATGCATAAATCAACAAATTCAATCCAATAATTAATCGAATGATCAAGGTATTGTTAAAACTCTATATAATATAGTTTAAAAAATAAATTGGGAAATTAAAAATTGAAAAACAGTGTTGAAAAATATACAGTATAATTTTATATTCGAACAAAAAAATTTTAGATTTGAAGAAATTTTTACAAAAACTTTGAAAACCATGTTACATACATTCTAAATCTAAAATTTTAATACAAAAACAGTATATAAATTTGAACGAAAATTGAAAAAGAAAAATGTTAGGGTTTATACCTTGATTGAGGATTTAGGATGAATGGGAAGAAGATGAAGCACAACTTGATGATATAGTTTAGAGTTTGATGAGAAGATGAAAAAACCTCAAAAGATTTTAGGTTTTGTGCAAAAAATAAAGGAGATTGAGGGGATTTTATAATTGAAATCGGACCTAGGGTTTTAAAGAAAAGAGGGGTGTTTGATTTAAAGTAGGAAACCTTCTTTTAATGCCTTTAAAACTGCCCAGCGGCTGCGCGTCTTGATAGGCCACGTGGCGTGTCGAAATGTAGTACCAAAATGCTTATAGGTTGTTTCGATACGCAACCCCGTACTGGTACAGATATAACTGTACCGAAACTTGTTCATGAACCCGTATCGATACGCGGAACACCGTATCGATACGTTTGTGCCAGAAATGTCATTTTGGCTGTAGGTTGCTCAAAAATTCGAACTTAATCGAGATGCATGTATATGATATATGAACAACATGAATGAGCATAAATAGATGCATACTCCCCCTAGCGACAAGCATAGATGCATATAAGAGTAAAAACACATAAACAAAGTAATCAATCAAATTCAAGCAAAATTTTGATACCAAAAAGGCTCTAAGGGTCAAGAAATGATGGTTAAACCTAACTCTCTCATAAGAGACCAAAAATGTTCTTTATCTAATGGTTTGGTGAAAATGTCCACTAATTGGTTTGAGATGTCTACATATTCTAGAACTACATCATTTTTCAAGACATGATCTCTAATGAAATGATGCCTTATTTCTATATGTTTGGTTCTAGAATATTGGATGAGATTCTTAGTGAGACAAATGGCACTAGTATTGTCACACCTAATGGGGATGGTACCTACATCAATTCCATAATCTAAGAGTTGTTGCTTCATCCAAAAGACTTGAGTGCAACAACTTCCTACCGATATGTACTCCGCCTCGGTGGTAGATAATGCTACACTATTTTACTTCTTGGAAAACCATGATATGAGCATACTACCTAGGAATTGACATGTATCGGAGGTACTCTTTCTATCTATCTTACAACCCCCATAATCCGCATCCGAGAAAGCATGTAAACTAAATGAAGAGTCTCTATGATACCAAAGACCTAAACAAGGTGTGTCTCTAAGGTATCTAATGATTCGCTTAACGGCTATAAGGTGTGATTCTCTAGGACTAGTTTGAAAACTAGCACACAAGCAAACACTAAAAATTATATCCGATCTACTTGCGGTAAGATAAAGCAAAGATCTTATCATTGATCTATAAAGCTTTAAATCCACACACTTACCTCCTTCATCTTTGTCAAACTTTGTAGAATAACTCATTGGTTTGGCTTGAGGTTTCACATTCTCCAAGCCAAACTTCTTGAGCATGTCCTTGATGTACCTGATTGATGAAGATGTCGTCCTTCATTTGTTTAATTTGGAGCCCCAAGAAAAATGAGAGCTCCCTCATCATGCTCATCTCAAACTCACCTTGCATCATCTTAGCAAACTCTTGGCAAAGAAATTCATTAGTAGAACTGAAAATTATATCATTAATATAAATTTGAACTACTAATATGTCTTTGTCATTTCTTTTTATGAAGAGTGTAGTATCCACCTTTCCTTTATCAAAACCTTTTTCAATTAGAAAATTTGATAATCGTTCATACCAAACTCTAGGAGCTTGTTTCAAACCATACAAAGCTTTTTAAAGTTTAAAAATATGGTTTGGGTAATTTGGATCTTCAAAACCGGGTGGTTGTTCTACATACACTTATTCATTTATAAAACCATTTAAAAATGCACTTTTAACATCCATTTGAAAAAGCTTGAATTCATGATAACATGCAAATGCTAACATCCTAATAGCTTCCATTCTAGCTACATGTGCATATGTTTATTCAAAATTGATTCCCTCTTCTTGAGTGTAACCTTAAGCAACAAGCCTAGCCTTGTTTCTCACTATGTTACCACTCTCATCTAGTTTGTTTCTAAAAACCCATTTAGTTCCTTTAGTAGATTTATTACTAGGCCTATCAACTAATGTCCATACTTTACTTCTCTCAAATTGATTTAACTCTTCTTGCATAGCCAATATCCAAAAATCATCATTTAATGCTTCTTTGATATTTTTAGGCTCAATGCATGAGATAAATGCAACATAATTACAAACATTTCTAAGAGAAGATCTAGTGGTTACCCCTTTGGATGGATCACCCAAAATCTCACCACATTTGACATAGTTGAACTCTCTTGGGTAACTCACTTCTTTTTCCTCAAGGTTCATGTCCCTCAAGCCTTCTAGAGGTGGATCTTGTGGTTCTTCTTCTTTGGTTGGAACTTCATCCACCTTTGATGTTTGTCCTCCACCAATGGCATCAAAAATTCCTACATCATCATCATCACAAGAATTCTTCCTCGGAAGGAGGCTATCATCGAAAACCACATGTATCGACTCTTCAACAACTAAAGTTCTTTTATTAAATTCACTTTTAGCATCAATTTTGCCTAAATTATCATTTCCTTTGTTTAAAACAAAACATTTACAACCAAAAGGATGAAAATAACTAATGTTAGGCTTTTTGTTTTTAAGAAGTTCATAAGGATTTTTCTTTAAAATAGGCTTAATCATTACTCTATTTATAATATAACATGTGGTATTTGTGGCTTCTTGTAACACCCCTTTCCCGTATCCATCACTGAATACGAGTCATGGGTATCACAAGAAATTAGTAAAACCCCCTACATTTGTAATTCGATAAAATTTTGTTTCTTTAAAAATATTACAATGTATTTCATTTTTACTTACAAATCTAGTTATTCGCGTGAAATTTAAAAATAATATTTTTATCTTCAAATCGAGTTTATTTTCAGGTAGCAACTTATTAATTTAATTTATCTTGATATAATTAATAAAACTGCATGATTTAAAATTCATCCAGATACCAAATAAAATACAAATTCTATCAGAGCAGGCATACCCTTTTAATATACATGCCAACTAGTAAATATCAAACAATATCAAAAGATATCTTACTGATACTGATGTACCTATTATTGATTGATGATGTCCCTATATGCTCCTTACTCCAACCATTTCTTCTTTCCTACGTGTAAAATAGTTACACGCTAAGTATTTACTTAGTGAGGCAATAATTCAAATTTAAGTGCAATTGTCATAATATCAATCTCAATATTAATTATTAATTATTAATAATGCATATAATCACCTTACCATTACATGCTCATTAACATAATTAAATATGTAACAACATATATGTATATCAAAGTGATAAGATTAGATCTTACCAATATTGGTGTCATTTCCATCCGTAAGCTTTCAATGCTTACCAATACCTTTTTCCAAGTCTGCCTGCAAGCTTTCAAGCTTATCATTCTATTTTTTTTATTCCAATTCAGTTTACTAAGCCCAAGGTATCGAATTAAGAGATTCTATGTACACGAGTCATCCCCCCATACCCAACCTTTCTTGAGTATGTATATTATTTGCACTCTACCGGGAGTGCTTAGCACCGAAGTGCTTCTGTATACTTACCGGAGTATACAATATATCCCTCATTGAGTTTTTATGAAATTACTTCGAAGTGCTTAGCACCCGTAATAAGTCTGTATACTCAAACCATGTATGAGTATACTCCTCAATGAGTATTTATAAAATTTGCACTTTACCTGAAGTGCTTAGAATCTTTATACAACTGTTTATGACTCTATGGCTAGCCAACTATACCTTTGAACCTTTATATCATGCTTGAGCTTTATATCATCAAATATTTCATCCATGGCAATGTATATCAATTTATATTAACACGAAGCAGTTCATAACCGAATAAAATTAATAGTAAATCATCATCAATAGCTAGTGATCAATGCATTTATTTTCAACCTTTGACATATTTAAAGTATGTCAAATGTGTGATCAATGACATAATTATCATGACAATATATAAACCAGATAGACTCATCGCAAGTCCTACCGGTGATGTATGAAACATCCATGTATAATGTTATGTATGCATTGCACTCACATGGGCCATGTATTAGTATGCCTCACTAAGTCCTCTTCGATCCTTTCCTTCATTGTACCTTGAACCTCCCTTGATTCGAACTTAACTTCATAATTCAAATAAGTAAAATATTTATTAGATCCCAATCTAACAATATGTTACATATTGTCCAATATAATCATTTGAGCACAAAATCTCCAAACATTTTCTTTTCTTCCTTGTATTGTTCAAAAACTCATTATGATCCTTAGTGACCAATTTGAACTTCCATTAACCCTTTTCAAGCCTACTAATCAACCTTAGATACAAAGTGCATCAATTCTCATTTTCTAGCAGTTTGCAGTACCTCCAAAGAAATATTTCTATAAAATAATCTACAACTCAGAATTCGATTCCGTTTGTTCTGATAGAAACTAGATTCAATAATCTTTTCAACCATATAAATTAATATCCCAAATTCAACTTGTACGATTTATGGAGAATTTTCAAAGTCAATTTCCAGTATTGAATTTCGGAACAGCCTGCTATACTGTTTTCTGACCTTTCACCACTTAAAAATTCATATCTTTTTACTCGGAAGTCGAAATCAGTTTCTGTTTGTTGGACACGGAACTAGACGAATAAATATTTACATCGGTATAAAATTCACCTTCTAACCATTTTTGTAGAATTTATGGTGAATTTTCAAAGTTACTGCCATAAACTAGTTTTCCTACACAGCTTCCATAAACAACTTCAACTTTTATACTAACTTCTCCTTATTTCTCTAGTTTTCAATTTAGTCCAATCACTAGCTTTAAACCACCAACTCATCACATTCTTCACCAAATAATTATTCACAATAATTCTCCCTAATTTTCCTTATTTACCAAAATAGGTACAAAAATGCAAAGATAAGGATTCATGCTTCTTAACTTTGCAATTTAGTCCTCAATTCAACATTACTACCTTAATTCCATCATTACAACTAAAAATCAGATTTAACCACCATACAAAACTTCAATTTTGATTTGGTCACTTAACTTTGACAAATTGTCAAAATGGTCACTAATTCAATTCAACATCAATTTGGCATTCTAACTTCATTTTCTTATCTCTAACGCCATTAATAACACAAATACACTCCAAATTATAAATATTCAGATTTGGTCCTTCAACTTTTCAAGTTGCCAAAATGGTCCCTACACAATTTAACTTAGGGTTTTGCTTCCAGACAACAATTCAAGCTTACTAGATCATTATTTCAACATCACAAACCCTAAATTAAACTTGAATCCATAAAACCTAATTATCTTCATAATAATCAAAACATGTACAAATTAAATCCCAATTCAATATCATGATTTTAACATCATACTAGCTTCATTTCAACTTGAATTCAATCATGGAATCATAAAATCTCAAAAACCCCAATTTGATCCATAAACCCTAATTTCTTTCTCATGTAAATTCTCATCAATCAAGCATGGATTCCATGAATTATTGATATCAAAAGATAGGGTTTGAAGAGTAGAACGACTTTGTAGTTGAAGAGATTACCTGAATACCGAGTTTTGGGGCTTGAATCGAGCTTGGAAAAGTTTTCCTCTTTCTTTCCCTAGACCTCACGTTTGTTGCTGGAAAAGATGAACATCTTGTTCATATTTTTACCATTACTTTAAACATATATCTATTAAATGAATATTAAATTCATTTAATAGTGAAATTACAATTTTGCCCTTTTTATCCAATGGTTGAGATTGATTTTATCATCAATCAAGGGCCAAGATTTAATCTTCCATTTTCTCTTTCCAAAATTTCCCTTATAACTTTTTAAATATTTCAAAATTGCCATTGGGGTCAAATGACCAGTTTGCCCTCCAACTAGTCTTTTTCCAAATTGCCATTCCATTACAATCTAACTAAATCTAGTTAGAATTCAACCAACCATAATAAAATATTCATAAATTATTGATATCAAAAGATAGGGCTTGAAGAGTAGAACGACTTTGTAGTTGAAGAGATACCTTGAAAATTGAGTTTCAAGGCTTGAATCGAGCTTGGAAAAATTTTTCTCTTTCTTTCCCTAGACCTCACGTTTGTTGCTGGAAAAGATGAACATCTTGTTCATCTTTTTACCATTACTTTACACATATATCTATTAAATGAATATTAAAATCATTTAATAGTGAAATTACAATTTTGCCCTTTTATCCAATGGTTGAGATTGATTTTATCATCAATCAAGGGCCAAGATTTAATCTTCCATTTTCTCTTTCCAAAATTTCCCTTATAAATTTTTAAATATTTCAAAATTGCCATTGGGGCCAAATGACCAATTTGCCCTCCAACTAGTCTTTATTTACTAGTTTGTTTCCAAATTGCCATTGCATTACAATCTATCTAAATCTAGTTAGAATTCAACCAACCATAATAAAATATTCATAAAATAACATTTTATGACTTTTCCATAGCTTTTGGATTAGTCTCCAAAATTTCCATTCGATCCAATATACCGATAAATAATCCTTTACTCAAAAATAAACTGTAGGATTCATCTTGAATCAAACTAAAATTATTTTCAACACTTGGAAATGACTTTTATAACCTTTCTCTATCATATGGCAAAATTTCAAAATTTTCCAGTTCGATCCGGGTATACGAATTCCACTTAAACTTTAATTGCGATTTTCCCAATAATCGAAGTATCAGATCGAACCAATAATTCTACATTCGATTCACACCCTTAGGTGATCTGTTTATTTATGAAATAAAAACCCTTAACTTTTTGGAAATTAAAACTTTAGTCCTCAAACTTTTCCAAAGTTTATACTTTAGGCATAAAATTTTCAAAATTTACATTTTGGTCAGTACCTTTTTAAACTTCAATTACCATTCCAATTTTCCTTGGAATTCAACCAAACTTTAAGAATACCTTATTCAATTCACTATCTATCACATAAGACCTTTAAACCTTAGAAATTTCCTTTCCAAAACCCATAATTAAAGAAATCCCAACTTTCGCATTTTAGTCACTAAGTTAGCTTTTAAGCTATTATCTTAGTACTAAATGACACTTAATCATCTTAGTAAATTTTGGGGTATTACAATTCTATCCCCCTTAAGAAAATTCGTCCTCGAATTTTCAACATGCACCTAATTCAAAAGGTGTGGAAACTATTTTCTTATATTTTCTTCTTATTTCTCTCAATTCATTTCTTTAACCTTATGATTTTTGTCAAAGAACTTTTAAAAACGGGATTGTCTTGCTTTCTTAGTTCTTTGCCTCCATGTGTTAGGATCGTTACCAATTCTTTTTCATAGCTTAAATCTGGCTAAATCTCTATTTTCTCCAGAGTAACAACATATGAGGGGTCTAATCAATATTTCCAGAGCATCGATACATTATGAATCTTGTCCATTTCCAAAGATAAAGCTAACTATTAAGCTTAACTATCAGACTAACTCCTTTCACAATTTCTTATAGCCCAATAAATTTTGAACTCAACTTTCTTTTTTGTCTAAACCATAACACCTTCCTCCAAGGTGAAACTTTTAAGGAATACTTTATCCTTAACTTCATATTAAATATCCTTTTCTTTCAGGGTCAACATATAGTTTCCATCATTGAGATAGAAATTCTTCCCTGATAATACAAATAACTATCAAACCTAACTTCCAAGTTTCCAGTTTCACTCTTTTCCACTTATTTGAACCTTGACAACATTTCTCATCCTTTCTTTAAAGATATCTTATTTAATCCAATATGGTAAATTTTATTCTTAACTTGACAATCAAAACACCATCTTCTTTTAATGCCAATCTTGCATTCATAGCTCTTAAGGCAACAATTGTCTTTCGACTAAGAGCGTCAGCTATCACATTAGCTTTTTTTCTGGATTATAGTCAATGACCATATCATAATTATTAAAAAGCTCAATCCAACTTCTTTACGTCAAGTTCAACTCTTCTTTAGTAAGCATATACTTTAAACTTTTATAACCTATATAAATATAGCATCGTTCACTGTATAAATAATGATGCTATATCTTTTAAAGCAAATACAACCATTACCAGCTCCAAATCCCAAGTAAGGTAATTGCTCTCATATATCTTAAGTTGTCTCAAGCATAGAGCATTACTTTTCCTTCTCGCATAAGTACGTATCCCAAACAGTTATGTGAAGCATTGCTATACACCACATAATCTTTACCCGATTCTGGTTGTACTGGTACTATGGCTTCTATTAAGATCTCCTTTAATGTCTCAAAAATTTCTTATCATTGATATGTTCAACTGAATGGCATTTCTTTCCTCAATAGCTTGGTCAATGAGGAGGCAATCATCAAGAAATTCTGAGCCTCTAAAACATTCTTCAAAGGTTTCCATTCAACTATAATTTGTACTTTCTTGGGGTCTACTCTTATTCCCACTGCCAAATCCACATAACTAATAAAACAACTTTTGACAACCAAATTCACACTTTAACAAATTAGCATATAGCTTCTTTTCTCAAAAGGTCTGAAGAACAATGTAAAAATGGGCATCTTATTCTTCCTTTTTCCTTCGAATAGACCAAAATATACTCAGTGAACTCTAACAAAAATTGGTCCAAGCAAAATTAGAATACTTGGTTCATTAGGCTTATAAATACCGTATGTATCATCACGAACTCATAGTATTCATACTGAATCCGAAAAGCTGCCTTTAGAATTTATTTTTCTTTCTTTTTCTTTTTTTAACTGATTAAAAGATCATCAGTCTTCGGAAGAAGATATTTATTATTTACTATTACCTTCTCGAGCTGATGGAAATCAGTCTTTCTCTTTCACAATTAACACTAGTGTTCCCTCAAGAGGACACACTTGACTTTATAAAACATCGACCTAACATTCCTTGCAATTTGTACCTTTAAATCTTGAAGTTCGATCGAAGCCATTTTATATGGGGCCATTGGTTTAGGCGCAATGCCTGGTAACATCTTTATTTTGAATTTCACCTCTCAATCTATAGGTAATTCTGAGTAACCCATCTGGGAATACATCCGGATATTTTTGGACAGTCGAGTTATTTTCCAAATTAACTTCAACAGCCCGAGTATCCACTACATTTGCTAAGAAAACTTAACAACCTTATAACAACAATTTCCTTAATAAAAAAACTAAAGTTACATTTGAAAAGGGATTTACCCTTTTATCAACTACTACTATTTTTGTGCCTTATGCGACAATTCATCATGGCCTGATAGGAAGGTAACCAATTAATGCCCACCATCATCTTAAACTCCTCTAAAGATAATTCCATTAAGTTTATCAGGAACTCTATTTCTTATGTTTTTATCGAGCAATTCCACATGTTCAGCTCACCCTTACATTACAACCCAACAAATTCGTGACCACTATATTACTTGAAATGGGTTCTAAAAGGATATCTCATTCACCACTCAACTTCATACTTATATACGTATGTGTAAAGCTAGGACCCATCAACATCAATATAGGTTTATCTAAAAAGATGAGATGTACCTTCTATGACTTTCAGATTATCCCAACCTTTATCAGTCCTGATGTTATAAACTCGGACTGATACATGCAATCCTGGCTATGAAGCAAATTTAGATGGTTTTCTAATCTAGCTTAAATCTCGGAGCAACAAAACAAGCTCCATTCAATTTCTCGGTATCCAAATAGTGGAATCCGTCCAGTCTAATCCTTAGATTATTTAGTTATAAATCAACAATCACTGGACCTTAATCTGCTTTTCCTTTTAATTCAGGTGTTTCTGAACTTTTCAGTTCCTTAATCAGGCACAAGCACTTCTTGTTGTACCTGTGCCCCTTTCTTGTTCCGATTTATCCGAAGGGTTATCATTAACCTTATTGTTACTACTCTTGATTCCTTCCAAAGCTTCCAATTTACCAGTTCATCACGCTTTCTTGGCTCAAATAGTTCTTATAATTCGTACCAATTTACATTAGTAAGGAGCGACATCAATCGGATCATACAAACATCAAATCAGTAATATTGATATCCTAGTGGCATGTATACTTTTTTTAACATAAAACCATTTTCATTTAGGCTGAGAATCGGATAAACCTATAGCTCTGATACCAATAAATGTAACACCCCTTTCCCGTATCCATCACTGAATACGAGCCAGAGGTATCACAAGAAATTCATAAAACCCCATATATTTGTAATTCGATAAAATTTTGTTTCTTTAAAAATATTACAATGTATTTCGTTTTTACTTACAAATCTAGTTATTCGCGTGAAATTTAAAAATAATATTTTTATCTTCAAATTGAGTTTATTTTCAGGCAACAACTTAATTTAATTTGTCTTGATATAATTAATAAAGCTGCCTAAAAACTACATGATTTAAAATTCATCCAGATACCAAATAAAATACAAATTCTATCAGAGCATGCATACCCTTTTAATATACATGCCAACTAGTAAATATCAATCAGTATCAGTAAGATATCTTTTGGCGAGGTGTAGGAATTTGCGTATCCACTATCTTGATTCGATCCAAGGAATATTGTTAAAATATAATATAATTGTCATTGAAAATTATTCATATTATTGTTATTGATTATACATGATTCATAGCATTATTGTAGTTAAGACATGAATTGGAATGCATATTATTGCCATTGACATTGTTTTTTACTACCTTACCAGGCAAAGTATGCCTAACGCATTTCATCTCATGCTTTTCAGGTTAAAGAAGTCATCGTTGCAAGATCGGAAAGGTTGGAGGTTTTTGGCAAGTCACAACAAGCCTAGACTAATGTTTATTATCCTTGCAAACTCTTAGAATGGTGGCAAAGTAGACAAACCAACCTCTTATAGCCATTATGTTGTGTATAAGCTGCATATGATATGTATAAGCTTAAAAGACCTAAAATGTTGTTTTGAAATTCGCTAAAGGCGGTAAAATATGCATATCTGGCCTAAGAAGGTAAAAACCATTTAAATGGATTCATATGACTATGAAATTTGGCATGGTAGTGGATTGTGGTTTACTAAACTTGCCTGTAAAATTTCACAGGAATTGGACATTGTATGATAGGTCAAAATGGATAAAAATCAGACCTAATCTATCATTACAGACCCTGTCGTATCGATACGGGTGATGCCATATCGGTACGAGTATGCATTTTTAGACCAGGTCAACGCTAATCAACATGGCATATCGATACTGCTTTAAGCGTATCGGTATAGGTTCTCAACACTAGTAAATTACTGTAACTGGGTATCCATACGGTCTTGTAGGTACCGATACAGTTTTTAACCCAATTTAGGAATTAGGGCACCCGTACCGGTACGGGTATTCCCGTACTTATACCAACCTGACTCGAATAAAATAACATAGATAATATCAGAAGCGTATCGATACGTGTTTAAGGGTATCGGTACGCCTCTTGGTCTCTAGAATTTGATGTTATGTGAATTGTGCATGGTGTGCTGATATGTCCTTTAAAGTATCGGTACCGATGCAGGTAAGTTGGTTAAAACTTGTATGACAAGTTTTGGAAAATTAAGAAATGGTCACTGTTTATTAAATAGCTTAGTTGACTAAGTAAGTGACCCCTGTTTGGGATGAAAATCTATGTGCCCCCTTTTTTCAGGTTGAATTTCATATTGGTAGGTTTAATTTCTGGAAAGGACCTCTAAATTGTTGAATTTAGAGAATAGTCCCTAAAACTTGTAAAAGTTTAAAATTGGTCCTAAATTGATTATTATGGCTTGTATTGAATCACTACTTCACTGTATTGAATTAGTAATGTTTTGATACAGAAAATGAATTACTTATTGCTTTTAACTCATTAAAACATTGAATAAAGATTAAAACATCAAACCGATCATCGTATTAAACTCTAGTAACATACTCCGACCTGATTCTTGACCAGGCCGAGAAGGAGGTGTTACATTTGTAGACTCTCTAAGTGAATGCTCACAAAAGTGGCAAAATTTATGTGTTGGAAAAGTATAAAAACGTGCCAAGATGAATCTTTTGCGTGCAAGTATACACGGTCTCCAAGTAATACAGCTGGTAAGCTGAGTATCAATCCCACAGAGATTGACTCGGAATTTAATTGCCTTGATTGTTACTTGCCTTAAGAAAAAGGTTGATTTTATTTGAAATTTGTTTTGGAAAGTAATTGAAAGTAAAGGAATGAAAGTAAAGTAAAGATGTTGGCAGGGAATGTGTTTTAATGAATGATAAGCGTTGGCAGGGAATGCCTGGTTTTCACGCTATTCATGTCGTGCCAGCCTTTAACAACAACTTGTCTTGGCATTGTTTAACGAGCAGATTCAAATTTAGCAAAGCCTCTCTCGATGGTCATTGCCCTAAATTGATCATGTAAAAACCCCTATATCTCTATAGTGTTGTTTTTAAATAAACCAATTTGATTAAGATCCAATCTATACTCCTAAGGGGTAGATTTCACTCCCGAAGTAAGTTCATCTACTTGAACGACTTCTCTCGAAGCTTCTCTCCTTAGTATTCAACAACTCAATCGTTGCCACCCCAAGTCTGTTAAGATATTGAGGAGCAATAGGCCAACAGTGCCAGCTCTCGCTTGACAGAGTATTTAGGAAATATTAAAGTATGCCGAATAATGAAAACATTGCCAAGGCAGATTTTTTATTAAAAACTAAAACATAAAAATAGCATTCAATGCAAACATCCCCCACCAACTATTAAATTAGTTCATGGTGAGGGATTTAACCAACAACCCACAAACGTTTTCGAAATACATCATCATTAAAAACAAAATAAATAACTTGAAAGAGAGAATGGGCTAGAAGGGGTCTCTCGATGCAGCCCTTCAAGATCCAGGCTTCTCGGCCAAGTTGGTCGGACCACCATTCCTAGGTGCAGCAGGTTGTCAATCGTCACACACCAACTCCTCACTTCGATCTTACTCCCCCAAAATGCTAGCTTGGTTGGTGTTTAAATAGGCGTGTGAGGAAAGGATAGGATTAGCTCTTCAAATTTTGAACTTCAACTTCCTAAGGGATAAGGGATTATCATCTTATCCAAATTTGAATGAGAGCTGATCAGGCTAGGGCTGACTTCATACTGTCGCTACGCGTGGGCGTGGTCCAGCACCAAGGGGACCGAGCCACCCGAGTGGACTCGGCTGAGTCAGGCCAAGCTGACTCAGCCTAAGCCCAGCCATGCCGAGCCAAGCTGAGTTAAGCCAAGTCGTGCCGTTAGTCGCCGACCACCACCGTCTACCGTCTACCGCCGATCACCGTTGACTGGCGTTGAATTTTTCGGGGGACCTTACCCTAGGGTTTCTCGACGTTCCGAATCTAATGGCACAGTCTGTTTTGCTAAATTCAAACCTGTTAAGCTATTTTTATGTGTTTGACCCTTTGTTTAGCTTAGAATATGTTTGGAGTTTAAGTGTTTTCTTAATTGTTGATATGCGAGGATTGATCAGGGTTGACTATCGGACCAAGTGGTATTTTAAGAAGCTAGGATGAGGATTTTAGCGATGTCAGCACAAGGTTAGTATACCTCAAACTCTGAAATGCTTTATGAGCATCATAAGTGTAATTGCCTTGCATGTCAGTGGTTATAAAATAGGAGATGATTAATACGCATGCGTCGGTACTGTTATTGCAAGGCTTGATCATTATTATGATACATGATGAGCTTGAGAATGTTGAGACTGTCATGAGCTGTAGAGACTATCGGATTGTTTGACTGATTTATGATGATTTCTCTTGTATTACCTGGAAATATTAATATGTTCAATTAAGTGATTTTAATGCACTAGAAACAAACTATAATGACTCTCATAAGCTCTAGGAGTAGAATAGGGCATCATAATTAATATCGGCATATACTTGATAATCGCTTATGGAATCGGTAATTAATACTATTTGGCCTAAAGGTTAGTTGATGATGGAAATCGATGAATATGTTTAACAAGTGGTTATTGCTGTAATAGAAGAGAATATGTGAATTGATAGGAATGAATTTTATTACTCTTCCATAAAATGTAACAACTCGGTAATGATTTATTGGTTGTAATAGCAACAATAGGGACCCGTAGTTTGATGGTTGTGTGCCAGGTAGGGCACTTGTATGGATTTGTGGCGGATCATGTATGGTTACGTGCCAGGTAGGGCACTTGTTTAGTTATGAGTCTCTGTTTTGGTGGGATCTGAATACTCAGTGATTGAGTGTTGCAACACATGATGGCCATCCGATGTGAGATTCCGGGTGATGAAATGAAGGTCATCCGATGTGAGATTCTGGGTGATGATATTTGCTTGATGCGAGATTTTAAGCCCCGCTCGATGTGAGATTCTAAGTGAAGACTTGATGTGAGATTCCAAGTATACCGCTCGATGCGAGATTCTGAACAGCTCGATGTGAGATTCTGAGCATGGGTGGGTCTCCCAGTGTCGGGTGACTCCTGGTTTGTTTACTTTTATGTTGTTGTTGAGGTGCTGTTTGTTTATGGCATGTGTTTAGGCGATTATGGTAGCGCCACATGTTTATTTATCTTTCCTTATTGATCGTACTAGCTTGCATGCTTACGTTTATAATTAGCATGAAGTACAATAGACTAGATGTGTACCACTGAGCTTTGTAAGCTCAGTGCTCAGAATCGTTGTTTCTGTGCGTAGGTTGACAGTTGGATCGCGGGATCGTGAAGCACTGTCAGACCGGGAGTCTAGCACGTGGTGGCCTTCAGAGTACGGTGTTTGAGTCTAGTGGGCTATGTATTCTTAGGACCTTACATGTGGAGTCTGAAATTATTATTTTGAATTTGTATTATTTAAATTGTACCTTCAAACGTCTTAAATTTAAACTGGAGCTCCTACGTAATATTTCATATATATATATATATATTGATCGTTGGTTTAAATGTTTTTTCAACTTGATGGGTTGATCCTGTTTGAAAAGAAAATTTTATGTTTTGGTTTTGCATTTGGGCTTAAGGCCCAAATGTGACATCCAGGTCGAGGGTGTTACATTTGGTATCAGAGCCTAGGTTTAGTTGGTTCTAGGAAACTGGGGTGGTATAGGTGTTTTAGTAAGGTGTCTAGTGAATACAAGCCCTTAAACTAAACTCGTACTCCTTAAGGCTAGAATTCTGATAGTGCGTTAAATATTGCAACGTCAAGATGGTTTTGATCGTGGCCAAGAAGACCGAGTTAAGTGCAGGACAGTTCATGGTAGTGATCTCGGGAGTAGGGTCGCCTCAGGTTGTCGAGATACAAGTTAGTTGGATGACACCCAAGTTGAGAATGTGTTCTTCTCATATCGCATGAGTAGAATTTTTGTTGTGGGTTGTAGTCACCTTGAAGTCTTCAGATTCGTTGCAAGAGTTCACAGCAAGGAATCATTATCGTCATGCGTGGATAAAGGTTTTTTTGTGGGAATGGATAATCTACTTTCGAATTTGATCAACGAGCGCATGTTGGTTGGAGGACCCTTTTCTGTTTAAAAATGAGTCTTTGTTGATTATTGGAGAGTATCATTGTCATTCTTAGAGGTATTCATCGAACATAGTGGATTCAGGACCCATTAGTTCGTTAGTGTATGGTTAAAGTTAGATATTCTACAAGTTTGAGAGAGAGCTACCTTCTTAAGAGTTGTTGCACCGTGGAAATTGTTCTGGTTAATCAAGTGTGGAGCTAGCTGGTGATGTCGAGAGAGAGTTTAAGACTTTGTGACCTCGACGGAACCCAGCTTTTACAATGGAAATGTTGGATAGTCACCCTTTTGTCATGAACTTCACAGTGATAGTTTTGAGGATGGCAACGGGGTTGTGAGACATATTTGACCGAATTGATAGGTGTTAATGTGTGTAGTTCGATGCTCGAGAGCTTTTAATCTACCAGATGGCTTGTTTATGCCTCACGAAGGGGGTCGTTAAGTTTTTTCCTTTCAAGAACATGAGTAGATGTTGATGTAAGATCGAGTTAGATGCCGGTGCCATCATAGTTGTCAGAGGTTATCGACCCAGTTGAGTAGTTGGAGGCTCAGCTTCGGAGGAACAAATTGAGTAAGGTCATTTTCGTCTAGGTGCTTCACTCAAAGGAGAGTTAGACTTGTCCCCTAATAAGAAGTTGGTTCGTGAATGTGCTGCCCAAACCGTTGATAGTTGTTAAACAATCGTAGAAGACCGTTACCTGTTTTAGAGGGTGGACAACATGTTTAACCGAATGTGAGGTGCCTGTGTGTTTTTCTAAGATTAGTTGGAAGGGTGATGCTTATTGTTATGGTTAGAAAATGGGTTTTTGGAAGAAAGATTCTCTTTTCTCTTGAGTATGTTGTGTTAATGAGTAATGTTCGCGGTGACATCAAGGTATTTTGGTGAAGATAAGGTAGGAGCCGCTGTGTTATCTCTGAAATACGAGTTGGATGTTTTGCGTGACAAGTGTGGATGTGAAGGAATACAGAAAGTTTGGCGTTGAAAAGATGATTATCTCAAGGACCGTGTATGTGAGGAAAGGTTAATGGCATTGCAATTAGTTAAAGAAGTAAGGGCCGAAACTTCGTAGATGCTTTTGATCGTATCACAGTTTCTTCATAATGACCCGAGAGACACTGGTGGAAACTTGAGCTGTGTGAGGTCTTTTCGTTATGACAGGGGAGTAGACCTAATTAGAGCGGAATGAGATTTTAAGGTTTTCAAAGATGTTTTGTTGTACTGTTAGAGCTGTACTTTTGGTGCTAGAAGAAAAAGGTTGTGTTCCTCCCAAAAGTGTAAAGTTTGAGGTACTTGATCTCTAAGGGAGTTGCGGTTTCGGTAATGACATGGCATAAGGTATGTAAAAAAACTATTGACGGTGTAGTCGATCACCATATAAGCAAAGTGAGCTAAATTAGTAGTGGATCGTACTGAGTAACAAGATTCGGAGTGTCATGCTATTATGTGGGGCTATCCTAAATAGTGGTCATGTAAAAGAGTATCGATACTAGCTCGATGTAGTATCTGTACCAGAGTGTTTGTTAGCATATTTTAAGTTAAGAGTTGATTTGCTTTGGGAGCCACGAGGAGAAGCATCTGATTTTTAGTTAAGAGGAAACAATGTTACGATTGAATTTGGGTACGGTGGTCGCCAATAAGCTTTGGAAAACTTGTGGTAGGTGTTTTGGAAAAGACGTATCAAGGTAAGAGATTCTTTCTTAAAGTACAGTGGTCGTATACAACAAATTTTGAGAGTGACAGTTGACGCTAAGCTTTCGTCACGTGTTCGGGAAACAGTGTGGAGTTGTGTGTTGAGATAGTAACAAGTAACTGCTTGCTATCAGTTAAGAGATAAGTATTGAGTTCATCAAGGTTGATAGGATGTTGTGGTATTCATTGGTGGAAATTAAATAAATGATCGTGAATCTTGCAAAGGATTATGAGTGCACAGTTCTGATGGGATTTCTCTGAGTAATGGTATGGTTATAGATTAGTATCGTTTGATATATTTGGCAAGGGTAAGAGTCGCATAGGAAGTCTGCGTGGTTTGTTTACGAGTTTGGGGTGTCATTTGTTTCAAAGGTTGGCACCCGGCCAGTGATGTTTTAGAAGGGAATGTTGTTAGATGTCAGAGTCTCCATCAGAGAGTTACCACGAGAATAGTTGTTTAGTTTGAATGCAATGGCTGTTTAACCTTCTGTCCTTTTGACCGTTTGTTGTAGTAGAAGAATTCGTGTGCGACAATCTTTTGGGATACTACAGAGTAAGTTAAGTTTCTTTGATGAAGAATTTGTGTGACATTTTGTCAAGGTACCGTTGGGTTTTGGCTTGTCATTGTGATGTACCGAGCGAGGATGAAATCCCCTAATGGAAAATAATCAGTTGAGGCTTTGTTTGTACCTTTAGAGGGCATGGTCGTATTGGTAAGTGTTGTAAGATATCAGAGTGGCACGACGGGAGATCTTGGGGACGCCGAAGAGTTGGGAGGGTTGGTATCTTCACGGTTATGGATGCAAATTTTGAGGACAAAATTTTTTTTAAGGAGGGGAAAGTTGTAACAACCCGGGTTTCGGGTTAACAAATCAGGTCTTGGACCGAGTATTGGGCCTGCGGTTCATGGCCCAATTAAAATGTGTAATTGGGCTTAAGGGTAAATATGGAAAAAGAAAATAGAAAGAAATAAAAAAAAGAAAAAGGTTGTTTGAATTTTAAATAGTAAGTGGGTGGTTGGAAAGAGGGAAGAGGAATTATGGAAGAGAGAGAAAAGGAAAAAGATGAGAATGGTGAGAGAGAGAAAAGAGAGGAAAAGTTTGGGGGTGAGAATTTCAAATTCTGATCTACGGAGATCTAGTCGTCCGATCGCGACACCACCACCGCCATTGTGTTCATCTCGCCAAGACGAGTCTGTCGATACCAGCATCACCGCCATTAGAGTTGCTGTCAGAGGAGGTGAGAGAGAATAAGTTTTGGGTTGGGCTGTTCAAGGGGGTTAGAGGGCTCGAATAAAGAAACGGAGGCCATCACCGAGTTCACCGGCTCGAGAATAGTCAGCCGATGAAGTTTGGTCGCCGGAGGCCACTGGAGCTGCCGTTACGCACCCCAATGCGCTATCACTGCGCGTGGGCGTGGTCCAGCACCAGGAGGACCAAGCCACCCGAGTGGACTCAGCCTAACTCGACCGAGTCGGGCTGAGCTGACTTACCCTAACTCGACCGAGTCAGGCTGAGCTGACTCAGCCCAAGCCCAGCCGCGCCGAGCCGAGCCAAGTAGCACCGCGCCGTCAGCCGCCGACCACCATCGTCCGTCATCTACCGTCAGCCTCTGCCGTCCACCACCGACTATTGTTGTCTACCGCCAACCGGCACCGTTGATCGTTGACCGTTGATCGGCGTTGACTTTTTCGGGGGACCTTACCCTGGGGCTTCTCGACGTTCCGAATCCAATGGCGCAGTATGTTTTGCCAAACTCAAACCCGATAAGCTATTTTTATGTGTTTGACCCTTTGCTTAGCTTAGGAGGTGTTTGGAGTTTAAGTGTTTTCTTAATTGTTGATAGTCGATTATCGGACCAAGTGGTATTTTGAGAAGCTATGATGAGGATTTTAGCGGTGCCAGCATAAGGTTAGTACACCTCGAACTCTGAAATGCTTCATGAGCATAATAAGTGTAATTGCCTTGTATGTTAGTGGTTGCAAAATAGGAGATGAGTAATACGCATGCGTCGATACTGTTATTGCAAGACTTGATAATTATTATGATACTTGATGAGCTTGAGAATGTTGAGACTGTCTTGAGCTGTAGAGACTGTATAGGATTGTTTGAATATCTGTATGACTATCTGATTGTATGACTGGTTGTTTGACTGATTTATAATGATTCTTCTTGTATTACCTGGAAATAGTAATATGTTCAATTAAGTGATTTTAATGAGCTAGAAACAAACTATAATGACTCTCATAAACTTTAGGAGTAGAATAGGGCATCATAATTAATATCGGCATATACTCGATAATCGCTTATAGAATCGGTAATTAATACTATTTGGCCTAAAGGTTAGTTGATGATGGAAATTGACGAATATGTTTAACAAGTGGTTATTACTATAATAGACGAGAATATGTTAATTGATAGGAATGAATTGTATTACTCTTCCATAAAACGTAACAACTCGGTAATGCTTGATTGGTTGCAATAGCAACAATAAGGACCCGTGGTTTGATGGTTGTATGCCAGGTAGGGCACTTGTATGGATCCGTGGCGGATCATGTATGATTACGTGCCAGGTAGGGCACTTGTTTAGTTATGAGTCTTTGTTTGGTGGGATCCGGATACCTAGTGAATGAGTGTTGCAACACATGAAGGCCATCCGATGTGATATTCCGGGTGATGAAATGAAGGCCATCTGATGTGAGATTCCGGGTGATGATATTTGCTCGATGCGAGATTACGATCCCCGCTTGATGTGAGATTCTTAGTGAAGACTCGATGTGAGATTCTAAGTATACCGTTCGATGCGAGATTCTGAGCAGCTCGATGTGAGATTTCGAGTATGGGTGGGTCTCCTAGTGTTGGGTGAAATTGGGCCTCACTCTTGGTTTGTTTACTTTTATGTTGTTGAGGTGTTGTTTGTTTATGGTATGTGTTTAGGCGATTATGGTAGCGCTACATGTTTATTTATCTTTCCTTATTGCTCGTACTAGCTTGCATGCTTACGTTTATGATTAGCATGAAGTACAATAGAGTAGATGTGTACCACTGAGCATTGTAAGCTCAGCGTTCAGAATCGTTGTTTCCGTGCGTAGGTTGACCGTTGGATCGCGAGATCATGAAGCACTATCAGACTGGGATTCTAGCACGTGGTGGCTTTCAGAGTACGGTATTTGAGTCTAGTGGGCTATGTATTCATAGGACTTTACATGTGGAGTCTGTAATTATTATTTTGAAATTGTACCTTCAAACGTCTTAAATTTAAACTGGAGCTCCTACGTAATATTTCATTTACATATATATATATTTATTTATTTTGATCATTGGTTTTAAATGCTTTTGCAACTTGATGGGTTGATCCTGTTTGAAAAGAAAATTTTATGGTTTTGGTTTTGCATTTGGGCTTGAGGCCCAAATGTGACATCCAGGTCGAGGGCGTTACATAAGTACTTTTTCAAATTCACTATGAATTTCTTCCCTTTTTATAGTTTAAGAGAAAACTTTTACAACCTCAAATCTTATACCCACAGCTTTGAGAAAATCCTCTTTTACAAGAGAAAAAAATAAGCAAACTAGGATAAACCTTACAAGGCTAATTGTTTGCAATTTTAACTACTCACCCAAAACCTAACACTTGAGCATATATGACAATTAAGCTCACAAGTGTATTCTACAAAGAAATTGACAATTAAAGCACAAAAACACTTTCTCTAGACATTGAATGTTGGCAAGTTGTTTCTTGTTCTTCCATGGATGCTTGGAGGTGTCTTTTCAACCCTCTAACAACTCCATGGTCATTACTAGCCGTTGGGGTTATTTGGAGCTGTGGGAGCCTTTATTTCCCGCAATAAATATAGTTCTAGACTCCTCGGTATCGGTACGTGGGGACTCGTATCGGTACATGTTCTTCAGAAAACTAGCCGTTGGAGCATTTAAAGCACATGGGTATCGGTATGTTGTACAAGCGTATCGGTACACACCTACTAGTATCGATACGGCTAGGCCTGTATCGGTACGGTATTTGGCTATTAGAATTTGAAAAACTTGAGGATCAAAAGTCATATCGATACACTTAAAACCATATCAGTACGGGGTCCTTTGGGTATCGATACGGGTAAAATCGTATCGGCACTCAGGCATAGTTTTTGACACATTGGCAATTTGAAATCATTTGAAACTTGTCAAAAAAACCCTTTGAAAATATTTCAAACATATTTTTCAAGTTTATGAACTTTTGAAATATTTTTGCAAATTAGTTTAAGTCCAAAAACATTTTTCATTAAGTTATATCAAAATCAAATAGGTTTATCAATCTCCTCCTTTTTGATATAACAAAAGTACTTGAAAAATTGTTTTTATGAAAACTCCCCCTTAGTAAAATATTTTTAGAAGAAGAGAAAATTTTTGAAAATATTTAAAACTAACCCTTTTTCTTTTGGAAATTTAAATTTTCAAACCCCTATCTCTCCCCCGTTTTGTTATATAAAAAATAGTTTCAAAACTAAGATTGAAATCTATTAAGTTCAAAAACACCAATTGTTGAAAAAATTTGTATCAATTGATAGGAAACATCTATTGTTGGTGTAAAATGGAGAAAAGAGAAAGAATTTTAACTTGATAGAAATTTAAAAATGCCCCCTTACTCAAGCATCAAATAAATTGTTAGTCCAACAATTCAAGAGAAATATATTGAATTTAAAATAAATAAAACAAATAAACACATGAAATTCAATTAAACATGACATAAATCAAGATACACATATAAGCATTCAACGCATGGCAAAAAAGAGACAAAACTGCCCCTTTTTTACTAGGCTTACCAGTACGGTTAAAGGCCGTATTAGTACGGTATGGGCTATTCGATTATCGAAGGCTTGATTCTGGTGAAAAATGCAGCAAAAAGCAACTTTATAGACCTTAAACTTAATTACAAGTTCATACAAAGCCTTTATAGGCCTTATATATGCATTTTGATCATTTTGCTACACATGCTTCTCAAAAGATGACATTTAACACATACAAAGCATGAATTTCACCAAATTCAACCAAACATTACAAGTTAATGGCCATAAACATAGATATGAGCAAACAAGGCCAAAAACATGTAACTCGTGCAATTGAGACTCCCCTTAACTATATGCAACAATGCACAACATGGAGTCATACAAGCATGCTTGTATCAACAAGGAATTTAGACATAAAAACATATGATCAAGAAAATTGCATGAAATAAATTTACCACTTAAACCAAGGTAAGATGTTAAGCCTTCCTTCTCCAAGTGTCCTTCCTCTTTTGTGTGGTATGAACTTCCAAGATTTGACTTTGTTCGTCAATGGTGAAGAACACCTACAAAAGACAATCAAGTAATTTTGGTATCCAAATTTCTTTGGATTCAATGGCATTAGTCCCAAATAGTTTAGTCCCCTTAAGAATTCATTTTTTAATGTCTTCATTTTTCTTTGAAACAATGAGTCCTTTTGGGACCCAAATGTTTCGAACACATTTTCCATTTAAAAATCTAGGGGAACTAGATTGTCTTTGATAGAAATTTGTTTTAACAAAATTTGTTTTGGAGTTACCTCTAATTTCACATTTTTGGAAATATTTGTTAAACAAATTCTTTTTAAGGTCATCAATTTCCCTTTGATGATCCTCTTAAACTTTTAGAAGCAAGTTTTGTAAATCCAAATTCTTTTTCTCAAAAGCTTCAAATCTTGCTTCAAGTTCTAAATTAGTTTTAAAAAGCAAATCATTTTCAGTTTTTAATTTTGAAATCAATCTCTTGTTTTTCAAAAATGATGCTTTAAATTCTAAAACTAAATCATCATAGGCATCTGATAATTCATCAAAAGAGTATGAATAGATGAATTAGAAGTTACCCTTGAATCTTCTTCGATGGCCATGAGACAAAGGTGAGCTACTTCGTTGTCGGTGGAGTCCTCTTAATCACTCCATGTAGCCACAAATGCCTTCTTCTTATAGCTTGATCCCTTCTTATTTAAAATGAGGGCAATCGTACTCGGTATGCCCTGGCTTCTTGCACTCAAAGAATATGATGGGATTCTTCCTCTTGATTCTTGATTCATGTCTTGATTCTTCTTTTTGTTGCTTCATGAATCGGGTGAATTTTATGAAGAGCTTGACCATTTCTTCTTCTTTACTATCCTCTCCACTTGAATCTTCTTGTTGGATTGTAGAAGATTTGACAGAAACAACATTCACATTAATGTCTTGCTCAATCATCTTTTTCTTTTCTGCTTTCTTTTTTCCTTTTTCTTCTCTTCTTTTTTTCATGATTTCATGAGTAAGAAGAAATCCCAAGAGAGTATCGAGATTTAAGGTTTTGAGATCATTGGCTTCGATGATAGTGGTCTTCTTTGAGTCACATGACTCAGGAAGAGAATAAATGAGCTTTAAAACAAGCTTGTCTTCCAGAATGATTTCTCTATAGCCTTTAAGTCCATTAACAATGACGATGAATCTATCGAACATCTTGGTGATGTCTTCATCTGGCTTTATTTTGAGGTTCTCATACTCAAGGTTGAGAAAACCAATCTTGGTCTCTTTTACTACGTTTGTTCCCTCATGAGTGACTTCAAGCTTGTTTCAAATCTCCTTGGCACTCTCACAAGAAGAGACTTTGGCATATTCTTTCGAGCCAAATGTATAAAAGAAAATGTGCAAGGCCTTCGCGTTTAGATCTATCTTCTTGCGATCATCCACACTTCATTCCACCTTGCTTCTTGGTAGAATGAACGGGACATCAAGCACAATGTCCCAAAGACGATAGTCCTTGGCTCTCATGAAGTACATCATCATATTCTTCCAATAAAAATAGTTGGTCCCGTCGAATAAAGGTGGCCTATCGATGGATTGTTGGAGTATGCCCAAAGACCAATCATAAGATGATTGTAAAAGAAATATTTATTTTATCATTGTTTATTAATATAAATCCATTAGTATTATTTTAGTCATTATTTTGTGCATAAATAAATAAACTGAATTATAATAAAGTCCTTAAAATAATATGGTTATTCTTGAATATCCTTAGTCGAGTATTATTGTGGGCATGAACAATAATAATATATTAAGACTAATATGTAGTTGATTGATGACAGAGTGTTGTCATAGACATAGAGATGTCAAAATCAATACATAAGTATGTGTTAGAGAACGATATACTGGACTGACCTGCTATAAGCATGTTTCTTGGATTATTATGTGACAGTCACAACATTGCTCATAGTGATAACTACATGTATGATCCTAAGACTTGAGATCATCATTATTTCAACATTGTGAGTAACATATTTTGATATAGTCACGTGTGTCGTAACTGACTACACTATAAATATTGATATTGGATATGTCACAATCTATGTAGTGGGATATGGTTGATCAAGATAGGATTTGTCCCTCCTACATAATATGAGTAATATCACAGGCCATTTGATTGAGTGAGGCTAGAAATGCATGGCCATTCTCGAATAAATTGATATGAGATACCATAGTTATTCGTTTATAGTAGTTTACTCAAGATATCAAGAAACATTAGATGAACTATACAAGTGTGACTATTCCATGACTTGTGTCCAATCTAGATATAAAGGACAAAAGGTTGTAATATATGAAAAAGAATTAATCACGAAGATGTTATGTCCAACCACGACTTCCTGTAACTTAGGTAGCAATGATGTATTGCTAGATGCAACTTATTGCTTATAATATTAGAATTGTTGTAGATATTATTGCTAACCTTACATGAACCTACAAGGGTCACACCCTATGATTGAAACAAACAAATAACGACTAAATAACATGTATGCAAACTTGTTGTACACGAAATTAGTTAAAACCAAAATTATTATAATTATTGTAATTATATAGATAATTTCATTTATATATTTTAATACTAGATAATTATTGTAATTATCAAATACTATTAAAATAGAAATATCTCTAAAGAAACCTAATTAAAGTAGAATTATATTCTACATATTTAATTATATTCGGTTAAATATATTGTATATTTAATGAATTCAAATTTAATTAGGATTAGGATTTTGAATGTTATATAAAGGCATAAGGTCTAGAAGCCAAAAATATGCCCATTGCTAAAAACCTCTCTAACAGTTAGAGAAGTAAAATATTATTCGTTTTCATTCGGGTAGGCTATGTAGAGGTTGGAACGTTGTTGTGACGACTTGGACTCGACATCTTACTAGAAGAATCGGATTCTCCTACGTCCCTCAGTTATCAAATTTAATTGAGGTAATGTTTCATCCCTTTTCACCCCAGATTCGTTCCTCGTACATGGATCACTAGCGGAATTCGCTAGATAATTTTTTTCGCTACGTCATGGGCTGTACCGGCGTTTCCCTTCATAGATTGCACCATGAACTCCGATTGATGTAGAAATGATTTGAGCACTTGAGAGTCGACTCTTCGGATGTTAATCCAAAGTAAGAGACTTGAAGTTGGAGCAATGGAAATTAAAAATGGACACAAGGATTTATAATGGTTCAAGCTTCTAACCAAGCTCTACATCCACTACCCCCGCTTCCTACTAAAGATTTTCCCAAATTCACTATGAATTCTTCCCTTTTTCTAAGCTCAAGAGGAAACCTTTACAATCTCAAAGCTTATACCCCAAAGCTTTGAGAAAACCCTCTTTTACAAGAGAAAAGAAATAACCAAACTAGGATAAACCTCACAAGGCTAATTATTTTCAATTCTAAGCACTCACCAAAAACCTAACACTTGAGCATATATGAGAATTAAGCTCACAAGCGTGTTCTATAAAGAAATTGACAATTAAAGCACAAAATACTTTTTCTATACATTGAATGTTGGCAAGTTGTTTCTTGTTCTTCCATGGATGTTTGGAGGAGTCTTTTAAACCCTCTAACAACTTCATGGTCGTTACTAGCCATTGGGGGTTATTTGGAGCCGTTGGAGCCTTTATTTCTCACAATAAATGTAGTTCTGGACTCTTCGATATCGGTACACGGGGACCCGTATCGATACATGTTCTTCAAAAAACTAGTCGTTTGAGTATTTAAAGCACAAGGGTATCGGTACGCTATACAAGCGTATCGGTACGCACCTACTCGTATCGATACGAAATCTGGCTACTGGAATTTGGAAAACTTAGGGATCAAAAGTCGTATCGATACGCTCAAAACCGTATCGGTACGGGGTCCTCTGGGTATCGGTACGGCTAAAATCGTATCAATACTCATGCCTAGTTTTTGACTCTTTGGCTATTTGAAATCATTTGGAACTTGTCAAAAACCCTTTAACAAAAACATTTCAAACATATTTTTCAAGTTTATGGACTTTTGAAATATTTTTACAAATTAGTTTAAGTCCAAAAATATTTTTCATGAAGTTATATCAAAATCAAATAGGTTTATCACCTTCATATTCTTCCAAATCAACAATGTTCTCCATCCTTTTTTCATTTTATCAATTTAGTCCTCGAACTCTAAAATTATAGTAATCTTTCCTTTTAATTGTCATTGGATGAGACAGTCGTTAAATTTTGTACATATGGTCGATATCTGCTTCCACAACAGTTGCTACGCCAACTGCCTTGCCATGTCAACAATGACGGGTTGATTTTAATGATGTGGTTTTATGAGTGAAGAGTTTTAGAATTACTTATTTATTTTAAAATTATATATTTTTAAAAGAAATCCACGACAACTATACTATCACATTATCAAAATTGACATGTCATCATATTAATATACGATATTAATTTATTAAAGAAAATAACATGAACATATTAACTCAAAAGATGTTAATTATTTAACGATTGAATGTCTGACGTGACAAAAGACAATTGATGATAACGACTTGTTAATCAACAATAGTTAAAATAATAAAATTAGTGTAGTTAAAAAATATTTTTCATCCCGCCTTTTCAATGTTAACATGATCCTTAGTCACACGCTCATTTTCCTCCATATATTGACCGCAAAGTTTTCTTCCCATGATCGGTTGGTGTGACGCGTGGCAGCCACGAGGCAAGGAAAGAGCCGCGCGTGGCGGCCACGTGCAAGGAGCTGATTGGTCGGATGAGCGGCGGCAGCTGCAGCATAAGAATTAAGTTTTTAGGTTTAATTTTTAGGGTAAAGGGTAGTTTAGGTATTTGTAATATTGGGTTAATTTCGGTTATAATTGGGTATTTTATTAATTTGGGTAAATGGGTTTGTTGGGTTTAATTAGGTATTTTGTAATGGGTCTGATGGGTTATCGTATTTGGGTCTGGGTATATAATTGTAGTGGGTTTATATGTTAGGTAAAGGGCTTGGACAATATGGGCTTCTACAATAACGATTTGTTAATAACAATAATTAAATAATAAAATGGATAAAACTTTGATACACAAACTGTGTAAAATACATGCCTGTGTATTTACACTATAAAAACTCAAATCCTAAATTCCTAACCCTAACCCTAAAAAACTAAACCCTAAACCTTAAACCTTATGCCCTAAATTCTAAACACTAACCTTAAATTCTAAACCCTACAACCTAAACCCCTAAACTTTAAACCTAAACAAAAACCCTAACCCCTAAAATTAAAAGACACGTGTAAATTAAAGTTTACACGGCCTGTGTATCAAAAAATTTTCCTAATAAAATTAGTGTAGTTAAAAAATATTTTTCATCCCGCCTTTTCAATGTTAACATGATCCTTAGTCACACGTTCATTTTCCTCCATATCTTGGCCGCAAAGTTTTCTTCCCATAATGCAGATATACTCATTTGAGCGGTTCTTTTGATCTCTTAAACAGCCGCAGAGGCTGGAAATTCTTCGGACAAGGATTATGGCTCACAAGAAATTAAATCGAGACGATGGTAAAAATATATTTTATTTTCTCTAAAAAATATATAATTCATTATTAATTTTTAAAATTAATTTTTTTAAAATGATCTATTAATAAATAATATCAAGTTTGATCACTTAACAGGAGTATAAAACAAAATTAATCTTTTATCTCCATGACAGTGAGTCTGATTCTCAGAGTCAGAGTGGTCTAATCATCCATAATGATAGAGAACTCGGTACCAAAATTTAACATCCAATGTTTGTTTGCTTAGGAAACAAGTTACTATGGATTTTGAGTGGGTCATCCATCGAACTTTGTTTCCAGGTTGAAAATCCATATGAATGAGCCGGGGGAAAGATGTTAGGAATTTTTACTGCATTTTCATTGCTAAATAGAATCCCATAGAAACAGTGTAATTGAACCCAAAACTCTGGTAAACTGAAGTCAAACTCTTATAAAATAGCATAATAGGGCCAAATCCAATCATTTAAGACTATATGATGGTTTTTCTCTGTCTTGTTCATCACCAAAAGCAACAGAGGAATTTACTAAACGTGAATTAGTCCAAGTAATAAGTAATTTGATATCACTTGAGTGGTTCTCGAGTTTAAATTTTTGTGTATATATAAATTTTTTGCTAAAAAATTCATCCATCAAAATTAAATATGCTACGTGAAACGGTTCGAATTAGTCAGGTTTACAACTGTAAACTGAGAAGAGGAAAAAAAACGCAACCGAGGAATTTGGCTGCTGTCCCATATGCAGTTGCTTCATCATAGCGATAGAAGTAGCAAGTAGCAATGATAATGCCAGGGATGGCAAAAAAAAAAAAAAAAACGAAACCGTCGAGTTTCGACCCGATTTGATCCGGTAAGGTCAGATTTTTTTGAATTTCCGGTTATCGGGTCGAGTTTTTAAGGAGTTTGAGTCTGGTCGAGTTCGATTTTAAGGTAAAAATTTTTAGACCCGCCCTGGCCCGATTTATTTATAAATATATATTTATATTTATTATATTTTTATATATTATATTAATATTTTTTAAAATTTTCTTCAGAACGGATCTGGTTTAATCGAATTTTTTATTAAAATTTCAAAATCATATCAGAATCGGATTTTACTTTTATTATACCGGGTCAGATTAGGTTGTAAATAATAATATATTAAACTATGATCGGGTCGGTTTGAGACTTTAAATTTTTGGATCGAATTCGATGCGGTCAGAAACCTACCCAATGAGTCAGTCAAGGTTCCTTGGAAGTCTGAATCCGTGCATACTAGGCTCTCGTTCGCCCGCTCCCATTCACCAGCTAATCTAACCAACCTTCACTTATAAGTAGTACTCGTGTTTAATAACGTAATAATAATATTGGTTTGGATAAACTACCAAAGTGGTCACTCAACTTTTAGAAGGTTAATGTTTCGGCCAACTAAAAGAATCTTTCAATCTAATCACTCAACTTTTAAGATGTTAATATTTTGGTTACTCAAACGATATTTCACTTTAACCATTAAACTTTTTCATGATAGACTTAAAATTAATTTATCATTTATATTTTAGTAATATTTTTAAAACTAATTTAACATTTATATTTCAATAATATTATTAATTTTATTCTTTTTTATAACATTTTCTTGTTTAAACTACAAAAATAAATAAATAAATTCTATTGGCTAATAAAAATAAATATATGTTATTTTGATAGTAATTTGATTCTTTTTTTCTCTTTATTTTTTTGACAACTTTTCTTCTGTGAACTATAAAAAACAAATTTTATTAACTAACAAAAAAATTTAATATACACATTACATTTTAATAATAATTTGATTCTTTAAACTTATTATTCTCTTTTTTTTGACATTTTTTTCTTTAAACTTCAAGCAAAAGAGGCTAATAAAAATTATTAAAATATTTTTAAAGTTTTTCTTCTTATATTTATTTGTATCAATTTATAACTAAATTAAAAGAAAACTGGGTAATATAAACATTTGGATCCAAATTGTATTGGTGATTCAGATCTTGAGTTTTATTTCAAATTTTTCATTTTTGTATTTATATTTTTATTTTCAACTTTAATTCTTCTTCTTTTTCAATTTTTAAATTTGAATAAGATAAAAAAAACGTGGGAATTATTAACTCGGGTTAATTATCTTTGTTTATTGTTTGGATTTGATCGATGCTTTTAAATTTTTATTCTATTATTGATATTCTATATCTATACTACTATATGTAATTTCCTGACTTTAGTTTTTTGAACCAAAAAAAAGAAAACCTTACTTTAGTTTCAGTTTTACCGGTTAACCGGTTACCAACTCAGTTCGAAAATGAAAAAAGTGCCTACATTTTTTAAGTCCAATGCATATTATTTTCTAGGCATTTTCTTCTTTCAAATAGCCGCCTGCACTTTCTTCACTTTTGTGCATTAGCCGGCGATAGACAATCAACTAGCTTTGGTTGTAGATAGGCGGTATTTATTATTTTTTATTTTTATATTTTAATAAAAAAATTTGTTTTTGTGGCACGCTTTTTTTTTGTTTTTGTGACACGTTTTTCTTTATTTTTGTAATTTATTTTATCTGTCTTTGTGGCATGATTTCAACATACCTTGACGACCGGTTGGTGCTCTCATAAAAATCTTCACGGTGCTAATATTTGATTATGGTTCTGTCGGTGGTCTTGCAAAGATGGATCCCCACTCGGTTGATGGTTGGTTGCCGATGTAATCAGTCTTGGGTAACGAAACTTTCTATCTGATAGTTTGGGTCGCTCACCAGTCCTTTTTCACCCTTTATGCGTTTCGATTGGATAGAGACAAAGAGATTCATGAACGCTTCCAAATTTTGATGATATGCTTATCTTTATGAAAGTATTCACTTTTCTTTATTTTTGGGTTGTAAGAGTTTTTGATAGATTAGTCTCATTATTCCTCTTCCTAGATGCTTTGTAATTGTGTTATCTTCCATAGTTTTAACAAAAATTCAGTGGCTATTATTAAAAAATATATATCATTTAAAACTTTAACACATTACCAAAAAAATTAGAAAAAAAACATTTTATCATTTCACTGATAATCATCCGCTGATTTATTTTTTTTAAATATACATTTCTTCATAAAATACTTTTCATCTTTTTATTAATTTATATTTATAAAATGTCTAATTGAAGTTAGTGTTTCAGTTGAAAATATGCAAAAATCAATGTATAAAATAAAAATCTATAGATTTATAATATTATAATAGTAATTTATTTATTTTACCAATAAATAACTATTTAAAAATTAATGAAATAATTTTTATATTATAATTATTTTTAAAAAGTTTTTTTAATTTAATTTTTATACTAGTGAATTAAGTGTGACAAAATTCTATATTTTTGAAGTGTTTTGATTCAATTTTGTGTCGCTTAATTTATTTGAAAAATACACAAAAATCAAATTATAAAATAAAAAATATGTAGATTCGTCAATTTATAATGATAATTCAAATCTATTGGTATAATAATAGTTACAAATTAAATTAATTTACAATAGATTTTTTAATAAATTTTATATAGATAAAATATGTATTGTTCACACGCATACGAGTGTCTTCAATACTAGCTTTTAAAAAAAAAAGAATTTAATGATTTAGTGACTAAAGTATATAAAAATTTGTTTGGGTGACCAAAACGTTAACCACTGTTAGGAGTTTCACATTGGTGGTCAAACCATTAACACCATAAAATTTAAATGACCATCTAAGTAATTTAGCCTAATAGTTTTATACTCTATACTTGGTATATATTTGGAGAAAGTTCTTATAATATTTACTCCGGGAAATGAAATTCAAAAGGTTAGATGTATATCTAACAGAAAAGCTTAATTAATAGTCTAATTTAGTTTTAGTCCTATAGAATTTGTTTTTGATATAAATAGTCCTATTGTAATTTGGAGTTTAATTTAATTTAAGGTTAGATATAAATGATAAAAATCATTAAAATTCATAAAAATATTTATAAAAATTCACTATATCGAAGCCCAAATACCCATTACTTATGGAATTCATATCCTTCGAAAATAAGACATCAATAAAATTAATTTTATTTTCTAAACCTTTTTATTAATAAAACTATATACAATTACATTTGAATTTTAATAACTTAATTAAAATTTAAAAAATATTTCATCAAATTTAATTCATCAAGCACTAATTTTGATAGGATGATCATCATTAGTTTGAGGCTTAACAGTCAAATAAGTGTCCAAACTATACTTTTTTTCCATATAGGTGCCTAAACTATATTTTGGACCAAATAGGTGCCTAACATTTTATTCCGTAACCCATTTAAGGTTTTTCTATGACAAACATTATTTTTTCCGTTACCCAATTAAATTCGAACATGTGGCATGATTTATCATTTTCTAAAATTAAAATCCAAAAAATAGAAAAATAAAATAATAAAATATATTAATTAACCCAACAATCTTTAATTTCTTTAAAAAAACCCAACCCTAACCCTAAATCCCTATATTCCTCCACTCCGACCACCGATTCAACCACCACGGGCCACCATTGTCTTCATCAGATCCTCTCTACCAAAAGCACCATCATCTCGCTGTCAAAAATCGACGAATGTAACGCCGATTACATCGTCGACGAACACCCAACAATAAAGAAGAAAAGAGGTCGACTGGGTTCCCACCGACGGTAGAAGATGGCGGGTGTCGAACAATAAGGTACACGATGCTTTGGGTGGTGAACGATGAATCACCAACTTGTGAGGATGTTGGACAGTGATAGAGATGTGATTTGGGGGTTTGATTGAAAAAATTAAAACTTTGGGGTTTTTCAAGAAATTTAGATTTTTATGAAATTCAGAAATTAAAAATATAAAAAATAGGCCACATGTCATGCTTTGATTGGATGACAGAATTTTTTTAACGGTCATTGACGAAAAAACTTTAAATAGATTACGGAATGAAACGTTCGACACTTATTTGGTCAAAATATAGTTCAAGCACCTATCTAGAAAAAACGTATAGTTTAGGCACTTATTTTATGGTTAACCCTTAGTTTGGAAAAAATTTGCGGATGTCAGAATTTGTAATTAACAATGGGTAAAACTTTGATACACATGTCGTGTAAAATTAATTTTAAACAAGCCTGTGTATTTACACTATAAAAACTCAAATCCTAAATTCCTAACCCTAACCCTAAACTGTAACACTCCGTTTTCCCCCCAAATTAAAAATCCCAATTCATAAATCCCTAATTCCTAAACCTTAAATTTTTAGGGATTTAAATCCGAGTTTTTAATTGAAATTCAGTGACCAAATTGGAAAATTCCAAACTTTGGTGGCCATTCGGTTAACCAAGTGGATGTGGGGATCTTTCCTATGCATTTACCCAAATTTTGGGCTTTAAACCCTAGTTTTTGGTCTTTGGCCAACTCCTCATATCTCATTTTGAGATTTCAACAGCTAACCTTCCCTCTCTCTCCCTCAATCTCTCCCTCTCGTAAATAGCACCCTTCACCCTCCTTGCTTCCGGCGAGCTCCGATCAAGCCCCTAGCACCGTCTGTTCGTCGATCTAAAACCGTTAGTATGCTCTCCTTTTCGATTCGATCAAAGGCCACCCAATCTTCATGCCAAGTCGTCGGCTATTGCGCAAAAACTAGCGGAGAGTCATTCAAAAACCCCTGTGTCACCACCGTTCTTGTTCCCTCTTTCCGTTTTTACTCCGCCGTACTCCCCGGGGTCTTTGTCGAACGGTGTGTGTGGGTAAGACTTTAACCCAAATTTCTTGGTTTTTATTTTGGAAACTTTGGTTGTGGTTCGTGGTTGGTGTGCCATCGGAAATCTTTGTTGTCATCGTATTGTAGCGTCACCGTCGCCGCGATGCCGATCTGGTTGCCGCCGTCATGGGATGTAAGCTATAGGGTTCCAGCTACCATAGTAGGGGCTGCAAAGGTTGTTACCTTTGGGCCAGTTTGGATTTGGGTTTAACCCAAATTATTTGGTAAACCCAATGGGAGTGGGAAAGACCGAACATGCCTAGATCTGTGGGAAGCCCAGACCAAAATCCATGACCCGACCTGACCATTGACCGTGACCCGAGCTGATGTCAACGTTGACTTTTTTGCTTACGTTAGTGTTGACTTTTTGGCTAACGTCAGCGTTGACTTTTTGATGACGTCAGTGCTGACTTTTAAAAGTCGAGTCAACTTTACATTTTTCGGCATTCTAATTCCAAATCCGCTGCCCGTTTTCCCAAATTCAAACCCAAAAGATCATTTCTCAATTTACAATTAATTGTATTTAGTGTTTTTGAGAATTTTTAATATCGGAATCTGATACGAATATGATTATGTTCAGGTGACGTTGACTTAGAACCTGAGAACGTTCCTCATTCTCCACTTGTTTGACCTCCTTCTACATAGCCTGCGAGTTCTACACGTGAGTATGGTTTCGTTTACTGATTAAGTTAGTGCGACATAGTAGTAGTAAATAATTATGTTTTGTTGACCTCGTAGGTGTTGACTCTTTTCGACCTAATACTAGAGCTAAGCGTGGGAGACGTCACTCTCAGCGTTGAGTTATTAGCATCCTAAGGTGTGTCTCTTCTTGTGTTATATCATTTATGTGCTTTATGTTATGCGTGCATGTTGTATATGTGACTGATTGAATAATCTGTGAATTATGGTATATTTTGTATGATGGCATATCACGCATCAAATATTAGAATCATATTAAATTAATATCGGACTTATATTGTATGCACTCAAATCAAATTAATAGATCAGATATACACCCGGATTCAGAATATAAGATCGAAACATGTTATATCATTTGGGTTGGGAAATTATACGAGAAAGTTTAGTGGGTTCACCCGTCGGGCTGAATTCTGCTTCAGATCAGTAGCTCCACCCTCAGTTCGAGATTCCACTTTGGATGGTGACGATGTAGTTAGAGTGGTTCTGAGGAACCTTACTCTTCGGATGGTGTATGGAGATGGGTGCATAACATTACATTTATGTCTCTTATTATATGCATACGTATAAGGAAATAACTGTTAAACTATGTTGTTGTTCAAATTTCCGTTATGTGTTTTGATCTACACTCTAGAGAAACACTGAGCTTCATAGCTTACTTCACCCTAGTTCTTCTTTCAGATACTCAGGCTTAGGCGTACGGTACTTAGAGGATTTTGTATCATCAAACTTTATTTTATTATACAATATCGTTATTCAGACATTGAATTTTATACATTATTATTAATATTTTAGATTATTTTGTATTTGGGACTTGGGACATTATTATTATTATTATTATTATTATTATTATTATTATGAGACTTATTGGTTTGACATGCATTATATGAATTACTTTTGGATTTTATAATAACTTTTGGAATTTTGCTAAACGATTACGTTTTATTTAATTTGATATAATTTGTGGTTTCGATCTTTTATAACTAAGTTATAACTTGAATTATTAAACCTAATAACCTTTCTTAAGGGACAAGTTTTTCAAACTTAACTTCCAAGATTCGACTTAAGAAATTAGGTCAAATTTAGGAGTTTACATTTAGTGGTATCAGAGCCTAGGTTCAACCCTCGGATTGTGTGACTCCCATGAAATTTTAAAACCAAAAATAATATTTGCATGCATACTAAATATTTTTGGGAAAAACGAGATTTTCTTATAAATATAATATTTGGAAGGATTATGTTTATTTTTGAATAGAGACTCCAAGTACAGACTCTAATTTAGGATTATTTTCTTTCGTGATAGACTACTATGCCACCTTGTAGGAGCTCTAGATTAGCGATCGGGCACGGTCGTGGCTGAGGCCATTCTACCGCTGTTGAGAGTGATGCTCCGCCTCCTGCAGACCTGCTGCAAAATTAAGATGAGTTACACGATGCTGATGTAGAGGAACGACCTGAGGATCAAGCTGAAGCTCAAAATACAACACCTGGCCAGCGAACGCAGAGTGTTGGTTCACGTGATTCCAGGGATAGTGAGATAGTGGACATGAATTCTGTTACAGTGCACAGGGAGTTACTTTGTTACCTCTGCCAGTCTGAGGGTGTGAGGAAACCTATATCTACCGAGTTCTTAACTGCTGGAATGATCATGTTTGATGGCAAGTTGGGTACAAACCTGGCTGATGCGGAGTATTGGCTAAAGAAACTTCAGCGTTTGTTTGTTGAGATGAAATATCCTGCTGACCGAAAATTGAGAGTTGTTGTATTATTGATGCAGGGTGACGCCCATAACTGGTGGGAGGCAGAAGAAAAAGTTGTTCCAACCAGTCAGATTTTATGGGAGTTTTTCAGACAGTCATTTCAAGACCGGTATGTTAGACCTGAGTATCTAGCAAAGTGCCGAGATGACTTTATGAATCTGGAGCAGAAGGATATGAGCATTAATGACTATGAGATAGAGTTTTTGAGGCTTTTCCAGTATGTTTCGGGACTGGTTACTACAGAAAAAGAGAAGTGTGATTGGTTTCTAAGAGGGCTGCGTTTTTTTATCATGATCGGGGTTGCGTTACATCAGGATAAGGAGTATAAGGAGATCACCCAACAAGCCAGAACTGCTGAGCAGTTAGAATTAATGAAGAAACAACAAGATTCGCAAGGTAATGATCGGGCTAGGAGGCAGTCGACTGCATCAGTTTAGCACAATAAGGGGAACCAGTCTAGAAAGAGGACTAGAGATGAGTATGACCATCAGAGTTACTCCAAAGCTAGACTAGTGACATCTATTGTTCCGACCGCCAGTGTTGGAGGTTCGTCTAATTCTCGTGGGGTACCGTAGTGTTCTTTTTACAAGAAATGGCATCCATGTGAGTGTAGGAGGCAGAGTGGGGCGTGTTTTCGATGTGGTTCTTTTAAGCATCTTTTTAGAGATTGTCTGGTGGCACCTTCATCTGCATATGTTTTGATCAGTCACATACATATGTTCAGACTCCTAGTAGAGGGAGAGGTCATAGTAGATCTGCTGTTTCGGGTAGTGTTGGTAGGGGTAGGCCTGCTCAGAGTAGAAGATCAGCTGGTTTAGGGGCGAGATAGATTGGGTTGGTTTATGCTACCAGGAGGCCTGAGGATCGAGATGAGCCAAACGTTATTGCTAGTACCTTTTATATTCACTCTATCTCTTATTTTGCACTGTTGGATAATGGTTCTACTCATTCGTATGTTGCGAGTTCTGTATCTGAGGGTCTTGAAATAATTCCTATTGAGGATGTTGTTAATGCTGTCACCGTACATAGTCTGGTAGGTAATCCGGTTGTGGTTTTTAAAGTGTATAAAAATTTTCCTCTCAAGATTCAAGGGGAAATTTTTTCGGCTAATCTGATGGAGTTGCCCTTTGGCGAGTTCGATCTTATTTTTGGCATGGACTGGTTGTCTGCACACCGAGTCAATTTTGACTATAAAAGGAAGAGGGCAACCCTGAAAACTTCTGATGACCGGGAGGTAGTTCTTTTTAGAGAGCGTAGAGGTTTTTTGTCTAATGTAATATCGGCTCTCAAAGCCGAGAAGATGATAAAGAAAGGGTTCATTGCCTAAATTGCCTACATTTTTGATTTGAGACAGTCTGACTCTAGGATGGATAAGATCCGGGTTGTGAGAGACTTTCCCGATGTATTCTTGGAATAATTGTCTGGTGTTTCGCCAAAGTGTGATGAGATTGAGTTTGGTATTGAAGTTTATCCGGGCACAGCTCCTGTGTCTATGGCACCTTACCGGATGGCAACAAAAGAGCTTAGAGAATTCAAAGTTCAGTTACAAGAGCTATTAGACAGGAGATTTATCCAACCTAGTGTTTCTCCTTGGGGAGCTCGTATTTTGTTTGTCAAGAAGAAGAGTGGGACACCTCAGTTGTGTATCGACTATCGTAAGCTTAATAAGTTAATAATCAAGAACAAATATCCCCTTCATCGTATTGATGACCTCTTTGATCAGTTCTGAGGAGCTACGGTGTTCTCTAGGATAGACATGAGATATGGTTACTACCAACTCAAGATTAAGGATTCTGATGTATTCAAAACAACTTTCTGGACACGTTACGATCATTACGAGTTTCTTGTGATGCCCTTTGGGTTTACTAACGCTCATGCCGCCTTCATGGATACGATGAATAGAGTGTTTCAACCCTATCTTGACCAGTTTGTCATAGTCTTTATTGACGATATTCTGGTTTATTCTAAATCTGAGGTTGAACATGAGGAACATCTTTGGATTGTTTTACAAACTCTGAGTGAGAAACAACTTTCTGCAAAATTTAGTAAGTTTAAATTTTGGCTGTCAGAGGTGATGTTTTTGGGGCATATCGTTTCTGCTGAGGGTATTCGGGTTGATCCGAAGAAGATTGAGGCTATCATGAGTTGGAAGTAACCCAAGAATATTATTGAGATCCAAAGTTTCTTGGGTTTGACCGGCTATTATCAGAGGTTTGTTGAGGGTTTCTCGACCATCGCAACTCTATTGACTAAACTTCTGAGAAAGAATGTTCCTTTTGTCTAGTCTGAGGCTCAGCAGACAAGTTTTGGAGAAGCTTAAGACCGTATTGACTGAAGCACCGGTCTTAATTCAACCCGAACCTGGAAAGGCTTACACCGTATACATCGATGCTTCTCACACCGGATTGGGGTGTGTCCTGATGCAAGATGGTAAGGTAGTAGCTTATGCTTCCAAATAGTTAAAACTGCATGAGTGCAACTACCCTACCCACGACCTAGAGCTTGCTGCTGTGATTTTTGCTTTCAAAATCTGGAGACACTATCTCTATGGGGAGAAGTGTTATATCTTCATAGACCATAAGAGTCTGAACTATTTTCTCACTCAGAAGGAGCTGAACCTGAGATAGCGACGTTGGTTAGAGCTTCTTAAAGACTATGACTGCGAAATTGAGTATCATCCAGGCAAGGCCAATGTTGTTGCCGACGCCTTGAGTTGTAATGCCATATCAGATTTGAGAGCCCTATTTTCTCGGACGAGTTTGTATGAGGATGCCAGTCTTTTGGTAGAACTTCAGGTTATTACTACTCTAATTTATGATATTCGAGCTGAGCAGCCTAGTGATCCTTTCTTAGTGCACCGTATAAGAGAGGTTGAAGAAGGCACATCTCAGGATTTTTCTATTGACCAGGATAGTGTACTGTGTTTTTGAGGTCGGTATTGTCTTTCGAAGAATTCTGGCTTGAAGCAGGTTATCTTTCGTGAAGCCCATAATAATCCTTATTTTATGCATCCTGGTGGGGACAAGATGTATAAGAATCTTCGTGAGAGATACTGGTGGAAGGGCCTAAAGAGGGATGTTGTTGGGTTTGTGTCGAAGTGTTTGAGTTGTTAGAAGGTAAAAGCAGAGCATCAGCGTCCGTCTGGTTACTTCAGCACATTGAGATTCCTCAGTGGAAATGGGAGTGCGTGACGATAGATTTTGTTAGTGGTCTTCCTTTGACTCCCACAAAGAAAGACTCTATCTGGGTTATTGTTGATCGGTTGACTTAGTCTGCACACTTCATTCCTATTCGAGTTAACTATTCTTTGAGTAAGTTAGCTAAGCTTTATATCTCGGAGATTGTTAGACTTCATGGGGTACCTTTGTCTATCATTTCTGATCAGGACCCAAGGTTCACAGTAAAGTTTTGGAGGTCTCTTCGCACTAGTTTGGGTACTCGGTTAATTTTCAGCACTACTTATCATCCGCAGACCAATGGCCAATCTGAGCGGGTAATCCAGATTCTTGAGGATATATTGAGGGGTTGTGTTGTGGATTATAGAGGCAGTTGGGAGGATTTCTTACCGCTTGCGGAGTTCGCCTACAATAATAGCTACCAAGCTAGTATCAAGATAGCGCCTTATGAGGCTCTGTATGGGCGTAAGTGTCGTACACCTATTGGTTGGACCGAGCTTAATGAGCACAGATTGTTGGGACCGGATATTGTTTATGAGGCTGAGCAGACTGTCAGATTGATTCGGGATCGGCTTAAGGCTGCTTTTGACAGACAGAAGTCTTATGCCAATTTGAGACGTCAGGATCTTGAGTTTGATGTGGCAGATGAGGTTTTCTTGAAAGTATCTCCATGAAGGAAGGCACTTTGTTTCGGTCGAAAAGGAAAGCTGAGTCCTCGTTTCATTGGCCCTTACCGTATCATTCGTTAGGTTGGACCAGTTGCCTATCAGCTTGAGTTACCACCTGAGCTTATCGTATTCATGATGTCTTACATGTCTCTGTATTGAGACGTTATCATGCTGATCCGTCTCATATTATTCCTGTGGAGGAGATTGAGATTTGTCCCGACTTACGTTTTGAGGATGAGCCAATTGAGATTCTTGCTCAGGACAAGAAAGTTTCTGGAGGAAGACCATTAAGATGGTCAAGGTCTTGTGGCGTAATCGTGGTCATAATGAGGCTACGTGGGAGCCCAAGGCCGTCGTCAAAGCTCAGTATCCACATCTCTTTGATCTAAGTAAAATTTCGAGGCCAAAATTTCTTTTAGGATGAGAGAGTTGTAACACCCCGTTTTTCCCCCAAATTAAAAATCCCAATTCATAAAATCTCTAATTCCTAAACCCTAAATTTTTGGTGATTTAAATCCGAGTTTCTAATTGAAATTCAGTGACCAAATTAGAAAATTCCAAACTTTGGTGGCCATTCGATTAACCAAGTGGAAGTGGGGACCTTCCTATGCGTTTTACCCAAATTTTGGGCTTTAAACCCTAGTTTTTGGTCTTTGGTCGACTCCTCATATCTTATTTTGAGATTTCAACAGCCACCATTCCCTCTCTCCCCCTCAACTCTCTCTCTCGTAAATAGCACCCTTCATCCTCATTGCTTCATGCGAGCTTCGATCAAGCCCCTAGCATCGTCCGTTCGTCGATCTAAAATCGTTAGTGTGCTCTCATTTTCGATTCGATCAAAGGCCACCCAATCGTCGTGCCAAGTCGTCGGCTATTGTGCAAAAACCGATAGGGAGTCGTTCGAAAACCCTTGCGTTGCGACCGTTCTTGTTCCCTCTTTATGTTTTTACTTCGTCGTACTCCTTGGGGTCTTTGTCGAACGGTGTGTATGGGTAAGACTTTAACCCAAATTTCTTGGTTTTTATTTTAGAAACTTTGGTTGTGGTTTGTGGTTGGTGTGCCATCGAAAATCCTTGTTGTCATTGTATTGTAGCGTCACAGCCGCTGCGATGCCGATCTGGTTGCCGCCGTCAGGGGATGTAAGCCTTAGGGTTCTAGATGCCCTGGTAGGGGCTGCAAAGGCTGTTACCTTTGGGCCATTTTGGATTTGGGTTTAACCCAAATTATTTGGTGAGCCCAATGGGAGTGGGAAAGACCGAACGAGCCTAGATCTGTGGGAAGCCCAGACCAAAATCCATGACCTGAATCGGGTCAGCTTTTGCCCAGACCAGCGGACCGAACCAGATTGTTGACATGTGACCCGACCGTTGACTCGTTGACCCGTGATCCGACCTGACTGTTCACTCGACCCGACCGTTGACCCGAGCTAACGTCAGCGTTGACTTTTTGGTTGACGTTATCGTTGACTTTTTTACTCGAGTCAACTTTACATTTTTGGCGTTTTGATTCCAAATATGCTGCCTGTTTTCCTAAATTCAAACCCGAAAGATCGTTTCTCAATTTACAATTAATTGTATTTAGTGTTTTTGAGAATTTTGAATATCGAAATTTGATACGAATATGATTGTGTTCAAGTGATGTTGACTCGGAGCCTGAGAACCTTCCTCCTTCTCCACCTGTTCGACCTCCTTCTGCACAGCCTGCGAGTTCTGCACGTAAGTATGGTTTCGTTTACTGATTAAGTTAGTGTGGCATAGTAGTAGTAAATAATTATGTTTTGTTGACCTCGTAGGTGTTGACTCTTTTCGACCTAATACTAGAGCTGAGCGTGGGAGACGTCACTCTCGACGTTGAGTTATTAGCTGCCTAAGGTGTGTATCTTCTTGTGCTATATCATTTCTGTGCTCTATGTTATGCGTGCATATTGTATATGTGACTGATTGAATGGTCTGTGAATTATGGTATGTTTTGTATGATGGCATGTCACACATCAAATATCAGAATCAGATTAAATTAATATCAGACTTATATTGTATACACTCGGATTAAATTAATAGATCGGATATACACCCGAATTCAAAAAATAATATCAGAACATGTCATATCATTTGGGTTAGGAAATTGTACGAGGAAGTTCAGTGGGTTCACCCTTCGGGCTAAATTCCGCTTCGGACCAGTGGCTCTACCCTCGTGTCGAGATTCCACTTCGGATGGTGACGATGTAGTTAGAGTGATTTTGGGGAACCTTACTCTTTGGATGGTGTATAGAGATGTGTGCATGACATTACATTTATGTCTCTTATTATATGCATATATATAAGGAAATGACTGTTAAACTATGTTGTTGTTCGGATTTCTGTTATGTGTTTTGATCTGCACTCCAGAGACACACTGAGCTTCATAGCTTACTTCCCCCTAGTTCTTCTTTCAGATACTCAGGCTTAGACGTACGATACTTGGAGGATTTTCGTATCATCAGACTTTATCTTATTATACAGTATGGTTATTTAGACATTAAATTTTATACATTATTATTAATATTTCAGATGATTTTGTATTTGGGACTTGAGACATTATTATTATTATTATTATTATTTTGAGACTTATTGGTTCGACTTGCATTATATGAATTTCTTTTGGATTTTATAATAACTTATGGAATTTTGCTAAACGATTACGTTTTATTTAATTTGATATGATTTGTGGTTCCGATCTTTTATAACTAAGTTGTAACTTGAATTATTAAACCTAATAACCTTTCTTAAGGGACAAGTTTTTCAAACTTTTCTTCCAAGATTCGACTTAAGAAATTAGGTCAAATTTAGGAGGTTACGCAAACCTTAAACCCTATACACTAAATTCTAAACACTAACCTTGAATTATAAACCCTACAACCTAAACTCCTAAAACTAAAACTCTAAAACCCCTAAAACTAAAAGAAACGTGTAAACTAAAGTTTACACGGCCTGTGTATCAAAGTTTTTTCCATTAAAAATATATCATTAATTTATGAAATTATTAATATTTTTAAGTTCTTTATGATTTTATTATTTTTATGAATTTCTATAATTTTATTAATTTTTATATATTTCTCGGTTTATAATATTTTAAAAATATAATATATTTTTTATAATTTTAATGAATTTTATAATTTTATGAATTTGTTTTTTATAATCTATATTTTTTCTCCAAATTTTATTTTTTAATAATTTTTATTTTTTGATGACGTGGTAATCAAAGATCACATCACGTGTCAATATCTCATTGGTTCGTCAGTAATTAACGATTAAAAATGGCCAGCTAACAAAATCTCTAACGTATTGATGGTTTTTTTTTTTTGAATATAACGAATTGATGGGTTAACATAAGTTCAATTGGTGAAAATTAGTGCGAGGGGCATAACTGAAATATATATATATATAAGGTTTTTATGACCCTTAAATAAAAAGAATCATCGGCTAAAACATAGAAAAACATACCTAAACTAATTACTTTTTTTTGTTTGAAGTACTTAAATTACTTTTGGTCAAAACAAACATTTTAGATATTTAAAAAAAGAAAAATGTTTTTTTTTCATTTATTTTATGCTAAAATTCTTAATTGAGTTGGAGTCATGAGTTAACTCGACACCACTCGATTGGAAAATGACCTAACATATCTCTACTTTAAATTATACTTGGCAAACTTGACCTGAAACTTGAGACTCGAATCAATTTACCTGATCCGAGACTTGAACATAATGGTCTAAATTTTACCCGAATCTAAACTAAAATCGAACTTAACCAAAACTGACCCAAATTTAGTTAAATCGAAAATCAATTCGATTCGAAATTAACCGAAATTGAAAAGAACCGAAATCGAAAACAACTCGAATCGAAAGTAACCAGAACCGAAAGAAACCCGAACCGAAAATCAACCGAATGGAAGCAACCATAATCGAAACTCAACCCGAACCGAAAGCAATCCGAATTTATTTTCCTCAAATATGTATGTTTTATTCTCATTTTGTATTATATTACTAAGTAACAACTACCTTTAGTAAGGATAATTATACAGCAAATGGCATGTACCGTAATGTACCACTATTCATATGTACCGCAATGTACCATTAACTGTTTTAATTAGTTTTGAAATCCTAAAGACCGAAAGTGTTATTATCCCCTTTTAGAATAAAATCTTAAAAAATAATTATTATATTATTTTTCAGATTTTCTTTTATTTTTTAATTTAAAAAATAATTAAACTTTTACTACTATAATAATTCTTACATTCACTTTAATTTAAGGGTAAAGTTCACAAATGGTCACTAAACTTTGATCAATTATTCAATTTGGTAACCAAACTTCCAATTGTTTCACTGTTACCATTAAAGTTTTAGTTTTGTTTCAATTTGGCCACTGACCCATTAACAACCGTTAAAAGGTGATGTGGCTGTTAAAATATTTTGTATAATAACACATTTAGTCCTCCACGTTTGCACATTCAAACAAGTATGTCCTAATTTGAAAAAAATAAATTTAACCCTCATTATTTACAAATTATTTCAATTTGACATTACTTTAAATAAAAATAATTTAACCCAAAATCCTTAAACACTAAAGTATAATAAAGCTAGCCACATAAAAATTAACAAATTCATTACAAAATAAGCTTTACCCTGCGCTAATGGAATGAGTTTCGACTATTTGCCCATCTTCATCCTGCAATAAGTAGCTCATAGCTCCATGCAAAACTCCCACTTCTCCCTTGGTCAAAGTAGCGGCATGCTTGCTACTATGCAAACCAAAACCAGCAGCCTCTACCCCAATCAACCTAACATCCTTGTGATCAACAAACTCATGGAAAAGTCCCATAGCATTTGAACCTCCGCCAACACATGCAACCAATACATCACCTTTTAAAATTTAATATTTTATTTTTATCCTTCGATTATAACTTACTATTTTTTTTAAATTTTAACCATGCCCAATCCATCCTTTAAAATTATTACTAGAAAAGGGAAAATTAAGTATATTTGGGATTGGGTATGGTTGGGATTGAGAGGAACAAAATAACATTAGTTATAATTAAGGGATCAAAATAAAATATTGAATTATCTCTAATTAAAAATAAGGTCAAATTAAAATAATGAGTGTTAAATTTCCCATACGTTTGGTCCTTTCAGTTGCTTGGTACTGCGCCGGCGAGCATCATGGCGTTTGGATTGGTGGTCGGTCATGGGTGCATGAGTTTGGCCTGGTCTGGTCCGTTGCAGGGTTGTCTTCAATTGATGTGGGGGAACTTTCAATCTGTCTGGAAGAGAGGTTAACAGTGGTGCTACTGCTCAAGCGAAAAAAGATATAAATAGAACAGAACCTGAAAGGAAAGCCTCACACTGTTGTTATTAGAGCAGCACCTGGGAAGTGGCTTGGCTGGTGAAAATTATCCTCAGTGGATCGGGAATTCGTGTGGTATGAGATATAAGGTGAGTAGTGTTAGTGTATGGTTTTGTTGTATTAATGTATGTTTGTTTGTACGTGTTGTTATCCGAGGGTGCTCCCTCGTATTTTATTTGGTTCTGTCTGCTTCTTATTTGACACTGATTTGATGCACTCTTTTTTCTCCATCTAGATTTAGGGAGATTTTTTAACGAGGTCCAAATTCTGTCTCGGTTCTGTATGGAAATCATTAATAAAATCATACAGGTTTACCTTTCAAAAAAAATGTATTATTTCTTTTAAATAGGACTAAGTTGTTTGAATGTGTAAACGTGGAGGACTAAATGTGTTATTATACAAAATATTTTAACAGCCACATCACCTTTTAACAGTTATTAACGGGTCAGTGACCAAATTTGAACAAAACTAAAAGTTTAATGGAAACATTGAAGCAAATGGAAGTTTGGTTACCAAATAAAATAATTGATCAAAGTTTAGTGACCATTTGTGAACTTTACCCTTAAATTAAAGTGAAGGTAGGAATTATTATAGTAATAAAAGTTTAATTATTTTTTGAGTTAAAAAATAATATAAAAATTATTTTTAAGATTTTACTCTAAAAATGGAATAATAACACTTTTGGTCATTAAGATTTCAAAACTAATTAAAATAGTTAATGGTACATTGTGGTACATATGAATAGTGGTACATTGCAGTACACGACATTTACTGTAGAATTATCCCATTTAGTAATAGTTTAATGGTTTAATATCATTTTTTCTCCTTTAAAATATCATCTTCATATATTGACTCAAATTGAAATCCAACCGATCCGATATTGACCCGACCCAAAAAGCAACCGATCCGATATTGATATGATCTAAAAAGTTAACCGATCCGATATAGACCTGAATCAAAAAGTCAACAAATCTGATATTGACCCGGCCCGAAGATCAACCGATGCAATATTAACCCGACCCGATTCCCAGCCCAATTCGAAATAACATAGACCCGAACTAAATTCGAATTAGACCCAATATGTCCCAAATCAAACCTAAACTGAAAAAAACTCGAAACGAATATCAACCCGACGCGAAGTGACCCAACCCGGACTCGATCTGAATGACCCGATTGCCACCTCTATTTTAAATTACATCATTTGTTAATTTAATATTTCAAAATAAAAACTTTATGTACAATATTTAGACTTGGAAAACTTAACCTGTACCCCCTTGGCCTGGCCTAGCTGCCAAGACCGAATCAAGGACGTCACATTAGGTTTGCCGAAGCAAACCTGAACTAAAAACCTAAACCGGTCCATTTTTTCTTTTTATCTTGCATAGATGCTTAATTAACCGTAAGGTATGATGAACATCAGCGGAAGACGAATTAAGCATTCGATTTGCAAGACATTACACTTTAGGGACCAAAATATAAATTCTATTATTAAAAGACTAACTGACAAATTGACATTATCAACCTATAATTAGATTCATTACATGCCTCCGTGTGAATTTGCTTCAAATTTGGATCACAATATCATCATTAATTGAGCATTACAAAAACAATGACCAATTTTGAAAAAATCTCGAACACAACATGAAAATACCAGAATTAACTAGCCCCATACCGGTACAAGCTTGCACCGTATCGGTACGTGTCAACGTAGCATACCTGTTTCGGTACGGTTACTCGCGTACCTATCCCTATTGCATATTTCAAAATCAGGGGATTCTAGTAGTTCAAACCCGTATCGGTACGGTACCCCGCGCATCGATACAGTATAAATTTCCTCAAGGGCGTACTGATACAGAGGCTGCTTGTACTGATACCCTTTGTTATTTTTCCCAAAGTGAGTTGTATCAGACCCCGCGTACCGATCCCAGAGGACCCGTATCGGTACGACTGGTCCTGTAATGACCTCTTGGCAAACATATGACATTTAGGCTCAATCTAATATATTTCAAACATCAAACAAACATCATATAACATGTTTAACATCATTTCTACAACCAACCAAGCATGCTAGAAGAACATTCAATTCATAGCAAAACAATCAATAGAACCTATAGGCATGGTCTCTATCCAATCATGAAATTCTCATCCCTAACCCACAAAATCAAACCATATAACCTCATACAAGTCCAAAATACCAAATAAAACATGTCCAAAATAGGGAGTAAGCAAACAACCCTCCCAATTACAACTTGGTCACGTTGCACTTTATTACTACAAGTTCATTTATTAAAACCATACTTGAAGTATTTCAATTCTTGGATTCCTCCTTACTTGCTTGCTGCCCCGAAAGCTTACTTTCATGCATTGATGAGAAAGGAGAGCGTAAGCACATAATGCCTAGTAAGGGACGCCCTAAAAAACCTCATCAATGCATTTAAAACCATTTGATTCAAACCACATTTTCAACATCATGCTTAAATATCTCATTCCCTTTTTACCTTTGAAAAACATGCATAATAAACCATATGCAAAACATATATCATGGATCTCATGCATAATCCCATATGCAAAACCTCAATTTAAGCCTTCACTTGCTTATTCTTCCAATAGCAAAGCTTAAAGAGCAAAACATGTATAAATCATATTATACAAAATATAATTCATCCATTATGATACATCAGTTCATATATTGGCATTAAAGTGACCCAAAAGCAAAACCTTTTCTTTATTCAAAACACATCGGATACATGGATTTCACAAGTGGTTCCTTAGACCACTTAACATACATCCATAAATGGAGCATACAACATAATTAACCCATCGATGGTTATGATGTATAATATCTACAATGGGAGCATACGACACATTTAACCCCTCGACTATTGCGATACGTAATCCACCAGTAGGAGAATACGAAACAATTAACCCCTCGACCGTTGCAGTTCCTATGGTAGAGAAAACGATATAATCACAGCCCCTCGACACATATGAGGAGACTTATTATAGTGCACTTTAAATCCTATGGCATGCTAACTATATCTGATAATATTTAATCATTGTCACTTGCCAATATATTCTATATTTAACATGATACCTCATTGTTTTTCATATGCAACGTTTAAACCAATTTCCAATGCAACAAACCATGCATTTCATAATATCAAAATACTTTCCATAAAGCATTTACCATGCTCAAATATCATCAAAATATGATCATTTGTATCATAATCCATTTCCAAAACATGCATATAACAGTAGGTATCAAATCATAAACATAGGCAAGAGAAAATCAACTTTACCAAATGGAAATTGAGAGCGAAATCTTCTAATACTTACTTTTGAGCTTAGACAAGAGTTTCAAGCTTAATCTAAACACCCAAAATAACTTTCAAACCTTTACAAAACTGTAAATCACGTTTCCACTCACTGACAACTCAAAGCTCCACTTGCCGTTGTGAAATCAAGCGTCTGAAGCTACCAAAACTTCACCACTCATTGTCGGATCAAGATGCCCTATTTTATCCATACAAAAATAGAGGATTAATACATCATTATGCATCTTTAATCCTAGCAACATTAATTCTCAGCTTTGCCTCACCAAGAACCACCATAAACCTTTTGAAAACAATAAAAAACCACTTCGATATCAACCTAAACAAAGCCAAACCATAACCTAACGATTTGAACATCTAATCAACATCAATTACATCTAAAAATACTTGCAACTTCATCTTATACCTCCAACAACATCATAACACCACAAACACCTCAAAATCTAACTATTCACAACCTAGAAAATTAGCAATTCAATTGGTTTCGAGATTTTTTTATAAATCTCTTCTCATAACATTAAAACATGTCTTAGATGAGATATACATCAATTAAAACCACCACAAACAGATCTATAATAAAGATCTATCAATTCCTTATTAAAACTAACTTTAAACCTTTTAAACTTAATTTATTCATCAACACACATCAAAAATCAATTATAAAAGATCAAGAACTTGGGAATTTTAGTAAATAACCTTTGATTAGAGAAGAGAAACGAAAATCACCTCTAATGGTTGGCTTCTCCCTTAATTGGCATGATTTGAGTGAAATCTCCAAGAAAACAAGTAAGATTTGATGTAGAAATTAAAGAAATCAATTGAGAAATCAAAAAGAGTTGATCCTTGATCATTTTAGAGCAAAATAGGTGGTTTGGCTGTTGGGAAAATTGAGAGAAAAGTTGAGAGAAAAAGTAGTTACGTGAGAAAAGTAAATCATCTTTTTAAAGATCTTTTCAATTAAATCTATTTTATTTTTATTTAATAAACACTTTAAAACCATTTAAAAATAACCTAAATTAAGGGAAATTCTGATTAAAAACACGGGTAAATTAGCTTCTTAAAGATTCTAAGTTTTGACCTTTTTACAATTTAGTCCCCAAAATAGTTATGAAAACTTTACATTTTAGCCACCAAACCAAAATGTCATTTAATTCAAAATTTCATTAAATTGAGTTTACCAAAACCCTCAAAATAATAATTAAGTATTTTTTACCATTTTTCCATATTTTATTTTGCATTAAAAATATTTATTATGGTTTAATTTCTGATACTAGATCGAACCGACTAATCTAGTTCACCCAAACCGTCTAATCTACCTAGTTAACTTCTAGGCCCAAATTCAGGGCATTACAACTCTCCCCCTCTTAAGAAATTTCATCCTCAAAATTTACCCGACGAAAAAAGATGAGAAAACTGCTTCTTCATGTCCTCCTCGACACCTCAATGTCACCACAACACTTTTACCAACTCAACGGCCTTCCCACGAAGAACCTTACTGCTAGAATCCAAGATTTTCACTAGTGCCTCATCATAGATCAAGTCCGAATTCAAATCAATCTATTCAACATGCATCACATGTGATGGGTCCAATATATACTTCCGAAGCATTGACACATAGAAAACATCATGCATCTTTTCTAACTCCACGAGTAACCTTAACCTATAAGCGACTGGACCAACACGCTCTAACACCTCGTAAGGCCCAATGAATCTCATACTCAACTTCTCATTTCGTCCAAACCTCATCACCTTCTTCCAAGGTGAAACCTTTAGAAACACCTTATCACCAACCGCAAACTCAATCTCCATACGCTTTAAATCAGCATAGGATTTTTGCCTATCTGAAGCCGCTTTCAACCGATCACTAATAAGCTTTACCTTCTCAATGGTGTCTTTCAACACATCAGGCAGAGAAACATACTTCTCACATGCCTCAGCCCAACAAAGATGTGTATGGAACCTCCTACCATACAAAGCATCATACAGAGCCATTTGAATGCTCGTCTGATAACTATTATTATAAGCAAACTCTACCAATAATAGTTTTTCCCATGTTCCTTGAAAATCAATGATGCAACACTGTAACATATCCTTCAACACTTGGATAACACGTTCAGACTGACCATCCGACTGAGGATGATACGAAGTACTAAAATCCAACCGTGTACCCAAAGCTCTATGCAAACACTCTCAAAACCTTGACGTAAAACGCGAATCCCTATCTGACACGATAGACTTAGGTACCCTGTGCAACCTCACGATCTCAGAAATATACATATCTGCCAACTTATCCAACGTATACATCGTATGCACTGCCAGAAAATGTGAACACTTCATAAACTGATCCATAATTACCTAAATAGAGTTCTTCCTTGACGGCGTCAAAGGCAAACCCGTCACAAAATCCATGGTGATTTTCTCTCATTTCCATTATGGAATCCTCAACGGTTGCAACAATTCAGAAGGAACCTGATGCTCAGCCTTAACACGCTGACACACCATACATCAGGCAAAAAACTCTGCTACATCATTCTTCAAACCAACCCAAAAGGCATCATCAAAACTCATAATGTCTATAACGTGTACGAAAAGCAGTTTTCAGCACATCCTTAACCTTCAATTGATAATAACCAGACCTCAGATCAATCTTGGAAAACACTATAACACCCTAAAATTGATCGAACAAATTGTTAATTCGCGGCAAAGGATACTTATTCTCAAACGTCAACTTGTTTAATTTTCGATAAACAATACACATCCTCATCGCGCCATCCTTCATTTTCACGAACAACACTGGTGCTCTCTACGGCGACATACTTGGCCTGATGAAACAACGATCCAATAACTCCTGAAGTTGCGTCTTCAACTCTTTTAACTTTTTAGGTGCCATACAATACAGAGAAATCGACACTAGAGCCGCATTCGCATACTTCTCGATACAAAACTCTACCTCCATGTCCGGTGGTAACTTTGGCAACTCCTCCATAAATACTCCTGGAAAATTACAAACAGTACGTATATCCCGAACACACACCTCCTTCATATTTAGGTTCAAACATAAGATAGATATGCTTGACACTCAAGCTCCAACAACTTTTGCACTTCTAAAGGCGAAACTACATTGGACAAGAATTTAACATTCTCGCCCATAACTACCACTTTATAATCATCAACAAGTTTCAACAAAACTCACTTGGTTTTGAAATTGACCACAACCCTATTGATAAGTGTTCAAAAGTACTATTTTTATTACCCTTTTTACTCATATTATTGTTAGACTTAGGCTCATATTAGTTGCATAATTAGTCATTCATGCATTAATTCATGTTTCTTTCCACCCTTGAGCTTGATTACATAACTTGGTGATTTTTGTGGAAAAAGATTCTGTTTTGGTGTGTTTTTTGTGTGCGTGCAGAATCACTTGCCAAAGCAAGGCTGGAACCAGTTGCCAGGGCAATGCATGAAGGAGATGCCGAGCTAGTTGCCAGGGCAATGCTTGAAGTAGATGCCGAGCTAGTTGCCAGGGCAATTGTCGACAAAGAATAAGGTGATATGGTAGTTGAAATTGATGACTAGACAAGCCCAAGATGACGTGGAGCAAAGCTAAATCCCAAAGGAGTTTGATTTCCATGAAGAGGTTAAAGAAGAATTAAATTCCAAGAAGATAAGAGAAGTTCTAGAAGGAATATAATTATAATAAAGAATTATATTCTTTAAAGATAATTTAATTCCAACTTAACTTCCTCCTCATAGAAGGACTTTGAGCTAGCCTTATAAATAGATCACCAAGCCGTCAACTCCAAAGGGGGAAAAGAAGAGGATTTTCTACAACTCCAAAGAGCAAGAAGAGAGGATTTTCGACAACTCCAAAGGGCAAGAATGAGAGATTTCGACAAGAGAGCAAGGGGGAGAGAGTTCGATTTCTTCTTCTTCTTTTTTGCTTCCATTAGATTCATGGTTTGGGGATTATTCTTTGTATATCTTTTGAACCCAACCATGAACTAACTTGATTGGTTGGGGTTATTGTGTTTTTGTGGTTGAGAAACAATTGGATTTTGTTTAGGTAATAAGAGTTTGCACTTTTCTATTCAAGGTTTACTCATTCTTGGTTCTTATTCTTGTTTGCGAGTGAATTGGGAGAGAATCTCGTAACTTCATCTATTTATCTAATATCGGGAGAGTTAGATTAAAGAAACGAATGAGTATGGTTTTTATTCAATCTATTGATGGTGAAGATTAATCCGGCTTAGGAATAAGCTAAGGATTTCAACGGTTAAGAGGAGCGCAAGATTGGTTGTTGTCCACCTTTGATTCACGCAGGGATGTATTATCAAGGCATGCACAAATAGCTAGAGTTTCGACTTAGGGATAAGAAGAAACCATTGAAGAACGTTCCGCCGAACCTTGAAGTTGCTGCCCAGCTGCCCAAGTAGTTGCCCAGCTAGTCGCCCAGGCAACAATCGATTAGTTGCCAAGGAAACCCTGCTGTGCAAGTTGTCGCGACAACTAAGTTGCCCTTTCACTCTTTTACCAAGACGATCCAATCGGCTATCACTCCACAACTCACGATAACCTGGCCTATTCTCTCTTTTTTTCATATATTCTTTTAGTTTATTGCTTTTACTTTACTCATTAAAATCAACTCCTACTATCAATTGTGTTTTTACTTTTACAGAGCGATAACTAAAGCAAAGTGGCCCAAACCAATCCCTGTGGAGACGATACTCGATACTCGTATCACTTTATTACTTGTGACGTATATACTTGCACAATTACGTAGCACTTATTACACCCAACAAGTTTTTGGCACCGTTGCCGGGGATTGGCAATTGGTGTTGTTTTTGTTATTGCATTTTTTCTCTTAGTTTTACTAACTTTTCTTTTTGTTTGTTTTATCAAAAAAATAGGTGAGCTACAAGTTAAGGGACATCAACATGTCAGGAAATAAAAGCCGATCTATTCGAGAGATGATGTTTGAAGATATGAATCAATCAATCAAGAGTTTCTTGCACCCTTTGATGATTACCTGTACCAACCGAGAAAAGCCCAAAGAGCCTATACCATGGAAAAATCTTGTGCTATATGTGGAGAACATCATGTGTTTGAAAATTGCCCTCACATTTTCGGTGCATATGACTACATGGAGGACCACAGAGGGAACCAGCAGCAAAATTCTTCATGGTATGGTCAAAAAGCTCAAAAATATTTTTACAATAACAATTTTGCCACAGCAACAGATATGCCATGGCAATGTAGTCATTTTCAAGAGCATTCCAATTCCTTGGAGGAAATGTTGCTAGCTTCCTTGGCTAGACTTGACGGATCTATTGAAGAGATTCGAGAGCTATCAAAGTCCATGGATACGAGGATAACTCAGTGGGATGCAACCTTGGGGGATTCAGAAGATCAATTGAGGAGATCCACATATGTCATGGATAACATGCACCAACAATCCATTATGGGGGATACTGACGTCCCAAGGCAAGAGGATAAGGAGCAATGCAAAGAAAGCTCTCCGATGTGTGGGGAACAACTAGAACCTCCAAGTCAAGAGGATGCCAATGAGAGAGACTGTCCAACACATGATGAGCCTGAGCAACAAATTGCCTCGGCAATGATTGAGGAGCCTGAACAGAGCAATGCCGAGACAACACTCAGTGAAGCTGAGAACAACAATACTACAGCAAATTCTGAGGAACCAGATGCCCAGAAGGTTACAACGTTGATATTGAAGGAGGAATCTGTAGATTGCTCTCATCTACAGTTGCCACGGAAATTGCACGACCACATGCAAGATCAACGAGACGATAATACTTTGCCAATGGAATATGAGAAGGTAATGGTTGAACCTTTTGAATTCTTTAAAAACTCACCTCATCCATTGCAGGTATGTCTTGAGGAACCGATGTTGGTAGATTTGAAGCCATCAAAATCTCTACTGATGGAGATGTTTGAGAGGCCAAAAGAAAAAGGTGTTTGGATTTGTAAAGCTTTTCAGAAAATTGGTTCTTCCCTTGACTTACAGATAATTTTGGCAACTGATTGCCACAGCAATTAGCTTGAGCAGCAATTGCCACGACAACAAAGAATACATCCAACCATGATAGAAGTCGACAAGAATGAGGTAATTGGATGGTTGGGAATGGATATAATTTTTCCTATTAATATATTTGTGCCTTCAGGAATAGTAGCAAGGTAGAGGGCATGCATGGACTACAAGGGAACACGGAAGAAAGACACATCCACCATGGTAATGCAAAGGGGAGAAGCTGCGAGCATATTGGCCCAATTCTTTTGGGGAAATATTGTCACTCGATGGAGGGTGCGGATGGACTATAAGAAGTATCGAAAACGACCATCCTCAAGTTTTCTTAGATATGCAGTAACATTAGAAGATGCATGATGGCATTTTTTTCAGACATGGTCGAAGACTTCCTTGAGATCTTTATGGATGATTTTTCCATTTTTGGTAATGACTTCAACAGTTGCCTCGGCAATTTAGAGAAGGTGTTGGCAAGATGTGAAGAAACCGATTTAGTCCTTAATTGGGAGAAGTGCCATCTTATGGTAGATGAAGGAATAGTGCTCGGCCACAAGATTTCATCCAAGGGGATTGAAGTAGACAAAGCCAAGGTAGACGTGATCGAGAGATTACCCTCACCAAGTTCGGTTAAAGGAATTCGAAGCTTTCTTAGACATGCAGGTTTTTACAGGAGGTTCATTCATAATTTTTCTAAAATTACTAAACCCTTGTGCAATTTGCTTGAACAGGATAAAGTCTTCAATTTTGATGATTCTTTCACCCAAGCATTTGAAACCCTAAAGGAAAAGCTTGCATCGTCACCCATTGTCGTTCCACCAGATTGGACGCTACCTTTTGAGCTCATGTTTGATGCAAGTGATTTTGCGGTAGGAGCAGTCTTAGGCAAACGCATAGGAAAGGAACAGAAAATCAAGTGGCCGATCACTTATCACGTCTAGAACGCAATAGGGAGAAGGACGCGAATTTAGAGATATGTGATGCTTTCCCGGATGAGCAATTTTTAGTTTCCTTGGAAACCATGGATGTACATGCCTCGGCAACCCTCGACGCCGCAGCAGCTCTTGACGCGCACGCCTTGGCAACCATGGATGTGCATGCCTCGGTAACCCTCGGCGCCTCAGCAACTCTAGACGCGCACGCCTCGGAAACTACTGATACGCATGCCTCGGCAACCATGGAAGCGTATGCCTCAACAACTCTAGACACACATGACTCGACAATCTTGGGAGCAGTCACCACCACGGCAGCACATGCCTTGGCAATACCCTGGTCGCGGATTTAGTTAATTTCCTTGTTTGTGGTATTTTACCTTATGGCCTTACTCACCAAGGGAAGAAGCGGTTCCGCCATGATGTTAAGCATTACTTTTGGGACGAGCCTCTTTTGTTTAAAAAATGTGCAGATAAGGTCATACGCCGATGTGTCACTAAAGAAGAGCAGCAGAATGTACTCCGGTAATGTCATTCTTCACCCTATAGAGGACATTTTGGAGGAACTCGTACCGCGGCCAAAGTTTTACAATCCGGTTTGTATTGGCCAACACTGTACAAAGATGCCCAAGAGTTTTAGAAGCAATGTGATCGTTGCCATAGGACGGGCAATATCACCCACAAACTAATGGGCAAGCAGAAATTTCCAATCGGAAACTGAAGGGTATACTCAAGAAAGTTGTAAATCCCTCTAGGAAGGATTGGTCAGCAAGACTAGATGACGCACTTTGGGAATATCGCACTGCATTCAAAACACCCTTAGGTATGTCCCCCTTCCGACTTGTCTATGGCAAAACATGCCATCTACCGGTGGAAATCGAACACAAGGCATATTGGGCAATCAAGACCGTGAATATTGATTAGGAAAGTGCCGGGCAAAATCGTTTGTTGGACCTCAAAGAGATAGAAGAATTCTGTGCACTTGCCTATAACAATGCACGAATCTTCAAGGAGAAAACAAAGCAATGGCATGACAAGAAACTATTGTCGTGGCAATTCATGCCCGGGAAACTAGTTCTCTTATTCAATTCTCGGTTAAAACTTTTCCCGGGAAAACTAAAATCAAGATGGTCGGCACCATTCGAAGTTGTCAAACCATTCTCTCATGGTGCCGTGATAATCAAGTCCATCACTGACGAACATGAATTCAAAGTTAACAGACAAAGATTGAAGCACTACAACGGTGCCCATGTGAAACGCAACAAAGAAGGGTCACCTAGGGAGATGCATGAGCATGCTCTCCTTTCAATATTTTCCTTATCTTTTTATTTTCATTTTTATTTTTAGGAGATATTTTATTTTTCTTCATTATCTTTAGTTTCCAGATTTTCTTTGATTTCTTTTATTTTCCACAATAAGACTCACAACCACCATGCTAAGGAAATTCATTGCCGACTACTTGCCACGGCAACCGCAACAGATGATGCCCCTGCAACTACCTCAGCAGTTGCCACGGCAACAGAAACTGACGATGCCCAAGCAACAACAATGGCGTCGGCAACTTCTGATGCCCAAACATGGATCAAATCAAAGCAATGCTATTCACGCGGTACCAGCCACAAGCATTCAACCACTGACCAGAAAATGAATCAAGCAAATGGCGCAAAGGAAACTTATCACTCGAGGTGACGACCTCTCCGACTAACTCATTTCATTTAGTTTCTTTTAAATTTTGTTTCACTTTTACATGCATTGAGGACAATGCTTCTCTCGAGTTTGGGGCGGTATTGGTTTCTAGTTAGTTTCATGTTTAGTTGTATTCATCTTTAGCAATCACATATAGGTTGCATATGTTACTTGCCATGCCATTAATTGGATTTAATTGCTTAAGACTTGTTGAATATCCAATGATGAATTTTTGCCACTGCACTTAATTGAAAGAACCTTTAATTTTAGGATTGCATGAAAAGAACTTAGAATTTTACTATGATGCTAAATTTTTTTACACGGTTGTGGCTTGTTGATTGAAAGAAACTTAGTGAACTTAAGTTGCTTAAAATTTTGGTAAATTTAAAATTGAAAATTAAAAGTTAAATTCTTACTAGAGGTGCTGGCAGTAGTAGTAAATGCACTTTTCTTGCTAGAGGTGCCCGAGTAGTTAATGCACATTAAAGAATCGCTAGAGGTGCCCGAAATTGGCTCTAGTTGACTAAAATAAAATGAGAAATTGCTTACTTTGCTAGAGGTGCCCGAAAATTGGCTCTAGTGAAAATAAAAATAAATGCCCCGGTAATTAAATTGATAAAGCCTATTGTTCACATAGAATCTTGAAAATCAACTTGTACACAACTACGCACACACATTGTCACGAGCATTATAGTTTGATTCCGGGTAATTTTTGTGCTATCCAAAAAACTAAAAGGTGATAATACTTTGTGCCACGGTTCCGAGGTTTGAATTCAAGTTTGAAGCATGTCTTTGATGATTAAAGTCTTGGCAGGTAATTGTTAGTTTGCATTGCTTGAGGACAAGCAATAGTTCGAGTTTGGGGGTGTGATAAGTGTTCAAAAATACTATTTTTATTACCCTTTTTATTCATATTATTGTTAGGCGTAGGCTCATATTAGTTACATAATTAGTCATTCATGCATTAATTCATGTTTCTTTCCACCGTTGAGCTTGATTACATAACTTGGTGATTTTTGTGGAAAAAGATGTTGCTTTGGTGTGTTTTTTGTGTGTATGCAGAATCACTTGCCAAAGCAAGGCTGGAACCAGTTGCCAGGGCAATGCATGAAGGAGATGCCGAGCTAGTTGCCAGGGCAATGCATGAAGGAGATGTCGAGCTAGTTGCCAGGGCAATGCTTGAAGGAGATGTCGAGCTAGTTGCTAGGGCAATTGTCGACAAAGAATAAGGTGATATGGTAGTCGAAATTGATGACTAGACAAGCCCAAGATGACGTGGAGCAAAGCTAAATCCCAAAGGAGTTTGATTTCCATGAAGAGGTTAAAGAAGAATTAAATTCCAAGAATATAGGATAAGTTCTAGAATGAATATAATTATAATAAAGAATTATATTCTTTAAAGATAATTAATTCCAACTTAACTTCCTCCTCAAAGAAAGACTTTGACCTAGCCCTATAAATAGATCACCAAGCCGTCAACTCCAAAGGGGGGAAAGGAGGATTTTCGACAACTCCAAAGAGCAAGAATAGAGGATTTTCGACAACTCCAAATGGCAAGAAGAGAGAGATTTCGAAAAGAGAGCAAGGGGAGAGAGTTTGATTTCTTCTTCTTTTTCTTTGCTTCTATTAGATTCATGGTTTGGGGATTATTTTTTGTATATCTTTTGAACCCAACCATGAACTAACTTGATTGGTTAGGGTTATTGTGTTTTTGTGGTTGAGAAACAATTGGATTTTGTTTAGGTAATAAGAGTTTGCACTTTTCTATTCAAGGTTTACTCATTCTTGGTTCTTATTCTTGTTTGTGAGTGAATTGGGAGAGGATCTCGTAACTTCATCTATTTATCTAATATCGGGAGAGTTAGATTCAAAAAACGAATGAGTATGGTCTTTATTCAATCTATTGATGGTGAAGATTAATCCAGCTTAGGAATAAGCTAAGGATTTGAACGGCTAGGAGGAGCGCAAGATTGGTTGTTGTCCACCCTTGATTCACGCAGGGATGTATTATCAAGGCATGCACAAATAGCTAGAGTTTCGACTTAGGGATAAGAAGAAACCATTGAAGAACGTTCCGCCGAACCTTGAAGTTGCTGCCCAGCCGCCCAAGTAGTTGCCCAGCTAGTCGCCCAGGCAACCATCGATTAGTTGCCAAGGCAACCCCGCTGTGCAAGTTGCCACGGCAACTGAGTTGCCCTTGCATTCTTTTACCAAGACGATCCAATCGGCTATCACTCCATAACTCACGATAACTTGGCCTATCTCTCTTTTTATTTCATCTATTCTTTTAGTTTATTGCTTTTACTTTACTCATTAAAATCAACTCCTACTATCAATTGTGTTTTTACTTTTATAGTGCGATAACTAAAGCAAAGTGGCCCAAACCAATCCCTGTGGAGACGATACTCGATACTCGTATCACTTTATTACTTGCGACGTGTATACTTGTAGAATTGCGTAGCACTTATTACATGCAACACCTATGCTCGGTCAGCCAATCCATACCAAGGATTACATCAAAACCATGAAATAACAACTCTATCATGTCAATCGCAAATATATGACCTTGAACCATCAGAGGACATCTCCTAAACAACCTTCTAGCAACTACTGTTTCTCCAAAAGAACTAGTTACTCGTATACCCACATCTAACACTTCTACAGGTATATCAAGCAAACGTGCATGATCATGTAAGATATATGAATGCGTAGGACCAGAATCTATCAAAGAAAGTAATTACATGGACTGCAAAGTAAAAGTATCTACAATCACATCTGTGTTGTTCTTTCCCTCGCAATGCGCATAGATCCTTCCAGGTCCACCACCCTCAGGTTGAATAGCCACTGTATAAGCAACAGTCCCCTGACCTTCCTCCCGACGCTGGAAATTACCTCAGCCACGACCAAAGTCTCTCTATAGTGTAGCAATAGGTGCAGAAGCCTATCTATTTTTAGCCATCTATAGACAATCACGTCTCAAATGATCCCGCGAACTACAACTCCAACATGTACCATGTACAGCCTAACACTTTTTAGGATGGCGTTTCCTACAACGCCTACACTCGGGTACTCCAGTATAGGTGTTGTAACCATGTTGTCTTCACCTGATATTACCTTCACCACGTCTTTGATTAGGACGATACTTCCTATTTCAATTTTTTTGAATCGACCACCACCAACATCCGAATTAACAACTCTTTTGCTGAAACTCGAGCCTTCAGAATGAGAAGAAAAACCCAACTTCTGCTCAATATCCTTGGCTCGACTTACCTCCCAACTTTTGTAAACCTGGCTCTGATGCCACCAAATATAACCCCTCCCGGCCTAGCCACCAAGACCGAATCAAGGACATCACATTAGGTTTGCTGAAGCAAACCTAAACCAATTTATTTTTTTCTTTTTATCTTTTCTAGATGCTTAATGAACCCTAAGGTATGATGAACATCAGCGGAAGACGAATCAAGCATTTGATTTGCAAGACTTTACACTTTAGGGACCAAAATGAAAATTCTATTAATTAAAAGACTAAATTAGAAATTAACATTACCATCCTTTAATTAGATTCATTACATGCATTCGTGTGAATTTACATCAAATTTGGATTACAATATCATAATTAATTGTGTATTACAAAAACAGTGACCAATTTACAAAGAATCCAGAACACAACATGAAAATACCAGAATTAACTAACCCCACACTGATAAAGGCTTGCATCGTATCGATACGTGTCATCGTGGCATACCCGTATTAGTACGGTTACTCGCGTACCGATCCCTATTGTATATTTCAAAATTAAGGGATTATAGTAGCTCAAACTCGTACCGGTACGGTATCCTGCGTACCAATCCTAGTATAAATTTCCTTAAGGGCATACCGATACGGCAGCTACTCTACCGATTCCCCTTTGTTATTTTTCCCAAATTGAGCTGTATCAAACCCCGCATACTGATCCTAGAGGACCCATATCGATACGACTGGGCCTGAAATGACCTCTTGGCCAAACATATGACACTTAGGCTCAATCTAACATGCTTCAAACATCATATAACATGTTTAACATCATTTCTACAACCAACCAAGCATGCTAGAAGAACATCCAATCCATAGCAAAACAATCAAGAGAATCTATATGCATGGTCTCTACCCAATCATGCAATTCTCATCCCAAACCCACAAAATCAAGCCATATAACCTCATACAAGTCCAAAATACCAAAAAGAATGTGTCCAAAACAGGGAGTAAGCAAACAACCCTCCCAATTGTAACTTGGTCGCATTGCCATTTATTACTACAAGTTTATTTATTAAAACCATACTTGAAGTATTTCGATTCTTGGATTCCTCCTTACTTGCTTGCTGTCCTAAAAGCTTACTTTCCTGCATTGATGAGAAAGGAGAGCATAAGCACATAATGCCTAGTAAGGGATGCTTTAAAAACACTCATCAATGCATTTAAAACCATTTGAGTCAAACCATATTTTCAACATCATGTTTAAATATCTCATGCCCTTTTTACCTTTAAAAAACATGAATATTGAACCATATGCAAAACACGTATCATGGATTTCATGTATAATCACATATGCAAAACCTCTATTTAAGTCTTTACATGCTTATTCTTCCAATATCAAAGCTTAAAGAGCAAAACATGTACAAATCACATTATACAAAACATCATTCATCCATCATGATACATTAGTTCATATATTGGCATTAAAGTGACCAAAAGCGAAACCTTTTCTTTATTCAAAACACATCGGATACACGAATTTCACAAGTAGTTCCTTAAACCACATAACATACATCCATAACCGGAGCATACGACCCAATTAACCCCTCGGCAGTTATGATGTATAATATATACAATAGGAGCATACGATACATTTAACCCCTTGACCATTGCAATATATAATCCACTAGCGGGAGAATACGACACAATTAAACCTTCGACCGTTACGTTTCCCATGGTGGAGAAAACGGTACAATCACAACCCCTCGACACACATGAGGCGACTTATTATAGTACACTTTAAACCCTTGGCATGCCAACTATATCCGATAACATTTAATCATTGTCACTTGCCAATATATTCCATATTTAACTTGATATCTCACTGTTTTTCATATGCAACATTTAAACCAATTTTCAATGCAACAAACCATGCATTTCATAATATCAAAATGCTTTCCATAAAAGCATTTACCATGCTCAAATATCATCAACATATGATCATTTGTATTATAATCCATTTCTAAAAATGCATATAATAGTAGGTATCAAATCATAAACACATGCATGAGAAAATCAACTTTACGAAACCAAAATTGAAAGCGAAATCATCTAATACTTACTTTTGAGCCTAGACAAGAATTTCAAGCTTAATCTAAACTCCCAAAATCACTTTCAAACCTTTACAAAGTTGTAAATCACGTTTCTACTCACCGACAACACAAAGTTCCACTTGCCGATGCGAAATCAATTGTCCGAAGCTACCAAAACTTCACCACTCGTTGTTGGACCAAATTCCCCTATTTTATCCACATAAAAATAGAGGATTAATGCATCTTTAATCCCATCAACATCAATTCCCAACACCGCCTCACCAAGAACCACTAGAAACCTTCCGAAAACAACCAAACACCACTTTGATATCAACCTAAACAAATCCCAGCCATAACCTAACGATTTGAACATCTAATCTACATCAATTAACATCTAATAACACTTACAACTTCATCTTATACCTCCAGTAACATCATAACATCACAAACACCTCAAAATCTAACTATTTGCAACCTAGAAAATTAGCAATTCAATTAATTTTAGGATTTCTTTTATAAATCTCTTCTCATAACATTAAAACATGTCTTATATGTGATCTACGTTAATTAAAACCACCATAAATCAGATTATAATAATGATCTATCAATTCCTTATTAAAACTAACTTTAAACCTTTTAATCTTAATTTATTCATCAAAACACATCAAAAAACAATTGTAAAAGATCAAGAACTTGGGAATTTTAGTAAAGAACCTTTGATTAGAGGAGAGAAACGAAAATCACCTCTTATGGTTGGTTTCTTCCTTAATTGGCATGATTTGAGTGAAATCTCCAAGAAAAGAAGTAAGATTGGATATAGAAATTAAAAAAATCAATTGAGAAATCAAAATGAAATCAAAAAGAGTTGATCCTTGATCATTTTAGAGAAAAATAGGTGGCTTGGCTGCTGGGAAAATTGAGAGAAAAGTTGAGAGCAAAAGTTGTTACATGAGAAAAATAAATCATCTTTTTAAAGATCTTTTTAATTAAATCTATTTTATTTTTATTTAATAAATATTTTAAAACTATTTTAAAATAGCCTAAATTAAGGGAAAAGCCTGATTAAAAACATGGGTAAATTAGCTCCTTAGGGATTCTAAGTTTTGACCATTTTACAATTTAGTCAGCAAAACAATTTTGAAAACTTTACATTTTAATCATCAAACCAAAATGTCATTTAATTCGAAATTATTTCATTAAATTGAGTTTACCAAAATCCTCAAAATAATAATTAAGTATTTTTCACCATTTTCCATATTTTATTTTACATTAAAAATATTTATTACGATTTAATTCCCAAAACTAGATCGAACCGACTAATCCAGTTCGCCCGAACCGTCTAATCTACCTAGCTAACTTCTAGGCCCAAATTCGAGGCGTTACATAACCTGAAACCTGAGACATGAACCGATTTACCCGACTCGAAACCCGATATAGACTCGAACATGATTGTCTAAATTTGACCCGAATTTGAACTAAAACCGCACCGAATTTGGTTAAACCAAAAATCAACCAGAATCGAAATTAACCGAAACCAAAAATAACCAAAGTCAAAAACAACCCAAATCAAAAACAACCAGAAACCAAAAATCAACCCAAACCGAAAGAAACCCGAACCGAAAAGTAATTGAACCGTAAGTAACCCAAACCGAAATTAACTCAAATTTAATTTCCTTAAATATTATATTTTATTCTCATTTTGTATTATATTGCTAATTAACAACTACCTTTAGTAATAGTTTAATGGTATAATGTCATTTTTCTCCTTTTAAAGATCATTTGCATATAGTGACTCAAATTGAAAGTCGGTCGATCCGATATTGACCTGACTCAAAAAACAATCGATCTGATATTGACCCGTCCCTGAAAAGTCAGCTGATCCGATTCAAACCCAAACTGAAAAGTCAACTGATCCGATTTTGACCCCACCTAAAAATTAACCAATCTGATATTAACCCGACCTGATCCCAGCCTGATCCGAAATAACATAGACCCAAACTAAATTCGAATTAGACCCAATCTAACCCGAATCGAACCAACCCGAATATCAGCTCGATCCGAACCCGATTCGAACGACCTGATTGCCACCTCTAACAACATTTCTTTTTAGTTTTTAAATTATATTTTTAGAGTATTTGATTGAGTTTGGTGTTGTTTAACTTAGTGCGCTAGCTTAACTAGGCAACTTGTTGAGATGATCAATCAATGTCGATGTTGGCTAAGAGGGGGTGAATTGGCTATTTAAAAAGTATGGAAGCAAATCTAAAAGATAGATAATGGGACACAATGATTTATAGTGGTTCAAGCTTCTAACAAGCTCTACGTCCACTACCTTAGCTTCCTACTAAGGATTTTCAACCAATTTCACTAAGAAATTTTCCCCCTTTTCTAGGCTAAGGAGGCAACCGTTACAACTGATCAAAGCTTTCTACCCAAAGCTTGATCCAAGATCACTCTTTTACAAGAAAGAAAATGGCAAAAAGAAAATGACCTCACAAGGTATATATTTGCCCAAAGTTACAAGAACACTCAACCCTAAACTTGAAATAAATGATTACGATGAAGAACACAAGTTGGGTACAAAGATTTGACTCTAAGAACACAAGGGTTGGATTTTTGCTTGAGAGCTTGAATGTTGTTCAATCTAGGTTCATTAATTGTTGCTGTAGCATTGGAGACTTGTATTTATACCCTCTTATTGAATTCTAGCCGTTTGGGTGGTTGAAGTCATTAATAGAGCTGTTGAGGACCATTTTTCCCGCAATAAATGATGTTTGGTGAAGGTCCGTCTCGGTACACGAAGGCCCGTATCGATACCTGTTACAACAAAAATATAGTCGTTGTACAAGTCGTATCGATATGCGGGAGGCCGTATCGAAACAATCATAGTGAAAAACATGGGGCGTATCGAAACGGCAAGTCTGTATCGGCACGGATTTTGCTCACCGGAATCTTGGTTGAAAAAGTGTATCAATACGCATAGAGGCGTATCGGTACAGGTTCAACGGTAATTTAAAATTGGAGATTCCAATAACTGACAAGTAACGGTCTAAAAAATTTAATGCAAATATCTTTGAAGATCTTGACAGACCGTATCGATACGGTGTTAACCGTATCGGTATACTTTGAAATTTCTTATATCCAGATTTCAAACCGTATCGAAACATATTGTACCGTATCGGTAAGAGTGTTATCCGTGTCGAAACGCTGCGCTTAAAATGTTTACCCAGATAAAGGCCGTATCGAAACGGGCTAGTCGTATCGGTACGCATTGCAAAAACAAATTCCAATAGCTAAAAATCGTATCGAAACACCAAGGGGTGTATCGATACGCCTAGGCGTATTTGTGTATTTTTGGCTTGAAACACTTAGGAAATTTTTGGGTTTAAGTTTAAAACTTTGGAAAACTTTTCCTTGTCATTTTGTGAGACTTTTGAATACTTAAAAACTTATTTTCCTTTACAATTTAGTCCTTAAACAATTTGTTATATCAAAATCAAACATAAGTTTTACAATCTCCCCCTTTTTGATATAACAAAACCAAAGTGAAAATTTTTAAGTATTAGAAAACTCCCCCTTAATTTAAGGCTAAAAAATTATGGCTAAAATTTTTTTTGGCTCTTTAAAACTTCTCCCCCTTTTTGCTAGATCAAAATCAACGTAATAGGGATAAAACAAGATAACAATAACAACTCCAAGCAATGAAATAAGCAACATAAGCATTTTACTTGAAATAATAGGTCAAGTAACAAAGTTTAATCCAACTCAAATCTTAAAAGCATAAATCAAATAAAAACAAAGCATAGGAGTGCATAAAATAACTTAAATCCTAATATGATATGCCATGAGATGCAAGATGCCTAAGAGTCCATGTCGTCGTCTTCATCCTTATCCTCATCAACATGTTCGGCCGGAGGTCCATGGGATTGACGTCATTCACCATGAAAGGTGTTAAGAGTGATGTCCATAGATTTTTGTCTATTTTCAATAGCAGCTACTCTTTCCTCCAAGGATGTAAAGCGTGTGCCGATCGCGGCAAATCCAGAGTCCATGGTGGTGTGCAAAAAGGTGAATTTCTCATTGAGGAAAGCCATGAGAGCATCCTGATTCGGTTGGGCCACCGGAGCTTGCGGAACTTGAGGTTTTTGAGGAGCCTCTACCTGTTCAGGTTGCACACCTCTCGAAAGATCGGTGTTTCGGACCCATTCTCCATTGAAATAAGTGAACTTGGCGCGACGGAGAGAAAGCTCATCAATGGGATCCGTGAGAGGTTCTAGAAGATTATATGAACAATCAATACCCATCTTATGGAAGAGATAGCTCAAAGTCGTGCCATATGTGAAGGATGTAACCATGGTGGTGTGGCGATGTTGGACAAGAAATACGAGCTCGCCAAACATAATCTGAGCAAGGTTGGGTCGCTTCTCCTCACAAAAGCATCGAAGCCAAAAACCATCAAATTGGCGGATGGTAGAGTATCTCCCACCGAATGGACGAAACCACCAAGTGATCATGAGATGCAAGATACGGTCATGAGCATCAAGGACGGTCACTGAACCACTAAGGACATGTCCTAACGCACTCTCATCATCTATTCTCGCATCCTCAAGACCCAAAAAATTTGCTAAAACACTTGAATCAATTCATTTCTTACCCATTAAGTAGGATTCAATGAAAACAACCAAAGATTTCTTTTCATTAAAAATACACCGGGCATTGGAATAGAAGATTAAAACAAGATTTCAGTATAAAATTCGGGTATACTTAAAAAGCTCATAAATTTCCAATCATGCAGTAATTGAAGATATTTGAATTTAAAAGTTTCGGAGGATAAAAACGAGATTGAAGTAACCCGCTCGGGGCAAATTTTGTAACTTTGAAATTCTTTAAAATATTCCATGGCATCCGAATATTGAGGCTCATTAAAACAATTTTGATAAATGTGGGTAAGATTGGGTCTATTACCAATATGATCGGGAAGAGGACGCGGAGAATAGGGACTAGAGGCAATGTCCTTTCGGGCGCGTTTCTTAGGGGCCATAATCTGAAAACAAAATCAAACCAAAAATAATGTATGCATAAACCAACACATTCGATCCAAAAATTAATCCAATAATCAAGGTATTGTTAAAAAAACTATACAATATAGTTTTAAAAATATATGCAAATATAAAAAGAATTTTTGGTAAAGAAAAACTTGAAAAACGGTATTAAAAATATACGATGTTAAAATAATTTTTTGGTTTTTAAAAGGTTTTGACAAAAATATCGAAAACTGTATAATACACGATCTAAATCTATGAATATATTACGAAAATAGATAGAAAATATGTATGAAAATTAAAAAGAAAAAGGTTAGGGTTTGTACCTTGAAGTTGAGATTAAGGATGAATGAAGTGATTTAGATGCACAAACTTGATGAGCGTAGCTTGGGTTTGATGTAAAAACTAAAAGCCCTCAAGATTTTTGAAGAATTGTGTGAGAAAAAGTGAGGGATTTTGAGATTTTTATAGAGGATTTTCGGTTAGGGTTTTGAAATAAAAAGGAAGATGTGTTCTATTTGAAGTTGGAAAGCTTTTAATGCCTTTTAAACAGCCCAGCGTGAACGCGTATCGATACGCCCAGTGTGTCAGGATGATGCAATGTCAAAACTTTTAAATATGAAGGGTAAATTTATTGAATTATTTTGAATTAGGACCAAATTAATAGAATGCAAAAGCTTTGGGGACTAAAATTGTTATTATACCTTGCCCTTGTTTCAATTCTAATGATAGAATGACTTGTTTGTCACAAATTTTAATTGAGTGACTTGTTTGTTCCTAAATATATAATTAAGTGACTAAGTTGTTACTTTTAAAAGAAGAGTGACATGTTTTAGAAAAAAAATAACATGTTTGTTCCTCAACCTATAATTGAGTGACTCAATTGTTACTTTTAAAAAAAGAGTGACATGTTTATTACTAAACCTGTAACTAAGTGACCTCTAGTGTATTTTACCCTTATCTTTAATAAAAAAATCACATATGTATTGTACTATTATCTTTAAGAAAAATATTCAACAACTACGTGTTGATTCAAATGATTGAGGGGGAAAATAATCCCTCAAACTCAAAAGTCAAAAATCTCTTGTTGAAACGTTATTTATAGTATTTTTAGGCATAGAGTTAAAAATATTCTTAATGTTTAACGGAATAATTACTTTGGCCCCTATTTTTTTGAGAAATTTAACCTTCAACGTTTTATTTTGGGTCAAAATGATCTCTCTAAGGATAAAAATTATTAGAAAATTGACGGTAAACAATTTAAAATAACTTGACAAAATGATAAGTCATTAGAAAAAATATTTTATATTTTATATAGTTTATAAAATTATTTTTTAACTGATTTAACGTTTTTCAAGTCAACACATTTGTCTTTTACAGTCAATTGACTAACAATTTTCATATGCAAAGGGGCCAGTTTGACCCAAAATAAAACTGTTAGAGTATGCCCAAAGACCAATCATAAGATGATTGTAAAAAAACATTTGTTTTTACCTTGTTTATTTTTTTACCTTGTTTATTCATAAAAGAGGCATTGCCATTATTATTTTCAGTTACAAGTCTGCGTGCATAAATAAACTGAATTATAATAAAGTCCTTAGAATAATATGGTTATTCTTAAATGTCCTTAGTCGAGTATTATTGTGGGCATGGACAACAATAATGCATTAAGACTAATATGTAGTTAATTGATGACAAAGTGTTGTCATTGACATGGAGATGTCAAAATCAATACATACGTATGTGTTAGAGAACGACATACTGGACTGACCCGCTATGAGCATGTTTTTTGGATTATTATGTGACAATCACAACATTGCTCATAGTGATAACTACATGTATGATCCTCAGACTTGAGATCATTATTATTTCAACATCGTGAGTGACATGTTTTGATACAGTCAAACGTGTGTCGTAACTGACTACACTATAAAGACTGATATTGGATATGTTACAATCTATGTAGTGGGATATGGTTGATCAAGATAAGATTTGTCTCTCATACATAATAGGAGTAATATCGTAGGCCACTTGATTGAGTGAGACTAGAAATGCATGGCCATGCTCGAATAAGTTGATATGAGATATCATAGTTATTTGTTTATAATATTCTACTCAAGATATCAAGAAATATTAGATGAACTATACAAGTGTGACTATTCTATGACTTGTGTCCAATCTAGATATAAAGACAAAAGGATGTAATACACGAAAAGAGCTAATCACGAAGAGGTTATGTCGAATCATGATTTCTTGTAACTTAGGTGATAATGACATATTACTAGATGTCGCTCATTGTTTGTAATATTAGAAATGTTCTAATATTTACTACTAACGTTACAAAGAACCTACAGGGTCACACCCACGGTTGAAATGAGCATATATTAAACGAATTATATATATACAAATTTGTTGTACACAAATTTAGTTAAATTAATATATATTCGATATATAATTTAACTATAGGAAAAATATTAAAAGAAAATAATTATTGTAATTATAACTCTTTTAATATATAAATAATATAATTCGATTTAAATTAATATATATTAAAAGTCTAATTAAAGTTGAATTATGATTATATATATTAATATATATATATATTAAAATCCTAATTAAGTTGAATTGAGATTATATATATTAATATTTATTGAAATCCTAATTAAGTTGAATTGAGATTATATATATATATTAATATAGATACATATTGAAATCCTAATTAAGTTGAATTGGGATTATACATATTTAATATATATATATATATATTGAAATCCTAATTAAGTTGAATTGGAATTATATATATTTAATATATATATATATATATATTGAAATTCTAATTAAAGTTAAATTAGAATTATATATATTAATATATATATATATATTGAAATCCTAACATGAGTTGAATTAGGATTACAAAGGCTATATAAAGGCATGAGAGATCTAGCAGTCATTAATGCTTTTTGAAAAATCCCTCTAAATAGTTTTGAGAGTTTTATATGCTCGTTTCAATTGGGTGAACTACGTAGATGTCGGAGCGTTATCGTTGCGGCTTAGAAATCGACATCGTGGAATCATGATTGGATATCTATCTCCTCCAAATTCAGAATTCCAGATTTTTAAACGGGTAATTCTTCACCCTTATCCACCCCGATACATTCCTCGTACATGGATCTCTGGTGGTGATCGCCGAATAATTTTTCCATTGCGCCATGGGGTGTGCCGGCGTGACTCAAAAAAAACGTTGGGGTTGAATTGCTTTGAAAAAGAATAAAGGCTAAAGTGATTATTAGTCAAATGTTGGGGGCATTTTTTGGCTTTATGTCTTTTTTACCCTCCATATTCCCTCACATTAATCTGAACAAACCCGCATTAAACACTTAGGCCTTGTTCGACAATTAGCGGATAGCTGATAGCGGATAGATGATTACATTAGCTGATAGTGGATAGTTGATTGAATTAGCTGATTTGACTAGCGGATTGTATTAGCTGATTATATAAAACTGTTTGGTAAAATTAACTGATAGCTGATAGTTGTTTGATTATTTAAACAAGCAAAATGACATATAAAGTCATGATTATATTCGATATTTGTTTAATTAATTTGATTATGAATTTTTTTAATATAACATTACTAAGCATATTTCAAAGATCTATATATTAATTTATTATTTATATAAATATTTTTAACACAATTTAATTAATTATTAATTTTTTAAAATAATTAATTATTAAATTTAAATACAAATACAAATGTGTGAGTAGAGGTGGCAATCGGGTTGTTCGGATCGGGTCACTTCGGGTCAGGTTGATATTTGGTTCGGGTTGTTTTCGATTTAGGTTTGATTCAGGTCGGATCGGGTTTGATTGGGATTTAGTTCGAATTTATGTTATTTTAGATCGGGTCGGGTTAATATCGGATCTGTTGATTTTCAGGTCGGGTCAATATCAGATCGTTTGCCTTTTTGATTCGAGTCTATATCGGATCGGTTGTTTTTTTGGGTCGGGTTAATATCGGATCGACTGGCTTTCAATTTAAGTCAATATATGAAGATGATCTTTTAAAGGAGAAAAATAATATTATACCATTAAACTATTACTAAAGGTAGTTGTTAATTAGTAATATAATACAATATGAGAATAAAACATACATATTTGAGGAAATTAAATTGGGGTTGCTTTCGGTTCGGGTTGATTTTTGTTACGGGTTGCTTTCGGTTTGGTTGATTTTCGGTTCGGGTTGCTTTCGATTCAAGTTGATTTTCGGTTCTGGTTGCTTTCGGTTCGGGTTGTTTTTGGTTTCGGTTAATTTCCATTCGAGCTGATTTTCGGTTTAACTAAATTCGGATCGATTTTAGTTCAGTTCGATTTTGGTTCAGATTCAGGTCAAATTTAGATCATCATGTTCGAATCTATATAGGGTTTGGGGTCGGATAAAACGGTTCGGGTCTCGAGTTTTGGGTCAAGTTTGCTAGGTCTATGTGTGAGAATAAAAAGAAAGAAAAAAAATATTACTTTACAAATGTTATAATGTAAATACATGAGGGTGAAGAGTTAAAATAGAAAAATGTCAAAATTTGGGTTATTTGAAGATTTTTAATAATTATTAAGGGTAAAATAGAATTTATAACTCTTATATCAAAACTTCTAATTTCAAAAAATTACTATTAGCAGCTGTTTTAAAATTGAAGGTTTCACCCTAATTCACTATTCTAATCCGTTATTCGCCAAACATCCAAATGAGCGGATTTGATTAATCAAACCTCTAATATTAGCTCAAACTTCTAATTTTTGCTCAAACCGCTATTTACTAAACAAAGCCTTAATTTTGGTGAGTGAATTTTCTAGCAATTTTTTTTTATTTACACAATTTCTAACTAAATATTTTTTAAACATACAAAGTTGATTAACATTTGGACCAACCCGATATTTATAGTATCTTTGATTCCATTTTCGCGAGAAAACACTAGAATTTGCAAAGGAATCCCAACCTTGATGAGCTGGGAACGAAGCTTGATCTTAAATGATTCTTTCCGTTTTCTCTGTTCTGGTACTCTCTAACCCCAAATAGTTTATTTTCTCACCTCATTAAAGTCGTAAGATTTGTTGGCCACCGTTTTCCCAAGGAGAGAAAGAAACACAAAATCTTCAAATCCTCCATAAATCTCTCTTTCGCCCCTGAGTTGATACTGCAACTTTTTCATTTTTAGTGAGGGCGACAGAGTAGAGAGAACTCCTTCTGATACTTCCCTCTTTCTTGTTATTTTAACATATAAAATCTGCCCTTTTTCAGCTTTCATTTCAGGGTATAACGTGTTATTTGAAGTCCCTTTCTTTCATCTGTTTTCTGGGCTTTGCTCCGATTCTTTGATTCGGATTTGAACTTATTTTTTAGGAGTTAGAGGTTTCCGGGTGTTGTGTAAACTAAACAAGCGGGGTTTTTTGAAAGAAGATGAAAAACGAGGATCAAAGAAGGTTTTTGTTTGGAATTTCCCTTACAGACAGACCGAAATGGCAACAGTTTCTCATTTGCTCATCTGGGTTCTTCTTTGCCTACCTTGTTAATGGCGTTTGCGAGGTTTGTTCTGTTTTTTTTTTCTTTCAAAACAGTGTTCGATCCTTTTTTTATTACAAATTTTCATTTTTAGTGTTGTTCTGAACCTGTCATTCCATTTTCAAGGTTTCTCTACTCTGCATCTGACCAATTCCCGTTCATGCAAGCTGCCGGGTTTCTCTTTTTCTGTGTTTCTTTTTGTTTATAAAAATTATGGGAAATAAAATTTAGGACATTTATTTTTGTATTAATGTCTCTGTCCTATTAATTTTAATCAGTATTAATTTTTAAAAAGTTATTTTTTTTTAATTTTGACCGTAATTATTTTAAATATTTAAATTAATTAAATTTTATAAAATATATATTTTTAATTTACATGTTTTTAAAATATATTTTTTCATATTTTTACAAATAATATATTTAAAATAATAAATAGTTAAAATTTAAAAATTTTGACCTAAAAAAAAGTTAATACTAGATATTTTTAGTGGGACGGAGGTAGTATTTGTTTGTAAAACAAGTTTCCCATTTTACTCTGAGGATTGATGTGTTCTTTTGTTTCATTGCAGGAATATGTTTATAACAGGCTTCAATTCAGGTTCATAATCTTCATAAGTTTTTTTTCTTCTTATTTTGCTCCTTTTAGTTTTGTTTTTCTTTTCTTGAAATATTATTTGGAATTTTTTCTTGACTTGAAATCTTTGAAATGTTTCAGCTATGGATGGTATTTTACTTTTATACAAGGATTTGTTTACCTGATATTGATACGGCTTCAAGGCTTCACTATGAAACAAATGGTGAATCCATGGAATACATATGTGAAACTATCTGGTGTTCTTATGGGTTCTCATGGATTAACCAAGGGTTCATTGGCTTACCTTAACTATCCTGCCCAAATTATGTTTAAATCTACTAAGATAACAAAGTTCAATTTTCTGCAAAGTTTTGAACGATGCCATTACCTCTATATAGAGGTCGCTATTGTGGTAGCGGGCTGCTATTTGAATCCTTGGCCATGTTCATTATGAGAAACGAATGTTGTGCTGCTGTATGAACTTTCAGGTTCTGCCGGTTATGATTATGGGTGCATTTGTTCCTGGCCTGAGAAGGAAATATCCCTTTCATGAATACATCTCTGCTTTGCTTCTTGTGGTTGGTCTTATCCTTTTCACCTTAGCTGATGCCCAGACATCTCCAAATTTCAGCATCATTGGTGTTATAATGATTTCGGGTGCTTTAATCATGGACGCGTTTCTGGGTAATTTTCAAGAAGCGATTTTCACCATGAATCCGGAAACATCACAGGTTTAGCCTTAAAAGTTCCCATTTTTTTGTTTGAAACTTGGAACAAATAAACAATGAAGTAGTGACAATTTTTATGAATATGGATGTATGTATATCTACAGATGGAGATGTTTCGCTCAACTGTAGTTGGGATTCCTTTCTTACTTGTGCCAATGGTTCTTACTGGAGAGCTCTTTAAGGCATGGAATTCTTGTTCTCAAGTAAGCATCATTGCCTCTTTATTTTATGACTTAAGGGGTAAGTAAACTCAAATCAGCAATGTTTTCCCTACTTTTTAATTGCATCACTTTTCCCCTTGAAGTAAACACAAATCACCAAAAATTAAATGACTTCAAGGGCAAAATTAATGCAATTAAATGACTTCGAGGGTAAAATTGATTGAACTAAAAAGTAGGGACACAATTGCTGATTTGAGTTTACTTCAGTGGCAAACTTAACCCTTAAGCCTTGTTTTTTTGATCTCCCTGTCCCCCTGCACTGCCGGGGGTCATGGCTGCATAAAATAACATTTTATTTAGGTGTCTTAAACTTGAAATCTACACTTTGGAAGTCATTAACAACGTGGCCACTTGTTCCACCTAAATTTCATTATATTGGAGAAATCAATGGTTTAGTAGTTGACCATTCCAGTTAATGTTGATACTTTAATTTATTGGACACGGGGAGTTGGGCAGCATTTTTAATGGGAAAATTTTTACGACATAGTCTGGGGACCATCAGAGGTTCATTTGTTGTATGCACATGGAATAAATGGCACAAAGGCTCCTGATCCTGTTTCTCTACTTGAATCTTGTTCCATACTCCATTAGTCCATTGCCATGATTATAGTAATAACTTTTTTCCAATTACTGAAGTGCATCTTGCTTGTTACTCCATTAGACGTTCGTATTGATCATCGTGTTTTATGTATGTTGATCGATTGCAGCATCCGTATGTGTATGGGGTGTTGCTGTTTGAAGCCATGGCTACATTCATCGGTCAAGTATCTGTTTTATCCCTGATTGCCATTTTCGGTGCCGCCACGACTGCCATGGTGAGATATACTTGTGAATGTTATCTCGAAACCATTTCATGATTTCATCTACTTATACCCCCTTGTTTCCTGCGTGTGTAGATCACAACTGCTAGAAAAGCTGTAACTCTGTTGCTGTCATACATGATATTTACAAAGCCGTTAACGGAACAGCACGGTTCGGGACTGTTGCTGATATCCATGGGAATCATATTGAAGATGTTGCCAGACAGTAAAGCAGGTCCAAGGGTTCAAAGATCGAATGGAAATGCCGAGCAACGAATAGCCTCTTGTAAAGAAATGGCAAGTGTAGACGATGAACAAGAAGAAGAAAGAAAACCCCTTGTCTGAAAAGAACAATGTGTTCAAGTATTCAGGGGCTTACCCCCTTGTTCAAGATTGCCAATTCTTTCTGTCTATTTCAAATGTATATTCAAATGTGTTGTACACAGTGCTTTGTTTTCGATGTAAGGACGAATTGATTCGGAAAATGGCGTGCTTTTGCACGTGCTGATGTCGGTCTTCATAAAATTACTCTGCTGAAGGGAAGCTTTCACGCAGAGGATGAGTGGGAAACAAAAAATAAATGTAAAATTATTGTAATGGTTACTTTTGTTTCATAAGTGTTTACTTTTGTTACTAAATTTTAAAATGTAATATTTTGGTCACTTACGTTATTGTTTTATAATGTTTTGGTCACTTACGTTATTGTTTTATAATATTTTGGTCATTTATATTATTGATTATAGTGTTTTGATCATTGACTTTAAATTACGTTAGTTTGATGACGTTGTATGTTTGTAAAGAAATTAATTTTTAATTTGACTTTTGAACTTAAATAAATATTAATTTTATCTCCTAAATTTTAGATAAAATATCTATTTGACATTTAAATTTTAGAGAAAATATCGATTTAGCACTTGGATCTCACCAAAGTTATTCATCTTCGGTCTTTGTCAACCATTATTGATTATTGTTGTCAACGATCATTGGATCTTAAATTTTTTAAGTCACTCTTTTTTTGTCTCATAAATGCAAATTTGATGTTCGTTTCATCAAAAAGTATTTTGAATTTCACAAATCTAGCCAAAAATCATTCGTTTTTCTTTAAAATTAAACCATAATAATAAATATATCATTAATATTCTTTTAAAAATAAGGACACTAAAAATATTTTTTTTGAAAAGTAAGGACACCTAAAATCTAACTCTATGTCATAATCAAATGCGTAAATATTTTGTTTATAACATTATTATGTTATAATTTTTTGCTGTTTATAATATTAATGTGAACCAAAAATAGTTTGCCAATCAGAAGTTGCAGTACATTCGTAAGTACTTGACATCCTTTGATGTTTGGAAGAGATAAGCCATGTAGCCTACGTTAGACCTAACAATTTTATTTTAAAAATTGGGAAAAATTCAGAGCTATCAAATTCATTAACAAGCAAGTTAGAGTATGTTGAGAAGGAATTATGAATAACTCAAACCGTATTATTTTACATTTAAGTTTCTAATTAACAATAAAAGAACACAAGTTTTCTGAACAACAAAAAATTAGGCTTAAGCCCTTGAGCATTTAAAAAAATCAATTAAACTTTCAAACTATTTTTGCACTAAATTAAGCCTTAAACTCTAAAATTTTATCAATTTACCCTTTTGACCAACGTTGATCGTTAAATCTAATAGTTTTTTGGATCATTTTGTGCAACATGTCGTGTTACAGTGTTCTCGTTTGATGTTTTCATATTTTTTATTTAATTTAAATTTTTTTAAAAGTTTTAAAAATTCTAAAAAACTTATAAAATTTATAAAAAAATAATTGATGAAATCTTTGAGAAATCTTAGTAAGGTTTTGTTAGGAATAAAAAGTAGAATCAAATGATAATTTCTCCATTGAAAATCAACAAAGAATTCTGGAAATTTTGTTTGGAAGTTGAAATGGAAAGTGGGAGAAAATAAGAAGAGAAAATGAGAGAAAATTTGGAGCAATAGTAAAATGATTTTGGAAATCAATTAACTGTCAACTCTTACTCAAATAAGGTAGTAATCTTTGATTAAAAACTTTAGAAAATAAGATATCTCTAGGGATTCTTAGTATTGGCTTATTTACAAAATAGTCACTAAAATAGTTTTGCTAAGTTTACTTTTCAGTCACTAAAATCCAAAATCCATTTAATTAGATTAAGCTGACCTTCAATTAAAACTCCAAAATGTTTAATAAAATACTTAAACACACCCAAACCTTTACCAATTAACCAAAATTCCAATTTCTACCTTTCAATTTTACCCAAAACATATTTAATCTATTAATCCAGTTTAACCGATCCGCACCGAACCCGATCAAAACCCCTAATCCTTCTAACCCTATTTTTAGGGCGTTATAGTTTTGATTTTTACTTGTTTTTATTTATATTACTTATTTTGTTTCATTTGGTGGATGACTAGGAGCCACAATGCAAAGGAAGATTTATTATCCGACCCAGAGATTGAAAGAACCCTATGCAAGTTGAAAAGAAAACTTCAAGAAATGGCTCTAAACGGAAATGGTGGAGTAGATGGTGTCCTATAAACAACAAGGACCATCCAGCAATGCATGATGGGATACCACCCACTTCTATTGCTGCAGAGAACCCTGAAGAGAGACCTATTAGAGAACATTTGGCACCGAACATAGACAATTTAATGCCAAGACTGATTGGTCCAGAGGTAAATGTAATTAATTTTGAACTTAAGCTAGTAATGATTTAGACGCTATTGAATGTAGGTCAATTTAATGGATCATCTACTAGAGACCCAAGGCAACACTTGAAGCAATTCATGGAGGTTTGCCAGTTATTTCAGCATCTTGGTGTAGCTAGAGAAACAATAAAGTTGAAACTATTCTCATTTTCTCTGAGAGATGGAGCAAAATTGTGCCTAAATTCTTTGCCATCTGGTTCATTTAATTTGTGGGTAGAATTATGGCAGAAGTTCCTTATGAGATTCCAGCCACCTACTTAATGCCAAGCTGCGAAATGATATCATTACTTTTAGGCAGGCTGATGATGAGACCTTGTATGATGCCTGGGAGCGTTTCAAAGACCTATTGAGAAGATATCCCATGCATGGATTTCTAACTCAGACCCAGATGAGACATTTTATAACGGACTCAATGCTCATGCCAAGACTGTTATTGATGCTTCGACAAATGATTCGTTGCTGGACAAGAATCACACAAAGGCATTTAACATCCTAGAAAGGATTGCCACCAATGACTTTTAATACCCTACTATTAGATTGGGGACTGGAACAAAAGTCATGGGGAAATTAGAGCTTGATGCACCATCATCCATCAATGCTCAGATCTCCAACCTCACTAATATAGTGAAAACAATGCAAAAGCCTACTGAAGTTTGAGAAGTAAAGGCACTAGAACCATTTTACACAATTTATGGAGAGAATCATAATGTGGATGAATGCCCAGCAAACCTTGAATCGGTAAATTTTGTTGGTAATTTCAATTGTGATTTTAACCCACATTCCAATACTAATAATGTAGGTTGGAAGCAACATCCAAACTTTTCATGGGAAAATCAGGGAGGTAACTAATTTAATGCCCAGCGTCAGAACACTAATGCACCTCTAGGATGTCATAAAGAGCACAAAATAATTTCCATCTAGGGTAGAGATCTTGTAACGACCCAGATTTTGGATCCAAGAGTTGAGTTGATCCGAGGCGTGGGCTTCGCCTTTGGACCGAGTGTTGGGCTTTTGGGAGCCTTTTTGGGCTTGCCATTATTGTTGGGCTTGCTTAGTTGGAATTGGGCTTGGTTTAGGATGAGAGTTGTGAGGGATAATATGTAAATTTCATAAATGGATGACAAAGTGCTGGTGGTGTTTAACCTCATGAGGTCATCTTGGTCCTTTTATTTTTTCCCCTTTCCCTTCTATTCTCATTTCTTTACCAAGAACCCAAAGTTCAAGATCAAATCTTTGAGAGTTTTAGTAAAAATCTCGCTTGGGTCAAGAAGGGAAGTTTGTTAAGCATCTCAAGATCTTTTATCTAAGGGAAGATTCATTTGGAATGGTGGGGTAAGATGTTTTGTTGGGCTGAAGAGGAAGAACATGAATGGGTTCTTGAAGGCCTCTTCATCAGCTTTAATCTAAGGTTAGTACAGTACTAACTCCTATAGTTTCCTGGAAATCATAAAGTTAGGCTTTGTGCATGATTTGAGTGTTTATGATTTGACAAGCTTTGGTTGATCCCCTTTAATGGTAAAATGTGTATTTGAAGTTGCTATGGCCTAAAATCGGTAGTAATCCATCTAATACTATCATCATAACTTGTAGGAATGGTTTGGGGTTTATCTATGGGGGTTAAACAAGGTTTTTAGGTAAAACCTGTACCCAGAGTTTGAAAATTAGGCTCGCATACCGGTACGAGGGATAGCGTATCGGTACACCTTAGTGTAAAAGGGGAAGAGTTGTGAGGGAAGTACTGGTACGCCTCCCCGTGTATCGGTACCCCTTGTAAGTCAAGAATTTCAGTAACGCTTTTACATACCGGTACGTATGGGGCGTATCGATACGTACTGTTACATTGCTTGGGAGAGGATCAGCGTACCAGTACGCGAAGGTAGGAGTACCGGTACGGGCTTGGATCAGTACGAGGCGATCTCAATACCGAGAGTGAGTACCGATATGGGAAAGAGTGTATCGGTACGGCTTGAGGGTTCAATTCTTTCGAACCTAAATTGAGTATTGGTACTCATGAGAGAGTACCGGTACCTATAGGGGCATACCGATACCCATATAGGAGTATTGGTACTCGCTAGGCATTCTGCCCAAGAAAGTTGAGTTTATGGTCGGGGGTTCTACAATTCGAGGCAAGTGGCCCAAGGGGTCCGTTGTAAAATAAATATTAAAACTGAGAAATGGAGATTTAAAACCCGCATATAAAATAAATGGCTAATGACTCGTTGTACATTGGTAGGCTGTGTGAGGGGTAATCTATAGGGATCCTAGGTGGATCGATCGATGCTGTGTAGTGATCTAGGCCCTTGCTGTGTGCGAAAGGGGTGCCTATAAGGTTAAGTCTTATTGAATAATAATATAAATTAATAAGAACGGCTAAATTGTACCTTTATAACATACTAATAAAGAGATAAGCTCAACATGGTGGTATAATAATTGATAGAAACCATAGGGCGATGGTAAGGGTGTTAGAGCTATGTGAGGCTAGACCCTTGTGTCGAGGTTGAGTGCTGTGTGGTGATTAGGGTCCTTGTTGTGATTGAGGGACACCTAGGTAGTCAAGTCATCCCTTACTGTTGGGATTCAGATACCCTAAGTGTGTTGCAACACCTTGAAGAATTCCCGAATGTTGGATCCCAATGCTTTGTGAGTGCGGCCTCATTCGAAGATGCTTGATGAGAGATCCCGAGCATGGATGTAGGATTCTGATGCTATGTGGATGCAGGCCTCATCCCCTAGAGTATAAGATCCCAATGCTATATGGACGCGGGCCTTACTCGCAGTGTAGGATCCTGATGCTTTATGGACGCGGGCCTCACTCAAGTGTAGGATTCTGATGCTTTGTGGACACAGGCCTCACATAATGTTGTTGGTGTTTTTTGTGTGATGCTAGATAAACCTAAGAGGTACTTGTACGAGCGGTGTGCGTGATCATACATTCATAATGCTATGTGTTTAGGCGGTTATGGTAGCGCCATTGTTATCTTGCCATGATGTCATTCATGTTGCATTGCTTTATTTATGATTTGCATGAAGCATGGTTGAGTGGCGGTGTATCCACTGAGCTTTGTTAGCTCAGCATTCGGAATCGTTATTTCCGTTCGCAGGTTAGTAGGTTTGGCTCGTTCTTGGAGGAGCACCATCAGAGAAGGATTCCAGTGCCTCGTCTCTTCAGAGTACAGTATTTAGGTCATTGGGCTATGTATTCGTAGGAACCTATTGTATATTGTAAATCGTATTTAGATTTTCAAATGATCGAGTCAAAGGTTTATAATGTAATTTTAAAAGGAACTCCACTATATATATTTTTGAATATTTATTATGTTTTATTAGGTTGTAATGAAATGGATTCTCATAATGGATTTGTGGTTTGGGCTAAACTAGGTCAAAATTATTTGGTTAGGTTTCAGGCGTGAGGCCCAAATGTGACATCAGGGTCGTGGGTGTTACATTTAGTGGTATCAGAGCCTAGGTTTAGCCGGTTCTAGGAAAACCCCGGGGTAGTTAGGAGTCAAGAATAGGTGTCTAGCAGATACGAGTCCTTGTGTCGAAGTTGTACTCTTCAAGACTAGAATCTGGATGGTGTGCCCTGTGTTCGCGTGTATCGCTGGTTGTGACATTAAGATAGGTTCGATTGCTATCGGGAGGGCCGTGATGATGGCTGTTTCCTTTGAGGATGATTTTGAGATCGGAGTTATCTCAAACGTTAAGCTTGTGCTTATGAAGGAATAAAGGAGTTGAGGGTGTACCCTCATCCTATTGCTTGAGAAGTAATTGTGGATATGTGCAGTAAGTTACCTTAAAGCCTTGAGTTGGTGGTGAGAACCTTCAGTGGTGAGATTCTACATGTGGGTAGACGACCCTTATAGAACGGATGAGAGGACTTATTTTTGATAGACCAGTGGTAGAGTGTCGGTCAGGGGTCCCATCATTCATAGTAAGTGAACCTTAATGGTGGGTACCATGTGATGGGGATGTAGCTCGCTTGGCAGATATGCGTTTTCGTCTAATGTGGAGAGGTACATGATGGTTGTGAGGTCCCAAGTACGCTCTTAGTAAGATGAATGCCCTGAGAGCTTGAGCAAGGTATGCTTGCTGCGGTTGTTTATAGTAGTGGCCAGAAAGACATCTTAGGTTTTGCGTGAGATGATGCTTGAGTAAGGCTTGAGAATACGTGGTTGACAGATACAATAGAGTTGTCTCCTAAATGAATTGATATGATCTTGGATACCAGTTGTTACTCGGTCTTAAGCTAGCTTGAGATGACAAGGGTAGTGTTAGAAGCTTCGAGGTTTCGGGGGAACCAAACCCAAGGTAATGGGAAAGACAAACTATCACCTTCTGAATATGGTTTAGACCAGTTGAGTTGACGACGCGAGATCAACCAAGAGAGTCATGAAAAGAGCTATGTTCCTTTAATGGGAGGAGCATTGTTGTTACGAATCTAAGTATAGAAAAGGGGGTTGTGAAAGGATGACCTGATCAATCGAATTCATGGTTAAGAAACACTTAGAGGGATCTGAGAATGACGTGGAATAGTCTTAAGGAAATCCTGACTATATCGTCTCTTTTTTAAAGGCAATGTATACGAATGGTGAGAGACCGTAGAGTTAGGACCATAGCCTGTTTTCTCAACATGGGGTGTTCCTTGGGTGAGTCAGGAAAATGTATGTTAGTGAAGCTCATATGAAGAAGATGAGGGATCAGTTCTTGCAGTCAGTTTAAGTGCCAAGCAATGTTAGATATGAGTGAGATTTGTCTATGATTGAGATGTTATGCCCAAAGGTTGTTGCTTTCGAAGAGTAAAGGTGGTTGAGGTTAGATGCGGATTCAAAGTTGACATATTGATGCACGGGACAACAATTTTACCTGAAATATTATCTGAGCTAGTTGTTAGTACGAAGCACCCGAATGACCTTAGAGCCAATATTGAGCCAGTTGAGGATTTTGTAGACCGTGTTTCGGTGAATCAGAATATCGTAAGATTCTTCTCGGGCCTTGAAGAGGGGATGGTTTGTGTTTTGAGCGAATCAAAAAGGAGTTGCTTTAGATCAGTTGAGGGTTGGTCAGAAATCTAAATTGAGGGTTTTGTAGAGGGCTTATCGATTTTTTCTATAACGGAGGGTGTTGATGGTTCGACCCTGGCATCTTTTCTGTCAGTTCGTGAGCCTTGTGGTTGACATCACCTTGAGGTATGTTTCTTGCTTGGAGAATTTGCTATGAGTGCCAGACATCGGGTCACATGGCAAAGGACTACTCAATCATAGATGAGTATTTACCGGTTCAGTCTTTGAGGTTGACTTTTTTTGGGCATAATCAAGGTTCTTCGAGAAGTTGTGTTAGGTCATTGTCGAAGTATCAGGGTAGAGGCCAGGTGATATCTATAGTTATAGTCATCGCACGAGCTTTTGTTAGACAATATGTTGTTCATGCCAGAAATGACAAGCTTGTTATCGAGAGTGTGTTAAATGATTTGGTCCCGTTTTCGTTTTTCGTTTCTTGATAATAGTTGATTTCTTGTTCTTACCTTGGCAGAGATTTTGTTGAGCGGGTTCTGTGATAAGTTTCCTCGAGGTTGATATTGGTTTGGTAAATTAATGGATTGGTAAGGATTGGTAAGTAAAGGTTCCATCATGGGTGGTGTGTATGGTTTGAGGTAACAGTCCCTATGAATTTGTTAGACTTAACCTTGGTACGGGTTGGTCACGTGAGTGCGAGGGGTGCCTTGGTTTCCAAGCAAGAATCTCAAAGTTGATGTTTGGAATGAACCAATTGTTGGTATTGTGTGTGAATGAATCCTATCTCTTTAGCTTATGTGTTGTACTCATGTGATGCTAGTTGAAGAGGACCTTGTAGGTTGCAAGACGTTCTTGGTTCCCATAGTTGAAGCAAGAGTGATAGTCTGTAGTTTAGAGCGGTGGACGTGCAAGTGGTTGTCGAGGTGCTCTACGAGGATTGAGCGGGATAACCTCTTGACCGTAGAGTGGTAACCATGTTAAAGGATGTGTTGAGTTTGGTATTAAGCATTCATCACTTTGTGTCTGACATTTACCGAACCCCTCATATGAGAACTCTTTGTAAGAGGAAGGGGGTGCGAGCGATGTCGCCAAAGGGTTCACCTTGGGACGTGCTTATGTTGGTATAACGAGATATAGTGGTGTTAGCTGTGGTGGGTCGACGCATAACAATGAGAGGTCAGTATTTGTTTTCAGGGCTTACAAATACGTCGGGGTAATCTTAAGTTCGATAAATAGAGGGTTGCTTATTTGGGTTGAGATGAATTGTTTTTATGCATAGTGGCAGTGTAAAGATGTTCCGAATGGCTTCGGAGAAATGTGGGTTTTGGTTAAAGTTGCGTGGAATCGGATTCTTGTGTTATAATAAGTTGTGTTGGGAGAATCAATAGAAATCTTAAAGGATTTGCTAAAGTTTTAGCACCAACGCTTTTCAGAATTTGGTGGTTGGGAGTAGAAGAGAGCGTTCGAACACTTGAGGACAGTTTGGTGGTTTGATCCCTACTAGAGCTTGGTTGTAGTATCAATTTTCTTTTAGAACTGAAGTGGCTTGGCTAGTAGAGTCGCTTGATCGTGGATTCATATCTGCTTATGTCGTAGTGGGTTCAAGTAAAAGAGGTGTTAAGTTCTACATTAGTTAACCAAGTTGTGAAAGAAGGTTGTATTTTCAAGTTAGATGCATGATAAAACATGATTGATAAGGTTAGTTATTCCTAAACACGTGGGTTATGGTGATTATTTAGGAGGAAGTGCCTTGTGGTATACCTTGAAGAAGTGTCGCGTTATGGATGCAAATGAGGGTTGAGTTCAAAGCCTTGGAAATGCTAGTGTTGGTAGAAAGGTTCGTTCACCTAGCTGTGACTCATCCGAAGTGAGTTCAGAGTGTCGATGGTAGATAATACTGTTGAGATTATTGTTGGTTAATCTGTCTCCATGTTAATTTGAGTGTCGTTCTGAATGTTGGGAATGTTTTGTTGATGAGGCTTGTAGAAAGTGGAGAATATGTGTTGAGAGTTTTGGTTAGGAAGGTTTTTGGTGAACCTGGGAGCTGCATAGACAATTGTCAACGAGAGGTTGGTTAGAGCGTTGACAGTTGCTCTCCTTCCATTGTCTAAATTTTGAGGACGAAATTTTCTTTTAAGGGGGAGAGTTGTAACGACCCAAATTTTAGATCCAAGAGTCGACTTGACTCGAGGCGTGGGCTTCGCCTTTGGACCGAGTGTTGGGCTTTTGGGAGCCTTTGTGGGCTTGCCATTGTTGTTGGGCTTGCTTAGTTAGAATTGGGCTTGGTTTAGGATGAGAGTTGTGAGGGGTAATATGGAAATTTCATAAATGGATAATAAGGGGCTGGTGGTGTTTAACCTCATGAGGTCATCTTGGTCCTTTTGTTTTTCCCCCTTTCCCTTCCATTCTCATTTCTTTACCAAGAACCCAAAGTTCAAGATAAAATATTTGAGAGTTTGAGTAAGAATCTCGTTTTGGTCAAGAAGGGAAGTTTATTCAGTATCTCAAGATCTTTTATCCAAGGGAAGATTCATTTGGAATGGTGGGGTAAGATGTTTTGTTGGGCTGAAGAGGAAGAACGAGAATGGGTTTTTGAAGGCCTATTCATCAGCTTTAATCTAAGGTTGGTACACTACTAACTCCTATAGTTTCCTAGAAATCATAAAGTTGGGCTTTCTGCATGATTTGAGTGTTTATGGTTTGACAAGCTTTGGTTGATCCCCTTTAATGGTAAAATGTGTATTTAAAGTTTCTATGGCCTAAAATCGGTAGTAATCCATCTAATACTATCATCATAACTTGTAAGGATGATTTGGGGTTTAACTATGGGTGTTAAATAGGGTTTCTAGGTGAAACCCGCACCCAAAGTTTAAAAATCGGGCTCGCATACCGGTACTGGGGATAGCATAACGGTACGCCTTAGTGTAAAAGGGAAAGGGTTGTGAGAGGAGTACCAGTACGCCTCCCCGTGTATCGGTACCCCTTGAAAGTCAAGAATTCCAGTAACGCTTTCACGTATGCGTATCAGTACGCACTGTTACATTACTTGGGAGAGGCTCAGCGTACCGGTACGCGAAAGTAGGAGTACCGGTACGGGCTTGGATTGGTACGGGGCGATCTCAGTACCAATAATGAGTACCGATACGGGAAAGAGCGTATCGGTATGACTTGAGGGTTCAATTCTTTCAAACCTAAGTTGAGTATCAGTACTCATGGGGGAGTACCGGTACCTATAGGGGCGTACCGATACCATATAGGAGTATCGGTACTCGGTGGGCATTCTGCCCAAGAAAGTTGAGTTTATGGTTAGGGGTTTTGCAATTCGAGGTAAGGGTCCCTAGGGGTCCGTTAAGGTGTAAAATGAATATTAAAACTAAGAAATGGAGATTTAAACCCCGCGTAAAAAATAAACGGCTAATGACTCGTTATACATTGGTAGGCTGTGTCAGGGGTAACCCATAGGGATCCTAGGTGGATCGATTGATGTTGTGCGGTGATCTGGGCCCTTGCTGTGTGCGGAAGGGGCGCCTATAAGGTTAAGTCTTATTGAATAATAATATAAATTAATGAGAACGGCTAATGTGTACCTTCATAACATACTAATAAATAAATAAGCTCAACATGGTGGTATAATAATTGATAGAAACCATAGGGTGATGGTAAGGGTGTTAGAGCTGTGTGAGGCTAGACCCTTGTGTCGAGGTTGAGTGTTGTGTGGTGATTAGGGTCCTTGCTGTGTGTTGAGGGACACCTAGGTAGTCGAGTCATCCCTTTTTGTTGGGATTTGGATACCCTAAGTGTGTTGCAACACCTTGAAGAATTCCCGAATGTTGGATCCCGATGCTTTATGGAGGCGGGCCTCATTCGAAGATGCTTGATGAGAGATCCCGAGCATGGATGTAGGATCCCGATGCTATGTAGACGCGGGCCTTACTCGCAGTGTAGGATCCCGATGCTTTGTGGACGCGGGCCTCACTCAAGTGTAGGATTTTGATACTTTGTGTATGCGAACCTCACTTAATGTCGTTGGTGTTATCTGTGTGATGCTAGGTAAACATAAGAGGTGCTTGTACGAGCTGTGTGCATGATCATACATTCATAATGCTATGTGTTTAGGCGGTTATGGTAGCGCCTTTGTTATCTTGCCATGATGTCATTCATGTTGTATTGCTTTATTTATGATTTGCATGAAGCATAGTTGAGTGGCGGTGTATCCACTGAGCTTTGTTAGCTCACCGTTTGAAATCGTTGTTTCCGTTCCCAGGTTAGTAGGTTTGGCTCGTTCTTGGAGGAGCACCATTAGAGAAGGATTCCAGCACCTCGTCTCTTCAGAGTACAATATTTAGGTCTTTGGGCTATGTATTCGTAGGAACCTATTGTATATTGCAAATTGTATTTGGATTTTCAAACGATCGAGTCAAAGGTTTATAATGTAATTTTAAAAGGAGCTCCACTGTATATGTTTTTGAATATTTATTATGTTTTATTAGGTTGTAATGAAATGGATTCTCATAATGGATATGTGGTTTGGGCTAAACTAGGTCAAAATTGTTTGTTTGGGTTTCAGGCGTGAGGCCCAAATGTGACATCCAGGTCGTGGGTGTTATAGATGTACCTAGGCGAATACTCTAACGGAATATATAGAGCGAAATGATGCAACTATCCAGAGTTTAGCAACATCTATACTGAACTTGGAAGTCCAGCTAGGACAGATTGCCAACGCACTCAGTAACATACCTTAGGGAAATTTGCCAAGTGATACGGAAGAAGCTCGACAAAAAGGAAAGAACAATACAAAGCAGTCACTCTCTGAAGTGGAAAACAATGTGAGAATAAGACCCTGTTAAACAACCAATTATTTGCCATGACGAGAAGTTGGTGCCAACAAATGAATCCAAGGAAGCAGAGAAAAAGAGGCGAGCACTAACAATTCGAGACCTCAATCAGATGCCAACACCACTTTGGCAAAACTAGCATAACCAATATTTACTTATCTACCACCACCTTTTCCATAGAGGCTCCAGAAACACAAGCAAGACCAGCAGTTTAAACGCTTCTTAAAAGTCCTTAAACAACTGCAGATCAACATACCATTAGTGGAAGCTCTCAAACAAATGCCCAACTACGTTAAATTCATGAAGGACATCTTGTCCAAAAGAGAGAAAGCTGGGTGATTTCGAGACTGTCGCTCTTACTGAAGGATGCAATGCAATGATAACCAATAGATTGCCACCAAAACTGAAAGATCCAGAAAGTTTCACAATTCCCTATACGACTGGCAATAGATTCATGGGTAAGGCACTGTACGACATGGAAGCCAACATCAATCTGATGCCAATGTCAGTTTTCAAAAAACTTGGTATTGAAGCAAGGCCTACAACATTAACGCTTTAGTTGGCAGATCGATCTTATGCACATCCCAAGGGTAAGATTGAGAATGTGTTGGTAAAGATAATATATATTCCTAGCTAATTTTATTATTTTAGAATATGAGGTTGATGTTAATGTCCCAATAATTTTGGGAAGACCATTTCTTTCCACAGGTAGAACTTTAATTGATGCACAAAGAGGTGAGCTTACTATGCGTATGAATGACCAACAGGTTACGTTTAACGTATTTCGACCTCTTAAGTGTGCAGATGAACCTGAGGAAGGCCAAGCTGTTGAGCTGATGAAATCCATTTTTAATGTGGAAATAACAAAATTTTGCCAGGACACAGACGATGATGCCATGAAGCAGGACGATAAAGATATGATGAGTGAAGAATCTGAAGAACCAAACATGTTGAATGAGGCCATGAGTTATTTCGGGAGACCTCAGCCACTTGAGCTGACTGGCAGAGAAATCAAAGCATCTAAACCATCTATTGAAGAGCCACCAAAACTGGAGCTAAATTTGAGTGAAAACTTTTGAGTAAATTTTGAATAAGTGATATAATTAAAAATTAGAATATGCTTGAGGACAAGCATTGAATAAGTGAAGGGGAATTTGATAAGTGTAGAATATTGCATATTTTTAGTATTATTTATTCCTTTTTTTCATATGGATATTACTGATTCGTTTCTTTTTGGGCTTGTTTTTATTAGGAACTTGATTGGATTAATTAACCCAAAACCAACAGTTAAAGGCAAAATTTAAAGATTCACTAGAATTCGTGGCAGGAGTCGTGGGCATAGCCTGAGGCCTGACGTAGTCCGAGTCTAAGGAGCAATAGATTTTGGCGGTATAGTCGACAGCTTCTAGAAGACGGACCAACATTATCTCAAAGTCAAAATTCAAAATTATCTTAAGGATAAATGTCTGGGAGATAAATATGAGGTTATCCAGAAGATAAAGCATAATTCAACAAAAACCACAAGTTTTAAATAATTATCTTTATCTTTTGTGATAAACCTTTAGATTTAAATTTAGGATTTTTAGTTTGAATATTTGATCTTTATCTTTGGGATTTTTAGTTATTTTAATTTATTTGGTTTCTCAGGTATAAATACCATTAGGTTCAACATTTGAACTCAGATTGAAATTGTTTATTTCCTTGGCTATTTTTATTAAATTTCTACTTTTTCCTTCATCTCTTTACCCTTTTCATTATTTCCCTTTGATAATTCTGAGCGTGATCCAATCCATGCTTAGCTAAACTTCCACTTAGCCTAAAGCTTTGCGATGACCCAATTCTGATCGTGAGAATTGAGTTGTGCTTCACAAATTCAGAAAGTATTCTTTGATTCTCTAGAAACTAGGAGTTGCAATCAGTCATTCTTTTAAAAGTTACAATATCTTCAACTCAAAAAGTCGACATTGATTTGAGGGGTTTTTGGCTTGCGGTTTGAGATTTGGATTGGTTAGTCATAATTCGGGTCCCTGTGAACAAACTTAGTGGTTGTCCGCTAAGGAGAATCAAGATTGAGTTCGATTCTCAAAGAGACACTATAACTCGAGTTGGGCTCTTCCAGAACATAAAGTTATTTTGGTGCTAACGACGATAGATGTGGTTAGACTAGCAAGAATCGAATTTCGAAGATTGAATTAGAAATTTTGGTTATCTAGAGAAAATAGTTAGCTGCGGGGGTTGGGCCCTGTTGACTGTAACCATCATACTATTTAGAAGGGAAAATTATTTCGATGATCGATCGAAATTGAGGCTAGCAAAGCCTAAGACTAAACCATCACAATTGAATTCTTTATTTACAATTTACTGCTTTTATTCATCTTTTATTTTTACTTGATTATTTATTCTAAACCCCCTATTTTTATTTCGCATTTAAATCAAGGTTGAAACAAGAAAACATCATTGGAATTTCCTTAGTTATTGTGGATCAACCTTACTTCTCTATACTACCTTTCAATATTTAATTGAGAATATGATTATTTTATTCGACAATTTTGACACTTGTCAGTGTCCATGATCAATTCATGTTTGTTTATATTTTTAATATCGTGTTTGTGTTTGTTTATTCACTTTTGAATGTGTTCACGTTCGTTTATTTAGCGCTCACGAACATATTCATTTAATGTTCATGAACATGTTCGTTTAACGTTCATGAACAAGTTCGAACGTGTTCGTTTAACATTCACGAACCTGTTCAACAAGCAACACTTCTTTTTACCCTTTTATTTGCAAGCCAAAGAAAAATTGTGAAATTGTCACTAGTCCTTAAGCTTCTCAAGCTTCACAGTTTGAACTCTAAAGTTCATCCTATGTTCAATTTAGTCTCTACCTTCACAAATATTTAAAATTTAAATGAATAAAAGGAAAAGGGGAACCAGATAAACAAGCTCGTTCGTGAACATAAACGAACCGAACACACCATTGTTCGCGTTCGCTTGTTTACTAAATGAACATAAAAATCTTGTTCATGTTCGTTAATTTAGCTTAATAAACAAACGTTATACAAGCGGTTCACGAATAGTTCGCAGAACTCTCTGTTCATTTACACCCCTAGTATCCACCTATTGTTATTGATGAAGAACCTGTGGAATATGGTTATTTTGCAGCTGTGAGCTACTATTAGGTGCATTAAACCAGGCTCAACTGCCCCCTCTACCCCCACTCATTGGTTTGCAATGTCAATCAGCATATAATAATAAACATATAGATATTATTATGAGCCGCAAAATTCTGGTAGGCGAGGCTGAGTATTATTTACATTTGAATCAGAAAAACTCCAATTTGAGGGAGTAATCCTACAGCCTTGTGCTTTTCCAGGTGGGGGAAAAAAAAGCAGTGCCAGTGCCGCTACAAATTGGGTTGTTGAATCAGGTCGGGAACATTTCCTCCAGCTTTTTTTTCACTGAAAGAGTGGCACAGTTTAACTTGTTGCCTTGCCTTTTGCAGACAATGAGTCTTGGGTGTTGGACACTTTTTGCAGCTGGATTTCTCTTCTTTCATGGTTTTGGTGCCACTGAAACAGGTTTATTATTTCAATTCTTCTTATCATTCTTTTGCCTTCCTTTCTAGCTAAATTGACAATATGTGCATACCTTGATCCAAACTGATCTTTGATTAATTAACAAAACTATATACGTGAACCCAACGAGTTGCCCTGATGAAAAAGAGGATAATCCTCCTAAAAACCTAGGTTCGAATAATATTGTCTGCAAGGGGTGTGTACGTTATCAAAATTTTAAAAAATATATATGAATATATAGTAATTTGTAATTATTATGCATTTTCTGCTTCTAAATAGTGACGGTAATGGATGAGATCTATACATAAATGGACAACCTCACTTTTTCTTCATAATTAAAATTCATGAAACTCAAAATGCTACTATTCTTATTGCATGTGGAATTATTTATATATGGGTTATAGACATTATAATAACCTACTTAAAAGTATTTTCTATTTTTCATTTTCTTTTTATTATTAGTTTTGTTTACCATAATAACAGGTAAAGAATAATCCATTTTTTAATTTATCATTGATGTTTGTTTACCTCATTATCATTTAGCGTCATTTGAAGATATAACGTAGAAGATATAAATATAATTAAAAATTATACATATTTGAAAATATTAGAATTCTAGTAACAATTAAGCCAATAATTTGAATATATCTAGAGTTGAACTATAATAAATTTTTTGAAAAATATATACGATAGAATTTGAACTAGAATAAAATTCAAAGACAATCTATACTATTTTAAGATTTTAATTTAAATCCTTAGTTTATGGTTATTGCAACATGTAAACACTTTTCAATGCACCAAAATACAACGAAATTAAGTGCCAACTGTTACTTTTAATAATAAAAAATTATTTCGAAAATTTTTAATTAACTTTTTTAAGTTATATATGTTTAATACATTAATTTCATCAAACTTAGTAAAGGGAAGATGTGAATTAATCACAACTTTGTATTTTTTTAGTATTTTTATGTGGTCTATGATAATATATATTCACTTTCTAATTCTTAATAAATATCACTTATATTTTATAGATAAAATTATTCAAACACAGATTTTTTTGAAAGAACAAAATTTTTTATCTACAGATTCCATTTCTAAAGTCCATAACTTTGTATTCTTAAATAGCAGCTTAATTAAATATTACAAGTTAACATTTCTCCTTTTTTCCTATATAAAAAAACATTTCTCCTTTTTATCTTCTAAGTATTTATATTATTTATTAGTGGTATTTGTCATGGTCCCCTTTCATTCATTACACACTAAAACAAAATCTTGCTGTCAAATTAATGCCGCCTTTACGGTTGTGCTATTTTAAGACTAAATAATCTGCTTTCCTTTCTAAACCACATATCATATATATCATATATATATATTATCTTATATAGTAACAAGAAAACAAAGTTTTTACAAGTGAGATTATTTAGAATTTTAGGGTTTTAATTCGAAATTTAGAGGTTATAAATTTAAATTTTAGATTTTGACTTGAAAATAGGTATGGTTGTGTAATTTTTTTACATAGTCAGTATATCAAATATTCGCCTATATATATTTTAAATAATTCATAATAAAATAATTTGTTTTTAATGCTTAATATTTTATTTGGAGTACAAGTAAAGTAATTATTTTACTACCAATGTCATCTCTAACCGTACAGCTCCAAACTATTCGTTCATGCACGAATGCTAAAACGTGAGGTTTCTTAAACTGTAATAATGAATGTCATCTCTAACCGTACAGCTCCAAACTATTCGTTCATGCACAATGCGATGTCAGCTCCAACGTTGTCCTATTACGATTACATTATTGCCGGTGGTGGCACCGCCGGATGCCCATTAGCCGCCACATTATCTCGAAACGCCACCGTCTTGCTCCTCGAACGTGGTGGCTCCCCTTATGGTAACCCCAACATAACTAAAATGGCCAGCTTCGGAGCAGCGCTCTCTGACCTTTCCCAGTCATCCCCGTCACAGCGGTTCATCTCCGAAGATGGTGTGATTAATGCACGGGCACGGGTGTTGGGCGGAGGAAGCTGTCTCAATGCAGGGTTTTACACGCGAGCCTCCACCGAATATGTCAAGTAAGTAGCCAACTTGTACCATAGAGTTTTTCCGCAGATTATAGGCTAATTCGATCAAGCATGAATGAATTTATTTATGGGTAAACTTAATCAGATATCATTGAACTTTAAGTTTAGTATCGATTATACCACTCAATTAAAAAATCGATAATATTTTAATACTGAACTTTAGTTTAGGCATTGATCCTCCACGTCATCGCACACAGACCATTAAGATCCGTTCACGTCGTAGATTTTAATGGTTCCGTTATATAATTGAAGCTTAAACTAAAGTTTAGTGCTAAAATAATATCGACTTTTAGTTGAGTGAAATCGATACTAAACTTAAAGTTTTAGTGATATCTGATGTAATTTATCCTTTATTTATTTTTCTGTTGCTGATTATCAGGCAAGCCGGTTGGGATGGACGTTTAGTGAATGAGTCGTATGAATGGGTGGAGAAATTGGTGGCATTTGAGCCACCATTGGGGCAATGGCAGTCAGCAGTAAGGGATGGTTTGCTGGAGGCTGGGGTGTTGCCATTCAATGGGTTCAGTTATGACCATATTTATGGCACCAAAGTGGGTGGAACAATCTTCGATCAACAAGGGAATAGACACACAGCCGCTGATTTATTGGAGTATGCTAACCCCACTAGACTTACAGTCTATTTGCATGCTTCTGTGCACAAAATCCTGTTTGCAATGAAAGGTACATAATCCGATGGGTAAATTACATCCATGATCACTATACTATAGGTATGATTCTATTTTGATAATTGACCATCGATCTTTTAATTTTGTCAATCAAACCACTCAATTATTTAAATGATATATCAATTAAGCCTTTGCTGTTAAAAATCTAATGGAGAGCGTGATGTGATAGTTAATAAAAATTTGTATAATTATACATTTGGTCTATGTTATTTACATATTACATCAATTGGGTCCCTATTATTTTTAAAATTAAATTAAAATTAAGACAATACATATAATATGTAAATAATGGGGACCAAATATGTAATTATACAAAATTCTATTAATTGCCATGTTACCCTCTCCAGTAGATTTTAACCATAGGTGACTTAATTGATATTATTTAAATAGTTGAATGGTTCATTGGCAAAATTAAAAGACAAGTGGTCAAAATAGAATCAGACCTATAATTGGGTGGTCGTGCATATAGTTTACCACAATATGATTAACTAATCAAACTCTGAAGTTTACACAAAAAAACCCCAATGTTTTTGGTTGACAACCCATTCCAATAATGGCAGGAAGAAAAATGCCCAAGGCTCATGGAGTGGTTTTCAGAGATGCAAAAGGGGTAAAGCACAAAGCATATCTTAAAAAAGGATCAACGAACGAGATCATTATATCAGCAGGAGCATTGGGAAGCCCACAGCTGTTGATGTTGAGCGGAGTCGGACCTTCAGAACACCTCAAGTCCCACAACATCAGTGTCGTGCTCGACCAACCCATGGTCGGCCAAGGCATGTCTGATAACCCCATGAACGCCGTGTTCATTCCCTCTCCTATTCCGGTCGAGGTTTCACTTATCCAAGTAGTTGGCATCACCCATTTCGGAAGCTACATCGAAGCTGCCGGAGGAGAAAACTTTGCCGGCGGTGCCTCCTCTCCAAAAGCCATTGCCAAAGGTATCGAATACACGAACAATCTTGTGGAGCCAGCAGCATTTAGAGGTGGATTCATCTTAGAAAAAGTTACGGGTCCGATTTCAACGGGCCATTTGGAGCTTCGAACCCGAAATCCAAACGATAACCCATCCGTTACCTTCAATTATTTCGAGGATTCACGAGACCTACAAAGATGTGTCCAAGGGATCCAAACCATTGAGAAAGTCGTGGAATCAAAGCCTTTCTCTAAATTCAGATATGAGTTCTTGTCTTGGCCAATGCTGCTGAATATGACAGCCAATGCCCCGTTGAATCTGTTGCCCAAACATTACAATCCTTCAATGCCATTGGAAGTGTTTTGTAAGGACACTGTGATGACCATATGGCACTATCATGGAGGCTGCCAAGTTGGCAAAGTTGTTGATCCTGACTACAAGGTTCTCGGTGTGGATTCTTTGCGAGTTATCGATGGATCCACGTTCAAGGACTCGCCCGGGACTAATCCTCAGGCTACAGTAATGATGCTTGGAAGGTTAGTATTTGTTCATACTTTTTTTAACCCTTTGATTACACACATCTTGCAAATAAAACTGCTCGAACCCGGGTCTCCTAAGATGAACATCATCCTCTCTTCCACTTATTGTTAACGTGGCATATCAAAATGATGAGTTATGACATTAATTATGTTGGTTGTTTCATTGAGGTCTTTACTATAATGCAATGCAGGTACATGGGTGTGAAGATATTGCGTGAAAGAGTAGCCAATTAAGAATCCAAGCGACTGGAGTAGGAGTTATGAAATGAGTGTTTAGTTGGCATGTTGTTACGCTTGAGTGGTGCAAAATTTGAGGTTTAAACCATATGTCAACAGTGGCTGTTATGAATGCTTGACATTGAAAAATCTTATGTATTTATTCTGCTGTTTATTCTACTACTACTATCTACTCTACGACAGCTTTATTTTAAAGTCTAACAAAAGATCAAACGCACAAGGCCACAAGAACTCGTTTAGGCTGGTTTGATATTGTTTTTTAAAAATAGGCTTGACCATAATTATTTCTAAAAAATACATTTTTTAGATAGGTGTTTAAATTATATTTTTTTAGATAGATGTCTAAACTATTTTTTGGTCAAATATGTGTCTAACGTTCTATTCTGTAACCATTGTAAGATTTTTTTGCAACTACCGTTAAAATTTTTCCGTTACCTAATTAAAATGAGACATGTGACCTATTTATTACTTTTCATTTAATTTTTGTTAAAAAATCATTAATTTTTTGAAACCCAAAAATTTTAACGTTCTTCAAAATAATCCTCAAGTCCCAAATTTCTAAATCTCCAATCCTTAATATTCAGCCACCATCGACCACCACCCATCCAGCCACCCTCTTTTTCACCGAAACCTATTGGCCGGCCAACCCCTACCGCCATCCTAAATTTCCAAAATTCTAAATCTTTAATCTTAAATCCCCTTGTCATTGTCGAATATAAGGGTATACGGTGGTGGTTGAATCGGCGTCGAAAGTGAGAGAGATTTGGGGATTTTCGGTTATTTTGGAATTTTTGGAATTTGGAGGTTTTTTAATGTCGTGACCATTTTTGAAATCAGGACGTGTAAAAATAGCTTGACGATCGATCTTTTGATAAATTAGGGTTTTCTGGCCAATTTTAATTTAACCTTAGAAATTTAGGGTTTTTCGTATTACATTTGATTTTCCCTTATTTATCCTTGAAAAAACATTTTGGAGTCGCCACCGATCACTTCGTGGTAGACCGGACACCGAAAAGCAAACTAGAGATTTTGTCTTAAAAATTGGGTTCGGGAGTCAGTTACGTGTAGGGAAGGATTAGTACCCATACGAACGCCCGTTATCGGTACCTTTAATTTTACGTGGCATTTTGGCATTTTTGAATAATTATTTGAATTTAATTTATCCCATAACTATTAATTGAATTTAAATTCCGAATGCAGATATCCTTTTATGAGGAAATTCATTTTTGTTTGAATACGAGATTAAAAGCACCCCGTTAGGTGGCACCCCTATTCGTATTTAAAAATGAATTTCCAAACATAAAAGGTTTTTATGAATGACCAATTATTGTCTTGTTGATTTTAAGTACAATCCTAAAATGCTCTATTTAATTAATTATTTAAAACTATGAATATTAATTAATTTAATGGCTTTTATGAGAAAAAGCCAATTTCTTGAACACCTTCCATATATTTAAAGCCCTTAAATTAATCATATTCCTATTTAATTAATCTTTCTAATTAATTAAAGTTCTAGTCCTATTTAAGGCTCTAACAATTTATTATTCAGTATTATAAGTGAAAATATTTATCGAATATACACCTTTATGACCAAGGCTGAGATAACACCCCATTGTAAACAATGAAACACCATTCAGATTTGAATCTCGAAGATTCTATTCGATATACATTTAATTAACTACAATGTTTCTTAATTAATTGTCTAATGTTAATTAAAGAACTAAATTAATATTCAATTATAAGTGATTTATATATTAAATATATTCATTAAAATCCATGTTGAGATAACACCCCATTGTAAACAATGGAACACCATCCAAATTAGGATTTTAAATCTTATATTTAATACATTTAATTACTACAATTATCTATCCTATTTTTATTATTGAATCCTAATTAGAGAGTCCTAGACTAAAGGATCTAATTACTAATTAGACTAAGTGTATTTAATTATCTAATATTTAATTCTACATGCCCAATTTAAAACATGAAAATGAGTTAAAACCATTAAATTAAATTAATTAAAACTGAAAGGACTAAATTGAAACGATTTAAAACTGATATTACATTAAAAGAACAAAAATGACTGAATTACAAAATTTATAAATTGAAGAGCCCAAGCATAAGACTCATGATAGCTAGACGCGGATCCCCTGACCCGACCCATATGCCTAAGCACGAGCCTTTTTACCCAGGACCAAAACGCAGCGTTTTGTCCCGGGTATTTAAGGCTCATTCCAATGAGAAAAATTGCCTTTTCCTTCATAATGTTTCAGCCTTCCCTCTCTCTACACTCTCAGCCTTTCTCCTTTCTCTCTAGGAAAACACTGATTATCCAGAAACATATCCCCTTTTTGGATCAAAATCATAGGTTTTAGAATAGGTTCTTCGAGTGTTCACCAAAAAACCGGATGAACTCAAAGAACTCCGGCCTAGTGGCGCTGCAAGCTCCACCGCGTGATCTTCGGTCACCCACTCCGATCACGCTTTAGCTGTTCGTCGGCCGTCGCAGACGACACCGGCAAATGTCCAACAACTATTCTGACTACCTCCTAAGCTCTGGTTACCCTCTTCCCCATTTCGGCCGCTCTGGTGCGATTTTTGGCCCCAGTGGGTGATTTCTAGTTGCCGTGCTCCAACGTCGTTCGAACCCAAAAAAATCCTAAAAAATCTTTTTCACCAAAAATCCCTAGATCTATTCCTGGTTCAATAGAACCTTCCAACTTCCTCGGCCTAAAACTACCCAGAACCATCCCGGCGCTCATTTTCAACTCAGTCCTCGGCTTATAACCACTCCAGCCACCGCAAGGAATTTCTCATTTTTAGGGTTTTATTTTCTATTTTCACATATATTTCTAAACTGTTTTCCTTTGATTTTTACAGGAAATGGAAAAAAACAAGCCGAGAAAGATGATACCTTTACAACGGTGGCATGGCAGTTTCGGTGCTTTCTCCGGTGTCCGTTCATGTTTCCGGTGACCGTCCATTCAGCCTCTCAATGACGGTTCAACTCTTTGCGCATCGGTTACATTATCGAGGTAAGCCACTATCTCTCCTCAATTATTATTATATTTATTATTAATACTTTATTTATTGTATTATTAATGACTAATTATTACTGCCATTTGACTTTTTCTCTCTCCCTATTTATAGGTGTTAGAGGCTGACGTCAGCAAAATCAGATGGACGGGAAAAAGAAAACCATAATCCGTGGTTATTAATTCGGGCCAATAAGGAGCTGCCACGTGTCACTTTTTAAGCGGGAAAATGGATATTTGATCAGTTTTGTGTTTGTTTAGCTGGAAATGGACTATAATCAGGCTAGTTTGGGCGGGAAAGACAGATGTAAATTGGGTCTTACGAATTTGTATTTGGGCTTTGGGATCTTAGGAATGTAAATTGGACTTTCATAGACTGTTTTGATATTATTTATAGACTATTTATTTATTATTATTATTATTATTATTTATCTATTACTTACTATTTGGCCTTATTTTATGTATATGCGGGTACCCCGGTCAAAATACGGGTAAGACAGCTGCCCCTCTTTGTTCATTGTTGTGGAACAGGGATAGAGCAAAGACTGAAAATACACAAATTTTGTCTGAATCCGTTGGTCATCTCCTAAACTACCGAAGCTTGAAGCTGTTCTTCTCATTTCGAAATTCTTCAATCTTCTGCCAAACTGTAGAATCTGAAACTGTTCTTCTTATTATGAAATTCTTCATCTTCCCAGGTCTGAAATTGCTCTTCATTCTTAATCTCTTGAGGTCTGAAACTATTCTTCCTATTATGAAATTCTTCATCCTTGTGTCAAACTATGGAATCTGAAGTCGTTCTTCTTATTATAAAATTCTTCATCTTCCAAGGTCTAAAATTGCTCTTGTCATTCTTCATCTCTTAAGGTCTGAAGCTGTTCTTCTTATTATGAAATTCCTCATCCCTCTGTCAAACTATAAAATCTGAAGTTGTTCTTCTGATTATGAAATTCTCCATCTTCCAAAGTCCGGCACTACTCATTGAAATCTTTTACTTTCTGAGGTTTGAAGCTGTTCTTCTCATTACAAAATTCTTCATTCCCCACTCTTTCTGTAAGGTGTCGAATAAGCAAGCTCTTCTCATTAGGAACCTTCTCATTCTTCAAAAGACGAACTCTTCTCATTAGGAGCTCTTTTTTCTTCAGTGGGCGAGTTCTTCTCATTAGGAACTCTGGGACGAACTCTTCTCATTAGGAGCTCTTCATTTTTTGCTAAGCGGATTCTTCTCATTAAGAATCCTGAAACGAACTCTTCTCATTAGGATCTCTTCATTCTTTGTTGAGCAGATTCTTCTCATTAGGAATCCTAAAACGAACTCTTCTCATTAGGAGCTCTTCATTCTTTGCTAAGCGGATTCTTCTCATTAGGAATCCTAAAACGAACTCTTCTTATTAGGAGCTCTTCATTCTTTGCTGAGCGGATTCTTGAAACGAACTCTTCTCATTAGGAGCTCTTCATTCTTTGCTAAGCGGATTATTCTCATTAGGAATCCTAAAATGAACTCTTCTCATTAGGAGCTCTGTTGGCGAATTCTTCTCATTAGGAATTCTTCATTCTTTGCTGGCCGAATTCTTCTCATTAGAAATTCTGGAGTGAACTCTTCTCATTAGGAGTTCTTCATTCTTTGCTGGACGAACTCTTCTCATTAGGAGCTCTGGAGCTAATTCTTCTCATTAGGAATTCTGGAGCGAACTCTTCTCATTAGGAGTTCTTTATTCTTTGCTGGGCGAGTTCTTCTTATTATGAACTTTGAATTTTTTGCTGATTGAGCTCTTCTTACTGAGAACTCTGGATTCTAGAAATGTTGATTCTGCACTCCTCTGGGGAACAATCCTGCAAAAAGGAACATCATCAATTAATTCAAATTCAATTTGGGATATCATGACATATTTTTAATTTCTCGCTTATGTAATCACTCATTTTTTGACCGGGTTTTAGTGTTATTAGTATTATTTTAATAATAATATTATTAATATAAAATTAATGAAAAAATAATAATAAAAATATAATATAAAAAAGTGAAATTTAAAAAAAAAATAAATTTGTGTGGCTTTGGGATGACCACGTCACCCCCCAATTGCCTATAAATAGGAGGCATGGGGGGGGCAATTGAAAAAGAAGCAATCGACAGTGGCTGCCAAAAGAGAGCTATGCTCTCGGTAGCCAAGGACCGGGGGCAGTGCTCTCGGTCCTAACCGGTTCGACCGGGGTCCTATTTTGGATCCGATCTAGTTAATATTTTTGGAGGGGTCGCAGTAGATCTCGGTGGGGTTCAGTCGGAGTTCGTCATTAGAGCTCCTAGTTAGGTATATTTTCTTCCCTTTTTATTAGTGTTGTAATTTTTATAATTTAATGAAGTATTAGTTATTTTAAAATTGTAGTCTTATTTTTTTAGTTTGTATGTTTATATTTTAGATTAGTATTTAATATGTTTTAAATTTGTGTTTTATATTAATATTTTATTTATGTTAGATTCGTTTTTATTTATGTGTTAGAATAATATTTATTTGTGTTTTAAATTAATATTTATGAATGTTAGTATTTTATTTATGTTAGATATGTTTTTATTTATGAGTTAGATTAATATTTATGTATGTATGTTTTAGAATAGTATTTTATTTATGTTGAATTTGTTTTTTATTTATGTGTTAGATTAATATTTATGAATGTTAGTATTTTATTTATGCTAGATATGTTTTTATTTATGAGTTAGATTAATATTTATGTATGTATGTTTTAGAATAGTATTTTATTTATGTTGAATTTGTTTTTATTTATGTGTTAGATTAATATTTATGAATGTTAGTATTTTATTTATGCTAGATATGTTTTTATTTATGAGTTAGATTAATATTTATGTATGTATGTTTTAGAATAGTATTTTATTTATGTTGAATTTGTTTTTTATTTATGTGTTAGATTAATATTTATGAATGTTAGTATTTTATTTCTGCTAGATATGTTTTTATTTATGAGTTAGATTAATATTTATGTATGTATGTTTTATATTAGTATTTTATTTATGTTAGATTAGTATTTTATTATGTTAGTATTTATTTATATTTTATCGCATTGTATTTATATTCACCATGTTTTAGGTTGCATAACAGATATATAAATTGTCAATGCGGTGCCATTTTATCCGAGCGTAAACGGGGCCAATATCAGGCGTAGTGATAGTGGTTGGGCGTTTACTCTCGGATAACGGGGCCTTTAAAATTTATTCGCAATTATAACCGAATTTTAAACTAATCGTCACTTTAATCCGGAAAGTTTAATATTAATAAAGCGGTAATTATTAAAGTACCAATTTTGGGCGGTGTGGGGGTGCTAATCCTTCCCCATCCGTAACCGACTCCCGAACTCAAAGTTTTTGAATCTCTGGTTTTATGGTGTCCGACCTACCTAAGTGGCCGGTGGCGACTCCAATTTCTAATATAATGCGTTTTTCAAAACCCCCACGGATAAATATTTTTATATCCGAAAGACAACTAACACTTCGAAAACCTATTTTTTTTAGCGAAAAGGACATCGCTACAGATGGCGACTCCGCTGGGGACAATTTTTTGTTTTTCGAAAACAAGAAGAGAGTCAAGCTTTTTAAAATAATTACCGCTTTATTAATATTAAAAATCCCAGGCTAAAGTGACTATTAAATTAACATTCGGTTATAATTGCGCGTTTATTTTAACGCATTTAAAATATGACATATAAACCCGTTTTTTAAGTGGGGGGGAAAACGCTAATGCTTTCGTGGAGATATCGTTCTCCCGTATGGGCCTAGCAAGTACCTTCGGGGCTCGAGTACCTTATGCTTTCGTAAGGATATCGTTCCCTAAACGACGGGCATAAGCGAATGGGTCCCCCTGAATTGAACCCGGTTGAAAGGAGCCTATAATGGGTGATGATCGGGGGCCTTGCTACTCTTAGTAGAGGACAACAAGGACAATTCGGGTACCTCCTAGCACCAACACTACATGTAGAGAACATATATAAACCCACCCCCTTTAGAGCCATGCGGATAACCTTAGGTGTTTTAGACGGGATAAATAGGGTTTTTTTGTTTGTTTACCTTATTTAATTTGTCATTTTATTTATGTATTTATTATTTTTATCCGGTACTAACTCATTTTTTGTGTTTTATTTTTATTTTTATTTTTATTTTACACATACTTTTGTTGCATTATCATTGCATCCACATTACATAGAGGCGTTGATTCAAGTGGTTTGCCCGATTAGAAAATCTTTCATCATGGAAAAAAGGTGTCTTAGGAAGGACGACATCGATCCAGTTGCGCGACATCGATCAGAGACTAATCAACAGATCCGAAGTAACAATTTGACGAGCAAGCGTGTAGTGCCAAAGTATACAAACGAGACCCTGATGGTGGACATACGACGAGTTGCAAGGCGTGTGAATGACTTAGCTACCGAAGCCGCGGCTCTTCGACCTTTCGTAACCCCGGACATGGAAGAAGCACCGAGGTTTATCAAGTTGCTCAGAGCTATCGAGGAGCTAAGAGGTAGAGCTAGGGCTTATGTGTAGAACTTTGTTTTGTAATTAAGACTTTTTGTAATAGGAACTCTTTTTGTAATAGGGATCCTTTTGTAATATGAACCTTTTTGTAATCTGGACCCTTTAATTCCCATGAAAGTCATTCGAAAGGGTGATTACCAGCGGAATCAACGCCTTTATTTGCATTCATGTTGCATATCATGACATGGTGTTGATTCAAGAACAGTTCTTTAAAAGGCTTTCAAAATAGAAAAGTCTGCTTTGCCAGAAACGATAATATTACAGTATCAAGTTAGGCCGAGCAATGACCAATCGCGAAAGAAGATGGTACGATAGTAAGGCACGTGCGACGCAGAAGATTCAGTCAGGGCCGCAGAACCCCAATTTTAAATCTTCACATTTGACCATTTTTTTAAAAAAAATCTCAGATTTTAATTTAACTCATTAAAAAAAAGAAAAAATTTGAAAATATTATTATTTTGCTTTGAAACTTCTTCCCTCATAAAACTTTCAGAATAATAATAATAACAAAAAGAAACCTAAAAGTTTCATTTTTTAAGTAAGTTAAAACTTTTTGATAATAAAAAGGGGGAATTTTTAAACCAAATGATCCTTGAAAATTTTAATTTAAACCCCAAAAAGTTTTAAAGTACTCCCCTAGGATCGATAGAATCCATCCCTGTTTAGACGTACCCAGATCTATAGAAGAAAATATATTGTCTGATGTCCTTTTCAGAAGCCACAAAAATAAAGATCACGACGTCACGAGTCCATAGAATAGAATAAGAGGAGAAGACGAAGTCATCCATCATCCTGAAGACAACGTCGAGACGTGGAGCACATGTTTTGCTTCCCGAAGTCAAGGTCTCCAGAATAAATTCAACTGTTGCCTGTAATTCATTATTAATTTCTTTCAAACATACATTTTCTCTATTGAAAGTTTTTCAAAGACTGTTCGAGAATCAACATCGCATTTGCATGCATTCTCGCATTCATAGGGTATTGATTCCTGAAGTGGTTCCTCAAATCTCAGAAATCGTTCATAATTGGCAAAGGGTCGTCTGGTCAGATATTAGAGGGCACAAATCCAGGGTTTTGTCCCAGAACAAGATCGAAGACAATAGAAGAGGAACCATCTGAAGACTTCAGGTCAGACACGGTAAGGAGACACAGTACTGGTAATGAGCAAAGTAAAGTGCAAGAGTTGAAAGAAGCAGAGGGAAGACGTGATGAATCAGATGAATACTTTGACGAAAGGTAAGCGATCCGTCAAGCCGAAAGAAGAACCGATTAAGGATCAAAATAGAGAGCGAGATAGTCAGAATTCTACCTCCAAGTCAGCCAAATACGACAAATTGAACCCTTTTTGTGATCTGCATCAATAAACAGGCGGAAGGTATGCTTGAGTCGGGCTTTCAAAAAATAGAGCTCGGTCCAGAAGAAACTTGAAAAGCAAGTAATGAAAAGAAGTATATCTCGATTCCTGTAAGGTACACCAAACTACTCCTAATGTTCCTCGACAAAAGCCTTATTACCTCGATGAAGTCTCTAGCGAAGAGACCGTCTTATCCGAGAGATTACGACACACGTGTTAGAGGCAGTTACCGTTTAGGAAGTTTGGGTCACGGTATTGAGGATTGTGGGGCCCTGAGGAATGAGTTCAAGATCTTATCGCGATGAGGATTTTAGGTTTCGAAGACGGAGTTCCCCAATTCTATAGTGAGCTAACAATCACCCGAGGGGCAAAGTTGAGGAGGAATTGATATCCAGGACAAAGTTCGAGTAATACCGAAGTGGGTTACTCAAGCGAGTTAAACTTGAAGATCGGAGATAGGGGCATCCCAAGAGAGGGATATTCTTTCGAGTTCAGCCAGCTCAGATAAGAGAGATAACTTGGATAAAATTGAATTTGCAGAATGATCACCAGAAGCTTTCCTGAGTGTTTAAGAATATCAGATTGGGTCACCTTTAAAGAATAGATGAATGGTATTGTCCAGTTGAAAGACGACTCAGAATATTGGAAGAAGAGAAACTAGTCAAGCGAGAATCAAGTCAGGCTGTTATCAGGTAAGTTTGAGAGAATTGGGAATAGGTACGACAATCTCCAGAGATGAGCTGCAGAATAACTTAGCCATTAACAATAGTTTTGGAAACAAGTTTACGACAGAGCAATGACAATTCAACACTCTTCAGTTGGAAATGGCAACTTCCAAGCTACGAAAGACTAAGCAGGGGATAGATGAAGACCCGAAGATCGATATTACTCGAGCAGGTAAGGTGGCAGGCTTTGTAAGAACATGGATCAAGTGTTGGACTACAGAGGCAAGCTGACCGGACTACTGGATGAAGTTAAGAAAGTAGGCACTGAAGCTTATCGGTAACTGTAAATATCTAATATTTGATATAATGAAACCTTTTGGCCTCAATGAACGTCGTTCTATGGAGATCACTTTTTGAATCAATACCTTATTGCATTCATGTTTATATTTTAGGATTGCATTGCATAGCTTTGCACGATCCTGGCATGTTTTACATGACATTATCAGTACATTGCATTATTATTACCTTGCATAAATTTTATGAGGAGTAATTCAAAAACCAATTAGGGTTTTATCATGGATAAAAGAATTGAAGACACTAAAAAATCAAGATTCGAGCATTTAGAAGATGGACTCTAGAGAAAAAGAGAGAAAAAAGAAGTTTGATGCCTTTAATGCAAGAAAGCTCTGTTTGAACCCTGGTTTGGTCGTTCTTCCAGATTCCAAAGATTCCCAGATTTGCACATGATGACGGAATAAGATGCCCCAAGATTCACGTGACCATATTCTATAAAAAATGGAGGGCTGCATTGAAAAATTACCGATCCACTACTTCCCCGACAGTCTAGCAGGACCTACTGTGATATGATATGCTTTGGACCCAACAGCAAGTCGTCAGTATCTCCAGGATACGAAGATGAAACCTGATGAAAACTTCAAGGAATGTGCTTTGAGGTGTCTGTGTTTAGCGACCCAGGAGCAGCCTCCCGTAGATGAAGAGGAAAGTGACTTACATGCCACCTTTCATATTTCTTCTTTAATAAGATGCTCGAGAAAATAAAGGCCAGCTTTGAGGACTTAATGACAGTCGGAGAGAGAAACGAACATGCACTCTGAGACCTAAGTTTAAAGACCAGACCTGTCTAGGAGTAGAAGGAAAGAAAGAGATAAATGGGTACCACTTTCAAGGTTCTTGTGATCGTAAGAGAAGAAGATAGGTAGATTCCTTCGAGTCACCGAGAAAAATTCCTCGAACAAGTACATATTTAGAGATATTCAGAGTATTCCATATGGCCTCATCTGGTCAAGGGTTAGTACCTTACCTCCGGGCCGATAAAGATTACACCCAGCTCATCTGCCCACAGTTTTAATCCATACAGTGCATGTGAGTTCTACATCAAGGCACCGGGGCATGGCACCAAGAAATTTGAGGTTGTTAATAGAAGAAATCAAGAAGTTGGTTGACGAGGGAGTCATGACAAGAATTGATCCAGCAAGGAAAAACAATAGAAGTGGCACAGGCCTACACTACAAAGGACCAGAATGAGTTAGTACTCGGGAGGTAGTCCGAAGGTCCCTATGGTTTTCCCATCAGTTCAGAAAGAAATGCTCAATGCTTTGAAAAAAAGAAAAAAGAAGAAAAAAATCTCTCAAACAGATATTTTTAGAATTAAAAATCACATTTCCATTTAGAAAAGCATTTTTACATTCTTGATTCTTTAAACATTTTATTTTTATAGGGTAATTTTGTTCTCCCATATGCATATACATGCATTTTTGAATAGACATATGTATATATCATTTCTATACCAGGTCCTCGAATTTTGAATGCAACATTACATTTGCTTCAGACTCAAAGATCAACTCTAAGTTGCATATATTTAGAAGAGATTGAATGTTGTGGGGATACTGTAAATGTGAGTATCTGCTAGTTTACTTAGGCCAACAGAGGAACAAAAGCGAGTGTTTAGACAATGGGCAGTTCCCATTTTAAGAATTTATCTTCTCAGGCACTTGTCGTTTAAGATCCTTGAAACGAAAGTTGACCCTAAACCTCTACCCCTGAAGGCATTCTCAGGACATTTATGAATGTGACGACGAATGGTATTCTTTTACTTTACCAGAAGACAGAGATGAGACCATACAGATTGGATACGAAGATCAGAAAATCATCAGAAGAAAGTGGTTGAAAACATGGATATGTCCAAACGAAAAACCAAAAAAAGAAGAAGAGAAATGGTAATCAGAAGGCCGAAGCAATCCAGATCGAGTAAATATTAGAAAAGCTGCAGAGAGGCAATTAACTTCGAGCGGAAGATCGCATCAATACCCAGTATAGATACGTGTTGATTCAAGGATACATTCATAGACTCGAATAAGAAGAAAGAGATTCAATGCTAAAAACCCAAAATGGGCAGTCTAAAAAAGAGAAAAAAATAAAAGAAAAAGAGAAAAAAAGAAAAAATAAAAGAAAAAAAGAAGAAAAAATAAGAGAAAGAAAAAAAGGAAGAAAAAAGAAAAAAAGGAAAGAAGAAAAGAAAAAGAAAAAAAAAGAAAAAGAAAGAAAGAATATTGTATATGCTTCACACACAGATCAAACAATACAAGAACAAGACTTCAACTATGAGCAAGAGACACAAGGAATCCACATTTCAAGTAAATATCACTTTTGAAAATCTGTATAGAAGCTCGAATTGAAGCCAAGTCAAGACAAGTCGGCTCGAAGATTTCCAATTTCGAAAAAGGAAATGACCTCTAGGGTAAAAACCCAAAAATGGGCAGTCTAGAGTGATCCTGAAAATGAAGAAAAAGAGTAGTCAGCCTGAGCCTGCTGGCATCAATATCCAACCAAAATACACTGAAGGAAGTGACCTCTAGGGTGAAAACCTAAAAATGGGCAGTCTAGAGCGATCCAAGAAAAAAAGTGAAAAAGAAAAAAGAAAAAAAGAAAAAAAAGAAGAAAGAAAGGATAACATTTCATCTGGGCGTGCCAATCACAAGAATTCCCAGAAATGTATTCGTAGTCTTTTATTCAAGAAATCTCAGTTCTGAGGAGTTTTGGAGGATCAAACATTCTTGAACAGAAAACGAACATTAGTATATAGCCAGTATTCAAGGCAGCCTACAGTAAAAAGAAAGGAAATGAACTCCAGGGTGAAAACCCGAAAACATGCAGTCTAGAGTGATCCAAAAAAGGGAAGGAATAATGGGCATATCCAAGTTACACAAGTACAGAAATACTGTTCCACTTAACCATAAACCAAAGGCCTACATTACAAGCCCCAAAGACCATTCTGGTCATCCATAGATATCCAAGTTGAATGAGAATGTCTTCAGATTTCATTCCGCCTATAAGGGTTAACTTTTCTTCAAGGAACGTCAAACTTCTAAGTGCTTGATCGACACCCAAATGAGGGAAGGATGGGGCATGGTGAGATAGTGAGATTAAGAGAGCCACCTTAAACGGGGTAGAAACTAGGTAGGGTTGTTCCTCTCAAAAGCATATTAGACCAGAAGAAACTATACATTGGCATATATCTCTACAATGGTCAAGATCTTCTAAATATGCGCTTCATTAGAGTTGATCTCTGGAAACTTGAAGCAGATGCGCTATGGTGTTTGATATTTCGGGGGCAAACATGTTTTAAAAGGTTTGACATTTTCTCCCAAAGTTTTGATGTTTACCATTTCCCCCAAACATTAGTTTTTAAAAATGTTTGGCAATACACTTCGAATTTTGTTTACCATTCTCCAAGCATTATTTAAAAAAAAATGTTTGGTCCTTAAAAAGAAGAAGAAAAGAAAAAGATGTTTACCATTTGTTCCAAACAATGTTTTAAAAATGTTTGGTATTCCCTCCAAGTTGTGATTTTCGAAATGACTGTTATCTTTTCAAACAATCATTATTTTTTGAAATATACACAAGTAAATTGCCTTTTGCATTACTTTAAAAATGAATGATGATTAGATTTAAAGCATAGGGACTGAGAGTTAGTTCCCGTTGAAGTGCTACGAGAAGATCAAGGATGAGCTCAGGGGATGGAAGCATTTTGGCTCACCCTGGTGACTAGAAATAGATCAAGGCTCTGTATGATGGGTCAGAAAATTCAAAGCAGTGGAGCCCGTGGTTGAATGGGGCAACGCCAAGTGAAGAAGATGACAATGCTTCTTATAAGAATAATATAAGAACCAGAGGATCATTTATAAAGACAAGTGATAACCCTGAAGACAAGAAAGCCTTCCGCACAAAAGGTTTAAAAGTAGGTTCAAATTAGGATTTAAGAGCATACAGTGAAGAAATAAAGAGATGAAGAAATCTGAGGAACGACCTTTCAGGGTGTAATACTTTAGAACAAAAAGAGAGCGAACAGAAAAAGAGAAGAAAAAAGAAGAAATACAAAAAAGAAAGAAAAAAAGTGAGAGAAAAACGATGATAAAAAGAGAAGAAGAAAAAAGAGGTAAAGGAGAGAAATGAGAGAAGAGGAAAAAAGAAAAGAAAAAGAAAAAAGGAGAAGAAGAAAAAAAAGCATGACATTGCATGCATCATATAGATAAAGACATGCCAATTTTTGCTTGTTTTTGGACAGGTACTTGAAGAATTGTCAAAGAGTATTAAGAAGTGGATTTCATTAAAGAAAGAAAGATTGGCAGCCATTTTCGGCGTGAGTCCCCAAATTTGAAGAAAGATTTCGGCAGCTATAGCAGCGTGAGTCCTAGAAGATCGGCAGCCATTTTCGGCGTGAGTCCCCAAATTTAAAGAAGATTTTGGCAGCCACCTTCGGCATGAGTCCCCAAAATTAAAGAAAGATTTCGGCAGCTATAGTAGCGTGAGTCCTAGAAGATCGGTAGCCATTTTCGGTGTGAATCCCCAAATCTAAAGAAAGGTCGGTAGCCATTTTTGGCGTGAATCCCAAAATTTTAAGAAAGATTTTGGCGGCCTTAGCAGCGTGAGTCCAGAAAAATCGAAAGCCATAGCAGCGTGAGGCCTAGATGTTAGATCCTTCGGGTCATCGGTAAGTCCTTCGGGCATGATGTTAAGTCATTTGAGCCATCAGTAAGTCTATCGAGCATGGTGATAAGTCCTTTGGGCCATTAGTAAGTCCTTTGGGCATGATGCGGCAGCCTTAGTAGCGTAAGTCCAAAGATATCAACAGCCTTGTAAAAAAAAAGAGTATGAAAATGAGATAGAAAAAAGAGAAGAGAAAAATGAAAAAGAGAGAAAAAGAAAAAGAGGAAAAAGAAAAGGAACAAAAAAGAAAAAGAGAAAAAAGAACAGAGAAATTTGAAGATAAAGGTTCTATATAGGAAGGGCCTATATTTTCAAGCTTCCGTAGCAAAAGGTTCTATGTAGGAAGAATCCGCCGCTCCGAGGCTTCAGGAGTTGAAAGTTTTGTATAGGAAGGGCTTGCAGCTCCAGGGTGAAGACTAGCAATTCTATATAGGAAGAACTCCCAGCCGAAGGAATTCACCCATGACACATAAGGTTTTATATAGGGAAAACCCGTTGTGTTGAAGGCGAAGAGTCCTATATAGGAAGGGCTCCGAGCTTTACTGTCTTAGAGTGAAAGGTTCTATATAGGAAGAACCTGTAGCTCCGAGATTTCAGAAGCTAAAAGTTCTATATAGGAAGGACTGGCGGCTCCAGGGTTTGAAGACTAGCAGTTCTATACAGGAGGAACTCCCAGTCGGAAGAATCCATCAGTGACACAAAAGGTTTTATATAGGAGAAACCAGCGTTGAAGGTGAAGAGTTCTATATAGGAAGGACTCCAAGCTTTACCGTCTCAGAATGAAAAGTTCTATATAGGAGGGACTCATAACTCGAGGCTTGAGAATGAAAGGTTATATATAGGGAGGACCTATAGTTCCAAGATCAGAAGGTGAAGAAGTTCTATATAGGAAGAACTTACCAGCTTGAAGATTCAGCTAAAGAAGAGCGGAAAGTTCCAGAAGAACACGTGATTCTGAAGCCAAAGACAAGAAAGTAGGTCAAAAATGAGTGCTTTTGATCTTTGCTTTGTCCTCGTTTCACAAGAACAAGCAAAGAGGGGCAACTGTAATCACTCATTTTTTGACTGGGTTTTAGTGTTATTAGTATTATTTTAATAATATTATTATTAATATAAAATTAATGAAAAAAATAATAATAAAAATATAATATAAAAAAGTGAAATTAAAAAAAAAGAAAAGAAAAGAAATTTGTGTGGCTTTGGGATGACCACGTCACCCCCCAATTGCCTATAAATAGGAGGCATGGGGGGGCAATTGAAAAAGAAGCAATCGGCAGTGGCTGCCAAAAGAAAGCTATGCTCTCGGTAGCCAAGGACCGGGAGCAGTGCTCTCGGTCCTAACCAGTTAGATCGGGGTCCTATTTTGGATCCGATCTAGTTAATATTTTTGGAGGGGTCGCGGTAGATCTCGGTGGGGTTCAGTCGGGGTTCGTCATTCGAGCTCCTAGTTAGGTATATTTTCTTCCCTTTTTATTAGTGTTGTAACTTTATAATTTAATGAAGTATTAGTTATTTTAAAATTGTAGTCTTATTTTTTTAGTTTGTATGTTTATATTTTAGATTAGTATTTAATATGTTTTAAATTTGTGTTTTATATTAATATTTTATTTATGTTAGATTCGTTTTTATTTATGTGTTAGAATAATATTTATTTGTGTTTTAAATTAATATTTATGAATGTTAGTATTTTATTTATGTTAGATATGTTTTTATTTATGAGTTAGATTAATATTTATGTATGTATGTTTTAGAATAGTATTTTATTTATGTTGAATTTGTTTTTTATTTATGTGTTAGATTAATATTTATGAATGTTAGTATTTTATTTATGCTAGATATGTTTTTATTTATGAGTTAGATTTATGTATGTATGTTTTAGAATAGTATTTTATTTATGTTGAATTTGTTTTTATTTATGTGTTAGATTAATATTTATGAATGTTAGTATTTTATTTATGCTAGATATGTTTTTATTTAGGAGTTAGATTAATATTTATGTATGTATGTTTTAGATTAGTATTTTATTATGTTAGTATTTATTTATATTTTATCGCATTGTATTTATATTCGCCATGTTTTAGGTTGCATAACAGATATACAAATTGTCAATGCGGTGCCCTTTTATCCGAGCGTAAACGGGGCCAGTATCAGGCGTAGTGATAGTGGTTGGGCGTTTACTCTCGGATAACGGGGCCTTTAAAATTTATTCGCAATTATAACCGAATTTTAAACTAATCGTCACTTTAATCTGGAAAGTTTAATATTAATAAAGCGGTAATTATTAAAGTACCAATTTTGGGCGGTGTGGGGGTGCTAATCCTTCCCCATCCATAACCGACTCCCGAACTCAAAGTTTTTGAATCTCTGGTTTTATGGTGTCCGACCTACCTAAGTGGCCGGTGGCGACTCCAATTTCTAATATAACGCGTTTTCAAAACCCCCATGGATAAATATTTTCATATCCGAAAGACAACTAACACTTCGAAAACCTATTTTTTTAGCGAAAAGGACATCGCTACAGCTTAAAGCACCGAGTTCTTTTTCTTTTGATGTCATTTCTTTTCTGTCTTAAGTGATTCGATCTTTTTATCTGAAACTCTTATAGGATCTCATCTCATGCTTCTCTTTCTCTTTTGATCGATCTTCTTCTATTCCTCGTTCGAGCCTGAAGTTGGTCTATCTTGTTTTTCAATCTGGCAACTTGAATCATTTTTCTCCTCATCCTCTTTTTTTTCTTCTTCTTCTTTTTTTCTTTTCTTTTTTTCTCATCTTTTTCTTTCTCTTTTTCCTCTCTTTCTTTTCTTTTTTCTTCTTATTCTTTCTTCTTTTTTCCCTTTTTTCTTTTTCTTGTTTTTTCTTTCTTCTTCTTTTTTGCCATTTTCTTTTCACTTTTTCTTCTTCTTTTCCCCCTTTTTCTTCTTCTTTTTCCTTTTCTCTTTTCTCTTTTCTCTTTTCTTTTTCTTTTTCTTTTCTCTTTTCTCTTTTCTTTTTTTCTCTTTTTGTTTTCCTTTTTCTTTCCTCTTTTTTGTTTTTTTCTTTCTTTTCTCTCTTTTTCCCCTTTTTTGAAACCGAAGGCCCAAAGGATTAATATTTCTACTAATATCATGCCCCACCATATTATTGCGATAATATTCAGAAAGTTCTTATCATCTATGAAGGTATCAGCCCGAAGGACTTAACATCATGCTCGAATGACTTATTGATGACCTGAAGGATTTAGAACTGTAGTGCACTTCCTTTCCTGTGCACACAATTACATCACTCCTGAAGGTGATGGCCCAAAGGACTTAACATCATGCCCGAAGGACTTACTAACGACCCGAATGATTTAGAATTGTAATACACTTCCTTTATTATACAAAGAATCATAGCTTTTGCTGCAATATACCCTTCACATCTTGCTGAAACTTGTCTCTACAATAGAATGTCTTGTTTAAAATCCACCTTCGCAGGTGAATATTTGTTGAAATCTGCCTTTTTAAAAAAATATCTTGCTGGAATCTGCTTCTACAAACAACATGTCATATTGAATTCTGCTTATGTGAACAACATTATTTGTTGAAATCTGTCTTTGTTTGAATCTATCTCTGCAAACGGAGCCTCTTATTGAAATCTGCCTTTTCAAACGAAATATCTATTGAAATCTCTCTCAAAATCCACTTCTGTAAGCGGGATATTTGTGAAAATACACCTATACAAATGGAGCCATTCGTTAACATCTGCCTCCACAAACAGAATGTCTTGCAGAAATCCACTTTTGTAAGCGGGATATTTGTTGAGATTCGTCTTTGCAAATGGAATATCTTGAGATCTGTCTCTATAAACAGAATATCTTGAGATCTGGCTCTGTAAACAGAATATCTTGAGATCTGGCTCTGTAAGCAGAATATCTTGAGATCCGCCACTGCAAACGAAGTTTTTTGTGTGAAGAAATCTGCCTTTGCACCCGAAATATCTTGCTATTCGCCTCTGCCAACAGAATATTTTGGAAAAGTCTACCTTTGTAAATGGAACATCCTTGCTAATCTATATATGCAAATAGAAAATCATGAATTAATATATTTGTTTTCAATAAACACAACTGTAATTTTTGCTAGATCTATTTCTCAAAGATCTATTCTCACTCGTTGTCAGATTTTCTCCTCCGTGATTTCTGTTCATTCATTGCTGGATCTTCTGCTTCAAGATCTTTATTCATTCTAGCCGAATCCTTTTCTTTCAGATCTTTGCTCGTTCTTGTTTGGGTCTACCTTTTGAAGATCTTTATTTTTTCTTAACTGGATCTTTTCTGAAATCTCCGCTATAAATCTGCAAATTCCTTGATTAAATCTTCTCTTTCAAAACTCGAAGCTATAAATTGATCTTCGCCTTTCCTTGATTAAATATGCAAATTCCTGCCGAAGTATGCAAAAATGCTTTGAATGTATGAATTAACATGCTCCTACTTATGGATGCCTAACTATATGATGCATGAATGTTGTCAATTGGTGACCATTGGGGCAAACTTTCATCTGCTGGGGAGCTCCAAATTTCTTCGCTTCGTCTTTTATTGAAACTTCTTCTACTGACAGTGTAACCCATCTCACACTCAGGTTCAATCTTCAGGATCTTTGCATCTTTTTCTCTAAAGCGCCTTTTCAGGTTTTCACTTTGGATTTTCCTTTTTTCTTCTCAAGGTGCCTTTTCAAGTTTTCACCTCGGTTTTTTTTCTTATTTTTCTTATTTTTGCAACATTTTTCTTTTTCGTTCTGATGGAACCTTCCTTGCCTTCATGGATTAAGCACATGAGCCCTTTTTTGCCGCATCTCACCATGCATTTCTCGTGATTTAAATATTGGGATCACTCTTTTCTTAGAAAGCCACTCTTGCCATATCTTTATTCAGCTTATTTGACAAAATTCTTTCTCATAGCTCAAAGATACCATGATTCACTATTGTTCTAGCTTGCAGATCTTGTTTACCGGCATGTAATGTTCTGTAAGGTCCTTTTTGCAACATTGCCCCACTCAGGCCTGACTTTAACTGCTATCTTTGCTCATATTCATCTCATTTCCTTGCTTTTGAATAGAAAAACCTTCAATGGATTGATCTGACTGCATCTTTGCTACCCAAAAGATGGCTCATGCTCTCTTTTTTTGCCCCAGAATTATTGTGTCATTTTCTTACATCTTTGTTTGAATGTTACTGACACCCGGAGTTGCATCTTTTTCTCGTCATACTTTCCATCATTAAACAAGTATCGAGGCCACCTCCTGCTCTGCCTGCACTTAAAGGATTAGTACATAATAATACCCACAGAATCCTTTGCTTTTCTTGTATCTAATAAATTTATCTGCAAGATGCTTGTTGAAAAGATAAGTGAAAGGCTCAAAATATTATTTTATTAGATTTGAGAAATTGGAATAATATGATAAGTCATGACAAACACGAGGAAACAAAAATAAGATTAGGCCCTTAAATATCAAGTGCAACAGAGCCTTCGAATCAAACTATAAAGATCAACTCCAATGTGACCTCTTCTGAGTTATTAAACTTCTGGGAGAAACATTTCCCATATACCTAACTCTATCCCATTTAAGGTGGCACTCTTTACCTCTCTAGCTCACCATGCCTAATCCTTCCCTCTTTTCTGATCTCGATCAAGCATTAGAAGTTTGGAAATCCTTCAAGAAAGGTTAACCCTAATAAGCGGGATATATTCTGAAGACAAACTCATCTTGCTCCAATACCCGTATATGGTCAAAATGGTCTTTTGAGGCTTGTAATGTAGGCTATGGCTCACGGCTACCAAAGAAAGGATATATAGGCTCAAATAAATATTAAGGATGATGAAACCAATGATCATTTCTTCCAAGTGAAATATCATTTTTGCACTCCTTGATCTGAATATGCTCGGATGAAATTCTCTTTTCTTTTTTGTTTTTCATTCTTTTTCTTTTTTCTTATAAATCGCTCTAGACTGCTCATTTTTTAGTTTTCACCATAGAGTTCATTTCCTTTCCTTGAAATCAGTCTTCCACTGCTCTTTTAGATAGAGACTTGTGAATGGAAGATCTCACATACATGTATTGTTTTTCTTTTGCACTTTTCAAATTTAGTGCTCTCTTTGCTTCAACTTGATTCAGCTGACTTTCTGAACACAAACTCTCATTGTTTCTTTTTCTTTTTTTCCTTTTTCCTTTTTCTCTTCTGCTTTTTTACTGAATTCAGAGCATTCTTTTTCATTCATCCTGCCTTTTTGGCTTTGGTGCTTGATATATTTACTTTTGTTTCTTTTGCTCCTGATTCTCAAGGCATTATTGTCATCGCATGATCAAAACCAAACACTTTTCACTTGCGAATAAACTTTCATCCTCTTTACCCTCAGTGTAGGGATGATCCTTGGTTTGGGTTGAATCGAAAGAAAATCCTCAGGCTCAAAGGGGACAACAAATGATATTTTTCTTATTTTCTTTCTTTGTGAAAGGAGATGAAGGAATGCCAAATGTCCTCCCATACTTGGATTTCTTCGAAGAAAAGCGGTCTTTAGGTGGAAGATGTTTTGGGTTATCACTTCATTCAAAGATCTTAGTCAACAATTCTTGAGAGGTAATTCACTCAGAATTTGTATTTGGGGATTTTCCCGTGATTCATGAACACTCATTAATGTCTTCCCATTAGCCTAAATAATGTAAAACAAAGTCACATTTTGAAGCTGATCTCTGAATTTGATTCAAGGTCACTCTTACAATTAATATCCCAGGACCTGAGAAAAATATTAGTGAAGGTATATACATATACGTATGGGAGAACAAAACTAACCCATAACAAAGAATGAATGAAATATTAAAAGAATCAAGGAATGCAAAGTGTTTGCCATTTGAGAAATGTATTAGAAACAAGCATCATAGCAAATAAATCGAAATAGCCTCCCTTACAAAGGACCCCCAATGCTCATGGGAAAAAGCGATTGGGATGATTCAGGGCATTACTCCGCAACAGTCCTAAAATTGCAGACAGATCTCCCGTGGTTCACTATTGACCATTAATCAAGGAAGACTTGAGTTCACTTTGGTCACTTTTCTTCTACCATCAATTCTTTATTTTCATTCACCATTACAAAGACATGTCCATTCTTGTTCATGCTCTGATGCTCTTATTCTTCTTGAACATATTTTTTATTCTCCAGTGATCAAATTCCTCAATGTCGCGCCACTGGTCTCTTGCCATATTAAGTTTGCCCCACTTTTATTATTTAGGGCGATCAAATGCTTCAAGTCCCTGAACTTTTATCAAGTTCATTTTTAATTTTATAGAACCACCAGAACTCCGTGGGAAAACTTGCTAAGCCCCTGAATTGCCTGATATATGTATTTCATCATTACCACGTCCTCTAATAAGTGATTTTTCTGAATAAAGAAATACCAATTGAAGATGATTGCCCCATACTCATCATATTCTCCCCCTGAGTGGTCAAACATTTGCAACTATGGCCTTACATTTTGAAATCATCTCTGAAGTGATACAAAAAAATCTTTGGGCTTGAAGTAGCAGAGTTGATTTCATATACTACCTCAGAGATAATCCCTGCAAGATGTACCCCATAGACATGAACGAGACATGCTTCAAAACTCCAGACAATCTTGGAAGCATTCATTATGAATCTCTGGCTAGCCTACTTCCTTATTTCCTCCATTAAGGGCCTCTACTTTTTAGTAGTACATCCTGGTTCCCCAAGAAAAACTTGCAAGTATTATTGGGATCATAACTATGAGCAGATGGGCTTGACATCTTCTTCACAGGCCTGGGATAAAATAAGTCTGAAATGGGCATTCAAAATTTGCATTTGTCCGAGAAATTTTTCATGATTGACCTGGTGAGCCAGTTGACCTCTTCTTCTTACGACCTCAGAGAGTCTGATCATTGCATTTATTCACTTCTTCCTCTCTTTCACTTGACATTTTCAGCACTTGTTTTTCGAGCAATCCAATTGCATTTTCTCCAATCAGGGGGCTTCTTCTTAAGTTACATATCTTAATAACTAATCTTCAGTGTCAACTTCCAAAATCTCCCACTTCAAAAAGTTTTGAATTTGCAGCTTGAAAATGTAGCAATCTTTAATATCTCAATCATAGCTCACAATAGTCTTGATATTGTAACAACTGAATTATAGGGGCTCTGATAATTTCTTGTGATGCGGCGAAGCTTCAAGCAGTTTGAAATATATTTCTCAATAAAATATGAACGAGATCCAGTTTGAATTTTTGACTTTCCACTGACATGAGTATCTTCAGCATCTAATCTTGGAGCATTCTTTGGTGAAGAAAATATTGCAGAAAAGATACCAAAATATTACAGCTGACTTTAATAAACCCCAGACTACAATGAGTTATTCACAAAAGTTTTTCACAGCTTCTATCCCTTTCTTTTTATCTCACCGCTTTAGCAAATGATAGCCCCTAATTGAACCAGACTCCCTATTTTCGGATCATAAATACCCAACCCTGATGAGACCAAAAACTTCAGTGGGGCTATTGTCAGAAAGTGATTTTGTATAGAACAGTGCCACAAATCTGAACTTTACATTGGATAGGAATAATTGACTCCATTTTCTGACTGAACTCTTCAGCTTCTTTGTCTCGCATCTGTACTCTACTCCTCTTGCATAAACTACAATCTTCAACTGCCCTTGACACTCATCGCTTTAGAGAAAGACTCTTCTGCCCCTCATTTCTGTTGAGATCATTATATCCTCTGACGGTTTCTGAGCCATTGATCGGCAAAACTTTCGTCTAAACTCTAGAATTTGACTTCATTTAGTCCTTCTATGCCAGTCCACTATGCTTCCTTCATTTTAGCATTTTCAAAATTCACCAGTGCCTCTAAGTCAAGCATTCTATTGTTCTTTTCATGATCCAAACTCAGATCTTCAAGATTCTTTACAGATGTCCCGATTATATTGATCGAAAATTGCTCACCTTTCTTATTTGGCTTTTTATTCTCATCTTTCTCTCTTTTTATTTTGACTTTTTTGGCTTTTTTTGCACTTCTTTCTTTTTTGACTTCTTTTTGACTCTCTTTTTTAAGCTTTTTTTGCTCTATTTTTTACTTTTTTTGACTTTTTTTAGTCTCTTTTTTGAATAAAGAGTCCTTTCAGATTGAACCCTTATGTGAGATGAGTCTCCATCTTCTTCACCAATGTTGATATTTTATCTGGAATATTTCCTTTCTCGACCTTTCTGATTCCAAGCAAAGTGGTGGCTCGTATCTCATCTCGTTCTCGGATAGATCAGCCCTTTGCTTCATTCGATCCAAGTGGCTCTTAATGGTCCTTGAAACTGTTCATCCTTAACAAATATGTTACCCATGTTTTTCAAAACATAAATTTAACCAATGCAATTTTATAATGCAATATTTTAAACAAAAGTGCAATTTTATATTTTATACAATATTTAAATGTTATAATGCATGAATGCACGAGGTATCAATTTCAAGAACTAGTCATTAGAACAACACCCATTTAACTGAAAGGTTGAATACAGAGAAAAGGCAATATGTCACTAGCTCCAGCTCCTTTGGTTGATCACTTTTTTAGCCTCTGAATCATCGTCTGTCCTAGCTCGGTGTCAATATCAAAATGTTGTTGTAGGTTCATGACTTTATCGAACATAATCTACACGTACCTGGCAACATCCTCGCAGTTGGCTCATGAAGTTAATCATTTCACAACTCTATTCCTGGATTACTTGGATTACTGTCTCGGCTTGATTTTCAATGTTTTGTCATTCATTGTGATACCTCTTTGAAACTTACGAGTTGGTCTTTCAAAATGTTGTACTGCATTTTCTGATTCTGCCACTTTTCTTAGCTCATCATTTTCATCAACATTTCCCCTAATTATGGTGTTCCCCAGTAAATTTCATCATTTATGAATCCTGGATATCGCCTCTGAGTTCAAAGCTTTATGTTCTTCCTCGAGTTCTTACTTGTCAATAACAACCCCTAAATACCCCTTCAATTTATCTGTTATCTATCCTCTTTCTGGTTATCACTGACTTTTCAGATACTGTGTCTTATTTATCTATGTAATTACCGCTGACTCTATCTTGAACCCTGAACTGTTGTTGAATCTTGTATAAACCTTGTCCTTTTGACCACTGGAGCAGTGTAGCAAAGCCTCGCATTTCTCTATTGTTAGTGTTACATGTATCCTTCTGAAAGGTGAATAATTATACCAGGCTTCATACACAGGTGACGACCTTAAACAACTATAGATCCATTTGACTGTCTGACAGCAACATTATAACCCATGAATCTTACTAGAAATGACTCTTCATATTCCCCATCCTATGGTTCTCGAATTAAACTTGGCTCTGGCAAAACCTCATTATGCTAAAAAAATTCTGGTACAATTTTGCACACCTGACCTCCACGGATATTATCTTCTTTCTTGTATTGAATCTTATCGAATCCAATCCACAGTGACATATTATCCCCCACTGTCTATCAAACCCTTCAGCTCTTATGGCCACTGCCTACTCGACTAATTCTCAAACCGATACCTCTCATGTATGCAATGTGATGCAACACACCCACACAAAAAAACAAAAATTGTGTCAGTATGGTGAATTAATATTATAAGAAAAAAATTGTTTTTAAAAAAATACATTGCATAAAAAATAACCAGAGAAAAGTTTAATTTGCACACAAAAGTAACCAGAGAAATAATTTAAATCAGCAACACCCTGTCCTAGGTCCTTGTCTGGCTCTAACGGGGTGGGTTTCTATTACAGCATGTGGGTTTCGATCTAGACTGTGGGTACTCGAACTGTCGTTACTGGACTAGTAAGACATCGATTCGGGAGTATACGACCCCTTATAGCGGAGGTGTAACCTCACGGTATATAAGGTTGGTATACCAGAAAGAGGACAAAATTATGATCACGGAGCTGAATAACTCACGTAAGATCATGCCTCACGGTATATAAGCTACCTGCATTTTTCAAAAAATTCTTCCAATGATTATAGGAAAATTAATTCAAATTACTGTCCAAAATGCCAAAAGGCCACGTCAAATTAATTAATCACACAAGGAAAGCAGAGTCGCGACCATTTTTGAAATCGGGACGTGTAAAAATAGCTTGACAATTGATCTTTTGGTAAATTGAGGTTTTCTGGCCATTTTTAATTTAACCTTTGAAATTTAGGTTTTTTCGTATTAAATTTGATTTCCCCTTATTTATCCGTGAAAAAACATTTTGGAGTCGCCATCGATCATTTTGTGGTAGACCAGACACCGAAAAACAAACATGAGATTCTATTTTAAAAATTGGGTTCGGGAGTCGGTTACATGTAGGGAAGGATTAGCACCCATACGAACGCCCATTATCGGTACCTTTAATTTTACGTGGCATTTTAGCATTTTTGAATAATTATTTGAATTTAATTTATCCCATAATCATTAATTGAATTTAAATTCCGAATGCAGATATCCTTTTATGAAGAAATTCATTTTTGTTCGAATACGAGATTAAAAGCACCCCGTTAGGTGGCACCCTTATTCGTATTTAAAAATGAATTTCCAAACATAAAAGGTTTTTATGAATGACCAATTATTGTCTTGTTGATTTTAAGTACTATCCTAAAAGGCTATATTTACTTAATTATTTAAAACTATGAATATTAATTAATTTAATAGCTTTTATGAGAAAAGGCCAATTTCTCGAACACCTTGCATATATTTAAAGCCCTTAAATTAATCATATTCATATTTAATTAATCTTTCTAATTAATTAAAGTTCTAGTCCTAATTAAGGCTCTAACAATTTATTATTCAGTATTATAAGTGAAAATATATATCGAATATACACCTTTATGACCAAGGCTGAGATAACACCCTATTGTAAACAATGAAACACCATTCAGATTTGAATGTCAAAGATTCTATTCGTTGTACATTTAGTTAACTACAATATTTCTTAATTAATTGTCTAATGTTAATTAAAGAACTAAATTAATATTCAATTATAAGTGATTTATATATTAAATATATTCATTAAAATCCATGTTGAGATAACACCTCATTGTAAACAATGGAACACCAACCAAATTAGGATTTTAAATCTTATATTTAATACATTTAATTACTACAATTATCTATCCTATTTTTATTATTGAATCCTAATTAGAGAGTCCTAGACTAAAGGCTCTAATTACTAATTAGACTAAGTGTATTTAATTATCTAATATTTAATTCTACATGCCCAATTTAAAACATGCAAATGAGTTAAAACCATTAAATTAAATTAATTAAAACTGAAAGGACTAAATTGAAACGATTTAAAACTGATATTTCATTAAAAGAACAAAAAGGACTGAATTACAAATTTTGTAAATTGAAGAGCCCAAGCATAAGACCTATGATATCTAGACGCGGATCCCCTGACCCGACCCATATGCTTGAGCGCGAGCCTTTTTACCCGGGACCAAAATGCAATGTTTTGTCCCGGGTATTTAAGGCTCATTCCAATGAGAAAAATTGCCTTTTCCTTCATAATGCTTCAGCCTTCCTTATCTCTACACTCTCACCCTCTCTCCATTCTCTCTAGGCAAACACCGATTATCCAGAAACATATCCCCTTTTTGGATCAAAATCATAGGTTTTAGAATAGGTTCTTCGAGTGTTCATCCAAAACCGACTAAACTCAAAAAACTTCGGCCTAGTGCCGCTGCAAGCTCCGCCGCGTGATCTTTGGCCACCCACTCCGATCAAGCTTTAGTTGTTCGCCGGCCGTCGCAGACGACGCCAGCAAATATCCAACAACTATTTCGACTACCGCCTAAGCTTCGGTTACCCTCTTCCCTATTCCGGCTGCCGTAGTGTGATTTTCGGCTACCACAGGGCAATTTTCGGCCGCCGTGCTTTGCCGTCATTCCAACCCAAAAAAATCCTAAAAAATCTTTTTCACCGAAAATCCCTAGATCTATTCTCAGTTCAATAGAACCTTCCAACTTCCTCGGCCTAAAACTACCCAGAATCATCCCGACGCTCATTTTCAACTCCATCCCCAGCCTATAACCACTTCGGCCACCGCAAGGAATTTCTCGTTTTTAGGGTTTTAGTTTCTATTTTCACATATATTCCTAAACTATTTTCCTTTGATTTTTACAGGAAATGAAAAAAAACAAGCCGAGAAAGGTGATACCTTTACAACGGTGGCATGGCAGTTCCGGTGCTTTCTCCAGTGTGCGTTCATGTTTCCAGTGATCGTTCATTCAGCCTCTCAGTGGCAGTTCAACTCTTGGCACGTCGGTTACATTACCGAGGTAAGCCACTATCTCTCCTCAATTATTATTATATTTATTATTATTACTTTATTTATTGTATTATTAATGACTAATTATTATTGCTATTTGACTTTTTCTCTCTCCCTATTTATAGGTGTCAGAGGCTGACGTCAGCAAAATCAGATGGGCGGGAAAAAGAAAACCACAATCCGTGGTTATTAATTCGGGCCAATAGGGAGCTGCCACATGTCACTTTTTGAGAGGGAAAATGGATATTTGATCAGTTTTATGTTTGTTTCGCTGGCAATGGACTGTAGTTAGGCTAGTTTGGGTGGGATAGGCAGATGTAAATTGGGCCTTACGAATTTGTATTTGGGCTTTGGGATCTTAGGAATGTAAATTGGACTTTCATGGACTGTTTTGATATTATTTATTATATTTATTTATCTATTATTCACTATTTGGCCTTATTTTATGTATATGCGGGTACCCCGGTCAAAATACGGGTATGACATTTAAGAAGAGAAAAGATTTTATAATTTTTTAAACAAAAAATAAAGAAAATTAAAACACATGGCACATGTCTGCATATAATTGGACAACGAAAAGAAAAATAATGACCGTTGATGAAAATACCTTACAATGGTTACGAAATGAAATGTTATGCATTTGAGGAACAAGCCTGAAAAATATGGTAGAAAAGCAGTTTTGAACGACCAATCGACTAAGGCGGTAGAGTCAATGAAATGGTTGCTAGATAAGTTAGTTGTAGGGTATAAAAAATAGACCCGAACTAAACACTCGACTGAAATCAACTCGAGTCTGAACTGATTGTAACTTGAGATGATGATGATCAAAACTTGACCGAGACTGACCTGACGTTGACCCGAACATAAGTTAGACCCATGATTTTGGATCCAAACCCGACCTGAGAACGACCCGAATTGAATATGATAATATGATAATGTGATACCGAACCCGACCTGCACTTGACCTGATATGAATCCGAACTCAAAATTAACCTAGTAATATAACCCGACTTGAAATAACCTGGGATCTAATTTTATCTGACTTGTTGTTGACTCGACATGTAAATGAGTAGAGTAAGTGGTACATTTTGTATTCAGTTTAATGCCCAAAAATCTTAATTGTTTTGGTGGGAAATTACCCACCCAATCCAAAATTTGAGGGTCTATTTGGTTCTAGAGAATAAAACCCATTTTCATTTTCTTGAAAAATGGAAAACGATGAAGAAAATGTGTTTAGTTGTAAAATTAGAAAATGATTTTTAGAAAATAGAAAAAAGTGAAAATTTGAAAACATAAAAAATGTTTTCATTCACAATGTTTTGAGAAATTGAAAATATGAAAACAAGATTTTTTTTATTTTAACTTCATTTTAACTCAAGTTTGAATCATTCTAATGTCATTTTTTTAAAACTTTGGTTTATTTACTCATATTATTATTATTATTATAATAACATTATCTAACTATTTTATTTTAATATAATAATTATTTTTTCATTTATATTTTGAAAAACTAGATACCAAACACATTTTCACTATTTTCATTTTGGCTTAAATATACATTTGGTACCTGAGCTAGACCCTTTCTCCCAAGTTGGTACCTAAAGAATTTTTACTTCCAAGATGATACATGAACTAGGCACTTTCTCCCAAGTTAACACCTAAAGAATATTTGCTCCCATTTTGGTACCCAAACTTTAATTTCATCCACTATTATGATACTCTTGTTAACATATTTAGTCCCAAAACTTATACATTTTATTAATTCGTTCCTAATTCAAAAAAAATTAATAAATTTAACCATTTATATTAAAAATGCCATCAATTTAGTCATTTTTTGCGATACTGTCAAATCAAACAAACCCAATTGATCAAAATAACAATGAGATAACTGCATTCTACCACAAAACAACATATAGTTACCATTAAAAAAATAATACCAGGAAAGTGATATAACATTTATAGGAGAAAAACAAACAACTTAAGAGAAGAACAAAGAGTAAATTGGTAGGATTTTTAAATATAAAGAGTTAAACTTATTCAATTATTTCGAATTAGGATCAAATTGATAGAACATATAAGTTTTGGTATCAACTTGGGAAAAGGTGCCTAGTTCAAGTACCAATTTGGGAGCAAAAATTCCTTAAGTAACAACTTGGGAGAAGATGACTAATTTAGGTACCAGTTTGGGAGCAAAATTTCTTTAGGTACCAACTTAAGAAAATGTGTCTAGTTCATGTACCAAATGTATATTTAAGCCTTTCATTTTTGAAAACAACTTTATATCCCTATTAACCAAACACGTTTTCTAATTTTTAAAACACTGAAAATGAAAATAGAAAACAAAAAATAGAAAATATTTTCTAAAACCAAACATACCTTTTTTTTCTTTCATTTTTTCATGTATCAAAACTCTTAATTGTTTGGGAGGAAAATTACTACCTAATCTAAAATTAAATTTTTAATTTTTTTCACATACCTTAAAATAAAATAACCCTAATTTCCAAATCGTATAACTCTAAACCATATATTATAAACCTTAAATTCCAAACACTATAACTCTAAAAATATATTATAATCATCATCATTGTTATTATTATAAAACTAAAAATGTTGTTGTTATTAATTTATTACTATTTAAAATATAATAAGTATTAAATATAATATGCTTTTGTTTACTTGTTAATTTGTTATTGTTGTTAGGGTCATTATTACTAAAAGTAAAATATTACTTTTTGATGACGATTTTGTGCGACACCAAACAATGAGGTGGAGATGACCGATGGAAGGTTTGGGGACGAGAATTGGTGGTTCACCCATCGTGGGACGAGCGAATAGCCACATTTGACGATGATTAACTGCAGAATCAGGCAGTTCATCCCTGGTTGAATTGGGGTCGAGAGCCATAGACAGTGTAGAATGGGTGGTCGAAGTCATATGAAAGATGATAAAGAGAGAGAGTGATTGATGTAGAAGAGTTGTCCTATTTGTCTTCTATCTTGGGGGTATTTATATCCCCACATTGCTGTAGATGGAATGATGTTTGGCGAGACCATGCCAAGCCTAATGAAGGCTATTGATGGGCTGAAAAATGGTAGTTCGGCTGTTAGGCTATGAGCTTAGTCGAACTTGATAATTGTCTTGTTGCGGCGCGGTGGCCGAGTGTAGGAATCATAGGAGGTTGATTGGTCCAGAGGTGTAGGAGGGTCCAAGGGAGGAGCTCCGGGCTTTGTGATGCTTGGAGCATAATATGGAAACATGGCCGATTTTTAGGTGGCGGAGGTGCAACACCAATCCCCCATTAGTCGAGGGAGTGCTATAAAGTGGCATGAGATGAGACTTGGTCATATTGTTGGGGAAAATAGGCGCTCTTGGAGAAACAAACATAAATTGAGCGAAGGTAACTCGACGTTCTTGGAGAGACAAACATAAATTGAGCGAAGGTAACTCGATGCTCTTGGAGAAACAAACATAAATTGAGCGGAGGTAACTCGACGATCTTGTAGAAACAATCAAAAATTGAGTGGAGATAACTCGACACACTTGGAGAAAAAACATAAATTAAGCATAGGTAACTCGACGCTCTTGGAGAAACAATCATAAATTGAGTGGAGGTAAATCGACGCTCTTGTAGAAACGAATGCTATTAGTTGAACTATATTCCTTATGTGCTCAGAGACATTCCATCGGGGGCATCCGTGTATTTGTATTCATCGTGTGCCCTCTTGGGCACGGATACGTGCATCTTATATTTTCATAGAAGTGATCATTAGTAAACGGGATAAGTTCACCATAGTTGTAGAAATGAGCTTGAGGCGAGTGTTGTAGGGTTTCATTGTAACAACCCAAAATCGGGCGTAGTCAGAATTTAATTTCGAAACCAGAATTCTTGCACCGAAAAGTCCAATTATAGAGTTAACCTTTGACCAAATGGTTAATTAATGGTTTATTGCAACCCAATCAAGTATTGATATGGATTAAGGACCCCATTGTAAACTTTGAAAATTGTTTTAGCAACTAAAAATAGAAAATTAAAAATTTGGGGACAAAAGTATAGAAGAAGAAGAGTTGAGGGACTAACCTTGCGATTAGCCCTTCTTCAATATTAGTCATTCTTTACGTGGTGGTTTGAGATGAGATTGCTTCACCTTAAGGAAAGTTAAGCTATTAAAATAGAAAAGAAAAAGAAAGGAAAACTTACCCGGTTAACTCAAGCTAGCACCTCACCCCTTTCATCTTCAACCTTCCAGCTTAGTTAAGCAAGCACCTACATTGGAGAGTAATTCAAGCTTCAATTTTCTTAAGTTTTTTAATCCTAAATTGTAGCAATTGATTGGGTAAGCATTTCCCTTAATTGATTTATCGATTCCATGGCTAAACCATGTTTAATTTCAAGTTTAAGAATCAAGAAAACCTAGAAATTTTCTAAGGACATCATAGCTTATTTGTTATCGTTCTTCATAGCTATTAAGTTGCTATGAATTCATTATCGATATTGAAATCCTTGCAATCCCTATTTTTATGTAGATCAAGAAAATCAAGTTGAAGAATCACTAAATCCTCTCAATCCTACCAAGTTCAAGAATAAAGGAGTTGTCATCTGAGAGCCTTAAAAGCCTCAAAAATATCGATGAGTGTAGTCAGAGTCTAGGGATTAGCTAGGTGCCCTTCCCAAATTCATTGATATTGAATTATTACATCATCATCATTGAACAAGGTATGAGCATAAGAGAACCTTGTTAAAGGTGTCATTGGTAAGCTTTGGTAAGCTTATTACATTGTTAAGTTAATTATTGAATCATTGCATCGTTATTAATATCATTGAAACATTGAAAAACACTATATTGATCATGCTATATAGTATTGTCATTATTACTGTTATTGCTATTGTTATAGTTATTGTTATTAATATTGGTAAGTATCGAATCCTTGGATACGAATGGACATGGGATACAATTGGCATGCCATAGAATTCATGAGCTCATTGGTACAAAGTGGACTACGGTCCTTGAGCTAAGGCTCTATTTGGCGATGTTGACGGCATGTGTTGATATTGGTCTTATTGGCGACGTTGGAGGATATTGACCATTTATTGTTGTCGATGTTGGTTGGGAATTCGTGTATCCACATTACAATTCGATCCAAGGAAAAAAATAAAAATTGCAAGTATTGTCAAAAATTAGACTTAAGATGCATTTACATTGCTATACATGCCATTGTTATCATTGATATTCATATTATTATTATTGACTACCTCACTAGGCTAAGTAAGCCTAATGCATCTCATTTCCATACATTTTTAGGTTAAAGGTTATTCCGATCGAGGATCAGAGCAAGGACATTTTGAAGCAAGTCACCAAGTTACATGTAATGTAAACATTGTCCTTAAACTTCTAGTAACGTGGCATATGGCTTAGACAAGTTAGTTTAGCCCCATTTTGTATGTACATAAGGATCACTAAGTTGAATGGACCAAAACGCGAAATATGGCATGTGTATGGTTTTGGCAAAGTTTGGTAAAAAGGCTTAAAAGGCACTAAATAGTAAAAAATATGGTAAACGAATTCAGAATGGCATGAATTTTGATATGCATATAGATTTGATGTCTTTAAGCTTACTGGAAAAATTTGGTAAACATTAGATAAGGTTAAGGTACTTAAATTAATCAAAAACCAGATAAAATCTGTCATTACAGGTCTGTCCGCACCGGTACGAGTGATGGCGTATCGGTACGGGTGTGCATTTTGGGACGTAGGTAACATGGCATACCGATACAGATATTGGTGTATCGGTACGGGTTTTAGTCTTTGGAAAATCATTATAGCACCGTATCGATATCGTATCGATCCTAGCAGTTGACCTTGAAAATGTTAACCATGCATGCCGATAAGGCTTTAGACGTTTCGGTACGAGTAGTCGGTTCTGGAATTTGATTTTTGCATAGCGTATTGATACATATGAACCCGTACCAGTACGGTTCTTGATCTTTTTAACTGAATTAATGACCATGAAATAGGCGTACGAGCATGACATAGGCATACCGATACGGTCTCTTCGAGTATCAGTACGATAGTAGGTAAGTTGGTTAAAAGTTCCTTAAAAGGTTTTTAAAAAGTTGTAAATTGACCACTAAAATTTTTAAGGCTTAATTGAGGACCCAAATAAACTCTGATCATGATAGAAATTGGTATGTAAGATGTTTAAGTATTGAATTTCATATGAGCAACCTTAATTTTGAAAAGTCCTTGCACTTTATAAATTTTACAATTTAGTCTATGAACTTTAATAAGTTATCAATTGACCCCCAAAATTCTAAATTGGGTAGACTTTATTGGTTGTAAACGATTATTGCACTGCTCTATATACAAGTTTACGCATGTTCAGTGTGTGTACATTATCATGTTTACCGGTCTGATCACCGTTTTGTTTACCGGTAACGCTTTTTAACCCAGATTTCTACCGTACCGGGAAAGGGGTGTTATATTTGTGGTGTTAGAGCTAGAGTTTAGTCGATTCTAGGACTAAACCAAAGATTATTGCATTGTCATATGCCACCTAGGAGTTTATTTTGTCTATATTATGACTTTATATTGATTTGATCCATTTTTTCTTTTTATAGTATATGATGTCTGAATCCGATAAAGCTCACGAAGAAGTTGAGCATACCGTTGGTTTCTCTACTAATGGCAAGGAGAAAAGAGGGAAGAATCCTTCGAATCCACAAATTCCTCCACATGAACCATCAAATCCTAAGCCTGTGTTACAAACTGCTCAATTTGAATGTTATAGGAACGTGACTGAGATGTTTGAGCAGTTTATGGCTACCCTTAAATCTGACCAGTCTGCACAATCTTCTATAGCTACCACTTCTGTAAGTCGGGCCACTATCGATAAATTAGCTCAACACCGAGCCACTACCTTCATGGGTAAGGCTGGTGAGGACGCTGAAGCAACGGAATACTCATTGGATAGTACAATAAGAATTTTGACCAAGTAGTTACAATGTTCAGATGGGCATAAGCTTGAATGTGCCTTAGCCTTGTTGGCAGACGAGGCTCTGCATTGGTGGGAGAACACTATACTTACTGCTCCCGAAGAAGCTGTAACCTGAGAGTTCTTCCTGCATGAGTTTAGGAAAAAGTATATCAGTGAATGCTACTTGGCAGAAAGTTAGGATATTTTCCTACACCTTAAGCAAGATGGGAGGCCGGTGGAATAGTACATCCACGATTTTTTCAAGTATTGCAAGTATATAGTTGAGTATATAAAGAAGAAGGAAGAGAAATGCAGAATGTTTGTTGTAGGCTTAAGTGATGAGCTTCGGCCTTTGTTTATCGCTTTGGGGATTAAAGACTTCTAGAAGCTCGTGAATCGAGCGATCTTTAATGAAGCTACTTAGAGGTTGTAAAGGTTTAGTGGGCAGACCTGATCCAAAAAGAGGCCCCGAGATGATTCTCGCCCATCTTTTCCATACAAGAACGAAAAACAATAGGGATTCAAGCAACAATATCATCAGTAATCTTTTTGATCATCGAATTTTGCTAAACCGCAAACCATGTATCAATCTGCTATGAAAACAACCTCCATTGAGAGTACCGAAGGTTCGAGCCAAGAGTCACAATACCTTGTTTGTAATTTTTGTCAGAGGAGGCATCCTGTGGGACAATGCCATAGACAATTCGGGGCATGTTTCTTCTGTGCTGAGCAAGGTCACTACATTAAAGATTGTCCAATAGATGCTTCTAAGTCTTCTGCACTGGAAATTCCTGCGTCCCTTGCTCAGTCTTTCAAGGGCAAGAGTCAAAAACAAGTTGTGTCAGGAGCTTTCGGGAGACCTGGTGGCTCTACAAGAACTCCTAATGGGCAAGAGTCCAAGGCTTCAGCTCAAGTATATCACGTGAGGAACAGGGAAGAGGATGAGGATTCAAACATTATAGCATGTACCATTGAGCTGTATACTCATCCTGTTTATGCATTGATTGATCTTGGATCCACTCATTCTTTTATAGGTACTATGTTGATTAAAAGATTTAAGTTAACGTCTGAATCTATAGACTCTAAAATTACCGTAACTAACCCTTTAGGGGATAGTGTTGTAGTTGGTTTAGTATACAAGAATTATCCCATTGCGATACAAAGTATACCCTTCCCGACCAATTTCATGGCCCTTCATATTCATGAGTTCGATGTAATATTGGGGCTTGACTGGCTCGGAGTGCATCAAGGCTGGGTGGATTCTTCAAAGAAGAAATTGTACCTTAGAGGTCTTGGCAAAGAGAGTGTAACTCTTATGGACTCTAGGGGTAATAGATCATTGTTGTATACTACTACAAGCAAGGAAGAACCTCAGTTGCAAAACATAGATACCGTGTAAGAGTTTCTTGATGTGTTTCTCGATGAGCTTCCGGGTTTACCACCCAACCGTGAAGTTGAATTTGGGATTGAAGTGCAACCTAGAACCACTTCGGTTTCCATTTCACCTTATCGAAGTCACCCGTAGAACTTACCGAGTTTAAGGCACAAATCCAAGACTTGTTAGACAAGGGTTTCATTCAACCAAGTTCCTCACCTTGGGGAGCTCTGGTCCTCCTTATTAAGAAGAAGGATGGGTCAATGCATCTTTGTATTGACTACCGACAGTTGAATAAGCTCACCATCAAGAAGAAATATCCTTTACTGAGAATAGATATTTTTTGATCAACTCAAAGATGCAGCCGTCTTTTCTAAGATTGATCTAAGATCTGGGTACTATCAAATGAGAGTTAAAGAATGTGATGTGGCCAAGACTGTTTTTCGTACAAGTTATGGTCACTACGAATTCTTGTTTATGCCATTTAGGTTAACCAATGCACCGACTGCCTTTATAGTTCTTATGAACTGAGTTTTTATACCCTACCTTGACAAGTTTGTAGTAGTGTTCATAGTATATTTATCTATTCTAAGAATCTGGCTGAACACTGTGACCATCTCCATATCGTGCTTCAATCCTTTCGGGATAAACAGTTATATGCCAAGTTCAATAAGTATGAGTTCTGGCTCACCCAAGTTTCCTTTCTGGGACATGTGATATCTGCAGAAGGTATTAAAGTAGATCCAAAGAAGATCCAAGCTATAGTGGAGTGGAGGCCACCGAAGAACGTTGGGGAAGCCCGTGTTTTCTTGATTTTGCTAGTTATTATAGAAGATTCGTTAAGGGATTTTCTATATTAGCAGCACCGTTAACCAAGCTTTTACAGAAAGATATTATTTTTGAGTGGACCGAGAAACAACAACGCAATTTTGATTAGCTTAAACAAGTGTTGACTCATGCACCGATTCGGACCCAACCTGAGTCTGGAAAATACTACACCATGTATAGTGATGCCTCGCATCAAGGGTTGGGATGTGTTTTGAAGCAAGAGGGCAAGGTTGTTGCGTATGCATTGAGACAACTTAAGCCACATGAAATGAACTACCTTACTCATGATCTCGAGTTGGCTGCGATTGTCTTTGCTTTAAAAAGATGGAGGCATTAACTCTATGGAGAAAAATGCTACCTATATACCGACCACAAGAGCCTTAAATATTTTTTGACACATAAAGAACTTAATCTTCATCAAAGGGGGTGGATGGAACTTCTCAAGGATTACGATCTTGTGATTGATTATCACCCGGGCAAGGCCAACGTTATAACTGATGCACTCAGCCAAAAACCTTTGCCCGGTATGTAACGCCTTGGTTTTAGGGCTTAGCAGTTTGGTGGTTTAGTAGACGGTCCGGTGGACCAGAGTATGGATTCGAGTCACTTTCGGGGTCATATATTTTTGGTGTTGAAAAAACTTATGTAAAAATGCTCTAAAATCATTATTAATAATTATGTATTTAATAATGGTGATATCGATTTTGTAAAATGAGTTTTGGAAGATGGACATTTTGGTTAGTGACCAAAATGAAAGTTTTGGAAACTGTGATTTCCTAGTAACTAAAATGAAAATGGTCAAATACTTAGAATCTTTAAGGAGCTATTTTACCAATTGGTTTCTGAAGGTTTATCTCTTAATTGAAGATATTTTAACATGTGTTTTAATTATTGATTAAAGAGGATTTTTTTTAAAAGTTAGTTATTACTTTCCAAAACAAAAATCACGTCATTTTCTCTCAAATTTTCCTCTTCATTCTCTCCTCAGCCAAACACTCAGGTTTTCATCAAATTTCCAGAGGTGAGGTGGTTTCTAGCTTGATTTTATTGTTTCAAATTGTTTTATAAAGATTGTTTACACAAAATCTTACAATAATCTTGTGTTTTCTTATCTTTTCACAGATCAATTGAGGGAAAAACTTCACAATAGGGGTAAGGTCTGAGATCTCCTCTATTGTATGGTTCTTTACTGAAATTCTCAAGCATTTGATCCTTGTTTTTGTGTTTCTAATATGATTTTGATGATTTTTAATGTTTAATTGAGTTATTTGGGGAAAATGAGTTAATTCACGGATTGGATCTAATTCCAGTAATTAAGGATACTTTGATTTATATTTTAGATGCTTAATAATGTTGATAAGTGTTTTTTATCAATGGAATCCTGAAACTTAAGAATCTCTATTTGTTTAGGTTGTTAGTTTTGAGGTTTTGTGGTGTTTTTATGGTTGTAAGGTTGCTGGAGGTGGTAGGTTGATTTGAATCTATTTTTAGATGTGTTTTGAGGTTGAAAGTGATGTTAGATTGGCAGATGTTGGCTGGGTTATGAATCGAAGTGTGTTGGTTATGTTTTCGGTTGTTGTGGAGGGTTAATTGTGAAGGTTTTGTGGAAATCCGAGAATGATTGTAGTTGCTATGTTTAGAATGCATTATGATGCATCAATCCTCTGTTTGTTTTGTGGTTAAATAGGGGAGGTTGATCCAGAAGTGATTGGGGAAGCATTGGAGGTTTTGGATACTTGATTTCGCATCGGCAAATCGTGGTTTCGTGTATCGGTGAGTGAAAATGTGGTTTAAAGCATTGTGATGTTATGAAAATAGAGTTTTGGGAGTTAAGGTAGAGCTTGAAATGCTTACCTAGACTTGAAAGTAAGTATAAAGCGGTTTTACTCTCTCGGTCGTGCTCGTTCGAATGATTTTATTCACTTGGTTTAATGTTCATGTACCTACTATTTAAGCATGTTTTAAAGTATTCAATATACTGTTTTTAAGCATGTTTTGCTGAAGGATGCACATGGTAAGTGATCCTTGTAAAGTATGGTTTATACTTATGTTTTAAAGATGGTTGTTGCTTTGGAAATGGCATGGTTTAATGCTTGTTAAAAACAGTGAGGTAAATGTTATTTAGTTAATTATATTAGCAAGTGACGTGGTTTTGAAATTGTTATCTGATATAGTTGGCCGGCCATAGGATTGAGTGCACTGTAAATAAGTCGCCTTGGATGTTAAGGGGTTTATATGGTGTACCGAATACTCCATCCAAGTACCCTAATGATTGAGGGGTTATACGGTACCAAAATCTCCCGTTAGTGGGGTAAGCATCTAACCGATGAAAGAGGTTAGTGTCCCCGTGGGTTGAAAGTGTACCCGATTGTTATTGTATCGCTATTCCGGTTGAGATGGCTTTAAGTGTTGGGTTAACGCTTGTTGAATCCGTGTATCCAACGAACTCTTTTGTTATTGGACTTGTTTAATGATCACATGTAAGCCAATATAATTATTAATTTATCATTGAAATGTTTTACGTTGTATAATGTGATTTATGCATGTTTCTACTTGAGCTTTGCATTTGGTAGTAATGAATGGGAAGGCTTAAGTAGAGGGTTAGCAATGTGACTTGCTGTTGATTAATGATACATGTAGCATACGGTTTAATATGCTGGTTTTAATGATGTAAAGTGCATGTTGTAAAAAGGGAATGATGTTTTAAAGGATGATGTAAGGTAAATGGTTTTAAATGCATTGATGGTGTTTTTGTTCTAAGCATTCCTCACTAAGCCATGTGTGCTTACGCTCTCTTTTTCCATCAATGCAGAAAATTAAAGTCCCGGGAGGCAGCAAGAAGCAAGGGGATCTTGGCAAGACTCGTTTCCAAAGTATATTAGAGACTAGACTATAATGAATAAGGGCAATGGGGTACTCGTTGTGTTTTGGGAAATGTTTTGTGGAACTCCCTGTTTGAACATGTTTTTTAGTTGCTCTCGGGTTGTAAGTGGTCTTTAGAGATTGATTTTGATGTTGGTTTGTCTTTTGGTGTGTGCTTGGATGCAAAATTAGGAAGCATGCCTATAGATTTCCTTTTTGATGCATGAAGCCTTGTTGTGTTGTTAGAATTGTGATGTTAGTTGGCTTGTGATATGTTTGGCATGTTGGTGTTGTGTTTTAAGCATGTTGGAGTGGTTAGAGTATGCTTTTGGGATGAAAAACTAACAAAATGTGACATTACAGGTCCAAGTGTACCGATACACAGGAGATCGTATTGGTACGGCTAGATATTTTTAGGCTTGAGGGATCGGTACGAGGGTTGGTGTTTTGATACGCCTAGGCTATTTTTGTCTTAGCGTACCGGTATAGCAAGGGGTGTTTCGATACGGGTCTCAACTACTGGAAATTAACTTTTTCATCCCAAACTCGTGTACCGAAATGCCCGGAGAGCCGTATCGGTACGATCATCAAGGTTTTCAAAAGTTCAGTATTTCAGTTAGGCGTATCAATACGGCTTGGAGGTGTACCAAACCGGGGTGTTTCAAACCGTATCGGTACGGGGTTACCCGTATCGGTACGGATGACCGTTATTTCTATTATTGTCACTTTAGGCAGTTTTGTTTTCTTTGCAATTTAGTCCCTGAATCTTGTCAATGCGAATGTATACGGTAGAATGATCGGATTGTGTTGACATTTGAAATGAAAGATTGGAACCTGACTATTTAAAGGTTGATAACTTAAAAGTGAGCTTTATTCCTGAATTGTTTTGTAATTGCAATTTGGCCTCTAAATTGCAAATGTGATTAATTAGATGTCAAATTGATGCCCGATTGAGTTGGGGTTGCACCTGATGTTCGCATGAACATGTAGGGTTAATAATTGGCATCTAGATAAGATAAAAAGAAAAAAATGGACGGGTTTTGTTGTATCTCTTCGGTTTGCCACGGTAAACCTAATGTAGCCTTCTTGGTTCGGTTGGACGTCTAAGCCGGGTCAAGGGGGTTACATTTGGTGGTATCAGAGCTAGGTTTGGTTTGTTTGGGAGGTTGTTGTGATGTTGCCATGTTTGATTTGTACGGTGATTGCTGTATGTACGCTGGTTGATATGCACGGTGATTGATATATGAATATTGGCTATTGTATGTTATGTTGGGGAAGTTTTGGGGGTACCCGTTGCCTTATTATTATAGGCCTGACTGATTTTATTTTGAAATGATTATCATGCTTTAGATATATTTTACCACAATAGGACCGAGGAGAAAGTTACGATCGGGTACAATTGTTACTGCCACTGGGCAGGATGCTGAAGGAGAAGTTGTACCTCCTGGAGGGTTGCCACCACCCCTACCTAATCCATCGAAGGGAGTTGAACAAGTGCCGGCTGGTCTAGTGATCAATGATATGGCACTGTTGATACAAGCTATGATCAGTGCTTTTTAGGCAGCAGTTGCGGGTGTTCGTGTGTTAGCACACCAGTTGAGGGCTAAGGTTTGTCGCTTGAGTGTTTTCGTAGTTTGGGTAGAGTTGAGTTCCGAGGTTTGTTACTTGAGGCCTCCAAGGGTTGGTTGGTTAGTACTGAGAGTATACTGGGCCAGATGGGGTGCACCAATGCTCATAAGGTGGGTTGTTTTGTTTCCCTACTGTAGGGTGATGCTTATGCATGGTGGACTACCACGATATACAGTATGGTGACCGAGGACGTGACATGGGATTTCTTATGCGAGGCATTTCGAAAGAAGTTTTCGGGAGTCCGATATCAGGACGAGAAGAAACGAGAGTTTATGGCTCTGGTGCAAGGTAGTATGTCTGTTGCGGAGTACGAGGTGCAGTTCGTGAGGTTGAGTCAGTATGCATCTGAGTTGGTTCCTGACGAGCGCACTCGTTGTGATCGTTTTTGCTATGGGCTTGTGCAGGATGTTAAGACATACATGCTTACTGTTGATTACATCGGCTTTAATATGTTTGTTTCACGAGCAAAGGATGTAGAGCAGAATTTGGGTTTGGCATCTGGATCGTAAGGTTATAGCTCAGGTAAGAGAGCTGTTGATTCAGGTTATAGCGGCGATCAGGCCAAGAGACACTGACAGGAGGTTCGCCCGGAGCTGAGGTACGGCAGAGGTGTTGTGGGATGTAGAGTCCAGGGGCAGGGTGCCTAGGTTAGAGCCCCGTTTAGTACTTGTTGGGTTTGTGGATCCCGGGATCATTTGAGGTGAGTTTGTCCGCGTTTGGCCAGGGAGGGTCAGGCACCTGCGCCTGTGTGGCTAATGCTTGTTGGAGTTGTGGGTCAGGTGACCATCAGAGGCATGATTGTCCATTGTTGCCTCAAGGTAGGCAGGGTGCTGCACCTGTTGTTGCTCTGTAGCGGGGTCGTGGCCAAGAGACACCGTGACAGGAGGTTTCGCCCAAAACCGAGGCATGGCAGAGGTGTTGTGGGACGTAGAGTCCAGGGGTAGGGGACTGTTTTAGCATCGAGATGGTAGGCAGAGGACTGTAGCTCATACTGTTGCTGTCCAGCCTGAGGAAGGTGGACCGGCTAGGGTGTATGCGCACCGCGAGGGTCGCAATGACACCGATGTGATTGCAGGTACTTTTACCCTACAGTCTTTGTCGTTGTATTCGTTGGTTGATTCTGGTTCTAGTTATTCATACATTTTGAATAAGCATGCTGAGTTGCTTGATATATCTGTTGAAATTCTTAATGTGGGTGTTAGAGTGACTAGTTCTCTTGGGGAAATAGTCGTGGTTAGGAGGTTGTTTCGTAGGTGTCTGTTGATGGTTCAGGGACATGTATTTGCTGTGGACTTGATGGAGTTACCATTCCATGGTTTTGATGTGATTCTGGGTATGGATTGGCTGACCGAACATCGGGTTGTGGTGGATTTTGAGACCAAATGAATATCCTTAAGGTTGTCGGATGATTATGAGGTGGTGGTTGTTGGTGAGAATGCCAAGTTTTTGTCTAATATTGTTTCGGCTTTGGAAGCAAGTCGAATGTTGGATTTGGGATGTCAGGCTTATTTGGCCTATGTTATGAATCTTGGATCAAAGGAGTTGAGGGTGCAGGATGTTGGCACCGTATGTGAGTTTCCGGGTATTTTTTCGAAGGAATTACCATGGTTGCCACCTGACCGTAAGGTAGAGTTTGGCATCGAGGTCTTTGCAGGTACGGTACCAGTATCTATTACTCTGTACTGTATGGCTCCGAAGGAATTAAAGAAGTTGAAAACGCAGTTGCAGGAGTTGCTTGACCGTGGGTTCATTAGACCCAGTATCTCACCATGAGGAGCGCCGATGATGTTTGTTAAGAAGAAAGATGGTACGTTGCAGATGTGTATAGATTATCGACAGTTGAATAAGTTGACAATAAAGAACAAGTATCCTTTACCGTGAATAGATGACCTGTTTGATCAGTTTGGGGGAGCCTCAGTGTTTTCCAAGATAGATTTGAGGTCGGGGTACTACCAGTTAAAGGTTAAGGAGGTGGACGTGCCCAAAATAGTCTTTCGTACGAGGTACCGCATTACGAGTTTCTTGTGATGCCGTTTGGTTTGACCAATGCACCAGCTGCTTTTATGGACATGATGAACCGAGTGTTTCATGATTTTTTGGACCAGTTTGTGGTTGTGTTTATCGATGATATCTCTGTGTACTCCCGTGCCGAGGATGATCATGATAGACATTTGAGAATTGTGCTTCAGACGCTGTTGGCTAATCAGCTTTATGCTAAGTTAAGCAAATGTGAGTTTTGGCTTAAGGAAGTTGTGTTCCTCGGGAATGTTGTGTCGGCCGAAGGAATACGTGTCGATCCGCATAAGGTTGAGGCTGTAATGAGTTGGAAGGAGACCAAGTCTGTGATGGTGGTTAGGAGTTTCCTTGGTTTGGCGGGTTACTACCAAAGGTTTGTGGAAGGGTTCTCCAATTTGGCGGGTCCGTTAACAAAGTTGCTACAGAAGAATGTTCGGTTTGAGTGGACAAGAGATAGGCAACGAGCTTTTGAAAGGTTGAAGGAAGCCTTGATGCGATCTCTAGTCTTGGTTCAACCAGAATCGGGAAAGGAGTTTGCTGTTTATAGTGATGCATCGCATGTTAGGCTTGGTTGTGTGTTGATGCAGAAGGGTAAGGTAATGGCGTATGTATCTAGGCAGTTGAAGGTGCATGAATGTAACTATCCTACTCACGATCTTGAGCTTGCAGCGGTTGTGTTTGCCTTGAAGATCTAGAGGCATTACCTTTATGGTGCGAAATGTGTGGTTTATACGGATCATAAGAGTTTGAAATATCTAATGACACAGAAGGAGCTGAATCTTAGGCAACGTAGATGGTTGGAGTTGCTTAAGGATTATGATCTGACCATTGAGTATCATCCGAGGAAAGCCAATGTTGTGGCAGATGCTTTAAGCAGAAAAGCGGCTGTGAAGTTGAGAGCCATGTTTGCTCGGTTGAGTGTGACGAATGACGGGGGTTTGTTGGTCGAGTTACAGGTGAAGTCGTCCTTGTCGCAGATGATTAAGGAGAAGCAACCGTAAGATAGGAGTTTGGTACCTCATGTGGAAGATATCAAGGATGGAAATCCTATGAATTTTCATTTCAACGATGATGGGGTGCTGTGTTTCAAAGGTTGAATAGTGATGCCTGAGGACGAAGAGTTGAGGCATACTATTCTGACTGAGGCACATGCTAGTCCTTTCGTTATGCATTCCGATAGTACTAAAATGTATTGAGGGTTGAAAGAGGAGTACTATTGGGTTGCACTAAAAAGGGATGTAGCTAATTTCGTTGCTCGGTGTATGGTTTGTCAGTGGGTAAAGGCTGAGCATCAGTTTTCTTCCGGGTTGTTGCACCCGTTGAGAATACCAGAATGGAAGTGGGAAAAAATCACCATGGATTTTGTGTTTGGGTTACCTTTGACGCTGACCAAAAAGGATTCCATTTGGGTGATTGTGGATCAGTTTACGAAGTGTGCGTATTTTGTACCAGTGCATACTACGTATAACTTGGACAAGTTGGCTGAACTGTACATATCTGAGATTGTGCGTTTACACGGAGTGCCCAAATCTATAGTTTCGGATAGGTATCTGCGGTTCACCGCAAGGTTTTGGGTAAGTCTGCATCGTGCTTTGGGAACACGGTTAAATTTTAGTACCTCGTATCACCCTCAGATGGATGGCCAGTCGGAGCGCGTGATTCAGGTTCTCGAGGATAAGCTGAGGTGTTGTGTTATAGAGTATTAGGGAATGCGAGAGAAGCAGTTGCCGTTGGTGGAGTTTGCTTACAATAACAGTTATCATGCTAGCATATGGATGGCACCTTATGAGGCGTTGTATGGCAGGAAATGTCGTACGCCCGTGTGTTGGGCAGAAGCGGGGGAAAAGTTTGTGTTGATGCCTAATGTTTTGAAAGGCACAACCGAAAAGGTAAATTTGATATGTGAGCGCTTAAAAGCAGCTACAGATCGCTAGAAATCCTATGCCGATTTGAAGCGTAGGGATATAGAGTATGCTGTAGGTGATAAAGTGTTTTTGAAAGTGTTGCCCTGGAAAAAGGTGTTGCAGTTTGGGCGGAAAGGGAAGCTTAGCCCAAGGATCATTGGACCTTACGAGGTTATTGAGCGTGTAGGTCCTGTTGCGTATCGTTTGAGGCTACCTCCGGAGTTGGGAAAGATTCATGATGTGTTCCACGTTTTGGTGTTGCAGAGGTATAGGTCAGATCCATCGCATGTCATGCCGGTGGAGGAGATTGAGTTGAGACTGAACCTATCTTACGATGAAGAACCGGCAGAGGTTCTTGATACCAGGAGTAAGGTGCTACGTGGCAAGACAATAAAGCTTGTCAAGGTGTTGTGGAAGCATCGCGGTGTTGAGGAGGCCACGTGGGAACACAAGTCGGATATGGTGAAACAATTCTCACACCTATTTCCTCCAGGTAAATTTTGGGGATGAAATTTCTTAAGTGGAGGAGAGTTGTAATGCCCCGATTTTAGGGCTTAGCGGTTTGGTGGTTTAGTAGACGGTCTGGTGGACCAGAGTATGGATTTGTGTCAGTTTCAGGATTGTATATTTTTAGTGTTGGAAAAATTATGGAAAAATGCTCTAGAATCATTATTAATTATGTATTTAATAATGGTGATATCGATTTTGTAAAACGAGTTTTGGAAGATGGACATTTTGGTTAGTGACCAAAATGAATGTTTTGAGAACTATGATTTCCTAGTGACTAGAATGAAAGGGTCAAATACTTAGAATATTTTAGGAGCTATTTTACCAATTGGTTTTTGAAGGTTTCTCTCTTAATTGAAGATAGATTAACTTGTGTTTTAATTATTGATTAAAGAGGATTTTTGTTAAAAGTTAGTTATTACTTTCCAAAACAAAAATCACGTCATTTTCTCTCCATTCTCTCCTCAGCCAAACACTCAGGTTTTCATCAAATTTCCAGAGGTGAGGTGATTTCTAGCTTGATTTTATTGTTTCAAATTATTTTATAAAGATTGTTTAAACAAAATCTTACAATAATCTTGTGTTTTCTTAGCTTTTCACAAATCAATTGAGGGAGAAGCTTCACAATAGGGGTAAGGTCCGAGATCTCCTCTATTTTATGGTTCTTTACTGAAATTCCCAAGTATTTGATCCTTGTTTTTGTGTTTCTAATCTGATATTGATGATTTTCTAATGTTTAATTGAGTTATTTAGGGAAAATGAGTTAATTCACGGATTGGATCTAATTTCCAGTAATTAAGGATGCTTTGATTTATATTTTGGATGTTTCATAATGTTAATGAGTGTTTTTTATCAATGGAATCCCGAAACTTAAGAATCTCTATTTGTTTAGGTTGTTAGTTTTGAGGTTTTGTGGTGTTTCTATGGTTGTAAGGTTGCTGGAGGTGGTAGGTTGATTTGGATCTATTTTTAGATGTGTTTTGATGTTGAAAGTGATGTTAGATTGATAGATTTTGGCTGGGTTGTGAATCAAAGTGTGTTGGTTATGTTTTCGGTTGTTGTGGAGGGTTAATTGTGAAGGTTTTGTGGAAATCCGAGAAGGATTGTAGTTGCTGTGTTTAGAATGCATTATGATGCATTAATCCTCTGTTGTTTTGTGGTAAAAACAGGGGAGGTTGATCCGGAAGTGATTGGGGAAGCGTTGGAGGTTTCAGATACTTAATTTTGCATATCGATGAGTGAAAACGTGGTTTAAAGCATTGTGATATAATGGGAACAAAGTTTTGGGAGTTAAGGTAGAGCTTGAAACGCTTACCTAGACTTGGAAGTAAGTATAAAGTGGTTTTACTCTCTCGGTCGTGCTCCTTCGAATGATTTTATGCACTTGATTTAATGTTCATGTACCTACTGTTTAAGCATTTTTAAAGTATTTGATATATTGTTTTTAAGCATGTTTTGCTGAAGGATGCACATGGTAAGTGATCATTGTAAATTATGGATTATACTTATGTTTTAAAGCATGGTTGTTGCTTTGGAAATGGCATGGTTTAATGCTTGTTAAAAACAGTGAGGTAAATGTTATTTGGTTAATTATATTGGCAAGTGACGTAGTTTTGAAATTGTTATCGGATATAGTTGTCCGGCCATAGGATTGAGTGCACTATAAATAAGTCGCCTTGGACGTTGAGGGGTCTATACGGCGTACCGAATACTCCATCCAAGTACCCTAACGGTTGAGGGGTTATACAGTACCAAAAACTCCCGTTAGTGGGTTAAGCATCTAACCGATGAAAGAGGCTGGTGTCCCCGTGGGTTGAAAGTGTACCCGGTTGTTATTGTACCGCAATTGTGATTGTATCGCTATTCCGGTTGAGATGGCTTGAAGTGTTGGGTTAACACTTGTTTAATCCGTGTATCCGATGAACTCTTTTGTTATTGGACTTGTTTAATGGTCACATATAAGCCAATATAATTGTTAATGTATCATTGAAATGTTTTACGTTGTATAATGTGGTTTATGCATGTTTCTCCTTGAGCTTTGCATTTGGTAGTAATGCATGGGAAGGCTTAAGTAGAGGGTTAGCAATGTGATTTGCTGTTGATTAATGATACATGTAGCATGGGGTTTAATATGCTGGTTTTAATGATGTAAAGTGCATGTTTTAAAACGGGCATGATGTTTTAAAGGATGATGTAAAGTAAATGGTTTTAAATGCATTGATGGTGTTTTTGTTCTGAGCATTCCTCTCTAAGCCATGTGTGCTTATGCTATCTTTGTCCATCAATGCAAAGAATTAAAGTCCCGCGGAGCAGCAAGAAGCAAGGGGATCTTGGCAAGACTTGTTTCCAAAGTATGTTAGAGACTAGACTATAATGAATAAAGGCAATGAGGTACTATGTAACCCCCTTGACCCGGCCTAGTCGCAAGACCGAACCGCGCGAGCTACATTAGGTTTACCTAAGTAAACCGTGACGAAAACTCTGGAACACGTCCATTTTTTCCTTTTTATCTTATCTAGATGCTGGTTATTACCCTATATGTACATACAAACAACGAGTGAAAACCCAACCCAATCGGCATCGATTCAATATGCAATTGGTCACTTTACAATAATAGGGACCAAAATGTAAATCTACAAATCTATAAGGGTTAACTTGCAATTTGCTTTACCAATCTTCGATTAGTCAGGTTACAAGCATACATGCCAAATTTAAACTTAAAACGATCATCCGAACTCATCCAATTGCATATATAACACCCAAGGACCCAATTGTAATTTCCATTATTTCAAAGGACCAATTTCGCAATTAAAGTTACCAATCCTCAATTAAACCAATTACATGCATACCAGTGAAATTTCAAGTCAAAACAATTATTTAAACTCACTTAATTGCATGTATATCACTTAGGGGCTAAAACGAGAGAAAATAGAAACCTTAAAACATACTTTTAACTAACTTAACTACCAAGGGTATCGATACGCCTGAGCCTTTACAAAATTCCGGATTCCAGTAGCCCAAAACCGTATCGATACACCTTCACGTGTATCGATACACTATGCCTGAAACCGTAGACCCATATCAATATGGTCACCCATGTACTGATAAGCTAAGCCTGAAAATGTGCTTACCTGTATCGATATGGTCCCCCGTGTATCGATATGCTGTGCCTGGAAACACTTACCTGTATTGATATAGGCACAGGCGTATTGATATGCCTTGACCGGTAACGTTAAATTTTTGCTGGTTTTTAGCCTCGTTTTGGAATTCTAACACTTAAGCATGTTTCTAACAATCAAATAACATCATCATTGGTCATTTACCATCAACTACCATAAACCAAACATCATGAAACAATCATCATGCTTTAAAGGTAAACTATAGGCATGCTTCCTAATACTTATGCAACCAAAGCATGAACCATGTGCAAAATCCAACAAACCAAGCTTATCACAAGTCCCAAGCAGCAATATAAACTTGCTCAAACGGAGAAGTAACCACTCAAACCCTCCCAACAACATTTAAGCCACATTGCCTTTATTACTACTTAAACTCAAACATACTTTGGTAATCCAAGTCTTGGAAATTCCCTCCTTGCTTGCTAGGCCACTTGCATTCAATCAATCTGCATTGATGATAAAAGAGAGCGTAAGCAATCATTGCTTAGTGAGGAACACTCGAAATACAAACCATCATCCAATGCAATTAAAAACCATTCCAAAACAATCATGCCATTCTTTTAAAACATGTACTTAGTCTTTACAAAATCAGCATATTAAACCATATGCAACATGTATCATGGATTCCACAGCATAATCTCATATGCACTTCCCTCTACTTAAGCCTTTCCCATGCATAACATCCCATATGCAAAGCTTAAGGAGTAAAACAGGTGTAAACACTTTATTCCAAATTAAGCCATCAACATGATACATTTAAAACATTATATTGGCTTGCAAATGATCCATCTCAACAAAAACATTTCCATAAAACCATCATTAACATCGGTAACATCGGATACACAGATTTCCCAAGAGATCTCGCAATCTCTTTGTAGCTCAATGGCATGGAGTCGTGCAACACATACACTACCTCTACACTACCAAGGCTAATCCTCCAACTTGGAGTAAACACATTCGACGCATCAACCTCTACAGCTCTTGGCTGGAGTAAATGCCATCTAAATGTCACCTCAACAACATTGGGGTTCACATGGTCAGAGTAAGTACCTCCCGTACCACCTCCACAACCACGGGTGACTTATTATAGTGCACTTTAAACCCTATTGCGACCAATTATATCCGATAAAATTTCCATAACATTTTCAATTCATCGCTTGCCAATATAATCCACTTTTATAAACATACCTCACTGTTTTCATATGCATTATTCAAAACACTTCAACATGTATTAAACCATGCATAAACCATGTGCACAAACATTCTTTAAAATCATGCATTACTTTCCAAATGCATCTAATATCATTTCACATCATTTTCCAGCATTAAACCATGCTCATTTCATGCATAAAACATGAGGCAAACATTCATCAAACAAGTGCATTCATAAAGTATTTGCCAACCGAAAACGAGAGAGAAAAACCAATCCACTTACTTACGAGTCTTAGACCAGCGTATCAAGCCTAGTCTATACTCCCATAAACCTTTTCAAACCATTGAAAAGCCATTCTTATCCTTTTCACTCACCGACAAAGCAACGCCTCATTTGCCGATGTCAAATCAAGCCTTCGGCAACTCCTCAACACCAAGATTCGCTTCCGAACTACTTTCCCCTGTTTTAAACACATCATAACAGAGAATCCAATGCACTATAATGCATCCAAACTCACAGCAACAGAACAATTATTAGCACCCAACTATAATCCTCCACAACACTCTATCTTAACAACTGAAAACATTATCGATTCCCCAAAAACCTCAACCCAGCCCATAACTACGAATCTCAACCTTCAAATAACATCAATTAACATCCAAACAACAACCTAAAACAACATTATACCTCCAGCAAGCAATAATCAACCAAAATACCTCAAAATCTCTTAACTAACAACCTAACAAATTAGAGATTCATTAGATTACGGGATTCTATCATCAAAACTCACTTCATAATCATTTTAGACATCAAAATCAAGTTATAAACCAATCCTTAACTCAGCAAAAATAGACCAATACGAATTTCCACAATTTTTCATCATTAATCATAAATTAAACCATAAATCCGAGTTTAATTTATCAAAACCCAATACAAATCATATAAAATGGATCAAGAACATAGGAATTTCAATAAAGAACCTTTCATTAGAGGAGAAGAACGAATTCTTACCTCCAATGCTGATTTCTCCCCTTAATTGCTTTATAAACCATGAAAATCAAGGTAGAAATAATAAGTATTTGATGTAAAAGTTTAGAAATCAACTGGAAATCAAAAACTCTTTGAAATCCTAATTTTACCTGAAGAAATTGAAGCTGGAAAATATGTTTGGCTGGAGAGAATTTGGGAGAAAAGAAGTTACAAAATTAGTTACGTGAAATTCTTTTAAAAGCTTTCATTGTGTTTAATTAATTCTCTCATTATTTATACCTCTTAAAACTTAATTAAAAATAGTTAATTAATGGGAGAAATCTGATGAAACCCTTTTGGATTAATAGCTCCTTAAAGATTCAAAGTTTTGACCCATTTCTAAAACAGTCACTAAAAATAGTTTTGCAAACTTGCATTTTGGTCATTAACCCAAAATGACCCATTTTCGAATTTCATTTTCCAAAATTGTTTTTACCAAAATCATTTATACATTTAATAATGATTTTAGACTATTTTTCCATATTTTTATCTTCAATAAAAATATTTAATCCAATTTAAATCTCAAATCCGACTCGAATCTCTAATCCCGGTCTACCGGACCAACTAAACCATTCCCCAACACTCCTAAGCCCAAAACCGGGCCTTTAAAACTCTCACCCTCTTAAAAAATTTCGTCCTCGAAATTTACCTGGAGGAAAAAGATGCGGAAATTGCTTTTTCATGTCCGACTTACTCTCCCAAGTAGCCTCCTTAACTCCTCGATGCCGCCATAACACTTTAACGAGCTCTATCGTCTTCCCACGCAGAACCTTACTGCTAGTATCAAGGATATCTACTGGTTCCTCATCATAAGTCAGATCATGCCTCAGCTCAACATCCTCAATCGACATAACATGAGAGGGATCCGACCGATACCTCTGCAACATCGAAACGTGAAACACATTATGAATCTTTTCCAACTCGGGAGGCAACCTCAACCGATAAGCTACGGGACCCACACGATTCAAAATCTCATATGGCCCGATAAACCTCGGACTCAACTTCCCTTTACGCCCAAAGCGCATCACCTTCTTCCAAGGTGAAACCTTTAAAAACACTTTGTCACCAACAACGTACTCTACTTCCCTACGCTTCAAATCCGCGTAGGATTTTTGTCGATCGAATGCCGCTTTCAAGCATTCGGACACAAGCTTCACTTTCTCATTAGTGTCTTTCAAAACATGGGGCATAGAAATATACTTCTCCCCAACCTCCGCCCAACACAAAGGCGTACGACACCTCCTACCATATAAGGCCTCATACGGTGCTATTTGAATACTCGCCTGATAGCTATTATTATAAGCGAACTCCACCATTGGCAACTACTTTTCCCAGGTTCCTTGGAACTCGATAATGCAACACCTCAACATATCCTCCAAGACTTGGATCACGCGCTTAGACTGTCCATCTGTCTGAGGATGATACGAAGTGCTAAAATACAACCGAGTACCCAGGGCTCGAAGCAAACATGCCCAGAACCTTGCTATAAACCTCGGATCTCTATCCGACGCAATCGACTTAGGCACTCTATGCAACCTCACGACTTCTACGATGTAAAGATCAGCCAATTTATCCAAAGTATACGTCGTATGCACCGACAGAAAATGTGCACACTTCGTAAACCGATCCACAATCACCCAAATGGAATCCTTTTTAGTTGGTGTCAAAGGTAGCCCCGCACAAAATCCATGGTGATTCTCTCCCATTTCCATTCTGGTAACCTTAACGGTTGCAACAACTCGGAAGGAAATTGATGCTCAGCTTTAACACGCTGACACACCATGCATCTAGCAACAAAATCAGCCATATCCTTCTTCAAACCAACCCAATAACACTCCTTATTCAAACCCCAATACATCTTGGTACTACCGGGATGCATAGCAAAAGGGCTAGAATGAGCCTCAGTCAAGATGATACGTCTTAACTCCTCATCCTACGGCACCACTACCCGGTCCTTAAAACACAACACCCCATCATCATTAAAATAAAAATTCGATGGTTTCCCATCCAAGATATCCTTAATATGAGGTACCAACTCATCATCATACGGTTGTTTCTCCTTTATCATTTACGACAGCGATGGCTTCACCTGCAACTCGACTAACAAGCCTCCATCACGGGTTACACTCAACCGAGCAAACATAGCTCTCAACTCAACCACAGTTTTTCTACTCAAAGCATCCGCTACCACATTTGCTTTACCCGGATGATACTCAATGGTCAAATCATAATCCTTAAGCAACTCTAGCCATCGACACTGCCTAAGATTCAACTCTTTCTATGACATCAAATACTTCAAAATTTTGTGATCCGTGTACACTACACACTTCTCACCATAAAGATGATGCCTCCAAATCTTTAACGCAAACAGCACCGCGGCAAGCTCAAGATCATGAATATGATAGTTATGCTCGTGCACCTTCAATTGCCTAGATGCATAAGCCACCACCTTCCCACCTTGCATCAACACGCACCCTAAACCCACATAGGATGCATCACTATATACCACAAACTCTTTTCTCGACTCAAGTTGAATCAATATTGGAGCTTGCATCAAAGCTTCCTTTAACTTTTCAAAAGCTTGCTGACGATCCTCCCTCCACTCAAAATGAACGTTCTTTTGCAACAACTTGGTTAAAGGAGCAGCAATCTTCGAAAAACCATCTACAAACCGGCGATAATATCCAGCCAACCCAAGGAAACTACGCACCTCCGTCACTGACCTAGGTGGCTTCCAACTCACCACAGCCTCAATCTTTCGTGGATCCACACGAATTCCCTCAGCCGACAGCATATGTCCAAGGAAAATTACTTCCTTCAACCAAAATTCACATTTACTCAGCTTGGCATATAATTGATTATCTAATAATCTCTGAAGCACAATCCGCAAAATGCTCATCATGATCTTTCTCGGTACGAGAGTACACAAGAATATCATCAATAAACACTACCACAAATTGGTCCTAGAACTCATGAAACACTCGATTCATCATATCCATAAATGCAGCTGGTGCATTGGTCGACCCAAACAACATCACTAAGAACTCGTAATGCCCATACCTCGTACGAAAGGCAGTCTTTGGCACATCCTCACCCTTCACCTTCAACTGATAATATCCTGAACTCAAGTTGATATTAGAAAATACCGATGCACCACAGAATTGATCAAACAAATCGTTAATCCACGGTAAGGGATATTTTTTCTTAACCATCAACTTATTCAGTTGCCCATAATCGATACACATCCTCATTGTGCCATCTTTCTTCTTCACAAATAACACCGG